>CM053027.1:274834757-275469757 GCA_028564925.1 Lithobates sylvaticus | reverse complement strand
CACCCCCCCCCCCCCCCCAAAAAAATGATTCCTGATGAATCAGCCATAATTTGGGACAGGAATGTTTTGGAAAATCAAAGGAGCCAGGTGGAAAATTGTTGGCCGTATAAGATGCAGTGACTGATCAGGGTATTCAGACAGCCACAGGTGTTACTGCTGTCTGAATACAATAGCCAGCAGTGTAGATACCTCCCACCCACACTGTTTAAAGTGAATGGGGGAATAATTTGATTGCTGGGAACAAATTCAAGCATGTATGGCTAGCCAACCATGGCATTTCAACTATACACATTTTTCTTAAAGTGGTTCTAAAGCCTAAAGGGTTTTTACCTAATGCATTTGATGGAGCCAGGTGAAGGATGGAGACAGGAGGGCCAGCAGGGGACCACAGAAGAGGAGGATCGGGGCTGCTCTGTGCAGAACCATTGCACAGATCGGGAAACTGATATTTTTGTTATTTTATTTTTAAAAAAACCTTCACGATCACTTCATTGCAATAATCTGTTTCTTGAGGTGTCTTAGGCTCCTTTCACACTTGTGTGACTTGAGATCCAACTTATTAGACCCAAAGTTGCTGGACATAAAATACAACATTTTTACTTTGAGATGCAAAAGGAGAGGTGCAACTGCGCAAACCAAAAAAGGGGGTGGGGGGGGAGGGGAGAGAGCTGAAATGAATCAGCTACACAACAATAACAACTTTGAGAGACATTCCTACTGACACTACAGAAGTTGCTGTGACTTTAGAAAAAAGGTTCCTGCACTACTTTGGCCTGACTTTTGATGCGAATTTGGCCCACAGAATGTAAAGTCAGATCAAAGCCACATTGGAAACTGTGTGACTTTGGAGACGCCCTAATGTACAAGGAGTACAATTTATGCACATCAGATACTTATTTGTAAAGGCCCTGAAAAAAAAACAAAAAAAAAAAAGTTTGCACATCTAAGTGCCTAAATTAGTGGTAACAATAAGAAAACATTCCAAAGAATTGTTAAACTGTTAAGTAAATGTTAGCAAGATTTCCACTACACTTGTTAATGAGTGCTAGAAAGATGAGCTTATCCTTCGGGACAGCAGCTCGGTGAAACCGTGTCCTCCCACCTAATTAAGGGACAGAACATCAAGAGAGGTCAAAAGCCTCGAAACTTCCTCCCTCAGTCTCCTTTACTTTACAACTATAAAGAAATGCATGAATGGTTTATGGCCTAAAAAGTCTTCAACGTATTTCTGTTATAGGGTATAATTCCTAATTTTCTACTTGCTTGGAGTCTTGAGGTAGTCTCTCTAAAAGACTCCTCTTCCTAAAGAGCTTTGTTTTGCCCAAGGCTTCTAGTGCAGTAAAGGTCATTGCAATATGATCTAGTCTTTGTTCCATAAAGGTCAAGGATCTTCTGCTGTCCTAGTAGCATTGGGCCTTGTGTACTATCCTAACTGTTGATATAATCCACTAAAAACATTGAAATGTGTCTTAGGACATGTGCGGTCTATAAAAAAAGGTATTCAGCAGTTTATATTTACTAAATCTATTAGATTTCCATGTTCTGTGTACGACCAGATATAGTGAATGCAGGGTCCTGGGTTTGGTAACACTGAGAAAGCCCCTCCTGAAGACTCCTGGGATGTATGACATCATTGGCCTAGGTCTGGAAACCAAAACATAAGGATTACAAATACTCAAAGTTGATTGAGAGAGTGAAGTTCCACTTTAAAGGGGATGCTACAAAGTCTCACTTTAGAGTCCAAGTCCAATGCAGCACATTCAGGGGATATACTGTGAAGTAGAAATTCTGAATGTGAATTGCATTCTATTGCATAGTTTGCTGGAAAGAGTGTATAGCAGTGTGCAGAGGGTTTATTCAGAATTTGTAGTCTTAATACATGGTCACACCCCTTTCGTACCTAATAGTTTAAAATGTTTGTACAAGCTATTGGGATTGGAGCACAGGTCTATATATCTTGTCTATACTGTAAAGTAGGGCTCGACAAATCCCAGGCGCCAGCTCAAGGCACTTGGGCTTCCCCCAGCCCTCTCACCTCCGGCACAAGGTGCGAGCATCTGTAGGAAGCCCAATGAGAGGGTGAATCGCGAATAGAGGGGGAGGAGCCGAGTCTGAGAACACAATAATCACCATTGGTGAGACCTGCGCTGAACGAACCAATGTTTTATATGCTTATCTGAGGTTTTTACTTTGTAAGTGTAACTCTTCGGGGGTGGTTTAATAAATGTAGCAACAGAGAAACGCTATGGTAGTTGTGTTTGTTGTTCCATGTTACAAAACCACACTGATTGAAGTGGAGTTGATCTGAATGAGAGAGTGAAGGAGGGTGTTCCCTGGAATCGGCTGTAGTGAAGCCACCAACGTGAACAGGCAGTCTAAGGAGCATAATAATATTCTTACCACCAATAAGCCGAGAAGTAGAAAGGAATGAGGAGGATTTGAATGCAAGACCTTTTCTATGAGTTTTTAACTCATCCTTGAGGTGAGCGAGCAGTTTGGCTGGTGATGGTGTGCACATAGCATTATACTCGAGAGAAGATCTGCACAGCAGTGTTTTTGTTTACAACACATTTATGAGAATTTGTTTTCAGAAAATACAGGAGTTGTTTTTTCACTATTGTTTTTATTATTTTTTCTTTTTTCATTAATATTTTTTTGAGCAGTCACACAAGGACTGACTAGAGTGTGAGGCAATCCTTATTAATAAGCATTGTACACTTAATATTTATATTTGTATGTATATTTTAGAGTTTATTTCATAGCTCTGCACTATTTAACAATTATTATAGTCTATATTAGATGTGGTGATTCACTGAGTGTCACAGCAGCTGTGGAGATATTGTGATTTATTATTACTATTCATATTTATATTTAGACTTATGCTAGTATTTGGCGCTGATTGCTTTTTTCACAGTTTAGAGCAACACTAACTGCCCAAGGCCCCGGACAGCCGATCCAGCGCCAACATCCAAAAAAATAAAAACAACTCCAGTTCTTCTGCTTACCCACAGCAGAGCCAAAGTTACTCTCTTGCTCGCTACACACCACCACCCCTGTTCAACCTCTGCCCCACCCCCAAGCAGACCCGCCACTGCCGTGCAGAAAGGCTCCCCCACATTCCACTTCTTCCTCAGCACCAGCAAATCTGTGCGCACCGTGGCCCACCCCTCCTTCATCCCACCGGTCCCGGCGCGTGGCCCTGAGAACAAGCAGGGAGGCGAGCAGAGTCTAGCCCACACAACACACATCAAAAACCTTAACTCCCAACGACCTC
Organism: Lithobates sylvaticus; assembly: GCA_028564925.1. Taxonomy (NCBI): domain Eukaryota; kingdom Metazoa; phylum Chordata; class Amphibia; order Anura; family Ranidae; genus Lithobates; species Lithobates sylvaticus. Next base: position 275,466,483 of record CM053027.1, on the reverse strand, counting down.
AAGTGTCAAATCCCACCCCCCCCCCCGAGAGCCCCAAAGGGACACGCCTTCCCCCAAAACCACCCAGCAGCATGCCCACAAAATTCAAGATCTGCCATCTACATCGTCGAAAATAAATCCCTGTTAGTCAAAAAATAAATTAAAAAATTAAAAAATAAAAAAGTAAAATGGCTTCTAACTTTTTTTAGCGGGCCCCTAGATATAGCTATAAAGATACTCATGACCAATCTGTATCTAATGTGTAATCTACGAATCTCCAACAAAAGTTATTACCCCTAGCTAACTTGCAGGTCTGTCCATCAGAGGCAAGGCAGGCCATGTACTTTTGATCCAAAAGGTAAAAGGCTTTGAGATCCTAAACAGAAAATGATGCACATCTCCCAGTTACCTGTGGTAAGGGATGGGATAAGAAACCCTGGAAACAAAAAAAAAAATTAGGTCTAGGATCAGACACTTGTCCCCAAGACCCAGTTCATACACGGGCGACTTATCAGGCGACTTAGCCACCTGACAAGTCGCGTTCCGTACTATGGAACCGTCACTCAAGTCACTCCGACTTAGAAAAAGGTTCCTGTACTACTTTTGGGGCGACTTCAGGCAACTTGCATTGACTTCTATACAGAAGTCATTTTGCAAGCCGCAGCTGAAGAAGTCGTGTGCAGGTTGCCTCTGTGAGTCACGCTGCAAGTCGTGTTGCCCCTGTGTGAACCGGCTCTAACTGCTGGTAGTCTCCAGGTGTGCAGATACATGTGAACAGCTGCGGCTCTGGTCAGCCTGCCATTGCTTTGTACAAACTTTCCATCTGCGATTATTGGCACAGAAATCTGCTGTATGCCCCCAATTCTAATCATCTATGTAGATAGAACTTTAAACTAGAGTATCAGTTCGATTTGTTTTGCCCGTCTGTGTCTTCCTGTCTAGTTTTGGTTAGCAAATCCCCATTTCTTGTACTGGTGTCTCAGGGCAGGAGGTAAGGGAAAATCTTCCTGGTGGGGACACAAAAAGCAATAAATATGCAACACATATTATGACTTTCTCACTAAACATAATTAAAAAAAAAAAAAAAAACCTGTGTCTGAGTTGGGCCTTGGAAGTAACAAGTCACTCAGGTACCCAGTGTAGCAACATTGCCTTCTTAGCTTATTTACAAACACATTTCCTTTTTGGCATGGCCTTTCACAATAAACTCGGAAAGGAGAAATCCCACAGGACAACAATTCAAACCAGAACAAAATTTTGCACAGCAAACGTTAAAGCAGACCTTCAGTCATTTTTTTCAACTTTACATCTATTAAAGGAGTTGTTTGTGTTTTTTTTTTCACCTTAATGCAACCTATGCATTAAGGTGAAAAAAAACCTTGCAGTAACCCCCCTCCCCCGAGCCCCCGTTTTACTTACCTGAGCCCCGAATCTCCATGGGTGCGATCCCGCGTTGCTTTCCCCCAGCTCTTGTTGGCTCTTGATTGATAGCAGCACAGTCATAGGCTCCCGCTGCTGTCAATCACATCCAATTGGCCGCTATGGACGCTGATTGTATGGCACGGGAGCGCACCTACAAGCTAACCCCCTTGGGAGAGCGCTTCCCAGAGGGGGTTAGCTCTTGCGGGGAGGAGCCGCAAGCGCCGCCGTGGGACCCCAGAAGACGAGGATCGGGGGCCACTCTGTGCAAAACGAACTGCACAGTGGAGGCAAGTATGACATGTTTATTTAAAAAAATAAAAATAAAAACCCCTTTAAATCTTTTGCCCTTGTTTTAACTTTGTATAGTAAAAAAATAAAAATTCTGCAGTATATATCTCATACAGCCCACTTCCTGTTTCTTGTCTGGTATAAAGCCTAGGCTTACAAGATCATGCACAGCTCTCTCTCTCTCGTGAGAGTTTGCCAGGAAGGGAGGGGGGTGAGTCATAAGAGGGCCAATGAAAGCTGCAGAGCTGGAAGTGTGCGCCTGTGTGTAAATCCAGGAAGTGAACAGGCAGCCGCTTCCGCTGCCCACAGTTAAAATGGATGCAGCTAGACTCAGTGGAGGGAGATTTCTGCAGCATATTTGGCAAGTACAGAATCAAAGTATAAGTGTATATATATATATATAATATATATATATATATATATATATATATATATATATATATATATATATATATATATATATATATATATATATATATATATATATATATATATATATATATATATATTTATTAGTTGGAGGGAAGCTTCAGAATGACAAAGATGTTTTTATTGAATATCAAATATGTGAGCAGACTGCAGTTCCTCTTTAATATAATGGTCCCCCCTCCCCATTAAAGCTGCTTCGCTGCCCAATAAACTGCCAGCAACTAGTGTACCTCCAGTATAATGTGAAATCACTTACCTACATCCCCTTAGGCTTGTTTTTACTCAATCCCCTTCGTTTGTTACCCCTTTCCTAAAAGCACAAGCCACCATTTTAAAAACATTTGTCATCCATAACAGGCTATTTTATCCTCGTTTCCCCCAGGCCGACCTAGCGATGTAGTCCATCTCAGCATTTAAAGATCTATTGTCATGTTTGTTGCCATGGCTTTAGCAATGGGAGCATCACTATGCCACTCAAGTTGAAGAAGCCATGGCAAGGTATGAACAACTCTGGATGGCTTCGGAGAGTCCCCTTTACTCTGGTGACCCATGTGTAAGTGGTCCCTTGGCGTCATCAAGTTCAAGGCACTGTAAGTGGAGGAGGCAAGAATGCGATTGTGGATGAGAGTCCCTTAGAGAGGCAGCAGTGTTGGATCGGTCCCATGGATGAAGGAAGCCAGCTAGAGCCAGGGAGAAGTTAAATCGTAATTTCACCTAAGAAGGGAAGTTTTGCTTTTTCTCCTCCCCCACTCCTCTAACACTATAGGAGGTTTATTTTTTTCCTTGGAGCAGGTAGCTATTTCAGACAGGGACCAGCTACACTTCCACTTGGATCACAACCTCCTGAGTAGAGATGGGCTCGGGGGTGTTCGGAATCCCACCTGCCCGATCCCGAAGCAGACACTGCAAATCACAGGTAGTGAGACATTTCCCGATCTGTGCGGCTGCGAACTGGGAAATGTCTCACTGCCTGTGAGTAGCCGCGTGCAGGGTTAGCTTCCTGAAGGGATCGGGTATGTGGGATTTCGAACACGCCTGAGCCCATCTCTACTCCTGAAATGCAGTACAGGTCCCAGGAGACGGCAAGTCCATTGAGAAAGCACAGCGCTACTCACACATGCGCAGTGGGAAACTGGCTGTGAACCACCAGGAAGCCACAGTCGGCTTCCCAGGATTCCAAGATGGCATCACCGAGGTGCGGCAGACCTGCAAAGAATGGGTGAGGATAGAGCTGAATACCTGGGACTGGTAAATGCATATTTATTAAGAGTCAGCTGCTACAGTATTTGTAGCTGCTGACTTAATTTTTTCTCCAGGCAAAGTCCCTCTTTAAAAAAGGACCTCTAGGCTGTAGGAAACAAACAAATACTGTAGCTGCTGAGACTCTTAATAATAATAATAAAAAAAATAATAATTAGGACACTTGCCTGTCCAAGGATCCAGTGCAGTTCTCACCTGAACCGATTCTTTCCCAGTCTTTGGGTCACAGACGCCAGCAGGTTTATTAAGGAAAGCCGGCTGTGACTCCTTGCGCATGTGCGAGCTGAGCTTTGTGAATGGTCTCAGAGCCTTCTGGAACTTGTGATATGTCCCTTATCCTTAAACATTTAACCCTTTCAGGCACTGCAAGGTTTTTTTTTTTCAGCCTGGAGTTTAGCTTTCAATGTACAGTCCTATTAAACATATCATCACATACAATAAAGACCCATTAACCCTGCACTGTCTGTGGACAGGCCAAGCATGTAACCATGGCTGAGAACAGATTAGAGAGGCAGCAGCACTGGACCGGTTACATGAATGGAGGACGCCTACTTGGGTGAAGAATAAGTTAAGTATTACTCCTTATCCCTGTACACTCCCTATACTTAATGAACATTTAGTTCTTGCAGTATGGGGCCCCACACTGAAAAGGAATTACAGTGGAACCTTGGATTACGAGCATAATCCGTTCCAGAAGAATGCTTGTAATCCAAAGCACTCGCATATCAAAGCGAGTTTCCCCATAGAAGTCAAAGGATATTAGTTCCGCATTGACTTCTATTGCATGCAATACCGCATGTTGCCAGAGGTTGGGGAGGAGTCACCGGAGAGCCTCGGAAATACTCGGAGACAGCTCAGCTGAACTCAGAAACCCTCAGGAATTAAAGCGGAGCTCCACCCTGAAGTGGAACTTCCCCTTATCGTATTCCTCCCCCCTCCCGTGCCACAATTGGCACCTTTCAGGCGGGAGGGGGGTGCAGATACCTGTATAATCCAGGTATCTGCACCCACTTCCGGGACTAGTCAGCCGCCTCTAGCCGCAGATGTGTGTCCACAGTTCCCAGGACACAACGGGGACCAGTAAAGACACGCAGCGCGACTCGCGCATGCGCAGTAGGGAACCGGGCAGTGAAGCCGCAACGCTTCACTTCCTGATTCCCTGACAAAGGATGGCGGCGGGGCAGCCGAGAGACGAGCGATTGTCATCTTCTGACAACATCGCTGGAACCTGAAACAGGGAAGTGTCCATTTATTAAAAGTCAGCAGCTGCAGTATTTGTAGCTGCTGACTTAATATTTTTTGTGCAGGTGGCCATCTAAGTATTTCCGAGTGATTCCGAAACTTTCCTAGTGTCATCGGCACCTCTGGCCAAATGTGGTACTGTTCAAAACACTTGTTAACAGCGTTACTCGTAAACCAAGGTTCACTGTATTTGTGGAAGTCTCAGCTTCAACTGTACAGTCTTTGTTAAAGTGTCACTAAATGCAAAAAAATGGTTTCCCCATTTTGGATAAGAGTAAGGAAGGGTTATAACCCATGTCAGTTTTTTTTTTTGCCATCTGGGTCCTATTGGGAAGATTTCCCTTTACTTCCTTTCCTATAGCCAAAACAGGAAGTGAGAGGAAATCGTTCCATATAGTGCAGAAATCCTGGAGGGTCACCCATTGGAAGATTTCCCCTCTACTCCTATTCTGAGGACAAACCACAATTCGGGATTTTCTTTTACTTTTGATCATATCAGTAAACAGGAGGGTGAATCTCCCAACCAAGAACACAGATAGCAATAAAAACTGACAAGTGTACTAATTCCTCTCCACTATATCCAAAAATAAATGTAAAAAAAGTTTTGCCTTTAGTGACACTTTGAACATGCAGAGCTGCATATAGCTGTGGGTTTGTTTTGGGGTGGGGACTTGCTTTATTAAAATCACATTTTTTTTCCAAGCCTGCCCTCCCTACTGCTCTACCGCCCAGTCTCCGAAGGGAGGGGATCATGCTCTGCTTCAGTATGTCACAGTACATGTTGGCATTCATGGTTCCCTCAATGAACTGTAGCTCCCCCAGTGCTGGCAGCAATCAGGCAGTCCCAGACCATGACACTCCCACCACCATGCTTGGCTGTAGGCAAGACACACTTGTCTTTATACTCCTCACCTGGTTGCCGCCGCACATACTTGACACCATCTGAATTAGTTTATCTTGGTCTCATCAGACCACAGGACATGGTTCTAGTAATCCATGTCCTTAGTCCGCTTGTCTTCAGCAAACTGTTTGCGGGCTTTCTTGTGCATTATCGTTAGAAGAGGCTTCCTTCTGGGACGACAGCCATGCAGACCAATTTGATGCAGTGTGCGGTGTATGGTCTGAGCACTGACAGGCTGACCCCCCACCCCTTCAACCTCTGCAGCAATGCTGGAAGCACTCATATGTCTATTTCCCAAAGACAACCTCTGGATATGACGCTGAGCACGTGCACTCAACTTCTGTGGTCGACCATGGCGAGGCCTGTTCTGAGTGGAACCTGTCCTGTTAAACCGCTGTATGGTCTTGGCCACCGTGCTGCAGCTGTTTCAAGGTCTTGGCAATCTTCTTATAGCCTAGGGCAGTGATGGCGAACCTTGGCACCCCAGATGTTTTGGAACTACATTTCCCATGATGCTCAACTACACTGCAGAGTGCATGAGCATCATGGGAAATGTAGTTCCAAAACATCTGGGGTGCCAAGGTTCACCATCACTGGCCTAGGCCATCTTTATGTAGAGCAACAATTCATTTTTTTCAGATCCTCAGAGAGTTCTTTGCCATGAGGTGCCATGTTGAACTTCCAGTGACCAGTATGAGAGACAGGGTTAACACACCTGCTCCCCATTTACACTTGAGACCTTGTAACACTAATGAGTCACATGACACCGGGGAGGGAAAATGGCTAATTGGGCCCAATTTGGACATTTTCACTTAGGGGTGTACTCACTTTTTTTGCCAGCGGTTTAGACATTAATGGCTGTGTGTCGAGTTATTTTGAGGGGACAGAAAATTTACACTGTTATACAAGCTGTACACTCACTACTTTACATTGTAGCAAAGTGTCATTTCTTCAGTGTTGTCACATGAAAATATATAATAAAAATATTTACAAAAATGTGAGGGGTGTACTCTTGTGAGATACTGCAAGTCTTGAGGCAACCCCAAGAGCCCATGCACTGCCAATCCTGTGCATGCGCACAGGAGTACTCTATGGGGGGAATCATGCTGTTTACACATTGTCAAGACTGTGGCAACATGTACAGAAAACAATTCCTGCTAATGCGCTGGTTACGCATGCGTGGGATATTGCTGATTACTGTGGCAGCTGGCACAGAGAAAAGAAAGTAATAGATGAATACGATGCCCTTAGGCCTCAGACACCTGGACACTTTTGGCCATCCAATGGAAATTAAGGGCATATTTCTGCACCTGGGAGAGACAGCTTCAACGCAGGTCGGCCAATAGTAAGGAATGTCTGCATGCTGGTATACGATGTACTTGTGTAAATGGGGCATAGATGTGACTGGTGCAATCAGGAATCTATACCTGGGCGCAAGTTTACACAAGCATGGAGTACACCCAAGTACTGCCAATCATTACTATGGACATCTGTACGCTGAAGCGCTCTCCCTTGGGTGCAGAATGACGACCGCAATTTACGTTTGGATGCCCAAAAAGCGTCCGTATGAAGCCTTAGTGAGAATGGTGGTGAGGCAGGGAACAGAAAGTCCTAAAGGTATAAAGATAGCCTAGTCTGTATGATGAATGGATTTCATAGTCTCTGTATTTTACACCGCTCATTTCATCCCATTGGTTACACCGCCTTTGTTTTTCTCATTGAAGTTCCTCTTTACTGCTCTATGTACACAAGTATATATCCAGCACTTTCCTGACTCACTCTGACCTAGACAGGCTACATATTAGAACACTGATCCTGCACAACATCCACACAACCAACTCTCCCATTACCAAAGTCAGTCCAGAAGGCCTGTAATGGAGAGAAAACCAGCTATACACTATGCTACAATCCCCCCGTCACACCACAACTTTGGACTGCTCCATACGCCATTCTCATAGGTCCAGAACAAACTATAATGAAAAAAGGGGGACAGCGAAAGAGAAGAGGTTTAGGTAGATGTATGTAAAAGCTGTTAATCTGGGCTCACCTCCCACTTGTCGTCAGCCCGCTCTTCGGAGGATTCTGCCAGGGCACTTGGCACTGGAGCCAGCGGACGGTTAACACCGGGCGCTAAACCCGTAACGTACACTCCGGCCGAGACTCTCAGAAGTTACTTTACGGTAGAGAATAGAGGGGTCTGGAGGTGGACGGGACGTGAGGTCACGATCACGTGACAGAGGAAAAGTGGGCGTGGCTTCTGGTGTATACAAAAGAGTTTTCACAGAGCTTGACTGATGGGTGTGCTGTGATGACGGCGGGGGTGGTGCTGCTGTGTGCTGGAGGTAGCGATAGTGTACAGTATGTGTGCTGGAGGTAGCGATAGTGTCCTGTATGTGTGGTGGTATATAGGAGGATACTATAGTGTCCTGTATGTGTGCTGGTATATAGGAGGATACTATAATGTCCTGTATGCGTGCTGGAGGGTACTATAGTGACCTGTATGTGTGCTGGAGGGTACTATAGTGACCTGTATGTGTGCTGGAGGATACTATAGTGACCTGTATGTGTGCTGGAGGGTACTATAGTGTGCTGTATGTGTGCTGGAGGGTACTATAGTGTCCTGTATGTGTGCTGGTATATAGGAGGATACTATAATGTCCTGTATGCGTGCTGGAGGGTACTATAGTGTCCTGTATGTATGTGTGCTGGTATATGGGATGGGATGGGAGGGGGGGGAGGGGGGGGGTGCTGTGTATTGGAGGGTACTATAGTGTGAGGAGGTGATTCAAAAACTATCACAGTATACTGTACATGCATACCTTAGAACATGGGTCCCTGGACCGGTGCCGGTCTGTGACCTGTTGGGGGCTAGGGAGCGCAGCCGGGGAGATGGTGGCAGCTCGATCTCTATTGGCGGGCGTTTGTTTTGCCGCCTGGGCTCCGCCTCTTGTTTGGTTGGCAGTGGGGGACCGTTAAGTGTTTGATGTGCCCCGGGTGTCAGGAGGAGGAGAATAGCCGCCACTTATTGAGGGGCAGACCATCACTCGCTTGCCACTTACCCCCTGCTGTGCAGCAATTAAATATAATAGCCCTGCATTGTAGACACCAGCCTCACCAAAATTGTCCCCCACAAAACCGGTCAATGGCACCAAAATGTTTGGGGACCGCTGCCTTAGTAAATGACATATAAACTTATATGGACTTAAACCTACAACTCTATGGATCTGTGTAAAAATACTAAGTGTAGATCAGTAAAAATATAAATGGTGAAAGTGATATGTGTTTTGGGTAAAAGTGTAAAATATATACAGTATCTCACAAAAGTGAGTACACCCCTCACATTTTTGTAAATATTTTATTATATCTTTTCATGTGACAACACTGAAGAAATTACACTTTGCTACAATGTAAAGTAGTGAGTGTACAGCTTGTATAACGGTGTAAATTTGCTGTCCCCTATGTTCAACATAAAAAGAATTGTTGCTCTACATAAATGTAGACTAGGCCCTAGGCCAGTGATGGCAAACCTTAGCACCGCAGATGATGCTCATGCACTCTGCAGTGTAGTTGAGCATCATGGGAAATGTAGTTCCAAAACATCTGGGGTGCCAAGGTTCACCATCACTGCCCTAAGCTATAAGAAGATTGTCAATACCCTGAAACTGAGTTGCGGCATGGTGGCCAAGACCATACAGCTGTTTAACAGGACAGGTTCTACTCAGAACAGGCCTCACCATGGTTGATCAAAAAAGTTGAGTGCACGTGCTCAGCGTCATATCCAGAGGTTGTCTTTGGGAAATAGACATATGAGTGCTGCCAGCATTTCTGCAGAGGTTGAAGGGGTGGGGGGTCAGCCTGTCAGTGCTCAGACCATACGAAGCAGGCTGCATCAAATTGGTTTGCATTGCTGTCATCCCAGAAGGAAGCCTCTTCTAATGATAATGCACAAGAAAGCCCGCAAACAGTTTGCTGAAGACAAGCAGACTAAGGACATGGATTACTGGAACCATGTCCGGTGGTCTGATGAGACCAAGATAAACTTATTTTGTTCAGATGGTGTCAAGCGTGTGTGGCGGCAACCAGGTGAGGAGTACAAAGATACTGTAATGCCCCGTACACACGATCGGACTTTCCGACAACAAAATCCCATGTTGGATGTTGGCTTAAACTTGTCTTGCATACACACGGTTGCACAAAGTTGGTCGAAAATTCTGAGCGTCAAGAACGCGGTGACGTACACGGTGTGCATTTTCTTCCACTTCACAAATTTGTGGCCCTTTGTGTTGGTCTATCACATAAAATCCCAATAAAATACATACAAATAAGTTTTTGGCTGTAACATGACAAAATGTGGAAAATGTCAATGGGTATGAATACTTTTTTGAGGCACTGTGTATGTCAATGTTTACATCCATACAGGGATACAGCTCAGATAAAGATCTTGAATTCTCCACTTCATCATGATGTTGGTTCTCTTATCTGGAATTCAATTGAATCCACAAAAAGACACCTAAATCAGTGTGATATACAGTAGGCACCTATCTTTATATATTTATTAATAACTTACGGTAATTATAGGGTCCTGCACCTCAAAATGTAGCATAGAATATGAAATTCTAAGGGACTCCCTTCACCGGCCCTCTTAAAAACAGAAGTTCCATAGCAAATAACCTGTACTGCAAAATTCCTGTGAAGTAAATCCTATTGCTTATAACTGCCTACAAGGAAACCTATATTTTTGAAGAGGAGCTCCAGGCTCCCTCAGAAAAAAATTTAAGTCAGCCGCTACAAATACTGTAGCTGTTGACTTTCAATATTAGGACACTTACCTGTCCTGGATTCCAGCGGTGTCTTCACCGCAGCCGACTTTTCTCGCGGGTGCTGCCGCCACCATTTCTTGTAAGGGAAACCAGGAATTACCCCTTACCCTTGGTGCCAGAGCCATTTCAGAGACTCAGATCGGCCACTATTTTCACAAAATTGGACCTAAGGGGCATACAACTTAGGGAATATACATGGGGGTAACGAATGGAAAACTGTGTTTGGACTTATTCATCATCGTGTACTTACACTTGTCACGTACCTGGTCGGGGGCCGAAGTGCTGAGAGGGCTCTCCTTGTACACTTCTGAGATCCTGTATCATTACTCCAGTTGCTGACCTAGCTCGTCTTGGCTACTACCATTTTCTGCATGACTGTAAAAAAACCTCTATGCAGCATCCCCCCAGCCCACCCTAATACTTACCTGAGCCTTATATCAATCCAGCGATGTGCACGAGTGCCTCGTCTCTTCGGGGACTCTGCCTCCTCATTGGCTGAGACAGCAGCGGAAGCCATTGGCTCCCGCTGCTGTCAATCACAGCTACTGAGCCAATAAGGAGAGAGAGGGGGGCGAACCACGGCTCTGTGTAAATGGACACGCAGAGCCACAGCTCAGAAGCAAACCTGCTTGAGTGCCCCCATTGCAAGCTGCTTGCTCTGGGGGCAGTCAGCAGGAGGGAGGGGCCAGAAGCGCCATCAAGGGACCCAAGAAGAGGAGGATCGGGGTTGCTCTTTGCAAAACCACTGCACAGAGTAGGTAAGTATAACATGTTTGTTATTTTTTAAAAGAGACTTTAATATCACTTTAAGGGGAAAATCTGATAATATTGATGACATTTTGCTATGTGCTATAGGATGATGGTCTTGGAGCAAAAACAGAAGATACACTGGGACTGACAACACCCCTTTATTTTCAGCAGTGACTGGACTCTATCCCTACAAGCATGGATCCCAGGATAGGGGAGCCAAAGTCGTCTACTCAGAAGTGCACTGCTAAAAAACAATGCATTCCAATGTCTGATACATTCCTCTTCCAAGAGGAGCAGTGCTGTGGACTGTTCTATGTGCCTCTCGTTTCAGGGAGCACATACTACCTTACACCAGAACATTTCCTAGGCCCAAAAATGGCATTTATTTCCTTGACCATGGTTGGTACTCACTTTGGCAAAATAAGGCAACACTGCTTTGGTTGTTCAGCTTCACTGCTTAGAAATGTGTACCGTTTAGCTGTTCTGCTGCTGGTGTTGCTCAAAACATTGTTTTATTACCATATATTTTACATTGTACACTTATTGTACATAAGTATATTGTAAATAAGGCATCTGATCACCCAGTAGTCATGGAATCCCATACCCTCACTCTATGAACCTTACTAAAGTGAAGGGAGTTAAAACTGGGCCTGATTTACCAAAGTATAAAGATAAATGAAATCGTTATTAACTATTTCAATACAGGGCACTTTCACCCCCTTTCTGCCCAGGCCAATTTTCACCTTTCAGTGCTGTAGCACTTTGAATGACAATTGCACGGTCATGCAACACTGTACCCAAATGCAATTTTTTATCATGTTTGGAGACAGATAGAGCTTTCTTTTGGTGATATTTAATAACCACTGGGTTTTTTTTTATTTTTTGGTGAACAAATGAAAAGAAAGATCAAAAATTTTGAAAAAAATTTTTTTTCTTAGTTTCTGTTATAAAATTTTGCAAATAATACATTTTTCTTCTTCACTGCTGTATGCTGATGAGGCTGCACTTATGTGCTCTGATAAGCTGCACTAAGGGCAGCCATCAGAAATTGTGGGGCCCCTTACACAGCTTTAGGCCTGGGCCCCCCGAGCCTGACCACCAACATTCCCCAGGCCCGCCCACTGGCCGTCCCACCGAATCAGCCCACCAGCCACCCCACCAAGTCCTTCAGTGCCTCAGCCCCGCTCACACCTGTACTCTTTCAGCCCCCCTCACACCTGTACGCTTTCAGCCCCCCTCACACCTGTATGCTTTCAGCCCCCCTCACACCTGTATACTCTCAGCCCTCCACACACCTGTACGCTCTCAGCCCTCCTCTCACCTGTAGGCGCTCAGCCCTCCTCTCACCTGTAGGCGCTCAGCCCCCCTCACACCTGTAGGCTCTCAGCCCCCTCACACCTGTAGGCTCTCAGCCCCCTCACACCTGTAGGCTCTCAGCCCCCTTACACCTGTAGGCTCTCAGCCCCCTCACACCTGTAGGCTCTCAGCCCCCTCACACCTGTAGGCTCTCAGCCCCCTCACACCTGTAGGCTCTCAGCCCCCCTCACACCTGTAGGCTCTCAGCCCCCCTCACACCTGTAGGCTCTCAGCCCCCCTCACACCTGTACGCTTTCAGCCCCCCTCACACCTGTACACTCTCAGCCCCCCTCACATCTGTACGCTCTCAGCCCTCCACACACCTATACGCTCTCAGCCCTCCTCTCACCTGTATGCGCTCGGCCCTCTCACACCTGTAGGCTCTCAGCCCCGCGCACACCTGTAGGCTCTCAGCCCCGCGCACACCTGTAGGCTCTCAGCCCCCCGCACACCTGTAGGCTCTCAGCCCCCCTCACACCTGTAGGCTCTCAGCCCCCCTCACACCTGTAGGCTCTCAGCCCCCCTCGCATGTGTATATATTACACACACACACAGAGGCATGTATGTACACACACAGGCATGTACACACACAGGCATGTACACACTCATGTAAAAATATAAAGCGCAGTTCTAAAAATACAATTCAAAATAATGCAAATGTGAATATAGCATATAATAACTGTAAAGTGCAGATGTGCAAAAGTAGCTATGACTACTATACAATATTGATTTCATGTGACCAACACAATACATAGTTACACACGTTCTATTATTTAAGTGCAGTAACATATAAAGTGCCAAATAATAAATCATTCAACAGTGCGAATGTGAAAAAGTTAATTAATGGCTGAAATTTTATGAAAAAGATCTCACGTGAGATATGAAGCCTGGATCAAATGCTTGACCACATGATACCCATCACCACAGTGAGGTAAAAGGCTTACCAGAAAGCCAGCGACCACCCTTATTCAGGGGGGGTCACAAAGTGCTTGTTGGATCAGGGATCCCATGAAAGGATGTCCAGATGTCCTGAGCCAGGGGCGTAACTATAGGGGGTGCAGCAGTTGCGAGCGCAACCGGGCCCTGTGCTGCAAGGGGCCCATGCTGCCCCCTCTACATATGGCCGGTGGCAGCATAGGCGGTTAGGCACCGGGCGCACGGGGGGCTGGAGGTGACTAGCAGAGCACCATGCTCGACTACCGCACTGGTGGCTCTTTAGTTGTGCATTCCCCACACAACCTTTGTCCTCTGCCGCTCCTCTGGGTCCCCCTCTCCTGCTACTTTTTGTCTTTCAAAGGGTGTTTTTCAGGGACCCCTTCTCACCTGGGGACAGGGACCCCATCTCCCCTAGGAACAGGACCCACTTCTCCCCAGAGGACAGGGACCCCATTTCCCTTGGGGGCAGGAACCCCTTCTAAAAAATAATAAAAAAACTGCTGATACCAGTGGTGGAACTACAGGGCTCACAAAAGTCGTACCTGTGACCGAGCCCTGGAGTTCCACCACCGGACTCGGAAGGAAGGGCCTCGGCTGGGGTTCAGGGGGGCCCTTTATGGTTTCTTGCACCGGGGCCCTGAAGGTTCTAGTTACGCCACTGTCCTGAGCGTCTCCCACCAGAAGACTTCACAGACACCGGGCGTTGATCAGACCAGATCAGATCAGTGTTGCCAACCTACCAGATTGAAATTTACAGACACGACACCCAAAATTTACTGGCACTGTCAAGTTTTTAATGGCATTGCTAAAAGTTACAAAATTACAGTTTTAAGTGCATATTTCAGTATTTAGGCTAAACAAAAAGTACAATATGCAATTAGCAAAGTGATTTAAGGTAGATATTAAGGCAAAAACATATTATTTTATTTATTTTCAATATAGTAAATAAGTAGCTCAGAGACAGGAATCGAGAGGGCAAGAAATTAGTATGGGCGGCACATACACATGAAATTTACTCTCACAGTGACACTGACACTGAGCAGCACAGATGATGATGGCACCTCATCAACATGGCACGTCCCCTCCTAAGTCACAGGTGGTCCCTTCAGTCCACTCCCGGGCTTGCCTTCCTCCCGTTCCGCAGACCTGCACATGAGGCTCCGGCTGCTCCGTTCCCTTGCATCATGACTTCATGCGACACACTGCCAGCACAGTCCGAACACACTGTAGCAAGCACTCGGATGGCCTCGGCCAAGTGTCACAGCCATATTTTTTACTGGCAAGCTTTTTCTTTCACTGGCATTTACTGGCAGGAGAAAAGTGCCCATTTTTTACTGGCTGCCAGTAAAAATACTGGCGGTTGGCAACACTGGATCAGATATCCCCAATACCAGGAAGTGCAGATATGCAATGAAACAAAGACTCCAATAGTGCAGTATTGTCTCTTTAAGGTATTTTTAATGGTAAGTATTGCAGTGCTGCATACAAATATTCTGACTCAAAAGCAAGTCTCCAGTACAAAATGGATAAAAAGGAATTCCTTGCAAGTAAAAAGTCCACAAACGCGTGTAAGCGATCGCGTGAGCGTAGTATCCCGGTGATCGTTTCGTCAGATATGATGTCATCAGGGGTACGCTCACACGTCTGTACCAATGCTTTATATAGTTCATTGACAAGACAAAGGAGCGCTGCCTATGGTTAAGCCAAATAGCCCAAAAGCGCTCATTGGATAAACAAACCAGGCATATCATGGATGAGGAAAAAATGTTTCATGCAGGCATTGGCAGGACTATGCCTCCATCATCCCAGGGGGGCTCAGGCTGAATTAAACAACACATTCTGCTATCTTGTGGTCAAAAATAGGGAAAATGATTGTCTACACAAATGGTTATAAAGGCTTGCTTCCATGTGTTGCCAACAAGCCTTCTATGTTCAACAATATATATGTCATTAAAACTGCTTCAAACTTTATTACAGAAGTCAAAAACACATATGCATTACCGATCAAAGTATGCAAAACCCTATCAGTAATAAATAAAATACAGCCAACCTCCCCCCACTTGTACAACAGCCCTTACTTGTAAGGTAGTCCTTCTAGTCCCAGCTCTTGTTTCCACATGTGGCTGAGACACAGATAGTGGCTGTAGTCCAGCATACAGTACACTGAATACAGGCAGCTCACAAGTGGGGGCACATGCAGGAAATGGCCAGAGGTGGCAGCAAAGAGCCTGATGTGAGCTCAGTGACACAGAGCAGCAGTTGCGGACTCACACACATACAGAAGCAGTCACAGAGCTCCTCTGCACCCGCCTCTGCCTTCTCATATCCCGGCCATTCGGCCGGGCCCCTTACAAGTGCATTGGCTGTACCCCCCTTATGGCGGCCCTGGCTGCACTAATGAGGATGCACAGATGAGGCAGCACTAATGTGCACTGATAGGCAGCACTGATGGGCTGCCCTGATAATAGGGACACTTATGATCAGTACCCTGCTGAGAGGGGGGCTCTGATGGTAAAGGACTCTGATGTTATAGGGGGACTTTGAAGGTAAAGGTTTTTGTTATCCAGCAGTCACTGGGCAGTGCCATTTTAAACCCAATTTCTCACAGTCAGGACAGTGCTACATGTCCGCTAACAGCACACTTTTACTTTTTACTTTTACTATCTTTTAGACTTTTAGATAGAAGTAAAAAAAAATGCTGTTAGCTGACAAAGATGGTGTCTTCTTTTTTCACGTAGCACTGTCCTGACTGTCAGAAATTAGGCAGTGCAGTTTTAAACCCAATTTCCCACAGTCACTCCTTGCTGACACCATCACCAATCCGATCAGGTCTGCTTGTCAGTATTTCAGGCAGACCTGATGAGAAGGTCCATGCATCCCTATGGACAGGCGGATGTAAACAGACTCTATTTAACCATACCCAATTTAAGCAATGGTCAATATTTAGCGTAATTTAAACCACCGACACTTTTCGCCGCAAAGCGTACCACAATATTTTTATACCCACAAAACGAATGCCCCACTCCTTATTAACATACTACTCCACCTACATTAGCTTTCTGGAGAAAAATGTTCCTACGTTTTTTTGGGAAATGGTGGCAAGTATGTAAATGCTGTATTGCATGCTGTTTATACCCACACAGTCACTATGAGATTCATTTTCTGTGTATCGGCCATAACCCTCGGCGGGGCGGCCTTGACTTTTGGGCTTACCGGTTACCTCCGCTTGGCTTGTTCTTCCATGTCTAGGGGTTCCCAGGATTAGTACCCAACAACCTTGGACGCTGACACCATAAAAGTCCTTTAGAAAGGTTTTTATTTGCAGGGGAAACATCCAACAAACACAGTATGGGAACAGAGGGCAAGGGGGAAGAAACTCAGGCACCTTGAACTGCTGACAATTGAAAAGTCTCTAACACATACCCAGAGAGTAGCCACTCGCAGCTGGGCACTTTAAAGCTGAACAAATCTCTAGCCAGAGATTATGGCAGTCAGCACTTGATCCGGAAACTTGTAAAGTCTCTGACCTTGAATAAAGTCTCAACCAAGAATGAAATAGGAACCTTTTCTCAGTACCTGAAACAGTTTCTGTCTCCTTGGCAGTACTGTGAAACTGTGGATTCTTTAGTGTCCTCGACAATCCAGCAACCAGGCACTTCTTGGGATGCCAGCTTGTTGGCCCTCCTCCGAAGAGTCCTCCCCCGGTTGCTTACACGAGCTGTGATGCCCCTCCAAGTTGAGAGCACACCCGGACGCCTTGAATCCTCCCTCGGACCAGCCGGTTTCGAGACTCGGGAACAGATGGATCCTTGCCCCAGACCAATCGGGTCTGTGGGGCTAGTTAGAATAACCATGTTATGGGACGGCAGACACTCCCGAGCCCGGGACCCCTCGCAGGGCTACCCGGTCCAGATTCAGGAACAGGCAGCTACAGCAGAACCCCGAACACGTGACTTCATCACCTTAAGTACCCTTCCCCAGACTCCCCAGCGGGGCCAGACGCACCCACTGATTGGCTCCGGGAAATGTTGATACTCAAACCGTCCAACCAGGCCTGATTCTAAGCCTGTCATGTGTACCTTACTGTACCCATGACCAAGCAGAATCCTAGCACAGCCCAGCCAAACTGATGCCAAAGTTAAACCTGCACAATTAACCCTCAGAACCCCATTACTATTCTATTCTAGAAAAACAAAATTTTCACATAGCGGACACCTTGTAAAAAGTGTTGCTGCTACATCTGTATTCTGCAAAAAAACTGGTTGATCCTGTTGCTCTCTATCTCCACTACTGTAAGGCCCCTTTCACACACGGGGCGGTTTGCAGGCGTTATTGCGCTAAGAATAGCGCCTGCAAACCGACCCGAAACAGCTGTTGCTGTTTCTTCAGTGTGAAAGCCCGAGGGCTTTCACACTGAAGCGGTGCGCTTGCAGGACGCTCAAAAATGTCCTGCAAGCCGCATCTTTGGCTCGCTATAGGAGCGGTATATTTAAAACATAGTAGTAAAAACACCCCGCGAGCGGCCGCAATGCGCCGCTAAAACGCCGGTAAAGCGGCGCTAAATATAGCGCCGCTTTACCGCCAGCGCCCCCACCGCTCCAGTGTGAAAGTAGCCTTAGGGGAACGGTTCTGGCCGAGCAAAAGTTTGGCTTGAACATCGGAGGTTCGCTCGCTGAGCACCCAACAATGCACTGCACGCTTCACAGTGTATTCTAGGGCCACTGGTCAGCTGGAAGGCTTTGCCAATTAGGGCACAGAGCACTGTCAGAGCCCTGATTGGACAAAGTGACGATGACTCCAATCATGGCTCAGTGCCCATAGTCCCATCCCACACTATAAAAGGTTCCTTCCCATAGAAAGCTTTTGCAGTGTGTTGGAGTAGAGACAGAGCAGGGCTCAGTTTGCTACTAGCAAATTAGTGTGTTCACTTATTGTGACTGAGTGTAGAATGTTAGTGTAGTGTTTGTATAGTGTGTCAGTATAGTGAAGTGTCAGTGTAGTGTGTTAGTGTAGTGCAGTGTTTAACACAGCATTACATAACATTTAGTGCTGTATACCTTTTATTTTTTCTTGGTTGCTGCCTACCCCCTTTTTTTGCAATTGTCAACCGCAGTTTTTCTGACTGCAACTCTGGTGTTCACCCTTTTTTATTTTTAATAGTTTTTACATTTCTGTCAGCGTTAGTCCTCAATTTAAAGGGCACTAAACACCACTTTTCATTAAAAAAGTGCATCCAATAACACATTTCCGGGTTTCTATCAAACGTGGGTAATAAGCCCCCCAACATGTCTGGGAGGCCAAGAAGGAGAGGCAGACTTTCCGATGACTTTGCCATGCCACTATGAGGGGGCCACCAGCGTATGTGTCCACAGGCAAAGGTGGATGTGGTCCGTCCTGAGGCAGGGCACATTTGTTTCTTTTATGACCCAAGCTGACAACTAGTCCGCAGTCCACCGCAGCTTATTCTGCCTCCTTGTCCACAGCTACTCCTGCCTTAGCCCCAGCATCATGCATGAAGGAGTCAGCTGAAATAACACAGCATCAGCCACTTGCTTCTTGAGGATGCACAGACATTACTTGATTGTGATGTTGGTTCTGAGGTAGAGGAAGGGAGTAACATGAGCCTACAGAGAGGGGGAAACACTGATAACAAATTGGCAATCATGTTCCCCCAGCTGCAGCATATTGCCAAGTTGGCTCCAGTGATGATGATGATGAGGTCATTGAAGTGACTTGGGTGCCGGATAGAGCAAAGGAGGAAAGTGAGGGGGAGAAACAACCCCAAAGAGGCAGGATGTCCTCCAGAGGTAGCCATCGTGGAAGAGTAGAGCGCAGCAACCTTATTCTATCAGATTAAAAGTCCAGAATGCAGCGCTTCAATTAAACATTAGCCATATAACAGTTCAATTATAGAGGAGATAGGGATATTGAGGAACCTCATTGTGCATGGAAAAGCACACCACACCCAAGTGCTTTCAATCTGCTTACCAGAAAGACAAGATATGCAATATAATCATGTATCACAAGGAACCAGGAGAAGGTTTCACATTCCAAACTTTTGAAGAACAACCATAGAGATTCCAAATTCACCAATCACACACGTAATCATCAGAACTCCCAGGAAAAGTTAAATGAGATATGCATTCACCAACAAGATGTTACCTAAAGGAAGGAAAAGGAAATAGTAGTGAAGCCCATAAGGTAGAGAAACACAATCTTTATTGTAGTCTACTTACAGGAATAAAAGACAGACATCATGATGTATAAATTTCCGCGGCTTTCAGCCTGCTTGCATCGGCCAGCCTGACATGTTTCATCCCAGAAGGATATCATCAGAGGCATGGTATTAACATAGCGCATAGCCTTGAGTGGGTCCCAGCATTTGAATATCAAAGAGTGTGGTTTGCCTCTCTTATGCCTATCATATTGTGGAGCTGTTATCTCCTGGCCCACTTCCCACATCCCAGCTGTGGAGGCCTTTTTTAGCACATGTGCAGTCGATCACACTGTTGCATTTTGCAATCTTTGCTGCAAGCAGATCAAGCGTGGCAAAAACACCAGCCATTTGGGTACCACATGCTTGACAAGGCATTTAACCTCCCACCACTAAGCCCATTGGCAAGAGCATCTAAAAGCCACACACAAGGGACACAATTCTTCTCCTCACTCCTCACCTTTCATGTCTACCCCCGCTATATCTCATGACCTCTCAGCAGCCTCCACTGACAGGAATAATAGTATAGCAAAGGGTGTCATAGGTACTTGCAACATGTCTGCCAGCAGCACACCACCAGCTGTAGAGTATAGAAGGCAAATTTCTCTGTCCCAGCTGCTGCAGCGGAAAAAAAAAAAATACACATCCTGACACCCACATGCCTAGCGTCTAAATTCCAGCTTGTCCAAATTGCTGGCTTTACAACTCCTGCCTTTCCATCTGGTTCATTCTGCCCCCTTCCGTGAATTTGCACAATGTGCTGTACCATAATGGCAGGTTCCAAGATGCTATTTCTTTGCACATAAGGCCATTCCAGCTTTGTACTATCACTTGGAAAGCAATGTTTTGGCATTGTTGGGTTATTGGGTTGTAGTCAGCCGCAAGGTCCACATTTTGGTGGTGCAGCGTTTCTTAAACAGGCACCTAGGTTTGCAAGATCTTCTAAGGCAGGCCAGAAGCGTCTGTAGCCATTTCAGGTGGTCATACACAGCCAGGGTTCGGTTGGATTTGTGACATGCCCACCAGGTGTGTCCAGACTGCCTAGCTTTGTGTTGATTTTATCTTGAAGTAATTTTTTGGTATAGGTTTCATGGGCACAATTAACACCTAAGGACCAATTTTTCCACACCTGTTTAACAGGTGCATCAAATTTTTTTGTTTTCATCAAGAGTACCTCTAGAAGATTACGGGATGAAGGCACCAACACCCAAAGATCAATTTTTCCGCAACTGTGTGACAGGGGTGTCAAATTACATTATTTTGCAGTAAGGCCAATTCTTGCTTTCATTAAGAGTACATCTAGAAGTTTATGGGGTGAAGGCACCACCAACACCCAAAGATCAATTTTTCAGCAACTGTTTAACAGGTGCATCAAATTACATTTTTTTACAGCAAGCCAAATTCCTGCTTTCATCAAGAGTAATTTTTCCGCACCTGTTATTTCTATCCAAAGTCTACGAAAGAGACACCAGACTTTATCTAAAAAATCTCTAATCTTTTTCAGAGTGCACTAAAATGTGGCCTCATCATACAGACTGACCCAAGCTGTTGCTTACAAAATAAAGAAAGCTTGCGGGGGCAAATCAATTTAAAAGGAGTTGTAAAGGCAGAAGTTTTTTTTATCTTAATGCACTCTATGCATTAAGATGCATTAAAAAGCCTTTGTGTAGCAGCCTTCCTCAGCCCCCCTAATACTTACCTGAGGTCCATCTCTATCCAGCGATGTCCACAAGTCCCTCGGCCCTCCGGGACTCTCCCTCTTAATTGCCTGAGGCACAGCAGCAGCACCATTGGCTCCTGCGGCTGTCAATCAAAGTCAGTTAGTCAATCAGCAGAGAGAGGGGATGGGGCCGAATGGCAGCTCCGTGTCTGAATAGAACAGGACCCGAGAAGAGGAGGATTCAGGCTGCCCTGTGCAAATGCACTGTACAGAGCAGGTAAGTATAACATGTTTGTTATTTTATTTTTTAAAACAAGACTTTACAATCACTTTAAATGTCATTTTGTTTTCTTTATAAATGTAAGTTTTGCTTGCTGCAGAAGAATCTATACACGGTACAGATGAACCATTTTACAGGCAAACTAAGGGGACCCGCAGGCACTATATTTACAAGAATTTTTCATTTTTATTGTTTCACTTTAACCACTTTCCGCCCTGTCAATAACATATTGACGCCCGGGAAGTGGTTGGGTTATCCTGACTGGGCGTCATATGACGTCCAGTAGGATAACATGCCGGCGCGTGCCCGCGGGGCCACGCATCGATTGGGGACGGCGTGTGTTCCTCAGACACATCGCTTCCCCGATCTCGGTAAATAGCCAATGTAATTGGCTGTTTAACACGCGATCGGCTGTGTCAAAATCACAACCGATCACCAGACACAAGATTTTTGGCGGCGAGCTCTGTGCATGCCACCGGAGGCGCGCAGAGCGGAGATCGGGGAATGCGTGTGTCCCTTGGACACATCGATTCACCGATCAGGGTAAACAGCCAATGAAATTGACCGGCTGTGTCCAATCACAGCCGGTCACAAATGTAAACAAAGCAGCAGTTACTATCTGATCCCTGCTCTCTCCTCACACACCGATCGTGTGAGGAGAGAGCAGGGATCAGTAAGTGAGATCAGTGTCTTGTATTGTACTGTTTTACTGTGCACAACACGGCACCCCCAAAAAAGAGCACCTGTCACACAGCCCATCTGTCATTCAGCCCATCTATCAATCATCCCATCTGTCACAGGCCCACCGCCATCAGTACTGCCACACAGGCTACCAGTACCGCCATCGGTACCACCACCAGTACCGCCACTAGTACCGCCATCAGGCCCACCATCTATACTGCCACACAGGCTGCTACTAGTATTGCCACTAGTGCCGCCATCGGTACCACCACCACACGTACCGTTAAAAATAAAGTGATTCAGCGCATAGGTTAAAACACACCAAAAAGTGATAAACTGTTAGTAATAAAATAAATACAATAAATATTGATATACGTAAATCACTGGCTATGGGACAGGAGAAATAGTGGTAATGTGAACAAACAATAAAAATGAGTCCAAATGAAGTAAGATGGTCCCAGGAAATGATGAACAGTCTATAGCCTATCTAAAATAGGTCTCTTTATGTGATACTCAATCTTCTCCTATATATCGCTGGAGTGGGTGGGTGGAAAATAATAAACAATCCACAAATGAGCTCACAGAACTCTCACCTCAAAAAGACTTGAAACCAGCATAAAGAAACAGACTGGGCAGGCTCCTCTCCACCGCTCACCCTCAGGGCGTATTTTCTCCTTATATCCAAATCACTCCATGTGGCCCATTGGTTATCACCATCTAGACTAAATGGTATGGTAATGGCTCACCGGGAAAAGGAATATAAAAGGAAGAAGAATGCTTCCAATGGTGAAGTAAGTAGAATAAAGGGGACTTTATTTAAATATAGAGTAAAATTGGACCCTTACAAAATTGAAATAAAAATCAAGCAGAAAAAAGTGACAATATGGCGATCAAATGTCTTTCTCACATCCCTTCTGGTATAACGAATCGTCCACTTCCGGCCACTCCCTACGCAATACGTCATCCAAGTGACTTCATCAGGGTAACCAGATTGGCTGTAGTGGACTTGTTTATATTTGATAAAACCGGAAATAGTGCGGCGGCCATTCTGTTATGGTCCGCTGTAGTAAACCGCGGCCATTTTGTAGTGGTCCGGCGTGTTCGACGGTATTGGCCATTTTCTAAAAGCCTATTGCGGATATATAGTAGCAGCCATATTTTAGAGGAAACAGTTTGCTGTGTCTTAGCCGTTGGTAGTTCCGTACGGATAATATGTGCATCTGTTGTAATAGCTAACGACAGACATCTGGATCGCTGGCGGGGCTTATATTTTGATATCACTGTTGATAACAGCATAGTGTTTAATGAAAATAACAAACAAGCAACACCCCCGCAGCCATTTTTTTGTGGTCCGTTGTGTTAGTTGATGGCTTTAATTTTCTGTGTTTGTATGGTAGCCTAGTTGTCAGACCACAAAGCAATACGTTCCGTGCTGACAGTCGAATCTGTATACATAGCTGCTAGTATCTAACTCCGGTCAATAAACCGGAAGTTATCAACGGAACTTGTTTGGGGACTAGTAGATAGACATCATCTTCCTCCCAATAAGCCATGAAGGCATTGGCCACGCTTGGGGGAAATTATTGGGAGGAAGATGCTGTCTATGAAAATATGCCTTTTTGGATCTAAATATAGCTATAGAGAATGACAAGATTGTTATAAAAACTAATTTCAAAAACGTGGACACTAAGGCCCCTTTCACACCTAAGCGTTTTTCATGTGGTGCAGCGCTAAAAATAGCGCCTGTTCACCGCATGAAAAAATCCTGCCCCTTTAACTCCAGTGTGAAAGCCGGCGGGCTATCCGCTTCTCTCCTCTCTGTACCGATCGGTACAGAGAGGGGAGGGAGGAACCGGCGTCATGACGTGACGCCGGTTTGTGTACATGTGATCGCTCCGTCATTTGACGGAGCGATCACGTGGTAAACGCCCGCTATCAGCGGCTGTTTACCGTGATCCGTGATGCGCCGGGTCCTCGGGACCCGGCGGTCACGGATGTTCCCGAGTGCGCGCCCCAGGGGGCGTGCGGGAGCAAGTTTCTGGGAGAACGTCCACTCAGGGAAACCCGACCGCGCTGTAGCCGTCTTTCGACTATAGCGCGGTCGGCATGTGGTTAAACTAAAAACATTTAAATATTCACCACCCATTTTATGAATATATTCTAATATATTTTTAATGTACTATTACTATATATTTGATGGACAGTCTGATTAGACTTTTGTGGATCCGTAGGTTTTTTATATATTTTTATACATATATTTTTTATATATTTATTTATAGAATTTATTTTATTTAATTATTCAGGGTTTGTCTAATAATATGTTTGCTACGACAAGTATTAGGTTTTGTAACTAGAATGTTCTACCTATCATATAATTGATTACGGTTCTGTTGGATCATTTATACATTCTTTATTATTAATAGACCTTGTCCCCAAACAAGTTCCGTTGATAACTTCCGGTTTATTGACCGGAGTTAGATACTAGCAGCTATGAATACAGATTCGACTGTCAGCACGGAACGTATTGCTTTGTGGTCTGACAACTAGGCTACCATACAAACACATAGTAGACCAACAGAAAATGGAAGCCATCAACTAACACAACGGACCACAAAAAAATGGCCACGGGGGTGTTGCTTGTTTGTTATTTTCATTAAACACTATGCTGTTATCAACATTAATATCAAAATATAAGCCCCGCCAGTGATCCAGATGTCTGGTGTTAGCTATAACAACAGATGCCCATATTATCCGTACGGAACTACCAACTGCTAAGACACAGCAAATTGTTTCCTCTAAAATATGGCCGCTACTATATATCCGCAATAGGCTTTTAGAAAATGGCCGCTACCGTCGAACACGCCGGACCACTAGAAAATGGCCGTGGTTGTTTACTATAGCGGACCACAACAAAATGGCCGCCGCACTATTTCCGGTTTTATCAAATATAAACAAGTCCACTACAGCCAATCCAGTTCCCCTGATGAAGTCACGTGGATGACGTAACGCGCAGAGAGTGGCCGGAAGTGGACGATTCGTTATACCGGAAGAGATGTGAGAAAGGCGTTTGATCGCCATATTGTCACTTTTTTCTGCTTGATTTTTATTTTAATTTTGTAAGGGTCCAATTTTACTCTATATTTAAATAAAGTCCCCTTTATTCTACTTACTTCACCATTGGAGGCATTCTTCTTCCTTTTATGTTCCTTTTCCCAGTGAGCCATTACCATACCATTTAGTCTAGATGGTGATAACCAATGGGCCACATGGAGTGATTTGGATATAAGGAGAAAATACGCCCTGAGGGTGAGCCTGCCCAGTCTGTTTCATTATGCTGGTTTCAAGTCTTTTTGAGGTGAGAGTTCTGTGAGCTCATTTGTGGATTGTTTATTATTTGCCACCCACCCACTCCAGCGATATATAGGAGAAGATTGAGTATCACATAAAGAGACCTATTTTAGATAGGCTATAGACTGTTCATCATTTCCTGGGACCATCTTACTTCATTTGGACTCATTTTTATTGTTTGTTCACATTACCACTATTTCTCCTGTCCCATAGCCAGTGATTTACATATATCAATATTTATTATATTTATTTTATTACTAACAGTTTATCACTTTTTGGTGTGTGTTTTAAACTATGCGCTGAATCACTTTATTTTTAACTTTACGTTTTGTGTTATTGTGAACGATACTAGATTTTGCTGCTGGTTTATTATATGCAAGGAATTTTTTCTGCACTAAAATTTGCACTTTTATCGTTTCTTCACACGGTATTACACCTATATATTATTGTTGATTTATTAAGCACTTTTTAGCCGTGTCATTTTCTTAGGTTCTATATTTATTTATTTTTACACTTGCGTAATTCATTCTTAGTTCCCATTTGAGTAGCGCGAAGGTCACTTTTTCACACCACCACCCGTACCGCCATCACCACCTGTACCGCCATCGGTACCACCACCACCACCTGTACCGCCATCGGTACCGCCATCACCACCTGTACTGCCACCTGTACTGCCATCAGTACCACCATCGCCCGTACCACCACCTGTACTGCCATCGGTACCACCAACACCCATACCGCCACCTGTACCGCCATCGGTACAAGTACCGCCATTGGTACCACCACCACCCATACCGCCATCAGTACCACCACACAGGCCTGCCACTAATACCTCCATCGGTACCACTACCACCAGCAGTACCCTTACACAAGCCCGCCAATAAGCACTGCCATAATGTCCCAAAGGGTTTACACACCTGAGGAGGCATATGAAATTCTTGTCATGTCGGATGATGAGAGCAGTGGGGGCTCCCATCATCCGATTCTGGTTCGGAATATGAGCCAGCGGAGGATAGTGGATCGGAGTCCGCGGAGGAAACCGTCCCTCCCAAAAGAATAAGATCAGGACCAAGATCGGGACCAAGATCAGGACCAAGATCAGGACCAAGATCAGGAGATCTGCCCACCACCAGCAGCGCCAGACCCCAGGAAGAGGAGCCCAGTACAAGTACTGGAAATACAGGCCCAACCCGAAGAATCCAGCCCCAGTCCTACCTTCCCGATGCCCTGGCAAACCCCTTATGGTTGCCTGTCAACTCAGGATCTGCTATCATACCTCCTTTCACCACACAGCCAGGTGTGCAGCCCGACACTACAAATTTTTCTCAATTTGATAATTTTTCTTTATTTTTCCCCACAAGATTTTCTGCAGAATATAGTGGATCAAACAAATCTGTACGCATCCTAATTTACTGCTGCCAGCCCCAATTCTTCCTACGTCTGCATGTTCCAGTGGCGACGTTTCACACTGGATGAATTGAAATTGTTTTTGGGTCTTACTTTCAATATGGGGCTTACAAAAAAGAACGAAGTCCATGCATATTGGTCTACCAACCCCATCTAACACATGCCCATATATTTAGCTGTCATGTCCAGGACAAGATACGAAATGATTATGCGTTTTCTCCACTTCAATGACAATTCATAGTGCCCTCCCCGAGATCATCCCAACCATGACAAATTGTACAAGATATGCCCCCTAATCAATTCCTCTTCCCAGCGATTTAGAGAAATTTTTTTCCCAGACCAAAAAATGTGTGTGGACGAGTCCCTCATATTTCACTGGCCGACTGCACTTCAAGCAGTATATACCAAACAAGAGAGCCAGGTATGGGCTGAAATTAAATAAATTATGTGATTGAGCCACTGGATACGTCTTCACATTCTGGATCTACGAAGGCAAAGCAGAGCTCCAGCCCCGTGATTACCCCACATATATTGGAACCAGTGGGAAAATTGTCTGGAAGCTGGCATACCCCGTTTGAAAAAGGATACCATTTATATGTCGACAACTATTATACCAGCCTGCCCCTTTTTCGTCATCTTTACAGTAAAAAAAACCCGGCCTGCGGTACCTTCAAAAAAAACGGAAGGGATTCCCACTAAATCTGTTGACAAAAAAATTGCAAAACGGAGAATCGGTATTCCTAAGGAACGCGGAGGTGTTGGCCATGAAGTGGAGGGACAAGAAAGATGTCCACATCCTCTCTACCATCCACAATGACACCGTGGTGGAGATCCAAAGAAGACGCGGGCCCAATTGTAAAGCCCAAATGTGTCCACGACTACAATATGTACATGGGAGGGGTGGATTTAAACGATCAGATGCTACAGCCCTATTTATCAACCAGAAAGTCCCGTTATTGGTACAAGAAAGTTGCGTTTTACCTGTTTCACATGGCCATTTTTATTTTGTTTGTCTGTTACCAAAAAGCAGCTCAAAACCAACAAATCACCTACCTCAAGTATATTGAAGATATCGTCACTGCCCTCATTTACCAACAAGGTCCCGCCCCAGGAAGCATTCGCTCTGATAGTGTGAGCCGACTTCACAAGCAACACTTTCCCTATAGCCTTCCCCTCACAGAATCTGGAAGAAGATGCCAAAAGAAATGCTGTGTATGCAGCAGAGGAGGAGGAGTAAGAAGAGATACCAGCTATTATTGTCCCCAATGTCCCTCCCAACCTGGCCTGTGCATCGGAGATTGCTTCAAAAATGATCATCCTTCCATCCAATATTAGTTCCCCTTATTATTAACAGACTGCCATTTCCCCATTTGCCTGCTACCCTGTTACTACCTTCCATATTGATTAACTGACCCTGGCTTATTGATTAACTGATTGATTAACTGACAATGTCTTTGCTTGCCGATTTAAACCACGTTTCTGACTTCCACGTGCGCCATCCTCAGCCTGTTTACAGACGATGCCTCTGCCTGCCGATTTAAACCATGTTTCTGACTTCCACGTGCACCGACCTTGGCCTGTTAATGGACTATGTTTTTGCCTGCCACTTGGACTGATCTTTTGGCCATCTACTTTAGTTCACAGGGGTCTCACATATGTGAGGGGCTTCAGAATAGCATTCTGAGTAGAGAAAAACAGTTTTTCGTTTTCTGTACTCCGAGAACAAAGCGATTTGGGTGGGAGAAGCCTCTATCCCTGTCCCCCTGGCCCTGAGCTTGATGGTCCTTCCTGCTGCCTGGACCAATATTTTGGCTGTGCTGACCATATTGCTGCCTGTAATGACCCATGACATTATGGACCATGTTTCTTCCTGTTGTTTGGACCAATACTTTGGCTGTGTTGACCATATATCTGCCTACTGCCTCTACTGACTTTGGACAGTATTTCTGCCGGGACACCTCTGCCTGCTATCTTGACCTGTGCTTTGGCTGTGCTTTGGCTGTGCTGACAGTATCTCTGCCTGTACGAACTATGGACAGTATTCCTGCCTGCTGCCTGGATGATTGCTTTTGCTGTCGCTGACCTCATTCCTGCCTGCTGCCTGGACCGATGATCTCCTCTGTGGACCATTGCACTTCTAAAACCACAGGTAATCTTTTATTATTTGGTATGTACCTGCTATGTGTTAGAAATATGAAGGGCCTTCAAAAATGTGATCGGTAGTCAGAAAATGATGTGTAATTAATGCTGCTAGAATGCCTGGAGGTGCTACTTGGATGTTGGGCCTCTGTATGTGGACAGGCTTTGTAAAAGTCTCACACATGTGGTATCGCCATACTCAGGAGGAGTAGAGGAATGCATTTTGGGGTGTAATTTTTGCTATGTACATGCTATGTGTTAGAAATATCTTATAAATGGACAACTTTGTGTAAAAAAAAAAAAAAAAAAAAGCATTTTCATTTTCCAAAACCTTCTGGAAAAAAATGAACCATTCAAAAGACTCATTATGCCTCACAGATTATACGTTGGAGTGTGTGCTTTCCAAAATGGGGTTTTGTGGACAATTCCTGGCAATACCTGGTCCATGTGGTATCGCCATACTCAGAAAGAGTAGAGGAATGTATTTTGGGGTGTAGTTGCAATTATGCATATGCTATGCAGAGGCGTATCTAGTGAAAATGGCGCCTATGGCAAGCACTGAAACTGCGCCCCTGTCAAAACTTAAATGCGGCCTTACCAGCACCCATAAATGCGGTAACATTAGCACTCATAAATGCGGTAACATCAGCACCCATAAATATGGTAACATCAGCACCCATAATGCGGTAACATCAGCACCCATAAATACGACAACATCAGCACCCATAAATACGACAACATCAGCACCCATAAATACGACAACATCAGCACCCATAAATACGACAACATCAGCACCCATAAATACGGTAACATCAGCACCCAAAAATGTGGTAACATCAGCACCCAGAAATGCAATAACATCAGCACCCAGAAATGCAATAACATCAGCACCCAGAAATACGGTAATATCAGCACCCATAAATGCGGTAATATCAGCACCCATAAATACGGTAACATTAGCACTCATAAATGCGGTAACATCAGCACCCATAAATATGGTAACATCAGCACCCATAATGCGGTAACATCAGCACCCATAAATACGACAACATCAGCACCCATAAATACGGTAACATCAGCACCCATAAATGCAATAACATCAGCACCCATAAATGCAATAACATCAGCACCCAAAAATGCAATAACATCAGCACCCACAAATACGGTAATATCAGCACCCATAAATGCAATAACATCAGCACCCATAAATACGGTAACATCAGCACCCATACATGCAATAACATCAGCACCCAAAAATGCGGTAACATCAGCACCCAAAAATGCGGTAACATCAGCACCCAAAAATACGGTACCATCAGCACCCATACATGCAATAACATCAGCACCCAAAAATGAAATAACATCAGCACCCATAAATGCGGTAACATCAGCACCCATAAATGAAATAACATCAGCCCCCATAAATGCAATAACATCAGCACCCATAAATACGGTAACATCAGCACTCAAAAATGCTGCGCCAGCGTCTCTGATACTGTACAGAGGTAGAGAGGGAGTAGGATCACCAGTGGCTGGGGGCCCTAGGTTGCCTAGTGGTAGCGTCGCCCCTATCTGCTTGGCACACACGCAGAATCGCACATGATGACTTTAAAATCCCTTTCACACTGGAGGCGTTTTTCAGGTGCTACAGCGCTAAAAATATCGCTAGCATAGCGCCTAAAAAAAGCCTCAGCTGCAAACCCAGTGTGAAAGCCCAAGTGCTTCCACACTGGTGTGCTGCGCTCGCAGGGCGTCACAAAAAGTCCCGCCAGTCGCTACTTTGCAGCGGTGGAGGAGCGGTGAATATAGCACTCCTCCACCGATCTTGCCTATTAAAAACAACGGGGCAGCGCCGCCATACCACCATCAAAACGCAGCTGCAGCAGCATTTTGTGGGGGGATTTAACCCCTTTTTGGCCGAATAGCGCTGCTATAATGATGGTAAAGCGGCTCTAAAAATAGCGCAGCTTTACCGCTGATGCCCGGGGCGGCTTAGTGTTCAAGAGGTCTAAGTCATCATCATGTGCCATTGTAGCAAGTAGCCAATCAAATATCGTGCTCAATATGGATTGAATAAATATGCATAGCAATAGATATTATAAATAAAGTGTAATAAAAGTGATTTGTGCAACAGCAGGTACTACTTGCACAAATCACTTTATTACACTTTATGATATCTATAGCTAAGCATATTTATTTAATCCAAACTGAGCACTATATTTCATTACCTTGCTGGTTACTGGTACACTGTACACATGATGATGATCAAGACTGTGCTGCTGTACTAGTACCTGCTGCTGCTTGGGGGGAGTTCCAATTGTTTTTCTTCCCTCTGGTGTCTCACTCTCCTTCTCCTGGTCTCCAGCCATGTTCTACTTCATAGTCCTCACCGACCACATCACAGGACCGTCAGCAGTCGTCACAGCACCGTCAGCAGTCATCACGTCACACAGACCTGGGCCGGGAGACCCAGAAGAGAAACCGAAGCCACTACGCAGAGGAGGATAGGCGGAGCTACGTAGGTGACCCGGGCGCTCGCTCTGGCCAGAGCCAACTTATCGGCCGTCATGGGGGGCGCCCGGGCACCTGTCGCTTCCCTCCTCACTCTATTATGTAGTTTGCTCCGGCGCTGCGCCCCAGCAGGCCAGTCAGTGGCTCCGGGGACTAGATTAGTGTGGGAGGCGGCCGCAAGAGGACGGGTGGGAGTCAGACTTTATTTTTTGTACGGGTGGCTTTTTTGCCGCCCCCCCCCCCAATGGCGCCCATGGCTCTTGCTATGGCTGCCATACCCTAGGTACGCCACTGATGCTATTTGAGAGAAATAACCTGTTAATATAACCAGTTTGTGTAAAAAAAAAAAATTCCCAAGAATTGTGGGAAAAAATTACAACTTCAAAAAACTCACCATGCCTCTTAGTAAATACCTTGGACTGTCTACTTTCCAAAAAGGTTTTTTTTTTGTCTACTTTCCAAAGGGGTACTTTCCTGGCTTGTTATTGTCTCAAGAAATGAGATAGTACATCAGGTGTGATCAGATGTGATCAATTTTCAGTGAATGGCACCATAGTTTGTAGACTCTATAACTTTCACAAAGACCAAATAATATACACTAATTTGAGTTATTTTTACCAAAGATATGTAGCAGTATAAATTTTGGCACAAATTTATGAAGAAAAATTACTTATTTGCAAAATTTTACAATAGAAACTAAAAAAAGGTGTGTTTTTTTTTTTCAAAATTTTCGCAGTTTTTTCGCTTATATCGCAAAAAATAAAAAACCCAGTGGTGATTAAATACCACCAAAAGAAAGCTCTATTTGTAGAAAATGATAAATGATAATGAAAATGATAAACATTTTGTTTGGATACAGTGTAGCATGACTGAGTAATTGTCATTCAAAGTGTGAGAGCGCTGAAATCTGAAAATTGGTCTGGGCGGGAAGGTGCATAAGTGCCTGGTATTGAAGTGGTTAAGCACCATTAAGATCACTGCTTCTTTAAAAATAATCTTTTTTAAAAGTTTTTTTTCCATAGGTACATGTCCCCCAGGGCAGTAGCTGGGCTCCCATACCCTTTTTATGGCCAATAACTTGCACATACGCCTTTAAAATGGGGACTTTTAATTTTTCAAGTTTGGGTCCTAAAGACTTCAATGGGGTTCGCCGTTCAGGTCCGAACGTCACACATGTCACATAGAGTCACATAGAGTCACATATGTGGATGTTTACACAGTGTGGTAAATGACAGCCCACTCCCTCCCTCCTCCATGCCCACTAACCAGCTAAGACACAATGGGGGCGAAATAATACATGTAGATTAGTCAAGGCTTCACCTCCCTCTTATTCTAAGAAACAGGATGGAGGGGCGTGACACAGACCGTGACTGGCAGAAATCTGCTCACACCATGTTATTTCCACAAAATAATAAGGATTTTATTTCAAATATATGTTGTTCTGTATTCCAAAGGCAGTTTTTTTTTATTTTGAACATGTGACCAGCAGCAGAGGACTAGAAGCTCCTCCTGCTTATGTTTCCCTGCAGCTAGGCAGGGAAAAATCGGGGTCATGTGACAGCTGTATATAGATTAGGAAAAATTTACTTTGATTTTGTTGTTTTTTAAATTAAATTAAAATAATTACAGTGCCATCATCCGCATACAGAAATAGAAGGGACAATGTAAAATGAACAGTGTGTGTTTGGTATCACTTTAAGCCTTTAGAACCACTTTACCTGAAGTGCAAGAAAAAAATTAGCGCTTCTTCTTCACGGGATTGAATGTTTGAATTCAGCACGACTTCAGAGTCACTTCAGACCTCAAGTTTCACATCACTTCATCATTGGTGGGGGCAGCAGGAGAGCTAACTATTTACTTTCATTATTGCAAGCCCAGCTGTTATTTTTACTGTCAGTTTAGAGACACATTATATTGACTGCTGACGTGCATTCTTTTTAAACACTGCATTTGCTATTCAAATGCAATACGTTTGAATAGCAAAAGCAGAGTTTGACAATAAAAGGCTGCTTTAAAAGTGGAACTAAACTTAATTATTAAACCATGAGCAGGTAGCTCTTTTTTGCAGAAGAGACATGCAAAACTGCAATAACAAACACTTACCTGCCTGCTTGTAGTCTTCTATTGAATGCACACTGAACTGTTAATGCACAGCTCAGCAAGCATTCCCACTGTGCTGGTGTTCTATCGGATAGTGGCCGCTATCGAGAAGTTCCTGGGAAGAACGGAGCATGTGCCGCGCATCCGCCGTAGGGAGCAGCACAACAGCTGAATTTGCAATCCGCGCTTGTGGTGACGAGACGGCGCCTGCGCACGATAGCCAACGGAAGACATTTTTGTGTGTCAGATTGTGCCCCACGCTGCCAAGCGTGTTCATGTCGGTGAGGGGCAGATTTGTACATGATGGGGGTGGATTATTAACCACTTTAAGACCAGCCTCGTTTTGGATTTTAGGTGTTTACATGTTTAAAACAGTTTTTTTTGCTAGAAAAAAACTTAGAACCCCCAAACATTATATATTGTTTTTTTCAAACACCCTAGAGAATAAAATGGCGGTCGTTGCAATACTTTTTTTCACACCGTATTTGCGCAGCGGTCTTGCAAGCGCACTTTTTTTGGAAAAAATTCACTTTTTTGAATAAAAAAATAAGACAACAGTAAAGTTAGTCCAATTTTTTTATATATTGTGAAAGATAATGTTACGC
The DNA here is from genome assembly GCA_028564925.1 of Lithobates sylvaticus. Classification (NCBI taxonomy): domain Eukaryota; kingdom Metazoa; phylum Chordata; class Amphibia; order Anura; family Ranidae; genus Lithobates; species Lithobates sylvaticus. The sequence goes on along the minus strand of CM053027.1, from coordinate 275,432,155 downwards.
CGAGTAAATTGATACCTAACATGTCACGCTTCAAAATTGCGCCCGCTCGTGGAATGGCATCAAACTTTTACCCTCAAAAATCTCCATAGGCGACGTTTAAAAAATTCTACAGGTTGCATATTTTGCGTTACAGAGGAGGTCTATGGCTATAATTATTGCTCTCGCTCTACCGATCGCGGCGATACCTCACATGTGTGGTTTGACCACCGTTTTCATATGCGAGCGCTACTCACATATGCGTTCGCTTCTGCGCACGAGCTCGTCGGGACGGGGCGCTTTAAAAAAAATTTTTTTGTTTTTCTTATTTATTTTTCTTGATTTTATTTATTTTTACACTGTTTTTGAAAAAAAAAATAATTGGCTCACTTTTATTCCTATTACAAGGAATGTAAACATTCCTTGTAATAGAAAAAAGCATGACAGGTCCTCTTAAATATGAGACCTGGGGTCAAAAAGTCCTCAGATCTCATATTTGGACTTCAATGAAAAAAAAAAAAAAAAAATGTCATTTAAAAAAATGACATTTGAAAATTCCTCTTTAAGAGGTATGGGCGGAAGTGACGTTTTTGACGTCGCTTCCGCCCTCCTATGGTATAGAGATGAGTGGCGGCCATCTTAGCGTCACTCATCTCTAGACACAGGAGGAGAACGGACCCGATCGCCTCCGCCGCTGCCGACGGTTCCGGTAAGCGGCGGAAGGCGTGGGAGAGCGGCGGGAGGGGGGGCACCTCTCCCGCCGCCGATAAAGGTGATCTTGCGGCGAATCCGCCGCGAATCCGCCGCGATGACCACCATTATCGGACAGCCGACCGGCGCCTGAAGAGATGGATACCTCGGTTGTGGCAGCAGCTGCTGCCGTTACCGAGATATCCCTCTTCAAAAAATGGACGTACATCGTCGTGCGTCGGTCGGAAAGTGGTTAAAATGATGGGCATTTCAAAAGCTTGTCAAACACAGAATATCAACACCCATCAACATCAGCATGTGCTCCAGCAGGGATACCTCACGACTAGAGAATTTCTGATATAACGGGCCAGTAAACAAATACATACCAATTTATTATTTTGTATCTATATCTATTATATATATTTTGAACACAGTAATAAGAAAAAAATGTTAGTAAAAATCATGTAACATAAAAATGTCATTAGAATTTAGAATGTCTAGATTGCATGAATAAAGTATTACCTTTCCTATATAAGCCATGTAGTATTCTACAAGGTAACCTACAGATGGCACTGTACACTAAAGTATAACAAGCAATTATGTAATACTAATTTCCTATTGCTCTTTAGTTTTAAATCACCTATAATATATCTAATCTCATATATCTCATGACTTAAAGCCATAATATAGTGTCATACAAATAGATATACTGCACCAGCCCAACACAACTATGAGCAAACTTAGATTATATGGAATAGTGTTAAAGTTATGGCCCGTACACACAATCTGAATATCGTACGAAAAATACCCCTTTCAACGCGATCGTACGATAATTGGATCGTTAGTACAGAGCTTTTGAGAGCCAATCATGACAATTCATCTGATATTATTCGATCGAACAAGCACGAAAATTTTCCTCATACGATACCAGATCATATGATTTTCGTTTAGTCAGTACAGTTATTGTCCGAAAATACAATACAGATACATTACAACACATGACATCACTTCCGATTTTTTTTTTTTCTGTCGTACGATAATTTTCGTGACTTTAGTAACCTATTCAATTTCTACTTGCGACTATTAAGCGAAAAAAAGGTGTACGATCTGTCGTACGATATTCTGATCGCGTGTACTGGTCATTACTCTTGCTCACACTTTGTAAACATTACTGCCAAAGCTGACGTCAGGAAAAGCAGCTTTGTCTGTGGGACGCCTGACTTCCCTCATTCTCATTGCATTTTACATATATTCTTTTCATATGAACAATGCAAGTTTCCAGGGAAGTAAAGAAAGGAAGAAAAGAGGAAGGTTTCTTACTTCCAAATTAAACAAAAGAAGGAATTACTAAAAGTATGCTTATTGTAAAAGTGCCTGGTTTACAAAAATGTGAGATGAGATGAGGTAAAATGTGATCTGCAGTAAGATGAAATTAACCTGTGTTCAATTCAAACCTCATGAACAAGAAAAATGAAACCCTTACAATCTTATTAAAGTCTGTAGGGGATAAAAGCTGCTGTTAAATAATGGCCATTTTTAATGCTAATAGGCAATCAATTGTTAACAACGAGCATAGAGAGCTATGCACTCTAATATAGGATGTTTAACAAAAAAAACAAAAAAACATACAGCAGGGAAAAAGTATTTTTAGCGCAATTTTAAGTGTGATAAGGAAAAATCACAAATACATGAAATTACATGCTTGGGTAATGCCCCTAAGCCTTATGAGGTGTTATCGGGAAAATCGTATGCACTGTTATGCGCGAAGATGTGCACATGCTCATAATAATACTCAAGTGACAACTAGGCGTTCCCAACTCGCACGCATGCTCATAATAATTCTCGTGCGATAACTGCATCCACCTGCTTGCTAACCTGTTTGCTGCCTGCTTTTCCTGCTACAGCGCCTCCACATCTGCCAGAATAGCTTACATTGGCCTACTGGCCAGTCTGCTCACTGTCCGTGGTTCCGCACCTGTTACTGTGTATTTGCATCAGCCAGCTAAACAGTCCGCCTGCTGCTCAGAAACTGCTACAAGGTTCTTCTGGCCAGGATCTCCTACAAGGCACCTGTGCCACTTCATGCCATGTTATATCCTGTCATCACCTCCAGGAGAAACAGGACAGGAGATGTAGATGTAGATGATTTTCTTCAGCCGGAAACCCACCTCCAGCCTCGTGGCCTGCCATGTGTTCTCCTCCTCTCTATCTCTTACTCCTGCGCTGCTGCCCAAGCCTGTCATGATCTGCTCTCCACCCTGGTGGCGCTGCTGCTGCACACTGTCCTCTCCTCTACAGCTCCCGCTAGGGTGTCCCGTGTACCTGAACCACCTGAGCTGGTGCAGTAATGCGTGGGGGTGTTAGTTTGCGATTGGGGGGATGTTCGCAGCTACCCGAGGTGAAGTGGGGGGCGGGGTTTGTTGATGAGATTGTTTTTTGCTGCTGAAGACAGCTATATTATATGTAGGGGGGTGGTTTGTCCTCAGGGGGGGTCTGTACTAATGGAGGGGGGGTGGTTTGTTCTGAGGGGGTGGTTTGTCTATACTCCATCAGTACAGACCCCCCTCAGAACAAACCACTAACAACTACAATCAAAAAAATACTCATTTGGTTGCTGAACATGGACTGTTTTATTTTAGATGACACACAAATATATACAGCAGGATGACAATACAGACTGTAACCAGAAACCTAATTAACATGGGCTAGTTATCTAATCATTTACCCAGACTTGGTGACTCAGAGATATGACCTTTCAGGGTAGTCTGGCCGTCTCCTAACTCACAACTACAATACACATAAGAATAAACACATCCCCCAATGCTTTGCTAGGAGACAAAGGTGTGTTAATGAGCACAATAAACTATTGGGTGAAAGACCAGGGATTTCCAGAATTCATTAATCAGCATTCCTTTGACATAAATCTGTCCACTGAGTCCCACGATGGCAGAGACCATCATGGCCTCCTTAATAATGTCCTTTTGCATTACATAATAGAATATCTTTCTAAATGCTTGTAGCTCCCTCAAATGCCAGGACCCATAGTCGGTAGGCAAGAGGCTATCATTCAGTCCCCTCCAAAAGCCTCTGTCCCGGGTGAGACTGTCACAGGGGGTGGTTTGTCCTGAGGGGGTCTGTACTAATGGAGGGGGGTGGTTTGTTCTGTGGTGGGTCTGTACTATTGGAGGAGGGGGGTGATTTGTCCTGGGGGGTTTATACTTAGTGGGGGGGGGGGGGGGTTCTATACTTAATGTTAGTGGAGGAGGATCTGTACTGAGGGTCGACTATAGTTGGTAGGGGTGACACCATGTTTTACTGCCCCGAGTGTGACACCAACCCTAGTGACGCCACTGTCGACAAGGTATGTGACAGTGTTATGGAACAGTATGATTTTCAGTACACCTCAATTTGATTCCTTTCAACTTACAGAAAAGGGCCTTTTTTAGGTAGTATTGGCTACAACACCTGATTTTTTTTATCAACAGGTAATAGGCCTGAATTGACTGGTGGAAATAGTAGCCACAACAGATCTAAAAGCTTTAGGAAGGTTTACCTTTACAAAAAATAAAGCCAAAGTCTTCAACTTTGTAGAAATTAGCCAATGGCAAAACTGTTTATTAGTATGTAATTTGTGAGCTTTTTTTTGCAGAACCACACTGCATTGCCTTAAAAAGTTTAATAAAACGTCAAAAGCCCATCCTCTTATCGCATACTATTTCCAAAATATTCAAGATATAGTCTTCAGGTCAGTACATTTGAATAAAGAGCAAATAGATAAAGTTAAGGTAGATGTTATCTTGCAATAAAATTTTAAGTTTATTATTTGAGAGACAACAGCCACAAAAATATACAGTGGCTGGTCAGTATGTGAGAAACTTGGTAGGGTCGCAATGTAGGAGGGAGAGATAAGGTAGGGTTTATCTTGAAATAAACAGAGTGTATTGAGAGACAAAAGCCACAAATATTTTACAATGAACTGACAGTAGGTAAGCAGCTTAGCACAGAGAGATAAGGCAAGTTTTATCTTGAAAATAAACAATAAATATATTATCTGAAAGCTAATTTTTGGTTAGGATTTGGTTGGGTCAAAGGACCAAGGGATGAAGTAGGTTTTAAACATTAAACTAAACTAACTAAAGGCAAAACTTTTTTTTTAGTTTTGGATAGAGTGGAGAGGGATTAGAACACCTGTCAGTTCGTATTTCTGTCTGTGCCCCCACTAGGGAATTTCATCCTCTATATTTGTCCAGAGAAGCCTGTAATGAGAATGCACCACAGGGGAATGGTAATGCAGGGCTGGACATGACTGTGTGTATAATTTACTATATGCAGGGTTAAATGGGGGTTGTGGTTTGCTAGGGGAGGGCTGAGCAAGCACAGGGGAGTGGCTGTATAAAGGTGGGGGCGGAGCAAAGGAAGATCAGTTTGCAGGAAGGAGAACATGAGGAGGCAGGTTTTTCCACTGCTCCTCACACACAGCACTGAAGAAATCCAAGATGGCCGACGGGATGGACCTCGTGGCAATGCTGAGGACGGCAGCAGCAGAACACGGCATCGACTGGATCCAGGAGCAGCTAGCGACGATGGCTGCAGATGTGGAGGGACGGACAGAAGATCGGGGAGCCCTTGAGGACCGGATGGCGGAGCAGGAGTCGGACGAGGACCGGATGGACGGCGGGAGCATGGCGCCGTGCGGCAGGGTGTCCAAGCCACCTGTAAGGTATTCCCCAGGGGCAGTGGCAGGTCCATCCAGGGTTGCAAGGAGCCCCAGGGGGGAGCGGTCCACCCCCTCAGCGAAGAGAAGTCTGATGGAGGGCGCAGCAGGCCCCAGTCGGCCTACACGGCGCGGTCCTAGAGCGGGGGGCGGAGCCAATGGGACTCAGGACTTCACTTCACCCCCAACTGCAGCAAGATCATCTGTGCAGGCCCCTACAGCCTCGGTCGGGAGGAGGAGGGCTCAGGGTACGCCAGCACCCCCAGCGGCTCTGCACGAGCGGGGGGGGTCGGTCCGGGGGGCCCGGGGTCACCGCACATCGTCATCGGGATGGGATGATGGCCGGGACGGCAGGCGCCTCTGCAGCGACACCTACCCGCGCATCTCTGCGCCAGCGGGGTGAGGGCACCATTCGGTCGGGTCGCAGCACCACCAGGAGGGGAGGTCCAGGTCCCAGAGAGTCTGCGACTGCAGCGCCTTCAGTCGCACTGCACGTGCGGGGAAGGATGGACAGCAGGAGAAGTGGGGCCGCAGCGGGAGTGGGACTTGCATACAGTCCTTCCCAGAGAATTAGGGGTGGGCTGACGCCACCAGGCAGAGCCAGAGAGGAGTCGCAAGGCAGGAGCGGTGCCCTATCCGGCCCGCCTGCACGGAGTCGCATCGCATCCAGGAGCCCCTCTCCGGGGGTGCGTCCGGTTTTGTTCCAACAGGTGGATGTCGGCAGGTCGGAAGGGGAATTATCGGAGGAGGAGGAACCGAGTCGTCCAGTCCCGGCGGTGGAGGTCAGGCCAGCGGCTGTGGGGTCGGCGCCCAGGCAGCCCGGTAAGTCACTTGACAATGCAGTTTTCGTTAATGCTTTATCTAACTTGTTGGGTGATGTGGCTCGCGGGGGGGAAGGGGGCTCCACCTCCCACGCCGTTGGTGGCGGTGCCTGACCAGCCGCGGGTGGGCAGCGTGCCAGCAGGTTCAGGGGCCGGGAGTCAAATGCACGAGTTGCTGGAAGGATTAAGGGTGCTGGTGGGCCGATTTGGGGGGAGTTCAGGTTTTCAGGGGTAGCGGAAGTTGGGGTCACCTCGGGGGAGGCGGTGGCAACAGTAGCTGGGGTTCCTGCGGAGAAGGCGGTGCCAGTGGACAAGGTGAGTTCGGTGGATGGCGGGGCTGAGGAACAAGTGGTGCGGTCTGATATAGTGAGGATAGCGGATGCGGCGAAGTGCGAGGTATACATGTGCTTCGAGGGACCACTGGGAGCACATTTAAAGCAGGAGGTAAGGGAAAAAATTTGGAAAGGGGAATACGTGGAGATCTTCTCCTTGTTGCCCCTGGAAAAATTTAATTTAGACAGGGTGAAGCCTGATAGCACAAAGAAAGATGACGAGGAGAAGCGGAGGAACCGATTGATCCCACGCACTTTTGCAAACTGGTTACAAGCGTTTGCAATTCTAGCTGGGGTGATAGGTGAACGTAACCCTGAGTACTGCTCGGCGTTATTTTGTTACATGGATGCGGTGGGTGAGGCGTACTGGGTTTATGGGGGCACGGCGTGGCTGCGCTATGATGAACAGTTCAGGCAGAGGCGAGCGGTCCGTCCGGAGCTGAGGTGGGACCATAAAGACATCAGTCTCTGGATGAGACTGATGGCGTCGGCCAAGGCTCCTGGTCAGACATTTCACGGGGGGGCTGGAGGTAGCCAGGCATCAGGATCTCCGGCCGGTAAGAAGTGGGGAGTGTGCTGGCAATTTAACGAGGGTGCCTGCAAATTTGGGGGGAATTGTAAGTTTAGGCACGAATGCTCCGGGTGTGGGAGCAACCACACACTCGCGCAGTGTTTCAAAAAGGGAAAGCGTGCTGGAGAGTTTGGGCACAAGAGGGACGACGCCGGTGATGTGGGACAGGATGCAACCTTTTCTAAATAGGTATCCAGACAGGGCAGCTGCGAGTTTACTCAGTGCTGGTTTTAGGCATGGTTTTCATATTCCATGTACCCTGACTGTTATACCTCCCTTAGCCAAGAATTTAAAGTCTGCTTTTCAGCATCCGGAAGTGGTGTCGGAAAAGTTGGCGAAGGAGGTGGTTTTGGGCAGGATGGCGGGCCCCTTTAGTAGTAAACCGTTGGGGAATCTTGTGGTATCCCCCTTGGGGGTGGTCCCCAAAAAGGAGCTGAATAAATTTCGGCTGATTCATCACCTTTCATTTCCAAAAGGGGGTTCGGTGAATGACGACTTCATCGACCCCGAGGCTTGTACAGTGTCGTACACATCCTTTGATGCCGCGGTTAGATGGGTTAGGCGGTATGGGAAGGGGGGCACTGATGGCAAAATCGGATGTTGAATCGGCGTTTAGGTTATTACCGGTACACCCGGACAGTTTCCATTTGTTAGGTTGTTGTTGGCAAGACGAATTTTATGTTGATAAATGCTTGCCTATGGGGTGTTCGATTTCGTGCGCCATGTTCGAGGCGTTTAGTTCATTTTTAGAATGGGTGGTAAGGGATGTCACAGGTTTAGATTCCGTCATCCATTACTTGGATGATTTTCTCTGCGTGGGCCCTCCTTCTTCCAATGTGTGTGCGATCCTGTTGGCCACGTTGCAGCACATTGCGGAGAGATTTCGGGTGCCATTGGCAGCTGATAAGACGGAGGGTCCACGGACGGAGCTGAGCTTTCTAGGTATTATAATCGATTCCATGGCTATTGAGTGCAGGTTGCCAGAAGGGAAGCTCAGGGATTTGCAGGATGAGATACGGATGATCCAGGGGTGAAGGAAGGTGCAGCTGCGCACATTGCAGTCTCTTCTGGGGAAGTTGAACTTTGCGTGCAGGATCATCCCCATGGGTAGGATATTCTGTCGACGGCTGTCGGCTGCAACAGCGGGGGTGAAGGCACCCACTCATTTCATCAGGTTACGCATGGAGCACAAGGAGGACTTGCAGGTATGGTATCGGTTCTTGGAGGAGTTCAATGGCAAGTCGGTTTGGATGGAGGGACCGGTGAGTAACTTTGATGTGGAGTTGGTGACGGACGCCGCGGGGTCTACGGGCTATGGGGCCTTTTTCCAGTGCGGAACCGTGGCCCCAATCATGGATTGAGGCAGGTTTCGTAAAACACTTGGTGCTCCTGGAACTGTTTCCGGTGGTGCTGGCAGTGGTGTTATGGGGCCATTCGTGCAGTAACTTGAAATTGCGGCTTAACTGCGACAACATGGGTGTTGTACAGGTGATCAATAGCATGTCGGCCTCTTCGCCTCCTGTCATACGGTTGATGCGACAGTTGGTGTTGCGCTGCATGCAATTGAACATTTTGCTATATGCTGTGCATATTCCAGGGGTAGACAACACTCTGGCTGATGCTTTGTCTCGCTTTTAGTGGGACAAGTTCAGGGAGCTGGCTCCAGGAGCGAGGAAGGAAGGGGTTCCGTGTCCAGGTTGGTTTTGGGAGCTGGCATCAGGACCGCCAGGGGATGGATACGGCAGTCGGTGAGCATGTCTACGTGGTTGGCCTATGAGAAGGTATGGAAGGAGTGGGAGGATCTGGGGTCAGAGATGGAGGTCAAGTGGGAGGAGCCGGAGGTCAGGTTATTGTTGTTATATTTCGTGTCCAGGAGTATGGAAGAGGGTAAGTCGGTCTCTGCCATTGAAAAAAAGTTGTCGGGTTTAGCATTTTGGTTTAAGTTGCGCAGAATAGAGGACTTTACCAAGGACTTCTGGGTTAGGCAGGCTGTGAAAGGGTACAGGAAAGGGTGTAAGAGCAAGGACACACGTCGGCCGATTACGTTTGGGAATCTAGTGGCATTGATTGCACAGTTGGGGGGGGTTTGTATCTCCTCATTTGAAGTGTTATTGTTTTCAGCAGCATTTTCATTGGCCTTTTTTGGTGCGTTTAGAATCTGGAACTGGTTAGCCCTTCCAAGAAGGTGGCAACTGTTCAGGGACAGAGTTTCTGTGTGTGTTCGGAAGTCAAAAACTGATCAACCAGGTAGAGGAGTGCAGGTGAGTTTATACGCTTTACAGGACTGCAGGGCGTGCCCTGTACGAACAGTGGGAAATTTTGCTGCAGTCAGGCCGGGGGTGGGAGGCCCCCTTTTAATACATGAGAATGGTGATGCCTTATCAAAGTTTCAATTTGTGACAGTGTTACGGAAATGTCTGGGTCTATTGGGGTTTGATTCACACGCCTATGCGTCACACTCCTTCCGCATTGGGGTGGCCACCGAGGCTGCCAGGCGCGGGCTGGATGATGCAGATGTGCGTAGGTTGGGTAGATGGGAGTCGAAGCGATTCCGCACTTACATTCGGCCAAGGTTGGTTTGCGAATGAAGGGGTTATATATATATATATATATATATATATATATATATATATAAAAAATATATATAAAAAGGAAAAAAAAGGAATATGGGGTGAAGCTTACAGGGTGGTAGGGTTCCCTATTGTATCGGGGTTGCAGGTTGGGAGAACATTAATGTTTGGTTGATTTGATTTTGATGTTCTGCTTGTCGTTTCAGAGAGAGGGCTTCCACGCCTCGTCTGGATCCTCGGGCATTCTTATGTTTGTTGGGGTGCAAGGAGAGGGGACGCGAGACCAGGTGGGAGACAGCTGGGCATTCCTAGGAGTGAGGCGGCGATCAGGTGGCTGGGTAGGCCGGGTATGCGTTGGGAGAGGGTGGTTCCTGACGTGGAGAGATTTGCGTGGCTGCATGGACCGCCGCAGGTTCTGGTCATACACGCAGGGGGTAATGACCTAGGGGTTAAGACGGTCAGGGATCTGATCTCAGAGATAAAGAGGGATCTGGTATACCTGAGTGCAAGGTTTCCGGGCACGATATTGGTATGGTCAGACATGGTGGCCAGGACTAGGTGGCGTATGGCACGTTCGGTGTACAGGATTAATAAGGCCAGGATTCGGGTTAATAAGGTGGTGGGAAGGTTTTTGGCTTGGCAAGGTGGTTTGATCATCCGCCATAGGGAATTGGAGACCAATGTGGGTCTTTACCTGCGGCCGGATGGGGTGCATCTGACGGACGTGGGCATTGACCTGTGGTCGTTGGGGCTTCAGGAGGGGATTCAGGCGGCCCTGCGGGTGTGGAGGTGCCATCAAGGGTGAGGTGTTCCCCCTTTCATGCTGTGGCGTGTTGATTGTTGGTCAGTGGTGGAAGCATGTATACAGGTGGTAAGTGGGTGGGGGGCTCATCAGTAGATGGCCCCTCCTTTGTAGTACATCAAACGGTGTTGATGATTACTCTGGTTGAAGTGGGTGGGGGGCTCATCAATATATGGCCCCTCCTTTGAGTACATCAAACGTTGTTGATGTTTACTCTGGTTGTTGCACTGCGGGTAAGGTAATGGTCTCAGGGCGGTACAGAAATAGACCTACGTGGGTTCGGTAAAATCCCGCAGTGCCCCCTGGTGGTAGTTTTGGATATCTATCCATGTCATGGGTGTTTGCTATATGCAAGTAGCTCCGTCACTGACCAACAGGGTGGGTTGAAACATGTTGTTTCAAATTATGTTATTGTGTATTTATATTGGTTATTTATATTGGTTAATTTATACGTTATTTATATTTAAATAAAATTGGAGTTTATTTTGGTTTGGTTAATAAAGTACGGCCTTGCGGCCAGTTAACTCCAATTAAAGTTGTGGTCTCTTATTTTAGGGGCTGGTATGATATAGGGGGATATTTAGCTTATGGTATTATCTAGGCTACACAGGTCATGTTTACCATTATCATTGAAAGTGAAAGTAAAAGAAAATCCCAAATTTTGGGTTGTCCCCAGAAAAGTAATAGATGGGAAATCTTCCAATGGGGACATTAATTCTGGTGACCTGGGAGTCCCCAACAATTCCCTTAATTAGCAGGGATTTCCTCTCACTTCCTGTTTGTCTATGTTACAGGAATTGAAGGTAAATCTCTGCAATGGGACACATATCGAGAACAAAAATCTGACAGCGGTTATAACCCTCCCTTTGTCCAAAATGTAAAAAAAAATTGCCTATAGTTCTACTTTTAAGTGTATTGTCTGAAAAACCATAACCAATATAGAATAGACTTTAATCTTTGACGTTCCACACAGGATATACCCTGCAGCAAGCAATACAAATTTGGCAGCTAAGGTCCAGCTGTGGGAAAATTATGTGGCACCTTTACAGTGCCAGAGGTCCAGATTAATCCAGGAGAGGTGGTAGGAATTGATAATGGTGGCAGGCATCATTGTTTTTGGGAGGCTTGATGTCTGTTAATGGTTTGGTCTGTAGAATCTGCAGCAAGGGTTTTGAAGCCATTTCTAATCCAAGACTGGTACATTTTATAAAATTGAGCAGGTAAGGACTGTCAGGGATAGGTGGATTTGTCGTTACATAACAAAACCTCCTGCACACTGAGGCCTTGCATCTGTTCAAGCTCCATCCAGTGGTCGAGCCAGGACAACAAACAGTCTATGTGTACCTAACATATCTGGCAACTGGTGTCAATCATTTTTTAACACTCCTCACCACACACATATATGCACACACAAACAAAATAAAGCAATAAAACAATGCGTGCCACGACAAATTTTGGCTGTGGCCAAACTGCACTAACAATAAGAGGGGGATGGTTAAAAAAAAACATGAGCCTACTCACTGTATACGCAGGACACTTGCTACAGAATCTGTACCTACACTCTCAGGAGTGAATAATGCACAGAATGCAGGGTTCAGAAGTACATGAAGCAGAGAGTACAAAGCTCAGAAGTGCATAACGCACAGTCCACTGCACAGAGTTAGGGTTGCCACCTTTTCTTCAAGCAAAATCCGAACACTTTAGCGGCGTACAGCAATTTTTTTTTTGTAGTTTACACTATAGGATTAGTATAAGACTTGGAACACCTTTGGGTGTGCCAAGGAGAGTAATAATGTGTAATGTGGCAGGATGGGGAGGGGGGGGGTGGACATGGGGGGGTTATGGGTAGTATAAATAGGAGGGGATGGTAGGTGGGGGGGGTGAGTAAGAGGGATGACTGGGGATGGAAAGAGGGGATGCAGCAAAGATAGGTGGTAGGTTGGTGGAGTTGGGTGGAATTCAGACAAGGATGGGGGGGGGGGGGGGGGAGGAATGGAATGAGACTTGCAGAGAGAGGGAAGCTTGCTCTATATGGTGAGCGATGCAGATGGAGGTGAGCAAGGAAGCAATAATCAGGGGAGTACCAGAGTTGGTGAGAAGAAGGAAAAGGCTAAATGAATGGAGTGCAGCAGTTCTGAGGTGAGATGCGGCATTGCTAGTGGGAGTAAGATCGAGCAGCATGTAATGAGAATGAAAGGCAGTTAGGTTGTGTTACAGTGGAGGTGGACCAAAGCATGACTGGATGAGGAGCAGGAGAGGCCAAGTGAGAAGGGAAAACAGTGCAGGGGGGGTAGAGTGTAAACTGAAAGTGCCGATGGAGGGGTGCAGCTGGGTGGCGGCGAGCGGCCGAAGGTGCAGTGGGGGTGGCTGTTATAGGGAGAATCCTGATGAGATTAGATCTGAATAATTTGTCCATGTTTCAGGTGGACTGAAACCCGAACACATGATTCAAAACCCGAACTGTCTGGGTGAATCCCAGACAGGTGGCAACCCTACACAGAGTACACCGAAAAATGTCCCCCTCCTGCCAGTGCAAACTCCCCCAAGAATATACTGTATATACCCCACAATAAATATCTCAACCAGCAGCCCCAATCTCCCCCAACAACGATCTTCCCCCACAGCCCCGAATCTCCACTCCAAGCCCACCACCTCAGTATAGACCCATCTCCTATGCTATTCCCTCAGTAAAGTCCTCTCCTACTACCAACCCCCTTCCTAGCCTAATGCCTAAATACAGACCTTCCCCAGTATAGACCCCCCTTACAGCCTAAACCCTCAGTACCAATCCCCCAGTACAGACTCACCTCCCAGCCTAATCCTTCAGTACAGACCCCTCCCCCAGTACAGATGCCCCTTCTTATTCTAACCACTTAGTACAGACCCCCCCAAACCCAACATCTCAGTGCAGTCCTCCCTTCCAGCCTAACCCCTCATTACAAACCCCCCAGTACAGAACCCTCCCCCAACAAGCCTCACCCCCAGTACAGACCCCCCTCCCTCCCAGCCTAACCCCTCAGTACAGGCTCCCCAATAATCCTAACCTGTCAGTACAGACACCCCTAGTACTGACTTCCTCCCAGCCTAACCCCTCAGTACAGACCCCCCCCCCCCCCAGTACACATCCCACAGTACATACACCCTCAGTACTGACCCCCAGTAGAAACACCCCTTAGTACAGACACCCCCAGCCTACCCCACCCTCAGTACAGACCCCCACCCTAGTACACACACCGTCCATCGACTTACCAGAGGCAGTACAGAGATCCCTTTAGTGCAGATCTCCTCCTTCATCTTACTAGAGGCATCGGCAGTTAGGAGGGGGAGGAAGTCCTCCAATTGGCTGTGTCGTGTGACCAGAGTAAAAGAGGCATCTCCCTTTGGCTCTGAACTGCCACTGTCAGGAAGGCAGAAATGGCACTGCATTGCAAGTATCATAGGACACAAAATGTTTGTCAGGGAGGGTGCCCAGTATCCCCAAAGTGCCAGTACCCAGTGCAGACTTCACTCCCTGCACCCCCCAAAGTACGCCACTGGTCCATGTGTCCTCACTTCTAAGAGTGTCCAGTCAGCAATCATGTGATCCAGGCGCTGCCTGAAGCCAGGGCTGGCCGATGTGGTTAAAAAAAAATCTAAATATAGGAACTGAGGCAGTTGCCCCCACAGCTGCTCTTTCTTTCAGGATTCAGAGAATTAGAGGCATGCTGATGATCAGAGGGAATCCTGCCACCATCAGGAAATTCAGAAAAGAGTTAATTACGCAGACAAACGGTTTAGATGCATTTAGAATTTTTATAGTAAAAAACATGGTGGTCTAGCCATACATGAGAGCCTATGTGTATGTTTGGTTGTCATCTGAATAAGTGGTGAGTGGTAATAAACAAATCTATTCTACCATATGGGAATAGTACCAGCAACATAATTGTATTGTCCTTATAAACAGGGCAATTTGCAGAATAACAGCCCAATGAAAAAGGAGAGTTAAAGGCTACCTTTGTTCCTAAATGAAGAATATATAATAGTGCTAAAAAAATAAAAAAAAATATTATAGATCTTACTAAACTACCCTGGTTTTACTATATCTATTGAGCCATGCCCATTCCATATACACTCACCGGCCACTTTATTACACCTTGCTAGTACCGGGTTGGACCCCCTTTGCCTTTGGAACTGTTCTAATTCTTCATGGCATATATTTAACAAGGTGTTGGAAACATTCCTAAGAGATTTTGGTCAGTATAGGTGTAGCACACCCCCTAAGGAGCCGCAACTGTAAAGGGATCCCCCACCCTGCACAGCCAGGCACACCACATCTTCACAGCACACTTGTGTCAAAGAACAGTCCAGTGCTTTGTTTTATTGAGGGGAATAAACTTGGATAGGGATTGGGATGTTTTGTGATGCCCACTTGACTTTTCAGCAAAAAGGAATCTTCAGAGACACAACTATTTACAGGCCACATGTATACTTCTCCTCTGTCTCCTGCACAACTCTTAATTGCAGCACTACAACTTCCAGGACCAGCTGGCACTGTTAGATGATCTGACAAAATGGCTCAGTCAGATAGGTAGCAAAAGTCCATTACAGGCAGGGACTGTGGGCCTCTTGTTTGTGTAGCAAAATCCTAGTGCCCATCTGTTTTCCTGTGGCTACTGATCCCAGAACCACCTCTTCATGCACTGTCATTCTCCAGCCGTCTTGGCTAAACTTCCACAGTCCTCCCAGACTAACTCTGCAAACATCCCAGACTGCTCTCTCCCAGTCCTCTCAGACATATCTCTCAGTCCTTTCCGACTGTATCACTCACCAGCCCACCTGGCTGTCTTGCTCCCTGGAGATTTGCTCAGTAGTGTTCTCCTACTGTCCTTCTCCTGCTCCCGTGCCTCCGGTCAGGACACTCCTGTGTTTCATAAAGAGGGTCCCTTCCGCACCCAAGCCCAGGCCTGAGGTCACCCACCCCAGACTAAGGGGCTACCCTCAAGGGCCACCGATAGATTAACACTCCATCTCCAGCTTCCACCCGAACTCCACTGCCCAAGCTGGGCTGACCCTGAGTATTTGAGGGGGCCTGATAGCTCCTCCTCACCTCCACTATTATTCTGGAAGTTTCCAGCAAGTTCCAGAAGTAGGGGGAGGTCTCAGAAATGCTGCCTGTGAGTCATCCAGCTCTCCCTGAGTCTTTTACCCTGACCTAGATAAAAGCACAGACTTGGCTGCCAGCCAAGCCAAACAATTTTCCTACACTAACAGAACCTATTCTAGCACACTAGATGGTGCTACAGTGACATGACAGCATTACGCAGTTGGTGCAGATTTGTCAGCTGCACATCCATGATGCGAATCTCCCACCATTTCACCACATCCCAAAGGTTCTCTATTGGATTAAGATCTGGTAACTGTGGAGGCCATTGGACTACAGTGTTCAAGAAATCAGTTTGGGATAATTTGAGCTTTGTGACATGGTGCATTATCCTGCTGGAATTAGCCATCAGAAGATGGGTACACTGTAGTCTTAAAGGAATGGACATGGTCAGCAACAATACTCAGGTAGGCCATGGAGTTTAAACGATGCTTAACTGGTACTAAGGGGCCCAAAGTGTGCCAATAAATCATCCCCCACACCATTACACCACCACCACTAGCCTGAACCGTTGATACAAGGCAGGATGGATCCATGCTTTCATGTTGTTTATGCCAAATTCTGCCATCTCAATATCGCAGCTGAAATTGAGACTCATCAAACCAGGCAACGTTTTTCCAATCTTCTATTGTCCAATTTTGGTGAGCTTGTGTGAATTGTAGCCTCAGCTGACAGGAGTGGCCCCTGGTGTGGTATTCTGCTTCTGTAGCCCATCTGCGTTGGGGTATTCTGCATAACTTGGTTTTACCAAGTGTTTTTGAGTTACTGTTTCCTTTCTATCATCTCAAACCAATCTGCCCATTCTCCTCTGATCTCTGACATCAACAAGGCATTTTCGTCCACACATGTGCTGCTCACTGGATATTTTTTGAAATACTTAGACCAGCCCGTCTGACACCAACAACAATGCCACGTTCAAAGTCACTTAAATACCCTTTCTATAGGCAAGGTAGGCGCCGGCCTAGAGCGCACATCAGTCAGGGGGCAGTGCCGGTGATGTGTCTAATACTGTCCCCCGTCGGATAGTGTCCGCCCTGTACTGCGCTTGCGCAGTACGGAGGACAAGGAGATTCTGAAAATATCCGAAGATGAACCGCGCCTGCGCCGTGAGTCCAGGTTCAAGCCCCACCATCCAAGTGGACATAGAGTTAGAATAAAAAATAGCCGAGCGAAGCAAGGCCGTGCCCGAAGCATGGCGAGCCAATCGATGGGCCCTGTTACTATGTGCTACCGTATGTCCACTTGGATGGTGGGGCTTGCACCTGGACTCAGTGCGCAGGCGCCGTTCATCTTCGGAGATTTTCGGAATCTCTTTGCCCTCCGTACTGCGCAAGCGCTGTACGGGGACCCGATGGCCAGACAGTTTTTGACAGAACACCGGCGGGGGCAGACTAGGCTGTGGGCAGGGTGGCAATCCCCCCCCCCCGGGCCGCTCTGAGTCTCTGTAAAAAGGCCGCCCCGCTGCCCTCAATGTAGCACACGCAGTACTCATACTTTCCGCGGGCTGCTCGCACACAGAGTCAGACTGACACTCATGAGGAGCTGAGGGGCCGGGGTACCCAAGAGACACAGAAAACAGTGGCAGAGCCTGCGAGGCATGCATTTTTATTAGGTGGGACTCGAGGAAGGGGTGTGGCCGGCTCGTTCCCAGCCCGCCTTCTTCTCTGGTGCATGTGTAGCACCCTCCTAGGTAGGTACTAAAAGAGAGTGTAGTTTTGGGTCTTTCTGCTTACCAGGAAGATTGTTAGGCAAATTTAGAGTGCTCTCTATCTACCAGGGAGCAGTATCTATTGGTGAGGTCTGCTCATGGTGCTCAGGTGCAGCTCAGCTTGTCTGAATATTTCACACTGGTCCAATAAGGAGGCATATTGGCAGGGCCGATCCTAGGGTCACAGGCGCCTGGGTGGAGAAATATTTCTGGCGCCCCCACATGGGTGTGGTCATCTTACTAACTCCTCCCCTGTACACATGTTTCTATGGCAACGACTTAAACACAGAGATGCTCCCCTAAGAAGTGTTTGTTACCCTGGGATCCTCCCATGATCTTTTAACAATAAAGAAAATACAGATAGAGAATACACTAATGGGACCTGGAGGGGGGTCTCTCTGATGCACACAGCTTCCGTTAGAGAGTCTGTTAGAAAGAGCCCCCAGACATACTGCAGACATAGTACAGGAGACGGTCAGAGACTGCAGACATGGTACAGGAGATGGTCAGAGACTGCAGACATAGTACAGGAGATGGTCAGAGACTGCAGACATAGTACAGGAGATGGTCAGAGACTGCAGACATAGTACAGGAGAAGATCAGAGACTGCAGACACAGTACAGGAGAAGGTCAGAGACTGCAGACATAGTACATTTCTCAAACAAAAATGGGAACCAAAGCAGGGGCAGAAGGGAGACCAGGAAGAGGAACAAAATGAACCATCTTTGAGAACTGATCGATTACCACCCGAATGACCGTATTATTCTCAGACAGTGGGAGATCGGTGATAAAATTCATGGCAATGTGAGACAAGGGCTCCTTAAGAATGGGCAAGGGCATGAGAAGGCCAGCAGGGGCTTGTGTGGAGGATTTAGACTGGGCACAGACATGACAAGTCTTAATGTAGTCTTTGACATCTGAGCGGAGATTAGGCCACCAGTAGTGGCGACTGATGAGCAGGAAGAATCGGAGGAATCCAGTATGACCTGCTACCTTGGAATCATGTCCCATATGGAGGATCTTAGCTCTTAGTTCAGTGGGGACGAAGGTCTTGCCAGGAGGAATCTTTGACTCCAGTGTGGTAGAATGGGCAACAATGCATGAGGTCGGAACGATTGGCTCAGGTTCAGGGGTGTACTCCTCATCCAAAGTGTCAAATGACCTAGAGAGTGCATCAGCCCGACCATGGCAGGGACCAAGTTTGTACGTAATCGTGAAATTAAAAAAACGGGAAAAGAAAAGACTCCACCTGGCCTGTCTGGGATTCAGATGTTTAGCATTCTGTAAGTACTGTAGATTCTTATGATCAGTAGGGGGAACCCTCCAAGAGATGACGCCACTCCTCTAAAGCCAATTTAATTGCAAGACGTTCCCGATCACCAATAGCATAATTTCTCTCTGCCTGAGAAGTTTTTTTGGAGAAGAACGCACATGGTTGACATCTCTTCTCAAAGGATTGAAGAAGCACAGCTCCCACCCCCATTGAAGAAGCGTCAACTTCAATAAAAAATGGATCCCCAGGATTAGGTCTCCTCAAGTGAGGTCCAGAATCAAAGGCCTGTTTCAGGTTGTTAAATGCAGACAGCTTCAGGGGGCCAGTGCTTGGTATTCGCACCCTTCTTGGTCAAGGCAATAATAATAGGCACAGCAATGGAAGAGTAATCCTTAATGAACTGCCTATAATAATTTGTGAACCCAAGAAAGCGCTGTGAGGCCTTGAGGATAGCAGGAAGAGGCCATGAAGAGGTAATGGCCAAGACCTTTCCAGGATCCATACGAGGACCCAAACTCGAGACAAAGCATCCCAGAAACAGGACCTCAGAACATTCAAAAGAACATTTCTCCAGCTTGGCATACAGATTATTCTCGCTAACGCGCTGAAGTACAGTGCGGACATGGTTTCTGTAGACAAGCAGATTTTCTGATAAGATGAGAATGTCACCCAGCTAGATGACAACAAACTGATACAGCAGATCCCTGAAGATTTAATTGACAAAGTTTTGGAACACAGCTGGGGCATTACACAAACAAAAAGGGATAACCAAGTATTTGTAATGCCCGTGTCTAGTGTTAAACGTGGTTTTCCATTCGTCACCTTCCCGTTTCCAAATCAGATTGTATGCACCTCTGAGATCCAACTTGGTAAAAATGGAGACACCTTTCAACCTGTCGAATAGCT
This sequence comes from Lithobates sylvaticus, assembly GCA_028564925.1. Taxonomy (NCBI): domain Eukaryota; kingdom Metazoa; phylum Chordata; class Amphibia; order Anura; family Ranidae; genus Lithobates; species Lithobates sylvaticus. Next base: position 275,412,652 of record CM053027.1, on the reverse strand, counting down.
CAGATATTAAGGGTAAGGGGTATCAATTTTTTATAGTCACTGCGTTTAAACCTCGATAGTCGATGCAGGGTCTCAAGGCACCATCCTTTTTGGCAACGAAAAAGAACCCTGCTCTTGCAGGCAATGAGGATTTCTGGATGAAACCTCTCTCTAGATTCTCGGCGACATACTCTGACATGGCCTGGGTCTCTGGGATGGACAGAGGGTAGGTACGACCCCTGGGCAGAGTTGCTCTGGTAACAAGGTCAATAGCACAATCAAAAGGACCTGCGAGGAGGAAGCACCTCAGCTGATTTCTTGCAGAACACATCACGGAAATCGCTGTATGCAGCGGGAAGATCAGAAGATACAGATGTGGCAGCAACCAGAAGTCTCTCCTTGGCGGCCACCTTGAGAAGGCAGGACGAGAAACATGAGGGACCCCAAGCCAGGATCTGCCCAGAAGCCCATTCCACATGTGGAGAGTGGAGCTGTAGCCAAGGAAGGCCCAATACAATAGGGGTTGAGGCCTTGGGTAGAATAAGGTAGGATATCCACTCCTGGTGAAGTATCCCTACAGACCTCTTAATAGGGAGAGTCTGGAAGCGGATAGGGCCCCCTGGGAGAACAGTGCCATCAATTGCCGAGACTACCAGTGGCGTAGTGAGGGGTGAAAGGATAAGCTTCATGGAAGAAGCAGTTCTGCAGTCCATAAAATTGCCAGCAGCCCTGGAATCCAGTAGGGATGGGCCCGGTGCTCGATGCGAACCCACGTTCGCATCGAGCACCGGGCGTTCGCTCGCTCGGCGAGCCCAGAACTATTTTGGCCGCTCGCATCACGTTCGTGTGATGCGAGCGGCCCCGCAATGCATTGCGGCCGGCGCGGCTGGCGCAGTGCATTGCTGGCTGATGATTGGCCAAGCATGCACTGTGACCCCGCATGCTTGGCCAATCACAGCCCCGGAAACTCGAAGAGCCATAATTGGCTACAGGCAGGACGCCTGTAGCCAATTACAGCTCAGGGGCTGTAGTACACGCCCCCCCCTATAAAAGGCCGCCACGCCGTCTGCGCCGGTCACATGCTGTTCCGGCGCAGATTGAGCAGGCTAGATCTGTGACACTCTGCTGGATTTAGTTAGGTAGAGAGATTCACTTACAGAGATTGAGTTAGATAGATTCAGTTACAAAGATTGATTGAGAAAGAGGGGCTTGTAGTGTGTTCGTGGCAGGCAGGCAGAGCTCCTATATTTTGTTACCAGAAGCACCTATAGGACTTGTAGTGTGTTCGTGGCAGGCAGGCAGAGCTCCTATATTTTGTTACCAGAAGCACCTATAGGACTTGTAGTGTGTTCGTGGCAGGCAGGCAGAGCTCCTATATTTTGTTACCAGAAGCACCTATAGGACTTGTAGTGTGTTCGTGGCAGGCAGGCAGAGCTCCTATATTTTGTTCCCAGAAGCACCTATAGGACTTGTAGTGTGTTCGTGGCAGGCAGGCAGAGCTCCTATATTTTGTTCCCAGAAGCACCTATAGGACTTGTAGTGTGTTCGTGGCAGGCAGGCAGAGCTCCTATATTTTGTTCCCAGAAGCACCTATAGGACTTGAAGTGTGTTAGTCCCATCACACACACAGAGCTATATTTTGTTCCCAGAAGCACCTATAGGACTTGAAGTGTGTTAGTCCCATCACACACACAGAGCTATATTTTGTTCCCAGAAGCACCTATAGGACTTGAAGTGTGTTAGTCCCATCACACACACAGAGCTATATTTTCTTCCCAGAAGCACCTATAGGACTTGAAGTGTGTTAGTCCCATCACACACACAGAGCTATATTTTGTTCCCAGAAGCACCTATAGGACTTGAAGTGTGTTAGTCCCATCACACACACAGAGCTATATTTTGTTCCCAGAAGCACCTATAGGACTTGAAGTGTGTTAGTCCCATCACACACACAGAGCTATATTTTGTTCCCAGAAGCACCTATAGGACTTGAAGTGTGTTAGTCCCATCACACACACAGAGCTATATTTTCTTCCCAGAAGCACCTATAGGACTTGAAGTGTGTTAGTCCCATCACACACACAGAGCTATATTTTGTTCCCAGAAGCACCTATAGGACTTGAAGTGTGTTAGTCCCATCACACACACATAGCTATATTTTGTTCCCAGAAGCACCTATAGGACTTGAAGTGTGTTAGTCCCATCACACACACAGAGCTATATTTTGTTCCCAGAAGCACCTATAGGACTTGAAGTGTGTTAGTCCCATCACACACACAGAGCTATATTTTGTTCCCAGAAGCACCTATAGGACTTGAAGTGTGTTAGTCCCATCACACACACAGAGCTATATTTTGTTCCAGAAGCACCTATAGGACTTGAAGTGTGTTAGTCCCATCACACACAGAGAGCTATATTTTCTTCCCAGAAGCACCTATAGGACTTGAAGTGTGTTAGTCCCATCACACACACAGAGCTATATTTTCTTCCCAGAAGCACCTATAGGACTTGAAGTGTGTTAGTCCCATCACACACACAGAGCTATATTTTCTTCCCAGAAGCACCTATAGGACTTGAAGTGTGTTAGTCCCATCACACACACAGAGCTATATTTTCTTCCCAGAAGCACCTATAGGACTTGAAGTGTGTTAGTCCCATCACACACACAGAGCTATATTTTGTTCCCAGAAGCACCTATAGGACTTGAAGTGTGTTAGTCCCATCACACACACAGAGCTATATTTTGTTCCCAGAAGCACCTATAGGACTTGAAGTGTGTTAGTCCCATCACACACACAGAGCTATATTTTCTTCCCAGAAGCACCTATAGGACTTGAAGTGTGTTAGTCCCATCACACACACAGAGCTATATTTTGTTCCCAGAAGCACCTATAGGACTTGAAGTGTGTTAGTCCCATCACACACACAGAGCTATATTTTCTTCCCAGAAGCACCTATAGGACTTGAAGTGTGTTAGTCCCATCACACACACAGAGCTATATTTTGTTCCCAGAAGCACCTATAGGACTTGAAGTGTGTTAGTCCCATCACACACACAGAGCTATATTTTGTTCACAGAAGCACCTATAGGACTTGAAGTGTGTTAGTCCCATCACACACACAGAGCTATATTTTGTTCCCAGAAGCACCTATAGGACTTGAAGTGTGTTAGTCCCATCACACAGACCTTTATTTTCTTCCCAGAAGCACCTATAGGACTTGAAGTGTGTTAGTCCCATCACACAGAGCTCCTCTATTTTCTTTGCAGAAGCACCCATAGGACTTCTAGTGTGTTAGTGGCATCACACAGAGCTCCTATATATTCTTCTCAGCAGCACCCACAGGACTTCTAGTGTGTTAGTGGCATCACACAGAGCTCCTCTATTTTCTTTGCAGAAGCACCCACAGGACTTCTAGTGTGTTAGTGGCATCACACAGAGCTCCTCTATTTTCTTTGCAGAAGCACCCATAGGACTTGTAGTGTGTTAGTGGCATCACACAGAGCTCCTATATTTTCTTCTCAGCAGCACCCACAGGACTTCTAGTGTGTTAGTGGCATCACACAGAGCTCCTCTATTTTCTTTGCAGAAGCACCCATAGGACTTCTAGTGTGTTAGTGGCATCACACAGCGCTCCTATATATTCTTCTCAGCAGCACCCACAGGACTTCTAGTGTGTTAGTGGCATCACACAGAGCTCCTCTATTTTCTTTGCAGAAGCACCCATAGGACTTCTAGTGTGTTAGTGGCATCACACAGAGCTCCTATATATTCTTCTCAGCAGCACCCACAGGACTTCTAGTGTGTTAGTGGCATCACACAGAGCTCCTCTATTTTCTTTGCAGAAGCACCCATAGGACTTCTAGTGTGTTAGTGGCATCACACAGAGCTCCTATATATTCTTCTCAGCAGCACCCACGGGACTTCTAGTGTGTTAGTGGCATCACACAGAGCTCCTCTATTTTCTTTGCAGAAGCACCCACAGGACTTCTAGTGTGTTAGTGGCATCACACAGAGCTCCTCTATTTTCTTTGCAGAAGCACCCATAGGACTTGTAGTGTGTTAGTGGCATCACACAGAGCTCCTATATTTTTCTTCTCAGCAGCACCCACAGGACTTCTAGTGTGTTAGTGGCATCACACAGAGCTCCTCTATTTTCTTTGCAGAAGCACCCATAGGACTTCTAGTGTGTTAGTGGCATCACACAGAGCTCCTATATATTCTTCTCAGCAGCACCCACAGGACTTCTAGTGTGTTAGTGGCATCACACAGAGCTCCTCTATTTTCTTTGCAGAAGCACCCACAGGACTTCTAGTGTGTTAGTGGCATCACACAGAGCTCCTCTATTTTCTTTGCAGAAGCACCCATAGGACTTGTAGTGTGTTAGTGGCATCACACAGAGCTCCTATATTTTCTTCTCAGCAGCACCCACAGGACTTCTAGTGTGTTAGTGGCATCACACAGAGCTCCTCTATTTTCTTTGCAGAAGCACCCATAGGACTTCTAGTGTGTTAGTGGCATCACACAGAGCTCCTATATATTCTTCTCAGCAGCACCCACAGGACTACCGACTACAATGGCTGGAAGACCGCCAAGGGGAGGCAGAGCGTGCAGAGCCAAGAACACAGGGCAGGCAGGCTCTGTTTCTAGTGGACGTGGCCGTGGTCGTGCATCGTCATCAGCACGTGGCCATGGGACACGCGCGTCTTTGTTTTCGGCAGCTGGACATGTGGAGCCGCATCATGCTGAAGGCTTGGTAGAATGGATGACCAAGCCCTCCTCATCCTCCTCATCCTCTCTCACCCAGGCTCAGGGTACTGACAGAGCATCATCAGCCACCCCTTCCCTAGACCCACCATGTCCTCCTGAGGAGTCCCCCGAACTCTTTGAGCACAGTGTTGGGTACATGCTCCAGGAGGATGCCCAACGGTTCGAAGGCTCGGATGACGATACCCAGCTTGAGGAATCTGGCAGTACTGTTCCACCAGCTGCAGCTTACTGCCAGGTTTGCTCTAGTGGTGAAGAGGGAGGGGATGATGAGGTCACTGACTCCACGTGGGTGCCTCAAGGGAGAGAGGATGAGGAGGAGGACGAGGAGGAGGAGGATGCGGCGTCACATGTCCAACGAGGCAGGATGCCCCCTGGAGGCCAGGTAGAGGCCAGCACAGCAACTGTACAACACCGCAGAGCTCCGCCTGTGCAGGGCGCTGCCTCTGCACGTTATCAGAAAAGTTCTTTGGTGTGGGCCTTTTTTGAGACGAGTGCAGCAGATCGCACCACTGCTATTTGCAATATTTGTCTCAAGCGTATCTCGCGTGGCCAAAACATCAGCCGCTTGGGCACGACAAGCATGACCAGACATATGGCGACCTGCCATGCAGCTCGTTGGCAGGCACACATAAAAGACCCACACCAAAGAACTAAGTGGACCTCTCCTTGCTCCTCAGCTGGGATCTCCATCCCCACTACACCTTCAGTCCTCTCTGAAAGCTGCTCTGAGAGGACTGAAGGTGTAGAATTAGGTGTGTCACAACCAAGTACTTGCAGTACACCGACGTCCGATTGCAGCAGGCAAATTTCCCTGCCCCAGCTGCTGGACCGTAGAAAGAAGTACACTCCCAGCCATCCACATGCCCAGCGGTTGAATGCTAGCCTGGCTAAATTGCTAGCACTTCAACTGCTGCCTTTTCAGTTGGTAGACTCGGCCCCCTTCCGTGAGTTTGTTCAATGTGCGGTTCCTCAGTGGCAGGTTCCCAAACGCCACTTTTTCTCGCGGAAGGCGATTCCGTCTCTCTACCGGCATGTGGAGGGCAATGTCCATGCCTCGCTGGACAGGGCGGTCAGCGGTAAGGTGCATATTACCGCTGACTCATGGTCCAGCAGGCATGGACAGGGACGGTACCTTTCTTTCACGGCCCATTGGGTCACTCTATTGGCAGCTGGGAGGGATGCAGGACAAGGTGCAGTAGTGTTGGAGGTTGTTCCGCCACCACGCCTCCAAAACGCTACTACTGCTACTGGTTGTGACACACCTCTCTCCTCCACCCCCTCCTCTTCTTCTTCCTCCAGTGCTCTGTCCTTGGAACCAGCGGTGCTCCGTAGGCGTACAAGGGGCTACGCAAGTACGCAGGCAAAAAGTTGCCATGCCGTGCTTGCGCTGGTGTGTTTGGGGGACAGGAGCCACACTGGGCCAGAGGTTCTGGCAGCTCTGCAGGGGCAGGCCGAGAGGTGGTTGACGCCACGTCAGCTTAAGCCAGGAATGGTCGTTTCTGACAATGGCACCAACCTCCTCTCCGCCCTGCGACAGGGGCAGCTCACCCATGTGCCCTGCATGGCTCACGTCCTCAACCTGGTGGTGCAGCGGTTCTTGGGCAGGTTCCCAGGCTTACAGGATGTCCTGAGGCAGGCCAGGAAAGTCTGTGTGCATTTCCGCCGATCTTATAATGCCAGTGCTCGGCTGACTGAGCTGCAAAAGGAGCTGAACCTGCCCAAGAACCGCCTAATATGTGACATGCCCACCAGGTGGAACTCAACGTTGGCCATGCTGCAGCGACTGCACACGCAGCAGAGGGCCATCAATGAGTACCTTTGCGACTACGGCACCAGGACAGGGTCAGGGGAGCTTGGTTTTTTTTTTCCCACGTCAGTGGAGCATGATCAGGGATGCATGCACTGTCCTCTCACCATTTGAGGAGGCCACGAGGATGGTGAGCAGTGACAGTGCATGCATCAGTGACACTGTCCCTCTTGTCCACCTGTTGGAGCATACGCTGCGTGGGATAATGGACAGGGCACTTGAGGCAGAACAGAGGCAGGAAGAGGAGGACTTCCTTGCCTCTCAAGGCCCCCTTTATCCGGACAGTGTTCCTTCTGTCCCACCCATCACACAGGAAGAGGATGAGGAGGAGGAGGAGGAGGAGGAGGATTGTGTGAGCATGGAGGTGGAGCCTGGCACTCAGCATCAGCAGCAGCAGTCTTTTAGGGATGATGTACAGTCCCAACAAACCAGTGGACTTGTACGTGGCTGGGAGGAGGTGGCTGGCGATCATGTCATCCTCAGTGACCCAGAAGACTCCGGACCGAATGCCTCAGCTAACCTACGCTGCATGGCCTCCCTGATCCTGCAAAGCCTGCGGAAGGATCCTCGTGTTCTTCGGATCAAGGAGAGGGACCATTACTGGCTGGCCACTCTCCTTGATCCGCGGTACAAGGGTAAGGTTGCGGACCTTATCTTGCCGTCGCAGAGGGAGCAGAGGATGAGACATCTCAGGGAGGCCTTGCAGAAAGGTCTGTGCAACGCGTTCCCAGAAACTGGGAGGCTACAAACTCCTGGTCCTGGGCGACGAGTTGCTGAGGCTTCGGTCAGTGGCAGAAGGAGCGGTGGGGAAGGTGGACGTCTGACCGATGCGTTCAGACAATTTTTTAGTCCGCAGCCCCAAGGTATGATCGGTTCCAGCAACCATCGCCAGCGTCTGATATACATGGTGCAGGAATACCTTGGGGCAAGGTCAGACTTGGACACCTTTCCCACCGAAAATCCTCTGGCTTACTGGGTCCTGAGGATGGATCACTGGCCAGAGCTTGCACAGTATGCAATTGAGCTACTGGCCTGTCCTGCCTCCAGCGTTCTTTCCGAACGCACATTCAGTGCTGCTGGAGGATTTGTGACTGATCATAGGGTGCGCCTGTCCACCGCCTCGGTTGATCGACTGACATTCATCAAAATGAATCAGTCTTGGATCACCACCAGCTACCAGGCACCTGAGGCGGATATAACCGAATAATTTTTAATGTCACATCCCTTCAAGACTGCCTATGCTGATGCTGAGTGACTGTCCTCTTATGTTCACTGACTATCCTCTTCCTCCTCCTCAATGATCCATGCCACCACACCAGTGCCTAAGGCACAATTTTTCAGCCCCTGTTTAACAGGGGCGTGTACTTACAATTTTTTAAAAAAATGCTTCGCAACACGTGTGACTGCTGTGCTCCAAGTACAGTATCTGTGAGGGCCGGGTTGCAGTGTTGTGGCACCAGCACCAGTGCCTAAGGCACAATTTTTCAGCCCCTGTTTAACAGGGGCGTGTACTTACAATTTTTTAAAAAAATGCTTCGCAACACGTGTGACTGCTGTGCTCCAAGTACAGTATCTGTGAGGGCCGAGTTGCAGTGTTGTGGCACCAGCACCAGTGCCTAAGGCACAATTTTTCAGCCCCTGTTTAACAGGGGCGTGTACTTACAATTTTTTTAAAAATGCTTCGCAACACGTGTGACTGCTGTGCTCCAAGTACAGTCTCTGTGAGGGGTTGCAGTGTTGTGGCACCAGCACCAGTGCCTAAGGCACAATTTTTCAGCCCCTGTTTAACAGGGGCGGGTAATTACAAATCTTGATCTAATAGTTCACAGCAGGGCCCATTCCTGCGCCCACCAAGAGTAACTATGAGGGCCTACAGTCTTGTGGCAACACCGTCCACCACCACCGCCAAAGGCCCAATTTTTCTGCCCTGTTCATCAGGTGCTTGCAATTACAAATCTTGGTCTAATAACTCACAGCAGGGCCCATTCCTGCGCCCACCAAGAGTAACTATGAGGGCCTACAGTCTTGTGGCAACACCGTCCACCACCACCGCCAAAGGCCCAATTTTTCTGCCCTGTTCATCAGGTGCTTGCAATTACAAATCTTGATCTAATAACTCACAGCAGGGCCCATTCCTGCGCCCACCAAGAGTAACTATGAGGGCCTACAGTCTTGTGGCAACACCGTCCACCACCACCGCCAAAGGCCCAATTTTTCTGCCCTGTTCATCAGGTGCTTGCAATTACAAATCTTGATCTAATAACTCACAGCAGGGCCCATTCCTGCGCCCACCAAGAGTAACTATGAGGGCCTACAGTCTTGTGGCAACACCGTCCACCACCACCGCCAAAGGCCCAATTTTTCTGCCCTGTTCATCAGGTGCTTGCAATTACAAATCTTGATCTAATAACTCACAGCAGGGCCCATTCCTGCGCCCACCAAGAGTCACTGTGAGGGCTTACAGTCTTGTGGCAACACCGTCCACCACCTTCACCACCAAAGGCCCAATTTTTCTGCCCTGTTCAACAGGTGCATGCAATTACAAATCTTGATCTAATAACTCACAGCAGGGCCCATTCCTGTGCCCACCAGTCTTGTGGCTACACCAACATCTAATAGGGCAAATTTCTGCAGAGTATATACGGCAGGCCCCTACTTTCAAACATCCAACTTACAAACGAATCCTACTTGCAAACGGAAATAGAAAACAGGAAGTGAGAGGAAATCTACCCCTAGGAAGGGAAATTCTATCATGTTAGATTTAATTTGGGAAAAAGGTATCTCCTCTCTACTGATGCTTTATCACCAATCCTTGTTTCAATTAAAACCCCACTTTTCCAAAAAACATTTGTCATTGGGACGGAAAGTGAGGTGACATGTTCTGAACAGATGTGCAAAGACAGCAAATGTTACAGGGGTGATAACCCCTCCCTATGTTCTCCAAAAAGCATAAAAATAGATTTTTTTGGGATGGAGCTACACTTCATAATGTACCTGTTCAGATTCTACTTAAGAACAAACCTAAAGCCGCAAGTGGTTTTAAATGGCTTCTTTTTTTCCTTTACAAATGTCATTTTGTGCAAGGACAGTTCTAAACACGGGAAACACATGCCACTTCACAGGCATACTTTGGACACCCCCCAGGTACCATATTTAAAGGAAAATTTCACTTTTTTTTTTTTTCACTTTATGCATCATTAAAATGACTGCTCCCGAAAAAACGTTAGTTTTTAAAAGTTCTTTTTGCATTGATATATGTCCCCTGGGGCAGGACCCGGGTCCCCAAACCTGTTTTATGACATTAACATGCATATTGGCCGTTGTAATTAGCACTTTTGATTTCGAACGTTCGCGTCCATTATAACGTATAGGGTTCGAAAATTCGCGCGAACTTTCGGTCGGTTCGAAGGTTCTGGTGCGAACCGAACCCGGGGGTGTTCGGCTCATCCCTAGAATCCAGGTATGCAAAGATCGATTGAGGGGAAGCGCCTACCTGAAGGAACACCGGATGAGGAAGACGAGAAGGTGATGTTTCTGGGTCCAATACTCCACCTTCCAGATGTATTAGACCCGAGCGTTTCCCGGACGAAGCGAGTAGGAGTCACAAAAATGACCCTTTCCCCCACAATAGAGACACAAGCCCAGAGTTCTGTGCCTAGAACGTTCCTTGGGGGTTAGCCTGGCCAACCCAGCTGCATAGGTTCCTCAGCAGGCAGAAGATGCTCCACGGGACGAAGGGAGGGGAGCTCAGACTGGCTATGTCCCAGGGAGTGCTGGCGTCTTTTTTCTAGGGACCTCTCCTGAAAACGAATATTGATCTGGTTACACAAGGAAATTACATTGTCCAGACCGGAGGGGATGGCTCTTCCCGCTAATTCATCTTTCCCTCGGTCAGAGAGGCCATGTGAAAAGATTGCACCTAGGGCCTGTCAGGGCTGGGCTCAGCCCTTCCTTCTCAAAGCTGGCCGCTCAGATGACAGCTAATTGCCAGCTCCTATCTCTCCACAGTGACTTATCTGTTGATTATAGCAAATTATGAAAAGAAAGCTGCGCTAAAAAATAAAAAATTAAATAAAGTGAGCAAGTGATCGTGGTAAAAAGAATCTGTGTACCACTAAGAATATTGAATATTAAACAAAGAATCGTAAATATTCCAATGGTTGCATGCAAGTGAAGTGAACTCTTAAACAAAACACCACCAATAGATGTGAACCTCCACCACATAAATTGCGCACTTACCGAAAGGCAAGCTTAACAAGCCTGTATGTTGATCAGTATCATGGCCTGTATCCAGCAGTAGCTCACAGGAATTGAGCAGAAGGTAAACCAGGTAAGCTCAAGTCATCGGACATTCAGGGTTGGGCCTCAATCACATACCCAAAAATGAAGAAAACTCACCATAGTGTAAATCCGACTACTATGAATTGTATTAAAATTAAAGGTTACACTTACAAGAGAGGGAAGACAAAAGCATCAATAAAAAGGTTTCGCCGGCATGCAGACACCCGTCCGCTCACAAGAGGACATCAGCACGTCAACCTCCTGACAGTACATTTCGTCATAAAATGACGTCATCTTGGGGCACGTTTCGTCATAAAATGATGACATATTTTTATGACAAAATGTACGCTGGGAGGTTGACGTGCTGACGTCATCGTGGTGTATCTTGTGAGCAGACGGGTGTCTGCAAGCCGTCCGGTGAAACTTTTTTTATTGATGCTTTTATCTTTGTTCTCTTGTAAGTGTAACCTTTAATTTTAATAAATTTCATAGTAGTGGGAATGTTCACTATGGTGAGTTATCTTCATTTTTGGGTACGTGATTGATGCCCAACCCTGAATGTCCGATGACTTGAGTTTACCTGGATTACCTTCTGCTCAACTCTTGTGAGCTGCTGATGGATACAGACTGTGATACTGATCAACATACAGGCTTGTTAAGCTTGCCTTTCGGTAAGCGTGCAATTCATGTGGTGGAGGTTCACATCTATTGGTGGCGTTTTGTTCAAGAGTTCACTTCACTTGCATGCAACCATTGGAATATTTACGATTCTTTGAGGACTGTATAATATTTAATATTCTTAGTAGTACACAGATTATTTTTACCACGATCACTTGCTCACTTTATTTTATTTTTAATTTTTTAGCGCTGCTTTCTTTTCATAATTAGCAATTTGTATATGTGTGTATCTCACGTTTGAGCTGCTGTTATATTTTTTATTATTTTTACTGTATAATAATTTTGTAAGTATATCGCAGTATTTCGTTATTTATATTTTGACCTGTTGATGATATCCTGCTCGTCAGTCCTGCCTACTTAAGCTGTCCAGTCCAGATGATCTCTGCTTTTGCCTTGGTCACATCTCTAGAGACGCTCTCCTGTGTTCCTGTTAAAGACTTGCTTGGCTGACATTCCTTCTGGCTCCAGATCCTGCTTGCTGTTCTACTACGCTCATCTCTGGCTCCCTGACGTTTTGGCTTGTCTGACTATCCATTCTGGTTCCTGAACTCTGGCTATGTTTTGACTACGTTTACTCTGTTTACCTTTTTTTATTATTATTATTATTATTATTATTAAACAGATGTGATTTAACTGTACTTTCTGTCTCAGTCTGATTCATGGTTTTTGACAGTAGGCAAAGGCCATAAATTCAGAAGATGCAGTCAATCCACTTGTTGGTAATATTTTCTCCAGATTGAATGAGCAGGATCACTGCATGGATCAGTTTGCCATGGCGTTACAAACGCTCCTGAGTCACACGGCTCACCTGGTATCTCCCACTGTGGCTGCTCCAGTACAACCTGTGTTGCAGGCCATTCCTGCTGCTGCTCCAGTCTCTGTGCAGGCACCCGCCTTGAGTATTACCTCTATAAGAAGTATGTCTGGTTCTGTTCCGCTTCCCCAGCGATTTGGCGGCGATCCAGTCCAATGCAGAGGGTTTCCCAACCAGGTTGAGATATACTTTGAGATGCTGCCCTAGGCGTTTCCCACGGACAGAAGCAAAGTAGGTTTCATGATATCTTTGCTTTCAGAGAGAGCCTTGGCCTGGGAAAACCCTCTATGGAATATGCAAAAACCTGTTGTCTTGAGTTTCTCTGAGTTTGTGACTTTGTTTAAAAGGGTATTTGACGTTCCCACATGCTCCGCTTCTGCTGCCAAGTCCCTTATGTCCATCAAACAGAGTACAAGAACTGTTGCCGATTACGCCATTGAAATCCGTATTCTGGCAGCAGAGGTTGCTTGGAACAATGAGGCCCTCGTGGCTTCTTTTTCTCATGGTCTCTCGGATACCATCAAGGATTAGATAGCAGCCCAAGATATACCCACTGAGCTGGAAAGGTTGATAACGTTTGCCATCCTCATTGACTCCAGACTCAGAGAAAGACTCCCTTTTAAGAAGCGCTTGCAGAAACCTCCTGTACATTTGTCTCCGAACTTTGCAGTCCCACCCTTGCCTCCCTCACCTCCCATGCCTCCTGGTACCAAGTCGGTCTGTGAAGATGAACCCATGCACTTGGGCTTCACCCGTCTCTCTGCGGATGAGAGAACCCTTAGGAGGAGGGAGAGATTGTGCCTTTATTGTGGCCAGGCACTTCACTTTTTGAAGTCCTGTCCTACCCATTCATCCTACCCGTTGTTTCCTCCCCAGTTATCCAGAAGGATAAGCCCCTTGTTTTTGGTTACCCTTTCTTGGGCTGAGTCATCCGTTGAGATACAGGCTCTAATCGACTCTGTAGCTGCAGGCCTGTTCATTGATGCTGCCTTTGTATCGAAGCACTCGATTCCGCTGCGTGACACTCCACTTGCCATTGAGGCTCTTGACGGAAGACCTCTACAGCCTGCCCATGTGACTCATGAGACTGTTTCGTTGTCCATGGCCGTAGGGGCTCTTCACCATGTTAAGTTTCCGCTGGTTATTGGTTATCCTTGGTTACAGAGGCACAACCTTTCTTTTGATTGGCTCCATGCTGAGGTTCTCTCCTTGTCGCCACAATGCAGTAAGACATGCTTCCAGAAGGTAGCCAAGGTTCTGTGCACCTCTTCACTCTCCTCCCTGATGGAGGAGTACCGCAATTTTAGCAATGTCTTTGACAAAGGTCAAGCCGGTAGTTTGCCTCAGCACCGGTCGTTTAATTGCACAATTGACCTTCAACCTGGTGCCATACATACCCCCTTGTGGCCGAGTTTACCCTTTGTCGGTCTTGGAGGAAAAGGCCATGGAGGAGTATGTTGCAGACACACTCTCAAGGTTTCAGCCGCAAATCCTCGTCTCCTGCTGGTTTCTTCTTTGTGAAGAAGAAGAGTGGTGAACTGAGACCTTGTACTGATTATAGAGGTCTCAATCATTTCACAATTAAGAATGCCTATTCGATTCCGTTGATTACAGAGTTATTTGACCGCCTCAAGGGAGCAACGGTTTTCACAAAGCTTGATTTGAGAGGGGCATACAATCTCGTGAGGATTAAGGAGGGCGACGGGTAGAAAATTGCGTTTAATAACAGAACTGGCCATTATGAGTACCTCGTAATGCCTTTTGGCCTTTGTATTGCCCTGGCAGTTTTCCAGGAATTTTTTAACGATGTCCTCCGAAATTTGTTGCAGTTATGTGTGGTGGTTTATCTCGACGATATCGTCATATTTTTCAAGTCCCTGGAGAGCCACCACACAGATGCCTGTCCTGTTCTTCAGAAACTAAGCGAGAACAATCTCTATTGTAAATTGGAGAAGTGTGAATTCCATTGTAAACATGTTAAATTCCTGGGTTATGTCATTTCCACTGCTGGTTTTTCGATGGACGCAGAGAAACTTTCAGCAGTCCTACAGTGGCCCGACCCGTGGGTTTACGTCCTCTGCAGCATTTTCTTGGCTTTGCCAACTATTATCAGAAGTTTATCCGTAACGTCTTGTCTCTGGTCAAGCCCCTGACTGATATGACCAGAAAGGACGGTAACCCACGGAGTTGGTCTCCAGGGTCCATTAAGGCCTTTGAGAGTCTCAAGGCTGCCTTTGTTTCTGCTCCTGTGTTGGCACATCCTGATCCTACGTTACCTTTTATCCTTGAGGTTCGTGCTTCTGAGACTGGAATTGGAGCCCTTCTGTCTCAACTTCCTACCTCTGAGAGCGCTATGCATCCTTGTGGCTACTTTTCCAAGAAATTGTCACCTGCGGAGTGCAATTACGAGATTGGTGACAGAGAGCTATTAGTGGTCAATTTATCCCTGAAAGAATGGAGACATCTCATCGAAGGTACCACTGAGCCAGTTCTCATTCTTACTGACCATAAGAATCTCACATTCTTGTCTGAGGCTAAGCGCCTCTCTCCCAGAAGGGCTCAATGGGCTCTTTTTTTCACGACAATTTTCCTCCACTTCCAAGATGGAGTTGGTTCTGGTTCCTGTGATTCCTCCTGATTGTATTCTGGCTACAGTTCACACCAGTCTCACTTCTCCTTTGGGTGACAAAATTCTTGCTGCTCAGGTCCATGCCCCTCCTGAGAAATCTTGTGACCGCTGCTTTGTCCTAGAGAGTCTCTGTACTGCCATGCTCCAGACTTACCATTCTCCCAAGGCTGCTGGCCACCCTGGGAAGAATCAACTCTTTTGTGCCATTTCCCAACAATTCTGGTGGCCTAGTCTACATGCTGATGTAACCGCCTTCGTAGTAAGACTCCACAACGCCTTCCAGTGGGCCTCCTACAACCCATACCCAATGGAGAGAGGCCCTGGACCCACCTGTCTATGGATTTCATTGTGGAGTTACCCAACTCCCAGGGCAACACAGTTATCCTTATGGTTGTTGACCGGTTCTCGAAAATGTCCCATTGTATTCCACTTAAGAAGTTGCTCACTTCTAAGGAACTGGCTTCCATTTTTGCTCGGGAGATCTTTCGCTTACATTGGCTACCCAAGGTGATTGTCTCGGACAGGGGTAGTCAGTTTGTGTCCCAGTTCTGGCGAGCCTTTTGTGCACAGTTGGGAATTCAGTTTGCTTTCTCCTCTGCGTATCACCTGCAGTCTAATGGGGCCGCAGAACAAGTCAATCAGTCCTTGGAGCAATTCCTATGTTGCTATTTTTCTGACCATCATAATAGCTGGTCAGACCTCTTACCATGGGCGTAGTTTGCTCACAATAGTGCCTTGAATTCTGCTTCCCGATTGTCCCCGTTTATGGCGAACTATGGTTTCCAACCTTCCATGATTCCTGACTCATTTGTTCCGCAGCGTATTCCTGCGTTAGAGGAGCATCTCTGTGGTCTTTGTTCCACAAGTCCCAAGCTTTGCGACATGCTAATGATAGGTACAGACTCCATGCTGACCGCAGACGCCTGCCTGTGCCTTTCTACCAGGTTGGGGACAGGGTCTGGCTGTCATCTCGCAACCTCCGATGTTCCCTCTCTAAAGTTTGCACCTCAATTTATTGGGCCTTTCCGTATTCTTCGCAGGATTAACCTAGTGGCTTACGCATTAGACCTTCCTTCTAATATGTGTATTTCTAATGTATTTCATGTCTCATTATTAAAACCTTTGGTCTGCAATCGCTTTACCACCTTGGTGCCTCGTCCTCACCCTGTACAGGCTGAGAACCATGAGGAGTATGAAGTACAGTCCATTGTTGACTCCCGTAGGTTCTGTGGGCACATACAGTACCTGGTGCATTGGAAAGGGTACGGTCCAGAGGAATGCTCATAGGTCTCATCCTCAGACGTACATGCCCCTGTCCTCCTCCATGATTTCCATAGACGTTTTCCCCTCAAGCCTGGTGGTCCTCTGAGGGGGAGGGGTCATTTAGGAGGGGGTACTGTCAGGGCTAGGCTCAGCCCTTCCTTCTCAAAGCTGGCCGCTTTGCTGTTGGCTAATTGCCAGCTCCTATCTCTCCACAGTGACTCCCCTGTTGATGATATCCTGTTCATCAGTCTTGCCTACTTAAGCCGTCCAGTCCAGATGATCTCTGCCTTCTCCTTGGTCACAACTCTAGAAACGCTCTTCTGTGTACCTGTTAAAGCCTTGCTTGGCTGACATTCCTTTTGGCTCCAGATCCTGGCTGAGGAACCCCCTGCAGGCCTTAGAGTCCCCAGAGAAACAGGACGGAGGTCGCAGTTGCAGTGAATGTGTGGCTGCGACTGTAACTGGAATAGGCACAGCTGCCGATTGTAATTAAGGTTGCTGACTCTGGGTTACCAAGGAGGCCTGAAGCTGTTCGAAGCAGGAAGCCAGATCCTGGAGGAATCGCATCACCTGAGTCTGATTCGATTCCTGGGTCTCAAGTCTGAGTCTCAGACTATGCCCTGCAATGGATCATCTGCGGGTATCGGCACATCAGCCGGGTCTATGGCTGATCAAACTGTCAGGTCATCTGTGTCCAGGTGACAGATGCACCCTGTTGGGGTCAGGAGTGCACCGCAAGGTAGTGGACCCTACGGCTGACTGCTGCGGATGGAGCTCTAGGTGATTCAGGAGTGTGGATAATTTGGAGCACCAACACGGATCACACTGGGAGCTAGAGCATGAGATTTCCCAGGGCGCGGAATCTAAGAGCCAGCGGGTGTTCACCAGAGGCCCCTAGTGGTGGGGATGGATTTAGCTGCAGTCTGGCTCCAGGTCACGACCCCCAGGGCCTCCCAGCTCACGCTCACGGTAGACTACAGGGAGGTAGAGAGGAAGCAACAGACTGCGACAAAAAAGGATAGACAGGAGATAACCAAAGGTTGGGACAACAAGCAGATAAGGATAGTCAAGGAACACGCCAGGGTTGAGATATGAAGCAGACAAGGACAGTCAAGAACAAGCCAAGATCGGTAACTAGACTCAGACGTAGAACACACAGCAAGGGGCACATGGAAGCCAAACACACAATATTGATCAGCAGGGCTGGCTTGCAGTACACAGGTTAATATAGTGTCCCCTGATAGGGGCTGGGGTGGACCCATGCTTTGAGGAGAGATTACTTAAGCAGCCAGCTGCAGGGCGGCTGGTCTCTTAAGCTGAACACATGGAGAGGGAAGCTGATAGACAAACATTACTGCGGATCCATGATAGGCCAGATGACATGCAGAAGGTACCCTCGGATAAGGGAAGAAATAGGAGATAGCAGCAGCTATCATCCTGTGCGAACTGTGTCCAGCCAGGAGGACACCTCTTTGGGCGACGAAAAGAAGCGCACCCGCTCTCCATCTTGAACCCGGATTCTAGCTGGGAAAAGTATGCTATACTTAAGGCCTTTAACTCTTAGGCGGGCATGGACATGATCAAATGACTTCCGTAGCTGTTGTGTTTCAATGGAGTAGTCTGGGAATATAAGGAGCTCTGTGTTTTCATATTTCAGCTCTCCCACATTGCGAGCCTCTCGTAAAATCAGATCCATGTCACGGAAGTTTAAGAGCTTAAACATAAAGGTGCGTGGAGTTGCTCCTTGAGGGCACTTAGTGGGGGGGATGCGGTGAGCCCGCTCCACCACAAACTGGGATGAGAAGGAGGCCCGGGGAGAAGGGTTTGCATTAATCTCTCTGTAAAAGAAGTGGGGTTGTTACCTTCTGCTCCCTCTGGTAGCCCCAGAATACACAAGTTGTTGTGGCAGTTCCGGTTCTCGGCGTCCTCTGTTCAGGATTCCAAGTGTTTTACTTTGGTTTTTAGGGTGTGAAGATCCGCCAAATGGTCTCTCTGTATATCCTCGGCTGAGGATATATGCTGCCCTGCCTCCGCAATGCGGCCTTGGAGCGTGTCTAGGTCCCTCCGGATGAGCCCTGTGTAGACATGGTCCTTCTCCGTCAGGGTAGTGCGACAGGCAGTGATTGCTTGCATCAGCTCAGCAAATTCCGGTAAGGTCGCGGTAGCCGCAGGAGTCTTGGCCATCAGGCTCGTCTCCTCTGTCTGCTTGGCCAGGTTACTTCAGGGAGTGGCGGCAGCCTTGCACTTGACTTCCGGTTGATCCGCTAACACAGCGTTTTTCCGAGAAGAGCCTAGTTTTTTGGAGGCATGAAGAATCAGAACTGGGTTCTCAGAATTAGCTGTCAGGCCACATTTTAGACATCCCGCACCAGTAGTGGCAAGGATAAAAGTTCAGACGACGGAGCAGTACTAGAACACGTCTGCTCCGTGCACCATCTTGGACACCCCCCCCCCCCCCCCGTGATCAGTGATTTTTAGCGAGACTGCAACATTGCTGTGGACAGATCGGATACCTAACTGACATTTTTGACACTTTTTTGGGAACTAGCGACATTATTACAGTAATCAGTGCTAAAAATATTGTACTAATGACACTGGCAGGGAAGGGGTTAACATCAGGGGTGATCAAGGGGTTAAATGTGTTCCCTGCAGGTGTTTTATAATTGTATGGGGGACTGTGTGACGGGGGAAACACACAGATCCGTCTTCATGCTTAGCAGAAAGGCAGGATCTGTGTGATCTCCCCTGTCAGAACGAAGATTTGCCTTGTTTACACAGGGAGATCCCCGTTCTGTCACTGCGGGGAACGATCGCGGGTGGCTTCCCCACTGGCCAATGGGTGTGCTTGCCCACAAAAGCGAGTTTCCGAGCTGACGTACACCTACAGCGATTTTGCGGGACCGTGCCACCTTGCCACAGTATAATGACGGCGGCTGGTCGGCAAGTGGTTAAACAGAAGGAAAGTTATGTATGCATGTATGACCATTGTGGATCTTAGTCAACCCATTTGAATCTTTTCCTGTAGTACATCAAAAGCACCAACCTTTTTTTTTTACTGTGCTGCATCATCAATTTTTATGTGCCATACAAAAGCCATGCAAAACAGGTTCAGCTGCTATGCAAATTAATTCTATAATTGCAAAGTATAAAGTATTCTAGGCACATTGGTATAGACTTTCCAAACTGAAGATTTTACTTCAAACCCCAGAAGACGGTTAACTCCCATTAGTACGTAAGTCAGCCACTTTATGAGGAAAAAGGCATTTTGTCTAGTCAGGCAGGCAGGTCACTTTTACAGACAGGTGTGCCCAAGGCCTATTGTCAAAGCGCCCTCTGTAATCTCTAAACACTGGTTAAACTTTCAGTCGTTTCCATAGAGATATTACCATGGCTCATTCAGCCCTCCGGGGAGATTATTACAAAGGCTTCTGACAAACGCAAAACCTGTTGTGACCCAGAACAGCTGCCTGCAGGTACAATATGTCAACAGCTTTTTATTTGGGATGTCTTCAAACTTTTTACTTTATAGTGCGCAAATCAAGAAACGGATAGCTGGGATCTGTAGCTGCACACCGATCAGCAGTCTCGGGTGTGAAAAGAACTGTAGAATTGGTGTCACACCCGGAAGTGAGAAGTATTTTAACTGCGTTACAAAGCAATAAACTTCCAGTCTTTTCAGACACAAGCTGTGCCTGTGAAATATATATATCCTTTTGAATTCTTACAGGTAAGGTATTCATAACTTACTATAGGTTATTTAAAAGACATTTTCATTTTGTATAAATTAGGGTCATCACATATCAATTGTATATATATATCAATTGTATTACCTTATTTACTTTTTTATTTACTCTTGCTATCTCAGTAAATCACATATCAACGTTTCCAAATACTAAGAAAAATTTGTCCTGTTTATAGAGTATTAGTTTAGCTTAACTCGGCTGTGTGTGTAATTATAGTAATCAGGTTGTGCACCCAGTAGTATATGGGTCTTGCCAGGGATCTAAGGACAATGGAAACCTGTTACTACAGACCCTTCCTTCCACATGCTTTCTTTTTAAAGCCGGCCATAGATGGATCAAAATTTGACTGGTTCAGCAGCGATCTGTGTAGGGCAGGCTGGTTGTACTGAAGTTGATCAATCGACTTCTTTACAAGCAGCCTGCCTGCTTTTTTTTCACCAAATCACTGCCAGCACCTATAGCCACAACCAGTGATCATTGTATTCTGCCAGAGGGAAGGCTTCCCCCGTCAGAACACAATAGCGTTTCATGAGATATCCACCCCACAGACTGTAGATGTAGATGGGGCATTCAGCAATTTTCTTTCTTTCATGGTTGAAGGGAGAAAAAAAAGCATACTGTATGGCCTGCCTAAATCATCTATATAATATGGTCTGAAAAGAAGGTAATTAAATCATATCAGACTTAACATATGGCATTAAGCAGGCCATAGATTATGCAATTTTCTTTCCTTCAAACACAGCTTGAAGGAAAGAAAATTGCTTGATTACCCACTTAACCCTTTCATGCCTAAGCCTTCTTCTGACATTTGTTGCTTACAAGTTAAAATCTGTATTTTTGGATTATTATTTAGAACACCCAAACATACACACACATATATATATATATATATATATAATATATATATATATATATATATATATATATATATATATATATATATATATATATATATATATATATATATATATATATATCTATAAAGATATATATATATTAGCAAAGACCCTAGAGAATAAAATGGCGAACGTTGCAATATTTTATGTCACACGGTATTTGCACAGCGGTCTTTCAAACACAATTTTTTTTTTCCAGGAATAAAAAAAAAAAAAAAGAAACAGTAAAGCTAGCCCAATTTTTTTGTATAATGTAAAATATGATGTTACGCCGACTAAATATATACCTAACATGTCATGCTTTAAAAAAGCGCACACTCGTGGAATGGCGAAAAACTACGGTTCCTAAAAATCTCCATAGGCGACATTTAAAAAAAATGTAATGGTTACCAGGTTAGAGTTACAGAGGAGGTCCTTTGCTAAAATTATTGTTCTCACGATACCTTACATGTGTGATTTAAACACTGTTTACACTTGCGGGCGCAACTTACGTATGCGTGTTCTTTGCTGCACGAGCACACAGGGACGGGGGGCACTTTAAAAAAAAGTTTTTATTATTTATATATTTTTATTTATTTTTTACACTGTCCCTTTAAAAAAATTCTGATCACTTTTATTGCTGTCACAAGGAATGTAAACATCCCTTGTGGCAGTAAGGCTGGATTCCTTAAATCCAGCCTAATAGGTGGTGACAGGTACTCTTTATGGATGAATTGTGGGTCTAAAAGACCCCAAAGTTCTCCTTTTGCACTTATAAGTATTCAGATCCCCAAAATTGGCGATTCTAAACACTAACATTTTTTTAAATCAGCGCCATTAATGCCAAAGTGACGTTGTAATGTCGCTTACGGGATTTTACATCAGAGACCCGATCAGAGCCGAATCTGGCTTTGTTCGGGTCTCAGCCTATCCGGCAGACATGCCGGCTGGTGGCTCGGGTCTCCCGGTGGGACGGGAGGCCCAGGAAGATCGGCAGAAGGTGGGGGGAACGTCCCTTCCTGTTCCTTTAGGATAACGGCCAAGTGGCTTTTAGCCGCATCGGTTGTTATCACTTAAGAGCCAATCGCCCGCTCTAAAAAACTGTATCGGATATAACCCCTTCAAGCCATGAACGCAAATTTGCGTACTGTCGACGTTAACTGACAATTTGCGCGGTTGTGCAACGTTGTACCCAAATAAAAATGTATGCCCCTTTTCCCCCACAAATAAAGCTTTCTTTTGATGGTATTTGATCACCTCCCCGGTTTTTATTTTTTGCGCTATAAACCAAAAAAGAGTGACAAATTAAAAAAAAAAAAAGCTATATTTTTTACTTTTTGCTATAATATCCCCTCAAAAAAAAAAAAAGAATTTCTTCCTCAGTTTAGGCCAATATGTATTCTAATACATATTTTTGGTTAAAAAAAAATCGCAATAAGCGTATATTGATTGGTTTGCACAAAAGTTATAGCTTCTACAGAATAGGGGATAGATTTATGGCATTTTTATTATTATTATTTTTTTTACTAGTAACGGCATTGATCAGCGATTTTTAGTGGGACTGCGACATTGCAAGGGACAGACACTTTAGACACTTTTTGGGACTAGTGACAGTTATACAGCGATCAGTGCTATAAAAATGCACCGATTAAGTATAAATGACACTGGCAGGGAAGGGGTTAACACTAGTGGTGATCAAGGGATTAAATGTGTTCCCTGGGAGGTTTTTCTAACTGTGGGGGGGGGGGGAGGGGATTGACTGTCAGTACAGAGAGATCACTGTTCCTAATCACTAGGAACAGAAGATCACTCTGTACTCCCCTGACAGATTGGGGATATGTTTGTTTAGCTCAGGGATATGCAATTAGCAGACCTCTAGCTGCTGCAAAACTACAAGTCCCATCATGCCTCTGTCTCTGGGTGTCATGCTTGTGGCTGTCAGAGTCTTGCTATGCCTCATGGGACTTGTAGTTCTGCAACAGCTGGAGGTTCGCTAATTGCATATCCCTGGTTTAGATTGACAGATCCCAGTTCTGGCTCTCTGTGGAGTGATCGCGGGTGGCCGGAGGACATTGTGGCCTAGCGCATCGGCTCCGGCGTTGTGCACGTGCCTACTGTATCTATTGCACGAACCCACATAGAGCTATGGCGATTCGCACAATAGAGCCAACTTGCTGCAGTATAATGACGGCAGCTGGTCAGCAAGTTGTTACCCTATCAACACAGTCAGTGTTGATAGGGGAACCTCTACCGCAGCACTATTGTGTTCTGCTGGTGGGGAACTTGCCGACCGGCTCCTGTACATATACGTCAGCAGTTTAAAGATGGATATCTTGGTAGCGGCAGCAGGTGCTGCCACAACCGAGGTATCCATCTTTTCGACCGGCGGTTCTGTTTACGATAATGGTGGTCCCTGTGGCAGATTCGCAGCGAGATCACCGTTATCGGCCTCCCGCGCCTTTTCCTGTTTACCAGAGCCGTCTGCAGCAGCAGAGGCAATCGGGACCTATCCGTGGCTGGGTATGGAGACGAGTGAGGGGAAGATGTCCCCCCACCCATCTCCATACCATAGCAGGGCGGAAGCGACATCACAACGTCACTTCAACCCATACGTCTTAAAGGGACATTTTTTTGTAGTCATTTTTTTAAATGATAAAATTATTATTATTTTTTTTTTTTTATTGCATTTAAGTCCAAATATGAGATATGAGGACTTTTTGACCCCAGATCTCATATTTAAAGGGAACCTGTCATGCTTTTTCTATTACAACGGATGTTTACATTCCTTGTAATAGGAATAAAAGTGACCCAAATAATTTTCTTTTAAAACAGTGAAAAAATTGATAAAATCAAGTAAAATAAATACATTTTTTTTTTTTAAAGCGCCCCATCCCGACGAGCTTGCGTACAGTAGCGAACGCACACAGAGGTAGCGCCTGCATATGAATACAGTGGTCAAACCACACATGTGAGGTATCACCGCAATCGTTAGAGCGAGAGCAATAATTCTAGCCCTAGACCTCTGTAACTCAAAACATGCAACCTGTACAATTTTTTAAACGTCGCCTATGGAAATTTTTAAGGGTAAAAGTTTGACGCCATTCCACTAGCGGGCACAATTTTGAAGCGTCACATGTTAGGTATCAATTTACTCGGCGTAACAATATCTTTCACAATATAAAAAAAAAAATTGGGCTACCTTTACTGTTGTCTTATTTTTTCCAAAAAAAGTGCGCTTGTAAGACCGCTGCGCAAACATGTGTGACAAAAAGTATTGCAATGACCGCCATTTCATTCTCTAGGGTGTTAGAAAAATCAAATGTGTAATGTTTGTGGGTTCTAAGTAATTTTCTAGCAAAAAAAAAATGTTTTTAACTTGTAAACACAGAGTCTGAAAAAGAGGCCTGGTCTTTAAGTGGTTAATAAGATTTTAATTGTGGAGTGGGTTGAGTGAGTTCATAAGGAGGTTGGCAGATCTAGCAAATATAATCAAGTTATCAGGACTAACATCCAGTCAAGTCAACAACAATTGATTGCAAAAAGGCAAATTAAACTTAAAGCAAAAAAAGGTTTCCAGCCACATAAAAAACAAACAAACACTGATTCACACTGTACAGGCCACATCACACATGTGAATGAGACCTAATTTACACACAGAGCTTTATTTATTTAACTCAATACCATTGTATCTTTTAGATTTAGCAGGAATTGTGTAAAATATTTTTTGTGAAAATATTGTTTTGACATTTTCTGGGGAGGTGGTAGGGTTGTCACCTGTTCAGGATTCCCCTGGACAGTTCGGGTTTGGAATCATGCGTCCGGGTTTCAGACTGTCTGAGACCCAGACACACATTTTTCAGACTGATTTTCTCTCCTGCCTCTAAGGCCCCTTTCACACTGGGGCGGTTTGCAGGCGCTATTGCGCTAAAAATAGCACCTGCAAACCGACCCGAAACAGCTGTTGCTGTGTCTTCAGTGTGAAATCCAGAGGGCTTTCACACTGAAGCGGTGCGCTTGCAGGACGCTCAAAAATGTCCTGCAAGCCGCATCTTTGGCTCGCTATAGGAGCGGTATATTTACCGCTCCTATATCGCCCGTTCCCATTGGAAACAATGGGGCAGCGCTCCGAACCCGCCCGCAAAACGCCGCTGCAGCGGCGGCGGTTTGCGGGCGGTATTGACCCTTTTTCAGCCGCTCGCGGGGGGTAAAACCACCCCGCTAGCGGCCGAAATGCGCTGCTAAAACGCCGGTAAAGCGGCGCTAAATATAGCGCCGCTTTACCGCCAGCGCCCCCACCGCTCCAGTGTGAAAGTAGCCTTAGTGAGTACGCTAAGGTAAATCAAGGTTCTCAGAGCACTCATTACATCAGAGCTCCCCCTTACATCAGAGTCCTCTTTGCACACCAGAGCATCCCTTATGTTAGAGGCCTCAGAGTGCCTTCATGTAGATTTATTTTTGCATTTATATGAAGGCCAAATTTGGTACAAACTATAACATTGCCAGGGGGTCTTCCAATGTTCCCCTATTATTGCCATGGTTAAATGCTCCTTTTCTATGAAAAGAAATTGCTTTAGCTGCTCAATTATATCTGGAAGTGTTAAAATTGTCCCAACCACTTTCACTGACACATTTACTGAACAGTTTGGTCTCCATTTAAAGAAATGTGAATAAAAAAATAATAATTCATATACGAAACATGAATTAATCAAATACAGTTAACCCAAACACAATATTTAGCTTACTTGTGGCCCTTTAAATACAGTGCTTTGTGAAAAGCAATTTAGAGTAAAGCTGTGCATGTAAAGGCGTATACACGTAAATTACAGATATTATATAAGCAGAAACGTGCTGTATAACCTCTCCTTTAGATGATCTAATACATTTCTGTACTTGACAGTTCTGGAACATGTTTACCTGTAGCTGTAAATAATTAAGCCATGAGCTATCAAAGCCAGACTCATGATAGATAAACATGTGACTGAACACGCCATTAGGGAATAAGCTGTGTTGCAGACTATTAAACAGAAGTGAACACACATTTGATTATTCAATTTCAATGGATTGGGACCATTTTGATGACCAACTCCTTTCACCTTTCTGTCATTCTATGCTCCCAAAAACAAGTAGATACATTTGTTTGTTATGGAGCCTTGAATTTAGCATTTACCAAAGTATATATATCTAAAACCAAAAAGAAAAAGTCGTAGATAGATTGGCAAAGTGTTGGAACCCCCCGGGAGATTCACTCTCTCCTGTTGTTCTAGTGATCATTGTCATTGAGACAGGAACTGATGGGAAACTTTTACATTTTTTAGATGTCACTGGAACAATAAGGAAACCTCCCAGCAACAACACATTAAGAGGAGATTATATTACATGGTCTGTACAAGCTGAATTTTCACCTTTTAGTCTAGGTTCACATCTATGCGGCTGTGCTTGATTTGATTTTCAGGCACGTTTTGCAGTACATTTTACGTTTTTAAACACATTTTTTTTTTTTTTTAATTTATAACAAGGAACGGAACCCTGTCGGGCCGATACATTACAAAGTAGTACGGGTATCAAGACAAACAACTTATTCAAAACAGTCAGAATACATTACATTGCACAGTCTTAATGTAGGAAGGAAAAGAAAAAACGGGTTTAAACATATCTGAGTGTGGACAAATTGGTAGAGGTTATGCTCCATGGCGTATTGTCACTTAGTGTGTCTGAGCTAATGTTAGTTTTATTTGTGCCCTCTGATGTCTTTAATTCTGTTTCAGTGACTTGTTCTGTCCCAGGTGTCTAGTTCTGGCTGTTGGTTCCCTTTACTCCATTAGGGTATTTGTGCTTGGGGTTGTCGTGTTGCGTAGTACCGGGGACATGGGCTCAGCTCCTCGGTTTTTCCTGTTTATGTTGGAAAAAATGTAGAAAATATTGAGTACAGTGGATCCCCCCAGGTAGGGGTGGGATTGGTTAGAAGTAGAATATTAGAGTAGAGTATAGTATGTAAAGAGAAAAAGAAGAGGGGAGGGGGAGCTGTAGTGGGAAGATGGATTGGGTGGTGGATAGGGGGGGTATGGGGGTATTGGGACCCACGAACATGGGTCATTAGTAATTCAAACATGTGTGTCAGATGGGTTTTGTGGTGGCGGAGTGCAACTCTGTGTGTCTGTTGAGGTTCCCTTGAGCGCCTGGCCCTCCGCCGAGTAGATGAAGATGATCCACAACTGCCAGGTGTTAGAGAATGTTTCTTGTCTGTGCTGGGCTGTGAGGACTAGGTCCTCCATACATCTTATTTCCTCCACTCTCGCTATCCATGATGCTATGGTAGGTGGGCTCGTGGATTTCCCCATTATCGGTATGCAGGCCTTGGCTGCATCTAGCAAGTGTCTGATTACCGATTTTTTGTATGTTTTTTCTGGGGTGTCTGATGCGTGGAGTAAAAAGAAAGCGGGGTCTATTGGAATGGGGCTGTCTGTAAATTTTTGTTTAACTTCTCAAACCACTTTCCAAAAGTGGTTTAGTAAAGGACAGGACCAGAATATGTGCAGCAGTGTTCCCTTTTCTGCTCGACATCGCCAGCAAAGGTCCGGTGTTGTCGGGAAGAATCTGTGGAGCAGGTCTGGAGTTCTGTACCATCTTGACAGGAGCTTATAGTTGGTCTCCTGTATTTTGGCGCATATCGAGGATTTGTGAGTATATTTAATTATTCGTTGTTTCTTAGTTGGGCTGAAGTGGCAATTCAATTCGGATTCCCATTTAGTCAGTCCTGGCGGGGTAAAGTCTGTTTGTGGTATGTTTAGCAGGCTGTAGGTCTGTGAAAGTGTGTGCGTTATGGTACCCGATGCGTTGCAGATAAACACATTTTTTATGCGATTTTTGCATGCAGTTTTCATGCATTTTGCATTTTTTTTCTCTTTAAACACACTGTACACTGTGCTGGTTGCTAAGGAAGCTGGCCGTCGCTTTCCTAACAACCGATTATTCATCAGCTGTCCGTTGGGATAAAAAAAATCTAAGTAAAAAAAAAAATTGCAGGTGAAAAAAATGGCATGGGGTCCCCCTCCGCCCTTCAGGTCTAGTATGGATCCCCCCCCCCACATCAAAAAGGTAAAAAAACGACGTGGGGTCCCCCCCAAAGTCCATACCAGACCCTTATCCAAGCATGCAGCCTGACAGGTCAGGAAAGGGAGGGGACGAGCAAGACCTCCCCTCCTGAACCATACAATGCCGCATGCCCTGAGCATGGGGGGGTGGATGCTTTTTTTTCTTAAATGGGGACTCCAGATCCCCGGGTTGTGGGCATAATGCCCTTGTCCCCATCAACATAGGGGCAAGGTGCTTTGGGGTGGGGGCACTACGCACTAAAAAATGCATAGGTATGAAGAATTCCAGGTATGAATATTTTTACATCTTCCAGCTTGGACCAATGCACTATATAGATACCATACCTGTGGGATCCTCCTGGAAGCTGGAAACCACTGTAGTAGGTCTTCACTAGCTTTTAGGTCCCGTGCCAAGCTGCTTCCCTGTTGCATTGTAAACACAGGAGGTTAGCCGCTTTGCAAGAGTGCCATTCAGAGATTGCTTTGCATGTTTTTTAATGATTGCAAAGCATTCTCTGATTGGACAATATAGCAAGCATGACATCAATTCCCCACCTTTCCACCTCACCCAATCAGAGAATCCTGTGCATTAATTGAGAAAATCCTCTGAATGGAGCTCATGTCAAGCAGCCAACATCCTGTTTGTAACACAGCAGGGAAGCCACTCATCGAGGGACCTGGAAACTGGTGGAGATCACTGTAAGCCCCCATACACACGGTCGGAAAATCTGACCACAAAATCTGTCGGATGTCCGAAACTGGTGTTGCATACACACGGTCGGACAAAGTTATCGGAAAATCCGATCATGCCGAACGTGATGACGTTCATTCGGTACGACGGGACTACGTTCACGTTAGTAGCCAATAGCTTTGGTCTCGTAATTTGATCTGAGCATGCGTGGCACTTTGTCCGTCTGAATTCTCGACACACGATCGGAAAAAGTCCGATAGGATTTTGTTGTCGGAAAATTTGAGATCCTGCTCTCAAATTTTTTCCGTCGGAATTTCCCACAGGAAAAAGTCCTATAGAGCCCATACACGGTCGGATTTTCCAACAACATAATCCGATCTGACTTTTCCCGTCGGATTTTCCGACCGTGTGTACGGGGCATAATGGTGGTGTCCACTACAGTGATTTCCAGCTAATAGAGGGATCCCAAAAGGTATGGTATATGCATACTGTAGTTATACATTGGTCCAAGCTGAACCAATGTAACTTTGTAAAAATATCCATACTTGGAAATCTTCTTGAAATATTTATAAACTGTCATGTAACAGAAGCAGTAGGTATACTTTCAGTGACACCTTAAAATTCTACATAGGGATCCCCCCAGCTCTTCACATTGTAAAAAACACCTTACTGCCCTTAAAACTTTCTATGTACAAGGTTACTTTACTTGACGATAGATTCAAGCTGGTTACAACTAGAATGAATAGAGCAAATCTTGGTCAAAGGCCACCTTACCTAAGGTTGGCTGTACATCGATATGCCTTGCTTACAAATGTGTTTATCTTACTGTAAGTATTTCAGTGTAATTCAGTATAATACTGCTTAACCGACAAGCAGTTATTATTCTAAGTATTAGTACTGAAATGGAAATATCTGTCACTGCGATGTTTCGATATCAAGTAGTGTACTCTGGGGAGGCTATTACAAGGTTTTTTATAAGCATCAGGCTGTGTAATTCTCTGACGCAACACCGTCTACTGCAATAAATCATTATTGTTATTCCACTGTTGCTACAGATGAGATGTGTAAGGTACCAATTAACGATTAAAATGGATTGTACGTATAATTCAATTGCTTTGAGTTAGACATGAAAATAGATTTCTTGTATTTTCATCACATGATACAATTTAAAGACATCTCTAGAAATGTACTACTTGCTGAAATCGAATCCCTTTAGAGCAGTAGAGGGGAGAGCAGCTAGAATAAATAGTAATACTGAGTATTAGGCATATAGACCAATAATAAACAGACATTAGTATATAACACAGGTTATAAATGTAATGTAAGGATATATTTAATAAGATCTATTCTCATTTGGCCTGTTTTATTTTTATGGATCCCCAAATAATTTTTTACTCTTAACACACTGTAACCTGGGAGCCATTACTTACTTTTAGTTACTGTTAGTTTCAAATCAAGTTGACTAGGAAGTAACATAACTAAAAACAAAAGACCTTGTCATAGCTTATATATTTGGCTTAGCTCCCATAGATTTTTATCAGGAGCCAACTAAAACAAATAACACAGTCACGAGGACAGTATAGCATTTTGCCACGTAAACCACCTACTTCTTAAAGGACTCCCTAATATTTAGATATCTTTCCTATCACTAATCTGAAATGCTGAGGAGGAACAAAAGACATTACTATATTCAGCCATTTGTGAAAGCGATTTTGTTTTATATCCAGGGCTGTTACATACCCAAACGTTGGTATTATTTAGAAACTTGCAAATGTGTTCATGAATGGGGTTATTTTTGGAGTCTGTGCAGGTTATTGATTGTGGTACTTTTGTGCGTGTGAAATTCCTAATTTGTGTGCGTATGTGTTATGGAGGAAGTGAGCAGTAAGTGTAGCTTTCTCCCCGACCTCCAGAGGCCTAGTGGTGACCCCCAGAGTCAGGGAGGGCTGACATTCCTCCTCAGGTTACTATTCATGTTGTGTTTTGTGCAAGGTGGAAAGATTGGGCGCCAGTCACTTTTAAAAAGCAATACAGAAAAAGGGCTCTTGAGCTGAATGCAGCGATCTGTATCTCGTAGCAACTGCTGTCTCCTATGGCAACAACTTCACACACAGTATCCCACTGTAGATCCTCAAGCTTAGCTCCCAGCTACCTGCCGGACTTCCCAAGCTTCACTCACAGCTACCCACTGTATTCTTCAAGCATTCTTCAAGCTTCACCACCACTACCCGCTGCGTTCTTTGGACTTACAGCTACCCGCTGGATCCCTCAAGCTTTACTCACTGCTACCCGCTGTACTTCTGTTCAAGCTTTACTTACAGCTACCTGCTGTACTCCTTCAAGCTTTACTCACAGCTACCCGCTGTACGTCTTGGATGAGTTCTCTCCTGAAGCTTTCCCAACACTTCACAGTCCATGGCTGATGAAGAGTCTGCTCTGGTACTCCTTCAAAACTCCATCCCTTTGTCACCTGCCTCAAGTAACAAGGGTGGTTGACCCTCTGGCAACTTCTTCTCCTATGCCTCCTGGCAGCAATCTGGCTGAGCCCCTTTAGACGTGATTAGGCCTCAGGCTTCAGGCCTACACCTCTACTGCTGCTCCACACATCCAGGCCACAGCCCGGGTGGAAAGAACCCTGATCACCTGACTCTCTCCAACTAAATAGACTATCCCAGCAGCCTCAGCAGCCAAAGAAGCTCCTGCTGATTGGCTGAGAAAGCACATTCACTATTCATTAACCTAAATTAACTGCAATCTATCATACTAATGCCAAAGGTACAGTGCCACCTATTGATAAAAGAGAGAAGCACAGTTCCACTCAAGCTTAGGAGAAAACCATTTGATCAAGCTTCAAATTAGCCAGGCTAGTTACCACCTAGCACAACTAAATTTACTAGCAGCCCTGTTTAGGACAAGGGTGCTACATAAGTATCTAACATATGTGACATGGAATATCATTATATAACCACTTAATGCCAAATCACATACCTGTACACCATTTGGCTTTAAGTGGTTGTACCAGGATGATACTAACTACAGGTTTCTTCCTGGTAAAGTTTTGTAAATCCGGCAGCTGTTTTTTTTGTAAAAGCCATTTAAGCAGCTAATTAGCCATTAGACTGCTTTTACAGGCAGCGGTGGCA
Organism: Lithobates sylvaticus; assembly: GCA_028564925.1. NCBI lineage: Eukaryota > Metazoa > Chordata > Amphibia > Anura > Ranidae > Lithobates > Lithobates sylvaticus. Next base: position 275,380,889 of record CM053027.1, on the reverse strand, counting down.
ATCCCAGAATGAAAGCCGGCGATTCCGTTGGCTTACCACAGACTTCATGGAGCACCTGAAGGTCCCAGATGATCTCTGTGGTACAGGAAACAGGAAGCAACGTCATTTCCGGTTTAGTGAATGTAAACAGCGCCATTCTTAAATGGGCAAAGCATTTGAAAACACTGATTTGGTGTGATCGGATGCTTTTAGGGCAGAGCAGATGTCTGCGCTCTTCATTAAGAGTACTTAACAGTGCCTATTGCTGCTACAAGAGATGTTTACATTCCTTCCAACAGCAATAACTGTGGTGAAAAATATTTTTTAACTACTTCAATATAGGGCACTTACACCCCCTTCCTGCCCAAGCCAATTTTCATCTTTCAGCGCTGTCGCTATTTAAATAACAATTGCGCAGTCATGCTACACCATACCCAAACAGAATTGTTATCATTTTGTTCCCACAAATAGAGCTTTCTTTTGGTGGTATATGATCACCTCTGCATTTTTTATTTTTAGCAAAACAATAATAACAATAATAATAAAATTTAGAAAAAAAAATAAGTTTCTTTTGTTTCCGTTATAAAATTTTGTAAATTAGCAAGTTTTCTCCTTCACTGATAAGGTAGCACTGACGGGCACTGACAAGGCGGCATCGATGAGATGGCACCAATGAGGTGGCACTGACATTAGGCACTGATGGGCACTAAAAGGCTGCACTGATGGGCACTTAAGGGTGGCACTGATAGGTGGCACTTCTTGGCACTAATAGGCGGCACTGAAGGGCACTGGTAGGCATCACTGATGGCACTGGCACTGAGAGGCATTGGGGATGGGCACTGATTGGAAGCTGCCTGGGCACTGATTGGCATGTCCCTGGTGGTCTAGGGTGGCATACCTGGTGGTCCAGTGTGGTTGCCATCCCTGGTGGTCCTGGCCGCATCCTGGGTGGGCATCCGAGGGGGGGCTGCGCTGATAAACAATCAGCACAGACCCCCCTGTCAGGAGAGCAGCTGATCGGCTCTCCTCTACTCGCGTCTGTGAGACGTGAGTGAGGAAAAGCCGATCACCAGTTCTTCCTGTTTACATTGTGATCAGCCGGGATTGGACACGGCTGATCACGTGGTAAAGAGCCTCCGTCAGAGGCTCTTTACCAAGATCGGTGTAGCGGTGTGTCAGACTGACACACCGCACCACTGATCGCTGCAATGCACGCCACCACGGGCGCACGATCGCGGCCGCTCTGGGCGTCGTCATATGACGTCCACCCAGAATGAGAGCCGCATCGCCCCGCCGTTATTTGACGGTGGGTGGGTGGCAAGTATTTAAAGAAACTGTAAAAAATAAAATAATTAATAAAATAATATATTTTTTTAAAGCACCCCCATGTCCCCCATGCTCGTGCACAAAGTTAAATGCATGCTTCGGTCCCGTACGCATACGTAAACAGTGATCACAACACACATGTGAAGTATTGCCGCAAACGTCAGAGTGAGAGCAATAATTTGAGCAGACCTTCTCTTTAAAGCCTCGTACACATGATCGGATTTTTCGATGGGAATTGTGTGATGTTAGAATGTTGGCGGAAAATCCGACCATTTGTCCATCGGACAATTGTTGTCGTATTTTCCACGGACAAATGTTGGATGGCAGGCTTTAAAAAAATGTCTGTTGTTGGATTTTCCGAGCGTGTGTACACAAATCCGTCAGACAAAAGTCCATAGTACAAACTCTCATGCTCGGAAGCAAGGATGAGCCAGAAGCAGTCGGTCTTGTAAACTAGTGTTCGTAATGGAGAATTAACATTCGTGACGCAGCAAATTATGAAATCTTGAAATGCAGCGCACATTCTCTTCTTCTTTAATGGGATAATAATGAAGCTGATTTGCTGGTGATACTGATGGAGTTATTGCAAACAAATTTTCAAAGGCTTTTTTTTCTAGTGATATCAAGAATAATAATAATATTATGCTTGTTATTTTTTTTTTGATGCAAGTTACCACAACATTACCATTATCCCGTAGTTTTTAAGATAAAAGATACAACGTTGGTGTCCCTTGTTAATTTTACATTGTATTTTTTTCAATGTAACTGCCTACTCCCAAACTGTCATTTGAAGTAAAACACATAGCCAAGTATTATTCTCCACATTTTTTTTATTATGCATTAAAAAAAGAAAACAAATAAAATTAGACATGCTATCTGCCAATAGAATTTAACCAAAAAGTGCATTCTATGCATCCAAAAAAATATAGAAAATATACCAAATCAAATCATTATTCAACCAAAAAATAAAATAATAGCCTCATGCATGTCCCCTGCTTCTTAATATAGGGGGTCAAGAATGCCAAGAGTTGGTGAAAGCAGGGGTCTGTCATCCGGAGATAATTCCTGGATTATTCTCCTGGAGCTTTCGCAGCAAAGGCATATGACATAATTGGTCACGATTAATAAAGCAACACATTTTTGGTCCAAGAAATCCTCCTCCTCCTGTTCCTGGACTGGACTTGGGTCAAAGCAATAATTCCAAGGCCAATAATGGTAATAATCTTCTGTGGCCAAACAGAAAGACTTTGACGGCTTGGTGACAAATTATATACAGTGATGGTTGTGAGATATTATTAGGTATGGCAAGTTGTAACACGGTATATTCAATGATAGCCTTAAAAGTCCACCTAGGGGATTCCTCTCTGGTCTATTCAGTGATACCAGTCAGTATGACCATTGGTGGGAGATTCTAAACAATGACCGATGTCAATGTAGTGATAGATCAAGACTCCTTTCACACTGAGCTGCCTCGGGCGTCGGCGGTAAAGTGGCAATATTTTTGGCGCCGCTTTACCATCGTTTTAGCGGCGCTATTCAGATGCTAGCGGGCGGTTTTAACCCCTGCTAATGGCCAAAAAAGGGTTAAATCCGCCCGCAAAACGCAGATGCAGCGGCGCATTGTTTTAAATGGGCAGGAGCGGTGGAGGAGTGGTGTATTCACCACTCCTACACCGCTGCAAAGAAGCTGCTGGCAGGACTTTTTGTGACTCCCTGCCAGCGCAGCGCCCCAGTGTGAAAGCACTCGGGCTTTCACACTGAGTTTGCAGCTGAGGCTTTTTTCAGGCGCTATGCAGGTGCTATTTTTAGCGCTGTAGCGCCTGAAAAAGGCCTCTAGTGTGAAAGGGGGTCTTAGATGCAATAATGCAGCCACTGGTGGGAGCAGACCGGTCTTGATTGCACCACCAGCAGTGGAAGTATGCATAGTATAGACGCATTAGACAAAATAGGGCACACAAAAAAACTCACACAATTTGGCGCTACACACACAATTCCACACTGCAAAGCTCAAACTCCAGCACTACACTTAATACCATTCCACAGACTCTCACATACAAACCACCCTCATCTCATCTTCCAACATAAAACATACTGAAATTCCTGGAAAGTAGTAATGCACAGGAGAGCCTGCAACCTGTTGCATGATACATACCTCCCAACTTTAGAACTTGAGAATGAGGGGCACTTCAGGGAGGCAGTAACCCGGGGCGTGCTACATGTGCCGTGGCAAAAAGTGGTGCTTTATGACCCTAAATGCTTAAGGGTCATGGTTAAACAAAGCCTGGGCTTCCTTTTACCCATAAAATATGCTTTGTTTGCTGTGCCACAACCACAGGCACATATAAGCCCCAAAGCAGTCAATAAAAAAAGGCTTCTATTACATATGGTTGTGCACAAACTGAAAATATACAGAGAGAAAACACTTTGTCTGAGCCTACCTTAAAGAAGAACTTCTTTAAAATAGTCAAGGACTGCTCAGCAACCAGTAACTGTTGAGACAATAAACACTTTGGTGAGAAGTATATAATGTACAATAAAGTGTATATAGTGTCAGGATTGCGTAACACACAGAGTGCTGCAGCCATTGGCAGATTTAGGATACCTAACACAGAGCGCAGGAGTCCAGGGTGTGTAATGCATGTGTGTTCAAGGATCAGCAGTATGTAACACACAGAGTGCTTTAATCAGGTTAAAAGCACATGACACACAGATAGCAAGGGTCAGTAATGCTCAGAATGCAGGGGTCCAGGAGTACATAATGCACAGAATGCAGGGGACAGGAATATTATGCACAGAATGCAGGGGACAGGAATATTATGCACAGAATGCAGGGGACAGGAGTGTTATGCACAGAATGTAGGGGACAGGAGTGTGTAATTTACAGAATGTAGGGGACAGAGTGTGTAATGCACAGAATATAAGGAGCAGGGGTGTGTGATGCACAGAATGCATGGGACAGGAGTGTGTAATGCATAGTTGGAATCAGGAGCACAAAGCAAAAATAGGGGTCAGGAAAGTGCAAAGCAGTATCCTCCCCCACTTTACCCTTTTAGCAAAAATCCTTACTCCCTCCCCTCCAAAAAACCCGGTAAAATACCCCTTCCTCAGCATAAATTCTTCTTTACCCTTCACATCACCCCCTCCAGTACAATTCCCCCTTCCCAATTCCAGCACAAATCCCCAGCCCCCTCCAAACACCAATTCCTCTGTCCAAATCCCCCCAGCAGAAATCCTCATTCCCCCCAAATACCCCCTACTAGCACCACAAATCCCCCCCAAATTCCCCAGCTAAATTCTCTTTTCCCTTCTCAAGCAAAACATCCCCTTCTAGCACAAATCTTCCCTCTCTCAGCATATATTCTTTCCCCACTTATAGCACAAATCCTTTCCCCCAAATCCCCCTTCCCAGCACAAATATATTCTTCCACCCTCCCAGCCCAACTACTCATCCTTGCATAAATTCCTCTCCCCCAAACCCCCACCCCAGCATAAATCCTCTCCCCACTTCTAGCACAAATCCTATCCCCCTCATCCTGGCCCAAACCCTTATTCCCCCTCTTCAACCCTTATTCCCCCTCTTCAGTGGATATCGGGGGGGGGGGCAAGAGAGAGGGAGAGGGGTAAGGGCAGGGCCGGACTGGCCTACCGGGATACCGGGAAATATCCCGGTAGGCTGCCTGCCCTGGGGCCGGTTTGCGGCTGCAGTGCTCCCCTGAGTCCCCTCTCTCCTGCTCCTTTGATCACGGCGCTGGCCGGGGCTGTGCTCTGCGGCCGCGCACCGCGCTGTAACGCGGTCCCGCCCCCATAGACCGGCTCATGTGATAGTAGATAGAATCAGTGTGTGTTCCACCTATCACACGAGCCGGTCTATGGGGGCGGGGCCGTGTTACAGCGCGGTGCGCGGCCGCAGAGCACAGCCCCGGCCAGCGCCGTGATCACAGGAAGAGAGAGATGCCTGTGAGTACAGCCCAAACTGTGTGCCTGAATAGGGGGATCGGCAGGAGGGCGGCATATAGAGGAGATTATCTTTCTATATTCCTCCATGCAGCCGCTCAATGCTTGGAGGAGGGAGAGGAGGAGAATCAAGCATTCAGGGGCTGCATGGAGGAATATAGAAAGCTAATTTCCTCTATATGCCGCCCTCCTGCTTCTCCTCCTATCCAAATTCTTTTACTGTCCCCCCTTCTCCTTGTGCTCCCCCCCCCAGTGCTCTCCTCCCCCACCACACTCTCCAGCCCCCCCCCCCACAGTTCTCTCAATCCTTGTTCTTTCTGCCTCCCCCTCTCTCCAGCTCTCCCCATCCTTCTCCAGCCCCCCCCCTGCTTCCCCCCCCCCCAGTGCTCTCCTCCCCCACCACACTCTCCAGCCCCCCCCCCCACAGTTCTCTCAAGCCCCCCCCTGCTTCCTACCCCCACAGTGCTCTCCAGCCCCCCCCGTGCTCTTTCCTGCTCCCACCCCCCCTCTCCCCTCTCCTCCAGCTCTCCCCATCCTTCTCCAGCCCCACCCCTGTTCTTTCTGCCCCCGGTGCTGTCCAGCCCCCCCCCCCCACAGTGCTCTCCAGCCCCTCCGTGCTCCCCACCCCTGTTCTTTCTACCCCCGGTGCTCTCCAGCCACCCCCCACAGTGCTCTCTAGCTCTCCCCATCAGTCTCCAGACCCCACCCCGTGCTCCCCACCCCCCACAGTGCTCTCTAGCTCTCCCCATCAGTCTCCAGACCCCACCCCATTGCTCTCCACCCCCCACAGTGCTGTTCAGCCCCCCCCATACTCCCCAGCCCCCTGTGCTCCCCACCCCTGTTCTTTCTGCCCCCGGTGCTGTCCAGCCCCCCCCACAGTGCTGTCCAGCCCCTCCGTGCTCCCCACCCCTGTTCTTTCTACCCCCGGTGCTCTCCAGCCTCCACCCCAGTGCTCTCCACCCCTGTTCTTTCTGCCCCCGGTGCTGTCCAGCCCCCCCACAGTGCTGTCCAGCCCCCCCACAGTGCTGTCCAGCCCCCCCCATGCTCCCCACTCCTGTTCTTTCTGCCCCCGGTGCTCTCCAGCTCCCCCACAGTGCTGTCCAGCCCCCCCATGCTCCCCACCCCTGTTCTTTCTGCCCTTGTGCTCTTCAGCTCCCACCCCAGTGCTCCCCACCCCCCACAGTGCTCTCCAGCCCCCCGTGCTTCCCACCCCTGTTCTTTCTGCCCCGGTGCTCTCCAGTCCCCACCCCAGTGCTCACCACCCCTGTTCTTTCTGCCCCCGGTGCTCTCCAGCCCCCACCCCAGTGCTCTCCACCCCTGTTATTTCTGCCCCCGGTGCTCTCCAGCCCCCCACAGTGCTGTCCAGCCCCCCCATGCTCCCTACCCCTGTTCTTTCTGCCCCCGGTGCTCTCCAGCTCCCCCACAGTGCTGTCCAGCCCCTCCGTGCTCCCCACCCCTGTTCTTTCTGACCCCAGTGCTCTCCACCCCCCAAAGTGCTCTCTAGCCCCCCGTGCTTCCCACCCCTGTTCTTTCTACCCCCCGGTGCTCTCCAGCCCCCACCCCAGTGCTCTCCACCCCTGTTCTTTCTGCCCCCGGTGCTGTCCAGCCCCCCCACAGTGCTGTCCAGCCCCCCCTTGCTCCCCACCCCTGTTCTTTCTGCCCCTGGTGCTCTCCAGCTCCCCCACAGTGCTGTCCAGCCCCCCCATGCTCCCCACCCCTGTTCTTTCTGCCCTTGTGCTCTTCAGCTCCCACCCCAGTGCTCCCCACCCCCCCCCCACAGTGCTCTCCAGCCCCCCGTGCTTCCCACCCCTGTTCTTTCTGCCCCGGTGCTCTCCAGTCCCCACCCCAGTGCTCACCACCCCTGTTCTTTCTGCCCCCGGTGCTCTCCAGCCCCCACCACAGTGCTCTCCACCCCTGTTCTTTCTGCCCCCGGTGCTGTCCAGCCCCCCACAGTGCTGTCCAGCCCCCCCATGCTCCCTACCCCTGTTCTTTCTGCCCCCCAGTGCTCTCCAGCTCCCCCACAGTGCTGTCCAGCCCCCCCATGCTCCCCACCCCTGTTCTTTCTGCCCTTGTGCTCTTCAGCTCCCACCCCAGTGCTCCCCACCCCCCAAAGTGCTCTCCAGCCCCCGTGCTTCCCACCCCTGTTCTTTCTGCCCCGGTGCTCTCCAGCCCCCACCTCAGTGCTCTCCACCCCTGTTCTTTCTGCCCCCGGTGCTCTCCAGCCCCCACCCCAGTGCTCTCCACCCCTGTTCTTTCAGCCCCCGGTGCTCTCCAGCCCCCCACAGTGCTGTCCAGCCCCCGTGCTTCCCACCCCTGTTCTTTCTGCCCCGGTGCTCTCCAGCCCCCACCCCAGTGCTCTCCACCCCTGTTCTTTCTGCCCCCGGTTCTCTCCAGCCCCCACCCCAGTGCTCTCCACCCCTGTTCTTTCAGCCCCCGGTGCTCTCCAGCCCCCCACAGTGCTGTCCAGCCCCCGTGCTCCCCACCCCTGTTCTTTCTGCCCCCGGTGCTCTCCAGCCCCCACCCCAGTGCTCTCCACCCCTGTTCTTTCAGCCCCCGGTGCTCTCCAGCCCCCCACAGTGCTGTCCAGCCCCCGTGCTTCCCACCCCTGTTCTTTCTGCCCCGGTGCTCTCCAGCCCCCACCCCAGTGCTCTCCACCCCTGTTCTTTCTGCCCCCGGTTCTCTCCAGCCCCCACCCCAGTGCTCTCCACCCCTGTTCTTTCAGCCCCCGGTGCTCTCCAGCCCCCCCACAGTGCTGTCCAGCCCCCGTGCTCCCCACCCCTGTTCTTTCTGCCCCCGGTGCTCTCCAGCTCCCACTCCAGTACTCCCCACCCCCACAGTGCTCTCCAGCCCCCCCGTGCTCCCCACCCCCCACAGTGCTGTCCAGCCCCCCGTGCTTCCCCCCCCTGTTCTTTTTGCCCCCAGTGCTCTCCACCCCTGTTCTTTCTGCCCCCGGTGCTCTCCAGCCCCCACCCCAGTGCTCTCCACCCCTGTTCTTTTTGGCTCCCCCCCCCCAGCACTCTCTCTATCTATCTATATATATATATATATATATATAAAAAGCCCTATGTGATTTCATATCTGTCTTATCTATATATAATACACTCTTCAAATGTGCTTTAAAATGTATGGTTTTCCCTTTCATGAACCAGGAAATAATGACGTTATGCTGTTGCGCTGGTATAATAACGCTGTGGGGCTGGTGTGAAATTTTTTCCAGGGCTGGATTTTATTCCCAGTCCGGCCCTGGGTAAGGGAGAGAGAAAGGAAAAGGGAGGAGAGAGAGAAGGGAAGAGAGAGGAGAAAGAGAGCGAGAGGGAGAATATAATTGCACAAGTATTTACAATATATTACCAAAAGTATTGGAACACCTGCCTTTACATGCACATGAACTTTAATGGCATCCCAGTCGTAGTCTGTAGGGTTCAATATTGAGTTGGCCCAACCTTTGCAATTGTAACAGATTCAACTCTTCTGGAAAGGCTGTTCAGAAGGTTTAGGAGTGTGTCTATGGGAATGTTCGACCATTCTTCCAGAAGTGCATTTGTGAGGTCAGGCACTGATGTGGACGAGAAGGCCTGGCTTGCAGTCTCTGCTCGAATTTATCTCAAATGTGTTCTATCAGGTTGAGGTCAGGACTCTTTGCAGGCCAGTCAAGTTCCTCCACCCCAAACTCGCTTATCCATGTCTTTATGGACCTTGCTTTGTGCACTGGTGCGCAGCCATGTTGGAACAGAAATGGGGCCAACCCCAAACTGTTCCCACAATGTTGGGAGCATGAAATTGTCCAAAATGTCTTGGTATGCTCATACCTTAAGAGTTCCCTTCACTGGAACTAAAGGGCCAAGCCCAATCCCCTGAAAAACAACCCCACACCATAATCCCCCCTCCTCCAAATGATTTGGACCAGTGCACAAAGCAAGGTCCATAAAGACATGGATGAGCGAGTTTGGGGTGGAGGAACTTGACTGGCCTGCACAGAGTCCTGACCTCAACCCGATAGAACACCTTTGGGATGAATCAGAGTGGAGACTGGGGGCCAGGCCTTCTCGTCCAACATCAGTGCCTGACCTCACAAATGTTCTTCTGGAAGAATGGTCAAACATTCCCACAAACACACTTCTAAACCTTGTGGACAGCCTTCCCAGAAGAGTTGAAGCTGTTATAGCTGCAAAGGGTGGGCCAACTCAATATTGAACCCTACGGACTAAGACTGGGATGCCATTAAAGTTCATGTGCGTTTAAAGGCAGGCGTCCCAATACTTTTGGTAATATAGTGTATTAGTGCTGCCCTAAACATTTTAGATAACTCTCTGAGGCCATCTTGTGGTAGTCAGTGGTGCTACAGTCTTTTTTTTTTTTTTTTTAAATGTATTATTATTTATTTTTTTGGGTTCCATCAAAGTTTATAAAAAAAGTGATGTTATCAAAAATAATTTTAGTATACATTTACAATTCCTATATACTTATATTTTAATAAGATGTTACGTATTGCCATATCTATATAATTTTTATGACACATGAAACATTTAATTCAGTGTTTTAGCCTGTACATCTTATATTATTATTATTTCAGCTACTTGTATGGCGCTGTCAATTTACACAGCGCTTTACATATATATTGTACATTCACATCAGTCCCTACCCTCAAGGACCTTACAATCTAAGGTCCCTAACTCACATTCATACATATACATACAAGGGCCAATTTAGACAGGATCCAATTAATATTGACATAACATTTTGATTATTCCAGCATTTTTGCTGTGTGCTCCAATTTAGGAGATATACCCTTACTTCCTGTCCGAGATATGTAAAGTGATTGGAAATTTCCCCAAAAGGAAGGGAAAATTCATTGAAAACTGACTTCACTTTCTGTTCAGAGAACAATGGTCACTAGAAAAAAAAAAAAAAATGTCACCTGATGATTCTGCCTCTAATGCATTACCTGACCTAGGGTGGCAATGCTCACTCACCCTACGTTATCTATGGAGGAGAAGCAATGTCTTTCTAAGACAATGGAGTTATCTTGGAATAGAGGAATACTGTATGTAGTCAGTAGACCAGAGACTATTTTATGCATAGACCTAGCATGATTAAAAAATATGGTCTTGACTTAAGGTCTCATTTACACTTGCTTCAACTTCAATACACATTTAAGTGTCTATGGCTTCAACATGCTTTTTTTAATGTGTTTTTGATGCTTCTGTGATGCGTTGGTGGTGCTTTGATGTTGCTTTTTTTTAAGATTTAATGAAGCTTGGCAGATGCCCTGTGTGTGTTGATATCTCATACCTGCAATACTTTCAAAACAAAGCAAAGCTAAAGCTGAATTAAAGCCTCTCAAAAGCTACAGGTGCTTTAAGCGTGCTTTGTCTTAGACGTCTATGGAGGCTTTGAAGACACTTTGAAGCACCACTAAAGCAACATGGGGTATCATTTTCAAAGCAAATACAATGTGTGAACCGTACTGTAAGATAACCATTTTATTTAGTGACAGGAGCTTTGACCTGCATTCGGAGTGCTTTAAAAAAGGGTGTCCAATGCCATGTTTTGAAGCCAGTGTAAACAAGCCCTAAGGGTAGATTTAGACAAGAGTCTAAATCACCCCTGCCCTGGAAGCCTGATCTGCGTTTGGATTACGTTCTAGAGGCTACTGACAATCTGTGACGAAGTAATGCGAAAAACCCCTCTATCTATGCTGGCGCCTTCTGCCAAGAGATGGCAGAAAAATCAAGTGCTTGTTTTGGTGTGTAATTATGCACGTTTATGTGCATATAGAGTTTAGAAGCATATGAGCGGAAACACATTCTATTTGCCAGAATACTAATTTATTTTAGCCACTGGGATAAATCTATGTGCACAAATTGGGGTATTTTTTTATGCCTCTAAACGCTGCTCTTCAAATGTGGATCTAAACTGCTAACGTGCATGGGCACATAGACTAGCATTGAACTGTGTTTAAAGGCATACAAAATATGCTGGATGCTTGTAAAAGCAACAATTTATTATGCCCTTGTGCATTTGGCCTTGGACCACCTCCTGTTGCAAAAATGCAGTATCTGACAACTTTCTGTAGCAATACATTCACTGAATATTATGTATAGCCATTTGGTAATTATATGGGGCAGAACGTGAGACCCCTTATATCAAGAAGTTGACCACCACTGCCATAATAGATAAAAAAAACTGTACAATAGATTACTCTATATTTGTAATATGCCATTAAAGCAAGTAATCTTCACTAAAATGTGTTTTTATTTTTGTTTTCAAGGGTAATAATATGCTGGATATAATGGCCGCAAGAACAATGTGTGCAATTGTGGGTATATCCGTTTGCTTCTTCCTGGTTTGTAATGCCAACTCAATGACAACTGACTCAACGCCAACTTGGAACCATTCTGCCACTTTGTTAAATACAGAGAATTCACTAGTTAGCACTTCTACTCATAGTGCAGAAACAACTCTGTCTACTGACTTGGATGTAACCAATACAAGTTTCAGCAATACAAGTACCACAATACTGAATGCTTCAAAGCTGTCACAGATTTCTACATCCACAGCTGCTGCCACCACTCAGAGTACAGTGGATGTATCTGGACCTTCAACTTTAAAAAACACTGTAACATCATCTTTATCTTCTTCTAGCACTGCGCCTCTGCCTGGACCTTCTTCCACCACTAATAATCAAACATATAGCACAACAACATCTGGGGTAACACGGGTCGTATCAACATCACTTCCAACCCAGACAAGACCAACACCCCAGGGCAATGTAACTGAAACAGCTCCCAATGGTACTGCCACAACAGTAATTTCAGGTAGGCATGTTATTTCTATCACATCTCTTTTATCATAATTGGAGAGTGGAACCATTAAACATACAGTGTTATATGGTGTTGATTGGGTTAACCAATATTACAATTGATCACACAGTCTTTAAATGGCAGTCAGTATTTGTGATAAACCATCTATACTGTTTGGGAAACACTGGCAATTGCAAAACTCTAGTGCGACAAAAATGTGAAATATACAGACGACAGACGAGAACTAGAAATTTTATTCTGAATGTACACATGTTTCAGGGACTTGCAGTCAGGGGAGGCAGGTGAGACAGAGCCTAAAAAAAAAAATTGAAAAAATGAACCCCCCCCCAAAAAAAAGATCGACTTTAAGGGTCGTAGCTCGGCGACCAGGGGTCACAGAGACCCCAAATGTGGGGGTTAGGTAGCTGAAGTCCTACCTCATCACTGGTGGGGCTCCTATCATGTATGGATCTGGAGATACGGGGCTCCTTGCGCAGCTTGTCAGAAGCTACATACAGAGCAGCCAGTTTAAATGCAACCTGGCACACGCTGTTTGCAGCAGACTGAAAGGATGAGCTCACGGTGCCTCTCCTCACTTCTTGTCAGAGGCACTGAGCTCAATGGACAGCTTGGAGTCTTGGACCAATGGTAAAGTACCATTGGCCCAAGCTGTCCAATAAAAATGCTGCAGTGGAGGCACGTCATGAAGGGGACATATGCCCAGCCCTCTTAACTACAAGGAAATAACATGTGTTTATGGGTATAAGATTTACCCATAATCCCATGTTTTTCTCACACAGTTAAAGCGGAAGTCCCGCAAAAAAATGTAATTTTTAAAAGTCAGCAGCTACAAATACTGCAGCTGCTGACTTTAAAAATAAGGACACTTACCTGTCCCAGGGTCCAGCGATGTCGGCACCCAAGGCTGGACCAATCTTGGTCCTCGGGTGCTGCCGCCGCCATCTTTGGTAAGGGAATCAGGAAATGAAGTCTTGCAGCTTCACTTCCCGGTTCCCTACTGCGCATGCGCAAGTCACGCTGCGCAATTCGAATGGTCGAATTCGAATGGTCCCTGCTGTCTCTGGGATCCAGCAGACAGCACGGGGGGATGGGAAGTGGCATAGACTCCCGTGTGAGTCTATGCCCGGAAGTGGATGTAAATACCTGTCTCAGACAGGTATCTGCACCCCCCTCCCCCTTGAAAAGTGCCTAATGTGACACGGAGGGGGGGAGGGTTTCCGAAAAGCAGAGGTTCCATTTTTGTGTGAACCTCCGCTTTAAGAGGGAGAATGAGAATCTACTGCTGCTGAAAAGGTACAAGCTAAATCATATATTATTATGCTATATGTTATAAGATAATTTATTTTTTATCAATTTACTGTGAAATTACTGGTTTGAAGTTATAACATCAAACTTCAGTAATTTGTGTGTTAAGCCACCTGCTTGAGTACAGTTTTTGAAAATATAGTAAATTACCTTAAAAATAATATATAAGAATTATTTGTATTTGTATATTACTTATGGTAATTAACCCCTTGCCACCCAGGCCAATTCACTGTAGAAATCATAATTTTTTTTCTAGAAAATTACTCAGAACCCCACAAACATACATATTTATATATATATATATATATATATATATATATATAAAAAAAAATTTGTTTTAGCAGACACCCTAGGGAATTGCAACTTTTTATGTTACACGGTATTTGAGCAACCCGATTTTCTTATATACTATGAAAGATGACCTAACGCTGAGTAAATAGATACCTAACATGTCATGCTTTAAAATTGCGCACACTTGTGGAATGGTGCCAAACTTCAGTACTTAAAAATAGGCGACACTTTAAAATTTTTTTACAGGTTACATGTTTAGTGATACAGAGGTCTAGCGCTAGAATTATTGTTCTCGCTCTAATGTTTGCGGCGTATGTAACCTGTGTGTATCTGGCTCTGATACTAGCCAGTGCCTCACCAGTCACTGACCTCACTGCACGTCCCTGCTCTGTTTCTATATTGGTCAACTAAGATACTCACAATGTGCTCAGGGCTGCTGTTAGAAATCACAGGTCCCCATACAGCCTACCTGACAGAACCCTCCCTTCCTCTGAAAATATTACAACAAGATATATGCGTGTCTGTCTCTCCCTGCAGCAGCTGAAAGCCGGCAGAAGGGTGAAGGGGGGGAACTGGCTTTCAGCTACTGCAGGGAGAGATAGAGACACAGTAATTGCCCTCCAACCCGCCCGCCGCACCAATCCCCCTGCAATCCGGGACCCTCTGTGTGCCCGGCCCCCCTATCAGCGGCCTTGATTGCGCTAAATTGTTATAAAGCGCATGTTCTGCCGTATGTTATCAAAAACGAAGGCTTTTGCACTCTCCAGTTTTAGTAAATCAACCTTGCAGTGTTTTTGGGAATTAACTAACTACAGAACTGTAGAAAAGGGTGGGATCAAATGCAAAAGCAAAAATCACTTGGCTTATGTACAGATTGCTTGAAGCTAAAAATCACTCAACATTGAAAGTTCATTGTTTTAAATAGTGCCCATTCGCAAGTGCTCAGGAGCCTGTTGCTAGGCCGTCGCTCTAAAGAATACAGGAGCTTCTTTTTGATGCAAATTTTGGCATTTTTGGCCTCATAGACTTTAAATGGGGTAGCTGAAAAAAACATGGGAAAAGGCGTATTTTTCAGGTGCCCACATAATAAATGTCTATGGGGCCAAGAGTGCACGATCCTGCCCCAAAGAAGCTCTCGTATGACGCATTGATCCTAAAACAAGAAAAATGCACATAAAATTGGCTGAAAAACACCAGAAAGTGCTGATGCTTAGCTGTGAACTGGGCCCTAGACTTAACTAAACAAAATTCTTATTTTACAACTTACTCTTACTTGTGAAAATTCACATTAAGATACAAGCAAATGTATTTCAATAAAGTAACCCAAAACTATAGGGCTAATTATTACCATATGCTTTGGTTTCTGTTTTCCACTGCACCCCCAATGCTTAGACAGCAGAAAAGAAATACATTTGAATTAGGGTTGTTCACACCATTAAGTTGCACTGCTTTTCATTGCACAAAAAAAAAAAAAAGTACATCATGTTCTACAAAAAAAGCAACAAATGTAAAAACAAACCGCAGCATATGTTAAAAAGCAACACACTACAAAGGAGTTTGAAACTGCATAGCATTTTACAAGTGCATGCCAATGTATTAATGCTCACGTTGTGAAGTGAACGGCCTTTAATGTTTTCTATATGTCCTTTTATTAATAGTCTATTCAATTTATTGTGAAGATTGCTGACATTAGTAATATTTTATTTACACAATTATTGCACACATTTTACAAGTGCCAAAAACACTTATTGGTAAGCAATGACTCTGGGCAAACAGCTAATATTAACAATTGAAACAATTATATATTCACCTTTTTACCTGCTAAATGTTGTTTCTGTTCAATAAACTTTATAGAATTTTACAAAACATGATTGGTATAAACAAAGGACATGAAATCAGTAGTAAACATAAGATATTAGGGTCCAGATACTTTATGGCATTAATGACATATTCTGATAGTGGTCACTACATTCAGAATAGAGTTCGTACCAATCAATACCATTAGGATCCGTTGGAAAACAGGGGCCCATAAAAACTCAACGTGAGTGGAAAAAAAGTAGGTGAATAGTATGTAGCATCCTCTAGTGTGTGCTAGAAATAGCGTTAGAGTTTAGAGTAGGTAAATTTAGTTTAGCTCAGGGCAAACTTTGAGCTATGGAATCTGGGTCAGGGTTCAGTGAGTCAGGGCTGGGTGACTCATCCTGACAGCTCCTCTGGTGCCTCCCCCTGTTTTTGGCACATTGGAGAATGTTCTAGAGCTAGTGTGTGGAAGTTAGGAGAAGCTGCCTGGAATATTTATGATGCCTCGGCCAATCCCCAGTAGTGGGCTCGCAGGGGGCAGAGTTTACCTCATAAATAGTCAATGCCAGCAGGGGCAGGCGGGTAGAAGATGGGGATACAGTGCCGAAGAGACTGAGTGGCCCTCAGGAGTGCCTCCTAGTCTGGCGGTGGGTGTCCTGCCTTGAGTCGGGGCTTGGGTGCTGGAAGGATCCCGCCATAACACACAGGAGGAAGCCCTTCCTGGAGGCACAGGAGCAAGAGAGGACAGTGTGAGTAGATCAGCATTGCTGGGGAATAACAAGGGGGGAGACTGAAGACAGCTGTGTGCTTAAGTCTTCATCCTTCCCTGGGAGATCCCCTGAGAGTCAGCTGGGTGGACTGGTGAAAAGTCAGTCTGGAGGACTGGTGTGGAGAAGTTAGCCTGAAGGGCTAGTGAAAGGGGCAGCTTCAGTCAGGTGAGTTGACAGTGCCTGAAGAGGTGGTGCTGGGACCAGTAGCCACAGAGGAGAAGTGCAAGCTGTTTCACTGTAATTTTGCTACACAACAAGGGCCTGTGAGTTCCTGCCTGTAAAGGGCCATTGCTAAATCTGACTGAGAGCCTTTCAGATCAACTAACAGTGATTTAGCTGGAGCCAGCATGCAAGTGTGTGCAGGGGGGAAGTAGAGGAGACTGTATATAGAAAGATGTCCCCGAATTTGTTGCTGAAGTTTTGATGAAGTCAAGTGGCATCCCATAATCTCCCATCCCTATCCAAGTTAACCCTCAATAAATAACAAAAACAAAGTCACAGACTGTTCTCTGCCTGTAAAAATTTGATGTGCCTGGCTGTGCAGGAGTGGGGAATCCAAGTTTATCAGCAGTCCCTACGAGGGTGTGCTACATGTAGAATAATCTACCAGGGCAAAGTGAAAAAAAGCGAGCTGGGGCAGAGAGAGGAGCATACAGTAGATGGAGAGAGACGGATAAAATGGGGGAGGAAGTGATTTGATGCTGAAAATGCTACCTATATTTTTTTGATGTTGAAAACACTTTAAAGTTGGTTGTAGCCAGTTTAAAACGTATCAGTAAATTGTAAACGTTTTAGTAAATTGTTATACCACAGATAAGGTTGCAGTTCTTTGTCTCCATGTATCAAATTAGCTTAAAAATTGGTTTCAGACAGTTTGAAACACATCAGTAAATAGTAATATATATCGCACTGCAATGATCCTCCCAAGTTAACCATTTATACCTTGTGACAACTGTCACAAAACCCAGTTTAAACTTGTAAATATATCTCACAGGTCAACTTTTGGCTCGCTGTACCAGAAATTGTGGGGCTAGCTAGTGGGGCTAGCCTGGATTATGACTTTGGTCACTGAGCTCTACATTGAGCGCTTTCCAGGCCCGAGTGCACTGTGTTAGGTAGCCACAGTGCCCTTTCCAGGTCCAGAGCCATGGCACAGCTGCTGGTGTGACCCTGTCTTTCATGACTCGCTTTGTGAGTAGGTCATGCAGACTGAGCATCAGGAGCTACTTTGTTTAATAAAAGTGCTGGGTGTACTACACGTTTAAAAAAAAAAAAAAAAAGGTGCTGGGTGCCATTATTATCCCTTCTTTCCATTGGTTTACCATGGAAAGGATTAAGCCACTGTGTTTGCACATTCTACACTCTTGTTCCTACAATGAGATATATTTTTTCCACATTTGCTCCCAGTGGCAAGAGACACATTGTTCCTTTTTTTTAAATTCTTTATTTATTTCATTGAAGGGGTACAGCACCAACATAGTAAATACATTTTGTACTTTTACAGATATTCCACATTATTATCTTTCCATTTTTGACAAATTATATTTTCATCTTATTTCGATTACTTAAATATTCTTACTGTCCCTTTCTTTCCTTTTCTTTCTATTTTATATCCTATTCCTGTCTAACTCGGTTCCCTCTGCCTCTTCTTATTTTATGGGCCCCAATCCCTAGGGTACCCTAGAGGTCTATCCCCTCCCCTCCCTGAGAGGAGAGTAAACCCCGTTGCCCCAGCTACAAAAAAAAAAAAAAAAAAAAAAAAAAAAGAAAAAGAAAAAGAAAAAAAAAAAAAAAAAAATTTGTTTCCCTTCCTCTCTCCCCATACTCACCCCCCCCGGTCCGCCGGTGGGGGCCCCCCCCCCCCCTCTCCCAGTCCCACTCTATTTTTCCTATTCTCCTATATCCTCCTCCATTAATTTCTTACCTTCTTCTGTTTGTAGGTATTCCTCCCAAGGGGCCCATATTTGTTTAACTCGTTCCCTTCCCTCTATGGACCTTGGTATTAAACTTTCCATTATCTCTATTCTTCGTACTGTCTTAAGCCACATGGGAATACTAGGGGCCTGCGGTTCCTTCCAACATCTGGGAATGCAGCTCTTCGCTGCATTTACCAGATGACATACAATTGAATTTTTATATTCCTTAGTTGGGATCTGTGACAGATGTAGTAGGAAGAACGCCGGTTCTAATGGGACATGGGGCTCTATTAGTCGTTGGGTGATTCTATGTACTCCTTGCCAAAATTGTTTAATTACTGGGCATGTCCAAAATATATGTAGTATCGTTCCTCTGCTCTGACATCCCCTCCAGCAACTCTCTGTAACCTCTGGGAATATTTTATTCATCCTCGATGGGGTTAGATACCATCTTGTAAGTATTTTGAAATTTAATTCCTGCATTTTTATACACCTTGGACGATCTCATTGTCAGGTGTATTATTTTTAATTTTTTTTTCCAAGTCTCTCCCCCATTTATCTAGGCTCCCTAATGTATATCCCTCTGGTGGAGCTATCAGAAGCGCATACATCTTGGAAATAGTATGGGTCAGGGGCTCTTTCTCCTCGCAGAGTATCTCAAACTTTGTTCGAGGTCTCTCAAATTCTCCTACTGGCCCTAAAGTTTCCAAGAAGTGTCTCAGTTGTTTTGCTTGCAACCAGGGGATATCTATCCGTCCTCCTTCTTTTATTAGGTCTTCTATTGTTAACCATCCCCCTGTCTTCAGAAAGTGAGAGGCTTGATAAATTCCCTTCTCCCTCAGTCTCCTAAACACCCCGGTCTCTAGACCGGGTAGGAATTTTGGGTTACCCAAGATCGGGTACAAGGGTGAATTCGGGGTGGAGAATCTTTGTTTCCAGATAATCCCTGCCCCTATCTGCAAAGTTGGTCCAATCAAGGGATGTTCCTTTAGCTCCCGCGATATCTCTGCGTAGCACCAGATGGCTCTATTTAGCGGTATTTGGCTTGCTTGTTTTTCTAACGGGATCCATCGTTTATATTCCTCGTGTCTATTCCAGTCCGTTATTCTATTCTATTCTATTCTATTCTATCCATTATTATCCCTTCTTTCCATTGGTTTACCATGGAAAGGATTAAGCCACTGTGTTTGCACATTCTACACTCTTGTTCCTACAATGAGATATATTTTTTCCACATTTGCTCCCAGTGGCAAGAGACACATTGTTCCACCTCAATTAGTCCTTGTTGCTACCTACAGTAATCTGGTCACCTTTGGCCATTTGATCCTCTCGTGTTACCGGCAGCTAATTTGTAAACACCTACGTTTTTAGTTTGTATTCTGAGCTCAGTTGTCCCTGCTTGCAGTGCAATATGTCAAATCCCAAATACAAAGGGAGTAGTCCCTCTTTAGTTTGGCCCCTCAGCTCATGATCCATTACCAGGTCTGGGCCAGCCTGCAGTGCTTTCTCTGACAGACGGCTTGGAATGCTCTCCATTATTTATGTCCCTACTTTCCCTAGGGTCCTTCTTAGCTCCATCAGGTCTGACCCTCTCGTTGATCCGTACAGTAACTGGCCAATAATATTTAAAAGTAATAACACCAAAGATTGTAGATTCAGAAAATATCTTATTGCCTTAGGGGATCTGGAAGAATTTTTTTTTCCATGATGGAGCAATTTGGACCATGCTTTTACGGTTATAGGGTTCTGTGTATGGAGGTTTCAATTTGATTTATTCATTTTTTCCAGTGATTGCACTAGATCAGGGGTAGGCAACCCCCGGCACTGGTCCCGCCAGCGGCACTCAAAGCCTCATTTGCCGCCACTCAACTCCCTTCCCATCAGCAGAGCAGTGCAGGGAAGTGTCAGTGAGACACTAATGCATTCCAATTTCAGAATTTCACATTGTACAAGATGGGAAAATAAAAAGGTAAAAAAAACTGCGCTAATCAGACACACATTAACAAATGAATTATAAACTCTAAATATAGCTGCAATAATTGTGGGATAAAACACAGATAAATATAAAAGGAAAAAAATTGCGCTTTTAAAGTCTATGTAAAAATGGAGATGTTGTCTACTCCAACAAATAAAAGTCTCTTTTAGTGGGAACAATATCTCTCAGCAATGTTGACACCTGTTCATATAGAAAACATGCTTACCAGATGCAAGCCATAAAATTGCATGTGGCTTTAACCCAGCCGGGGTTGATGATCCGGGTTTTTAGGAGAAAATGTGACAAGGAATGCAGTATGTTGTTCGACTCTTCCCAAATATGATGCTCACAGAGTGTGGTTGCAAGTTACCGGAAACGAAAAACAAAAACACACTATAGCATAATACTGCTACACTTTGCAAGAAATAAATCGCTGAACGATTGGGTGAATAGAATGAGTGTCAAAAAAAGGCTGAAGAACACCCGTGATGGAAAATTAATATATATGTGCACCACCACCTCCTAGAGGGCCTCCTTACCAGATGCCAAAAATAAAAAAACATAAACAAATAGAAAATATCCTTCTAAAGATCTCCCACTTTATTCAAGATCGTGAAGGTGAAGTGCATCCATACAATCCGTGAACAATCAGCTTATGGAGTGCCTCCTTACCAAAAAGAAAGCATCAACCCGCAAGTAGTCATGCACAATCACCAAATAGGCTGACTCCTTACCACAACCCCAGATTGGGGAAGCATATACAGCGATCAGAAGCAAAGAATCCTCCACAGCCTGAAGTCATGTGCCGATCGCAGATGAGGAGGAACTGTGAAAGTAAAAACACCAGAGTATTGAAGTTTGCAGAGCCGGCCGGCTACAAACAGACAGACGCTCCCGTCCTGCTTCACGTGGGGACGTCAGCACGTTTACCCTCAGACGCGTTTCGTTATAGTTAACATTATCAATGAGGAGCGGGCAGCGTGCTGTGTCACCACCTTATAAAGAACCACCCTCGATCTGAGCCATGGATGTGAAGCTTCGGGCACCATCTTAATTATGGGCAACCCTTATGCATTGTCTATGAAGGACCTCTGGCGGAGACTCCGTTCCCACTGGAAACACAAATCTCCATTTTGATTGAGGTCAACAGTTATCTTCATGGATGAATTGAACCAACTTTATTGAGACTCAATAATACAAACAAATTTAAACTACCCCGTGATCCCACCTAATAATCATTGTGATTAGTATTAGATGATATTGTAAATCAATCATAATATAAATTCCCAAGTCCGCAATACTGCGGATAAATAAATATAGCGAAGAGAGTGAGGTGAATTGATTTTATAGTGAAAATCCTTATGCAGAAGATTTTTTTATAAAGGATTTTTGAAATAAAGTTATTAATTTCAATCTCACTAAAAACCTTCAAATATATGAAATATAATATAATATAATATAATAGTGAATTAATTCTGCCATAAATATATCTCCATCCCATAAAGACGTATTAATTAAATGTGAAAATATATATCATATTGTCTTAATATACCAACATGATTTATTTATTTATATATTAAATGAAATAAAAATTATTATAACATGTGAATGTGTAAATACTTCATATTGTGTTCATATAACAACATGATTTATTTATTTATATATTAATTGTGATACAAATATGTGTATATATATATTGTGCACCTTACATCACCAAAAACACTGGCTGTACTCAAAGCCAAAGCCAAAAGTGTCAAAAACTACACATAAAAATATAAATATAAATATATCACATAAAGATATAGTTTGGTGAATCACTATGTGGTCTGTATATGTATGGGGACATTAATTAATAATGTGCCCTCTTCCATTTCTTTAACTAAAGATACACATGCATGACTCAGATCGAGTTTACAAATCATAACATCATATGCATCATATGTACAGTCATTACAGTATCAAGAATTGTCTATGAATGTGTTTACATCCACATCTCTCACAAGTAAGCTCCCCCTCCAGTTTGGACTGAATTTATCTAAAAGGGTACCCCCTGTGAAAAAGGACTCAACCTTGGTAATACCCTTTCAATTAGAAGATCCCTCCTATCCAAAGTTTTCACACTCTCAAGTGTGCATGTCAAACTTTCTCTAGAGTATCCCTTCTCCAGAAACCTCTGGGTCAAATTCTCTGCCTGTATCAAAAAGTCACTATCCTTGGAGCAATTTCTTTTAAGCCTAATGTACTGGCTCTTTGGAACCGAGTCCAACCAAGGTCTGTGGTGGCATGAATTTGTTGGTATAAAAGAATTCCTGTCTGTGGACTTAAAATACGTAGAGGTGGTTAAAGTCTCGCCATCAACTCTTATATTCAAGTCCAAGAAGTTAATTTCTGATTGGCTAGCTTCATATTTCAATTCTATACCCCTCTGGTTGTCATTAAGAGAAGCCATAAAGGATTGAAGGGACTGGGCATCACCTTCCCATAGGAGGAGGATGTCATCTATGTCTTGTACGAAAAATGCCTTAGTTCGTCAAGGATTCCAGGCATGTCATTAGCATTTTATCAGATACTAGAGTCAATATGGGCACTTTACTTGTAACTGCAGATGTTACGTCCCTTTATAGCATCATCCCACATAGTTTGGGCCTTGATGCTGTTTCCGACTAGGGATTCGGGCCTGCAACTTCAGCAGGTTTCTTTTGTTATGGACTTGCTGGAGTTTGCAGCAACCCACAATTATTTTTGGTTTGGGGATCAATTTTATATCCAAAACAGAGGCGTGGCTATGGGGGTAAAGTATGCCCCTAGCCTAGCCAATTTATTTATGGCTAAATGGGAGGAGGATGTCATCTATGCCCAGAACATACCTCAGTTGGTTCTGTGGATAAGATTCATAGATGACATCCTCCTCCTATGGGAAGGTGATGCCCAGTCCCTTCAATCCTTTATGGCTTCTCTTAATGACAACCAGAGGGGTATAGAATTGAAATATGAAGCTAGCCAATCAGAAATTAACTTCTTGGACTTGAATATAAGAGTTGATGTCAAGACTTTAACCACCTCTACGTACTTTAAGTCCACAGACAGGAATTCTTTTATACCCACAAATTCATGCCACCACAGACCTTGGTTGGACTCGGTTCCAAAGAGCCAGTACACTAGGCTTAAAAGAAATTGCTCCAAGGATAGTGACTCTTTGATACAGGCAGAGAATTTGACCCAGAGGTTTCTGGAGAAGGGATACTCTAGAGAAAGTTTGACATGCACTTGCACTTGAGATTGTGAAAACTTTGGATAGGAGGGATCTTCTAATTGAAAGGGTATTACCAAGGTTGAGTCCTTTTTCACAGGGGGTACCCTTTTTGACGACCTATTCGTTACAGCACAAGAAGGTAAAACAGATGGTAGCCAAACATTGGCATATCATCTCCAATGACCGAATATTGGGTAATATTTTGCCAGAGAGACCCCAGGTAATTTTTAGGGGTGCATCTTCCCTGAGAAATAGAGTATCTCCCAATATTTTGGATCCTCCTAACAGAAAGAATTTGAGTTTTTTTCAACTATCTGGGTATTATAAATGCTGTAGGTGTCCAGTTTGCTCTTTGAACAGTTGTACTCATAGACGGACTCAGAGTTTTCGATCTACTAGTACACAAACCCAATTTGACATTAAACCTTTCATAACTTGTGCCACATTGGGTGTAGTATATTTACTACAATGCCCATGTGGATTACAGTATATAGGGAGGACCAAGCGACCGTTACAAGTTATATTAAACAAGCATATCACAAACATAATAACTGGTTTTAAAAATCACTCTGTATCTAAACATTACTTATTAGTCCATAAGAAAGACCCCTCAAACACCCTTTTCTTGGGGATAGATAAATTCAGTCAAAACTGTAGGGGGAGCTCACTTGTGAGAGAAATCTCCAAGTTGGAAATGTCATGGATTTATAAGGCCAGGACTTATGCCCCTTATGGGCTTAACATCGATGTGGATGTAAACACATTCATAGACAATTCTTGATACTGTAATGACTGTACATATGATGTTATGATTTGTAAACTCGATCTGAGTCATGCATGTGTATCTTTAGTTAAAGAAATGGAAGAGGGCACATTATTAATGTCCCCATACATATACAGACCACATATTGATTCACCAAACTATATCTTTATGTGATATATTTATATTTATATTTTTATGTGTAGTTTTTGACACTTTTAGCTTTGGGTACAGCCAGTGTTTTTGGTGATGTAAGGTGCACAATAATATATATATATATTATATATATATATATATATATATATATATATATATATATATATATATATATATATATATATATATATATATATATATACACACACATACACACACACACACACACACACACACACACACACATTTTTATCACAATTAATATATAAATAAATAAATCATGTTGTTATATGAACACAATATGAAGTATTTACACATTCACATGTTATAATAATTTGTATTTCATTTAATATATAAATAAATCATGTTGGTATATTAAGACAATATGATATATATTTTCTCATTTAATTAATATGTCTTTATGGGATGGAGATATATTTATGGCAGAATTAATTCACTATTATATTATATTTCATATATTTGAAGGTTTTTAGTGAGATTGAAATTAATAACTTTATTTCAAAAATCCTTTATAAAAAATCTTCCGCATAAGGATTTTCACTATAAAATCAATTCACCTCACTCTCTTCGCTATATTTATTTATCCGCAGTATTGCGGACTTGGGAATTTATATTATGATTGATTTACAATATCATTTAATACTAATCACAATGATTATTAGGTGGGACCACTGGGTAGTTTAAATTTGTTTTTATTATTGAGTCTCAATAAAGTTGGTTCAATTCATCCATGAAGATAACTGTTGACCTCAATCAAAATGGAGATTTGTGTTTCCAGTGTTTCCTCATTGATAATGTTAACTATAACGAAACGCGTCTAAGGGTAAATGCGCTGACGTCACCACGCGAAGCAGGACGGGAGCGTCTGTCTGTTTGTAGCCGGCCGGCTCTGCAAACTTCAATACTCTGCTGTTTTTACTTTCACAGTTTCTCCTCATCTGCGATCGGCACGTGACTTCAGGCTGTGGAGGATTCTTTGCTTCTGATCGCTGTATATGCTTCCCCAATCTGGGGTTGTGGTAAGGAGACAGCCTACTTGGTAATTGTGCATGACTACTTGCGGGTTGATGCTTTCTTTTTGGTAAGGAGGCACTCCATAAGCTGATTGTTCACGGATTGTATGGATGCACTTCACCTTCACGCTCTTGAATAAAGTGGGAGATCTTTAGAAGGATATTTTCTATTTGTTTATGTCTTTTTATTTTTGGCATCTGGTAAGGAGGCCCTCTAGGAGGTGGTGGTACACATATATATTAATTTTCCATCACGGGTGTTCTTCAGCCTTTTTTTGACACTCATTCTATTCACCCAATCGTTCAGCGATTTATTTCTTGCAAAGTGTAGCAGTATTATGCTATGGTGTGTTTTTGTTTTTCGTTCCCGGTAACTTGCAACCACACTCTATGAGCATCATATTTGGGAAGAGTCGAACAACATACTGCATTCCTTGTCACATTTTCTCCTAATAACCCGGATCATCAACCCGGGCTGGGTTAAAGCCACATGCAATTTTATGGCTTACATCTGGTAAGCATGTTTGCTATATGAACAGGTGTCAACATTGCTGAGAGATATTATTCCCACTAAAAGAGACTTTTATTTGTTGGAGAAGACAATATCTCCATTTTTACATAGACTTTAAAAGCGCAATTTTTTTCCTTTTACAAGATGGGAAACATTGTTTGATTCTCTAAATTTTCTGTAGCTGCTATAGTCGGCTTTTGTGATGCGGAAAAGATTGGGTGCAGTTCTGCTAGGGGGGGGGGTCCCTGTTTCCAAGAGGAGGAGAACTGTCATTGGCCACTGCTAAACCAATCACAGTCCTGCTAGCCCTGTCCACCACCTGGAGGAAGATGACTCGCTTGGTTGCCACTACCAATGTCCTGCACACAGGCCCACTGCTTTCAGAAAATGCCCCTGACCTGAGCTCATCATTGCGCATCCATTCCAGATGCTTGTATGTGACATCACATACATCACAGACATCACATAAAAGCACGTGGGCTGGATGCAAAAGGTGGATCAGCAGTATAGTGTGCCAGGACAGGTAGATGTGCCTCATCTCTGCTTCCTTTCACCACTCTGCATATCATAGATGAGAAGAGGGTACAGCGGTGGAGCAGATAAGCAGGAGGATACAGCAGTGGGGAAAATGAGCAGGAGGGTTTCAGAGGTGGGACAGAAGAGCAGGAGGGTACAGCAGTTGGGCAGATGTGCAGGGAGGTACAGCGGTGGAAGGAGGTGTATGGTAGGAGGGGAACAATGAGCAAGGTGCCCCCGAATTTCAAGGGGTACAGCCCAAGGTTCTCCTGGGGTATAGGTTGTTTTGTTTTGTTAGTTTTTGTTGTTAGTGACGGTATTTTTCTTGTATTCGGGGACTTTGGGGGAGGTGGGGAGTAATCTTAGGTAGATTTGCACCAAATGATTTACTAATGTTGTGTGTATGGTTAGGTCACAGTAGGAAGCCCCTGGCTACGTTTAGCAAGGCAATGAGAGGTGTATATAGGGAATGTGGACGAGGTGATTGGAGGAATCTGTATGAGATGAGTGCAACTAGTGGTACGGAATGTAGGAATGTAAGGTGGAGGGATGTTTGGAACATGCTCACTCAAGAGAACACAACTTTTCACGCAACATTTTTTTTCACAAAATACGCTACAGGAAGTAAGCACACGCACAAGACGGGAAGCCGTATTAAGTAATTTAAGAAAATATATAGACTTACAGTCTCAAATAAAAAAACTTTGTTATACACTAAAGATTGAAAATACACGGTTAACCCGGAAGAAAATCACATTATGTTCATGGAACGTTAGAGGACTAGGGGATAAGGGGAAAAAAGCAGCAGTCTTGGCAACAGCAAATATTCAAGGGGCTACGCTTTTAGATTTACAGGAAATGCACCTCACTAACATTTCTATACCTAAGTTGGGGTGGGGGGAGTTTAGGCCCCAGTTCCACTCGGTTTATACTACCTATTCTAGAGGGGTTAGTATCCTCATTAAAACGGGGGTCCCCTTTAACTGTTTGCAGAGCAGAATAGACGAACAAGGACGGTATATTTTTATACACTGTAGAATAGAGAACAGGACTTGGTTTTGGCCAATATATATATCCTACCCCCTTTCAATACGGATATTCTGTATGAACTGGTGGAGTTTGTGCTGGATAAACCGGGAGTCCCATTGTTAAGGGTGACTTAAAAAAATTCGGAGGTATTCTTGCTTTTCCAGCACACACTTCACCTTGTCCAGAATTGATTTGGTACTGGGAAACGATGAGGCGACTATAATGGTAAATAATTTAAAATACCTGCCAAGAGGTCTTTCAGACCACTCACCAATGATAGCATCCCTGGATATAGGGGAGGGAAACTCCCTGCGGGAGTGGAAAATTAGCCCCTCATGGTTGGAACTCATGAGAGATCCACAGGAAGTATCAAAAGCCCTAATAGAATACATTGATTTGAACACCAGTACGGCCCCACAAGGGGTAGTCTGGGACACACTTAAGGCCTACCTTCGAGGTTTATTGATCCAACAGATTTCAAATTTTTTTTTTTTTTTTAACGAAAGTGAGGCAAGGGAATCAGAAAGAGTTACACTCTTAAGCCCCATACACACGCTCAGACAATCCGCGGACCAGGTCAGTCGGACTTTGTCCGACGTACTTTGTCCGATGTTGGCGTTGCGTACACACGGTCGGACTACGTTGTCGGAATATCCGGTCCGGAAGAACGTCGTGACGTAAGTCGTCGTCCACGAGATTACAAAAGGGAAGTTCAGCACCACGTCAGGCACCCGTTGGGCTCCTTCTGCTGATCCCGTGTTTATCGAGAGTTAGTGGAAGTTTGGTGACTTAAGATTCGCGCTTCTCAGTTTTCTGACTCAGATCGTTACTGCTCTTCAGTTTGTGCTCGTCGTGCGTATCTGTTTATTAGTGCGTGTAGTCAGTTCGCATTTGTTGGTCATTGCGGCCTATATCTTGATATAGGACGCTTTGATTTGCACTGCTTATTGTCTGCTCGTTGCTGGTATTCACTTCGTTCTTTCAGGCCTTGCTGTTTATCGGTGCTTTCTGTTTGTCCGTTCTGACCAGCCGACCTTTTGTGACCTTCTGAGCGATGTTTCCCGTGCGTACTCGTCGCCGAGTTCGTGCTGTACGCGGAATTGGTGTCGGGCTTTTAGCTTTGACCCAAGACCCGTCCATGAACAGAGTGACGAGGAGTATGTGGACCAAGAATTGGTTGCTTCAGCGTGACCAGTTCTCGCACATGCCTTTGCTTCGTGAGATCCGGGAGAATAATCCTGATGATTTCAGGAACTTTCTCAGGATGACGGACCCCGATTTTCACCGTCTTTTGGCTTTGCTGACCCCCTTTATCAGCCGGCAGGATACCTGCATGAGACAAGCCATTACTCCGGAGCAGAGGCTTGTTGCCACGTTGAGGTACTTGGCGACAGGGAGAAGTCTTCAGGATTTGAAGTTCTCTTCAGGTATCTCTCCCCAGGCCCTGGGAATCATTATTCCAGAGACCTGTTCTGCCATCATTCAGGTCCTGCAGGAGGACTATATTAAGGTAACATTTCTACTTTACTATTCCCTTCTATGTATGCTCTGTTTGCTAATGACTTGTATTTTTGACCTCCTTCCCTAATTACCATGATTGCAATATGTTCTAATATGCTGTGCCCCTTTTCTCCTTCATGCATTTTTCCCTTCACTTACCTCACCAGCATGCTCTTCTGCCCCAATAGACACCTATGGCCTAGTCACTTAAGCAATGTCTTTTGTCTGCTGCATAGTATTGTTTGCCCCAAAACACCCCCTAAAATATGCACAAATGTTTGCTGTGTGGTTTACTTCATGTAGAGCCCCCTTTTTTTGTTCTTTTGGTGGGGGGGGGGGGGGGCAAACTCATTAGGAACCCCCTCCCCCAACTGCTCTGTCAGATGGTACCAATCCTTTATCTGCTGGCTTTCCCAAGGTCCATACACACTATATACCTACCTCTTTATAGTGCGCATCTTTAGGGATGAATTCAGCAAAGCATGTAGTGCAAGGGACTGCCCTCCATACATTCAATTTCCTATTTTTTTGTCTTCTTTCCCTCCTATTAGCTTGCTTGGTAATTTAATAATGTCACACTGTGCCTGCCTTTTTTTGGGGGGGGGGGGGGGGGGTTGAAATGTTATTTGATCTTTCCTGTGGCCTGCCAATAGTGTTAAGTACAGAGGGTCTGGCCAAACTAGCCCACATTATTGAGCCATTTGCCAATCAATGAAGTGCAGAGGGTTAGCTGTCCACCACCCCCCCCCCCAAAACCCCTAGTTATTGCCAATGGCCCATCAGAAGTGGGGGGATTGATGGGGGGGTGAGTAATCTGTGAAGGGGAGCCTCTACTTTTCTGTGCAAATACTTTCCAGCCTCCAATTTTAGACAATGCTCTTGTTCCAAGATGTTGATTGTCTAATCTGCTTGCAATGTTTAGGTGCAAAGTGACTAATTTTTTTTTCTTGTTTCACTCCACAGTTCCCTTCCACGCCACAGGAATGGCAGACTGTGGCCTCCCACTTTGCCAGCCGTTGGGACTTTCCTAACTGCGGAGGGGCAATTGATGGGAAACACGTCCGCATCGTCCCACCGCCCAACTCGGGGTCCTACTATTATAATTATAAAGGGTTTAATAGTGTAGTGATGTTGGCGGTGGTGTCGGCAACATACGAGTTTATGTATGTGGACGTGGGGATGAACGGCCGGATATCGGATGGTGGGGCCATTACGCACACGGAGTTCTACTGGCGTCTCCAAAGTGGCAGTCTGTGCTTGCCACCTCCAGAGGAGAATGCCGAAGGACTCCCCTTCGTCTTTGTCGCAGATGAAGCGTTTGCGTTGACTCCCCATGTGATGAGGCCGTTCCCGATGAGGACCCTCACCCCGGACCAGAGGGTCTTCAACTACAGGCTGTCCAGAGCCAGAAGAGTTGTGGAGAACGCTTTTGGCATCCTGGCCAGCCGCTTCCACCTGTTCCTGACGGCATTTAACTTGGCGGAATACAAACTGAACCACATAGTTCTTGCCTGTTGCATATTGCACAACTTCCTCAAAAGACATAACAGGAACTATGTGGTGCCCGTTGGCCCAGATGTGGAGGGCCCTCCAAATGCCGAACTCACAGCCCTTCGAGTGGCACGTCCAGGCTTGCCCCCTCTAAATGCCCGTGTGGTCCGGGACCAATATATGCAGTACTTTGTGGGTAGGGGGGCCATTGCTCTGCCTGACGATGTGTGAGAGGCATTTTTTAATAAATCTGATATTTTAACCAACCTATGATTTCATGTCATTTCAGTCTTCTTTTTAGCTTATTTTACTTTGACATTTTTTCCCTTTGCCTTCGACAGTGGGAATGCACTTTCTGGGCAAAAGGAGGTAACAGTCTCTTCTTCCCAAAAAGATTATTCTCATGTTGTGTGTTTGCTACCTAATCTTTGGTCTAGAGAAGGTTTGTACTGCATAACTGACACCCAAAATACTCCTTTTCATCACCAGGTCTGACATGTGTGTATTCTCCAAAATGCTGTGCTCCGTGTTTTCGTACAAAGCACTGTGGGTGTCATTTACATAAGTCAAATCCGCTATGCTCTACAAGTGCATTGAAAAAGTTCCCCGGGAAAGAAAATTGGAGTGCAAAGTGGATTTGCCTTTAGTAAATAACACCCATTGCCCCCCATATCCTTTTCATTTTACATACATAATGCATTGTGTTTTTTAAATAAGGAAGCCACACATTTAGAAAAATAAAAGTTTACTAGGAAAACATTCCCAAGTGCGTTTACAATCTTCACGCCAAAACCGACAACATCTTGGTTATTTACAACATTGTTTACAAACATTCCGCAATTGGTAAAACCAGGCATGGAGCAAAACAGAACCTAGGAACTTGGAAAGTTCAACTTTGTAAAGTGAAGACAAGATCAGACATGACTATATGTTCAAAGTGTGTTTGATCTTGCCTTCATCACATGGGGGGGTCACCCCCGAAAAGTGGAAATTTGGAACATGCACACAATTTGGGTCTGAAAATGGTCATTAGATGGGAAAACACATGCCTAGAAGCTTCAAAAGTGCCATTTTCCATCATGGGGATGAATGGACGTTTTTTGGGGGTGCAACCCCTTCACCACAACCACTTTCGTAGTTCGTAAAGTGTTTGCACCCCCAAAAAAACGTTGCCATTCATCCACCATGGTGGGAGCTAGCACATGTGGACACAATGTGTGCATGTTCCAAATTTCAGACAGTTTTTAAGTTGCAAATGTGTTCAGAAGCAGGCACAAATGTGTGTTAATTACTTGGTGCGTTTTCATATTTTTCCTAAAACATCAATGATGTTCTTCAATTTTTGTTGAACATCATTGATGTTTTGCTTTATGTAATCTAGATCTCGATTGCAGACCATTATCTCTCCGATGAGTACGTGGGCACTCTCTGTGGTAAAGTGCGATTTTTCTTCCACAACATCCACGTCACCTAAAAACCACAAACAAACAAAAATGGGGTGTTGGAAATGAGGCAGCCATACATGGATTAGCTTACCAGTAGCTGTGTTCTCCCACACTCACCTGTTGTGGTGACAATTTCTCCAAGTTCGATGATCTCTCCTTCCTCCTCCTCCTCCTCTGCTTCTGCTCTTTCCCCTTTTTTGGGAGGTGTTGGTTTGGGGGTTTCCTCAGACGGCCCAAGTTTTCGCTCCCCTATGAGAATGTCCAAAAGGAAGATTTAGCAACACAAACTATTGAGGGCAGAAATAGGAAATGACAAACATTGCTTGAAAGTGACGGACACTATTTTAGTTTGGCCAGTTACAAATGTCAACTACATGAATGTAGTCACTTTGTAAAGGTGCTAAACTGACTAGCTTTTTGGTAGAAGTTTGTGTGATGGAGACCCCCCTCTAGTATCCACTGGAGCACATGTGTGGAAAAGGCTAATAAAAAGGGGGTTTGGGTGTCCCAGCACTAGTGCTCTCGAGTCCAGATGGGTAAACAGCTACTGGGTGACCTCTCCTTTACATTGAATAAATTGGCTTTACATTCTGGATGACATTTCTAGGGAGAACAAACTTCCTTTCCCCCAAAAAAACACCAAACATCGTATTATAAGTGGCCGCACGATCGAGGTTGCGTACGATCGAATGGACACACACACGACCATGACAGTGGCAGAAAGATCGAGGCTGAGTACGATCGAATGCACAGACGAACATGAAAGTGGCCATTTTGGAATGTACAACTTTGTAAAAATCAAACCACATGGAGCAGTATGCAAGCAAGAAAGCAAACACAAAACACAACTACTTACTTTTTTGAAGAATTCTCTTGATCTTTCTGTACTGATCGGCCTCCCTCAGTTTCAGGTCTGACCAGCGTTTCCTCAGTTGCTCCTTGGATCGTTGTACCCCAAAATGATTGTACAGCCTTCTCACAACTTTAGACATGATCTTGGCCTTGCGGACATTGGGGTTGAGGTAAGGCCCATACTTCCCATCATAGTCGCTCCTCTTTAATATGTCCACCATCTCCAACATTTCTCCAAATGACATATTGGAGGCCTTGAATTTCAGGCTCCGGGATCGGGACGTTTTTGCCTCCGGACTTTCCTCGTCCACCTCCTCGTTGGGGGGATATTTGGGGCGCACCTGCTGTGTCCCCGCCATGTGCTCTCCCCACTGCGCCGTAAAGAGAAGGGGTGGGGAATAGACGAGAAAGATCGTCAGGGGCGGGCGGAGTTTGACGCATGCGCACTGTATATAAAACGTCACACGCCTGTGTCGTAGCCACGATCTGGGAGACGAGGGGAGAGAAAGCTCACGCACGAGACGATCGCTACAAACGAAGGTACAATTTGACGTTGGTACATAACTAGCCTAGACTGATTAGAACTTGAGGCTTCTTTATGGAGAAGATTAGGAGAGTTTAGGCTGACATTATTTATATTGTTTTGTGTGGCGTTGTGTCTTGCAGAGGTGATGGATGCCTTCTACAACGTGAGCTTTCTCCCACACTTCATTGATAAATACCGGCAATTCCCCCTCTTATGGCAGGCAAAACACAGGGATTATAGCAACAGACCAAAGAGGTACGCAGCCCTGCTGAAACTGGTGGCATTTGTAAAGCCTACCCTGCCCATGGCAACCGTCGCAAACTTAAAAGTGAAGATCAACAACATGAAGACTACCTATTTCCGGGAGCGCAATAAGGTCCTGAAGTCACAAGCATCTGGAGCTGCAGCAGCTGATGTCCATGTCCCCACGCTCTGGTACTATGACAGGCTCCACTTTCTCAAAGACCAGGCTACTGTCAGGAAGTCACTCTCGACTCTTCCTTGCACGCGTCCTTCCACGCACGCCACCCTTGATGAGGATTCCGAGGACCAACCTGGGCCTTCCAGTCAGGAATATGTGCAGGTGCCCAGCTTGTTCCAGGTATAGTAGTTTTGGAACCAGTTTGTTGAATAATGAATGATGTTCAGTTAATTCAGGATCCCCAATTGCTTATTTCCTAACGTGATTGACATATCAACAGACAGTGGTGTGGGAGACATTTTTGGGAAGAATCTAAACTGCAGGGCTGAGAATTGTATGGTTTTGTATTTGAAAACATTTTGCAACAGTCACTAGATGAGAATTGTGTGTGTTTGATGAACAAATAACTGAAACTATGTCCCTTTTTCATACACAGGAAGACCTCAGCCAGGAGGTGGCTGTGGAAGGTGGCAGTCAGGAGGAGGCAGGGGGTAGTGGCAGCCAAGAGGGGGGTAGGCGTAGGAGCCTGACTGTCTCCCAAGTCTCTCCCCTCCGCCTTCCCTACAGAAGGGCGAAAAGCATGGGGGAGGTGGGAGAGTCAGCGCTCCAGCTGATAAAAGATGCCTCAGCCTCCCTCTATGCCACACCCACCTACGAGGAGGCCTTTGCCTCCTTGGTTACAAGTAAATTTACGGGTATGGAGGCGGGGCAACGCAGCATGTGTGAGGAGGTCATCCTCAAAATACTAAATGAGGGGATGGCTGGGGAGATGACTCCCCTCACACATGTTTGCGAGAGTGACCTTGCTCCGCCTCCTCCTCCTCCTTCTGCCACCCCACCAGCACCAGCACCACGGCGTGGAAGGAAGCGTACAAGGAAGACAAGAGAGTGACAACCTGGACTCAGTCTGGTCTGAGAGAAGATGGAGCCTCTCGTAGTACCAGAGCCTGGGGACCTAGATGGCATCTGCTGCAGTTCCGGATGTTTTGGACTTCAGGACCAGATTGCGCTCCCTTATTATTTAGATAGGTAGTCTTCATGCCCCCAATTGTTTAAGTCTGTAAAATGATGGTTGCCATGGGTGTCCAAGGCTTTGCAAATTCCCCAAGTTTCACCATGGCTGCGTTCCTCTTTGGTCTGTTGCTGAGACCTAAATAAAGGTTTTTTTGATTTGAAATAATCATTGACTATTGTGTTTTACTTTTCTACAATGACAGTTTTTCTTTGAGTAGGCAGGTACATTTCACTAATCCTAGAATTAACAAGGGGCACCAACAACCAACAAACTCCTAGTAAATGTAAGCAAGAAATACAAATGTTAATAATGTGGTTTTGCTAAGTTGAGACATACAAACCCCCTCCAAAAAAAAAAAATCTCCTTCAAATATGTATTCCCCCAAAAAAAAAAAATCTGGGTAAAAAAATAAGAAAGATTGTATTACGATCTGAGTAAAAATAAACATGTAGTGTATAAATGCTGCAAAGTAATAAAGAAGTAAGTTTGTGAGAAGTGCGGGTGAATAGGAGCAGCTAAAAGATGTCATTCTTGTTGCATTGTAAAGAAAAAGAGAATGCGCTGCATTAAAGACATTTTAACATTGCAGCGTGACGAATGTGCTGTGTCGATTAGGAAAGGTAGTTTTACTTGACCGAGCGCTTCCGTCA
This sequence comes from Lithobates sylvaticus, assembly GCA_028564925.1. Classification (NCBI taxonomy): domain Eukaryota; kingdom Metazoa; phylum Chordata; class Amphibia; order Anura; family Ranidae; genus Lithobates; species Lithobates sylvaticus. The sequence continues at coordinate 275,345,590 of CM053027.1, read as the reverse complement.
CAGAATTTCTTCTGAGCATGCGTAGCACTTTGTCCGTCGGACAAGCGTACACACGCTCGGATTTGGTGTGATCGGACCGGGTTGACGGGAAATCTTTCCAGCAGGAGATAAGACTTTGTCCGACGGACAAACCGACGAACACTGTCCGATGGTGCATACACACGGTCTGATTTTTCAACAACCTTGTCCGATCGGACCAAATTGATGAAAAAGTCCGACCGTGTGTATGGGGCTTTAGAAGAACAATATATAAACGACCCATCAATTGAGAATTTAGGGGCCTGGACAGAAGCTCAGGGGGTATACCGCCTTATAACGCTGAGAAAAGTAGAGAATAAATATATTTTTCATAAACAAATTGCGTTTGGGGAGGGGGAATGTATAGGCCGGATGCTGTTACACCTAGCAAGAACAAATTCACCATCATCCGTTGTGCCAATAATTACTATAACCGAGGATAGGACATCCACGTATATGCCCGAAATTGTAGACAGATTTAGAAATTACTACGAGGATTTGTACAGTTCTAATCAGGAGGGAGGGGGGGAACAATGGAAAACTTTTTCAATAACCTGACGGTCCCCTGTCTCTCAGAGGAACACAGGGCCATGCTCAATGGCCCTATAACACTGGAAGAGATACAGCGGACCGTGCAGGAAATGGCGGGACAGAAATCCCCAGGCCCAGACGGCCTACCAGTTGAGATTTATCGTTACTTCGAAGGGGTATTACTCCCGGAACTATTGAAAACTCTCAACTGGTCGGCAACAAAATTACGAACTTCCCCTATCCATGATGCAATCTACCATTATAGTGATACCAAAAGAAAATAAAGATCCACTCAGGCCCTCCTAATATAGACCCATTTCTTTGCTTAATTCAGATGCAAAAATCTTGGCAAAGGTCTTGGCGGCTAGATTAAACAGAGTGGTAGATAGGCTCGTCCATCCTGACCAGTCAGGATTCATTCCGGGAACATCCACTAGTATAAACATTAGACGAGTCTATCTAAATCTCCAAATACCCTCCGATGAAGAGGGCCAGAGAGCCATTCTTTCTTTGGATGCCGCCAAGGCTTTTGACACACTGGAATGGGGATACCTGTGGAGAGTCCTGAGGGAATTCCAGATAGGACCAACATTTATAAACTGGGTAAAATTGCTGTATAAATCACCAGAGGCGAGGGTTAGAATTAATAATGAACACTCTACTAGGTTTCGATTGCTGAGGACGAGGAGGCAGGGGTGCCCCTTGTCACCCCTCCTCTTCGCCCTCACGATCGAACCTTTGGCTATCTCTATCAGATCCTGTCCAGTGATTAACCCCCCTGGCGGTATTCGGGGTACTCAGGGCGGGATCTTTAGTACCAAAAGCGTTAACCCCGAGCCAGACTCAGGCTTGCATTGCAGGATACAGGGGGAAGTTACTTACCTTGTCCCCTGGATCCTGCGATGTCTCCCCGCTGTGTGTGCGAGCTGTCTGCTTGCTCGATTCATACAGTGCCGAGTGCGGCTGATCTCTGTTCCCTGCGACGTTACGAAGCACGGGAGCGGAGATCGGCGCCAAATTCAAAAAAGTTAAAAAACACAGTACACATACAGTACTGTAATCTTACAGATTACAGTACTGTATAAAAAAATACACATCCCCTTTGTCCCTAGAGTTCTGCCCAGTGCCCTGCATGTCATTTTATATAATAGATTTTTTTCTGCCTGGAAACTGGAGATTGTCCATAGCAACCAAAAAGTGTCCCTTTATGTCAAAAGTGGTTTTAGACCAGCTAGAAAACAGCGATAATAAATTAGAATCACAATTCATCATCAAACACTAAATTTAATGACAGCGACTATTCTGCAACTGAGCAAATTTCAGTGTTTTGATTTGATTACATTATTGAATAATTTTTATACATATTTTTATTATGATTTTGTGTTTCAAACTTTATCATACCCGGGATGTCTACTAGACTCTGGTTTGGACAGATTTAAGTGAGTTATTCATAAGAATTTCAGCCTACAATATAAAAACGCCAAATTTCCATGCAAAATAATTGTACCGCTTTTGGTACAAAATTCCAGACATAATCATACCGCCAGGGAGGTTAAAGACTATAAAAGAGGGATAGAGGAGGAAAAGGTAATTCTTTTTGCGGATGACCTTTTACTATTACTTGGAGATGTCCAAGGATCACTAAAAGAAACAATGTCTAAATTGGGAAGCTTTGGTAGTTTCTCTGGTTTGAGGATCAATTGGGAAAAGTCTAGCCTATTACCGGTGGACCAGCTAGACAGCCCCCTACCCCAGGAAGCTGCACGATTACAAATAGTAAATCAAATAAAATACCTTGGTATGTATATCACCAAGGACCCCAAACAGTATATAGTAAATAATCTAATCCCACTCCTAATTACATTTAGGCTCCATGCACTCTGAAGCTCATAAACTGCAGTTTATTGGAGTTTGGGTGTTTTTTTTAAAAGCCCATAAACTCCACTCTATGTTAGCCTATGTGTCCATGCACACATTAATGTTTTTTAGCTTTAATGAGCAGTGGAGTTTATGGGCTTTTTCTGAACGCCAGAACTTTGCGCTCAAAGTGCCATTTTTCACCGCCAAAAAAAGCCAAACGCTGATAAACGCTCATGAACGCGCGTTAATTAGCGTTCTATTTTTTCAATGCATTGAGGGAGTTTGGAATACATTGTGGGATTTTTGGAGTGTCCTCTGTGTATTTTTATTAAAAACGCCCATAAACGCTAACGCTATAAAACGCTCATAAACGCTCTTAAACACTAGTACAAAATGCTGTTAAAAGCACATTTTTCAACCAACGTTTTCTGCCAGCAATCTGGCGTCCAGAAAAAGCTTTTTTGAGCTTCAGTGTGCATGGAGCCTCAAAGAGAAAATAAAGATTTGGACAAAAACTTCCCCTATCTGCAGCGGGTCGCTGCAACTTAATTAAAATGATTTTTTTACCGCAACTTTTAGATGTTTTGCACAACTCCCCAGTCTGGATTTACAAGAAATGGTTTTGCAAGATTGATACTATATTCAGGTAATTGATCTGGAAGGGGGGGGGGGGCAGCACGCATTAGCTTAAAAACTTTGTAGCTTCAAAATGGGGAAGGGGGAGTTGCACTTCCACACTCCTTTAGTTATTTTATAGCGGCCCAGCTCCAACATATGGGAGGAGGCGACCTAGGGTAGAATCTTTTGTGGAACTTTTTCCACATGTCGATGGTGGAGGCTCTAGAGGCAGGGATGGCTCTGCGCGGAGCCACCACTCTCAAACTAATGATTAAAACATGGGAATCGGCCAAGGGAACTTTGGGATATAGAGGCTTCACAAAATATTCACCACTATGGAACAATAGCAAGCTGGGCGAAATACAGAAAATAGGGCCAATTAAGGAATGGGAAAGACGAGGTATAAAGTTTATCTATCAACTTTACCAAAGTGGAAAATTAAAGTCTTTTCAGGAACTGAGAGAGCAATTTGCAATCCCGAGGAACTCCTTTTTTAGATACCTCCAGGTTAGACATGCAATGACAGCGCAATTTGGTGAAAGAGCAATAGAATGGTGTGATATTCCGGTACTACAGGAAATAATTCAAGCAAGGTAAACGAAAGGTCTAATATCAAAAACCTGATGACGACTGGGAGGAGGGGGATCCAGCAATTCCTGACTTTGACCATTTCAGCTAGAGACAGATTTGCCCAACTAAAGTTTCTGCACCGTGCGTACTACTCCCCGCTGCGTTTGTCCAAAATCTACCCATCCAGAGTAGCAACGTGCCCCAGATGTGGAGAAGGGAATGCGGACTTCTTCCATATTGTCTGGGCCTGTTCAATGATTAAGGGGTTTTGGTCATTGGTTTTAGACGACATAAATTCCATCGGGAAACTAAGAGTCCCCAATAGCCCTATTCCCCTTCTACTAGGGGTGTGTGACTTTCTTGAAGCCCCTCAAAAGGAAAAAACTATTTGTCTTTTACGCCTCGATGTATGCTAGGAAGGCCATATTCCTCACTTGGAACCAGGCGGTGCCGCCCACGAAACGACTATGGTTATCACTCGTTAACAAAGTCCTCCCGCTATACAAGTTGACGTATCTCAATAGAAGCTGCCCACAAAAATTTGACAGGATATGGGCAACCTGGGTGGAAGCCAAACATCTGACCCTGGAGTAAGGTGTAAGAAACCCCGGGAAGATTAGGCCAATAAGGTAAATTACATTGCTAACAATTAACTGGGAAGTCTAGGGAAGGGAAGGGAGAAATGTAACGATATGATTTGTGTAGCTGTAGGCCCGATCATCCCCCCACCCCCCCGTGACAACACCCAATCACTTAGGATTCATGTGCATCTACAGGCACCTATAGGGCGCTGGGGTCTCAGGGATACTTTATGCTATGCTGTTACGTATTTGGCGAGACTACTGCTTTTTTACTCAAATGTGTAATATCTGTCTAACTGTACTGTAATTCGGAATTGTTAAGTTTTGTCTGTTACAAATAAATAAACTTTATGTTAAAAAAAAAATATCAAAAACCTACCTAAGTTTAAATAAGAAAAATAGGGAAAAACAATAGGACCCGCCCTCTAGAGGGAAATGGGAAAGAGATGTGGGAAACATAACAGCAACCCAATGGGAAAGGCTCTTGGAGTTGGCCCCGTGGGTCTCTTTGTCTCTGCCCCAGAAGATGTCACATCTAGTGGGCATACTACACCCCGCAAAAACTCTTTCTGTTCGGCCAAAGACAGGATGCTTCCTGCCCAAGGTGTGGTAGGCTAGAGGGGGACATGATTCATATGTTCTGGAGATGCCCCAAACTATTCCGCTACTGGATGGAGGTGGTGGAAATAATTGTCTATGTCTTTGAAGTGCCTATAGACGTAGAGCCCAGGGCGTGTGTACTTGGGTGGTTAGATGGAAAGGACAGGCCAAAAGGCATCAAGTTGGCAATTTTGAGATGTCTCTTCCAAGCCTGGAAACTCATTGCTCAGAAGTGGCAGTCTCCCACCCCTCCATCAAGTAGGGAATGGGAACAGAATATGAGCACGGTGATTCTTAAGGAAAGAACATTGTACATTAGGCAGGGATGTGTTAATAAATTTGACGAAATTTGGAAAAAGTGGTGTGAGAAAAAAGAAAATGGATGTATGAATGCATAAAAGAGATAGAGCTTAAGAATGAGATAAGGGGAATCAACTAGTGAGGAAGGTTGATGGACATGCAACCGAGGAGTAAAACAATGAGAGTTCTAGGATGAATAGAAGGTTGAGTAGTGAGAAGGATGGAAGAGACAGCTACTAGACTAAAAACAATAAGTAGAGATCAACAATGCAAGCTAGGAAGGGGGGGGGGGGGATCTCCTAAAAACTTTTTGGGGCCACCCTGTTATTTTTCTTCTTTGTTTCCTTTTTTTTTTTTTTTTGCTCTAGTTGTACTGTCTTTTAATGATTAAATGTATGGGAGAAATGTGTGTTTTGTAAAATTTAAAAAATAATCTAATAAAGATATAAAGTTAAAAAAAATAATGATACAGGTGTAACTAGAAAGATGGTGGTCGGTGGACATATATTGTTGAAGGTTTGTGTGTGGAGTTCATGTGTTGGATCTGTGACTGATTGAAGTGATTTTGAGGAACAATATATCAATGGCGCAAAGCACTTTGGATTTTTGTACCATTGATATATTGATTTTTTTTATTCACTTTAGTCGATCACAGATTTGATGCGTGGGCTTTGAATGTGAACTTTCAGCGGTGTATGTTTGTTGATTGCCATTTTTTTTTACACTTGTACCATTATTCCTCCTGTATTGAATTGTATTGTAAAAAACAAACAAAAAAAAAAAAAAACAGTGGTGAGGCAGATGATAAAGGGGGTACAGTGCAGGGGGTTACAGTGGCGGGACGTATGTACAGGGGGTTATAGTGGTGAGGCAGATGATAAAGGGGTTACAGTGGTGGGGCAGATGAGCAGGGGAGTACAGTGGTGGGGCAGATGTGCAGGGTAGTACAGTGGTGGGGCAGATGTACAGGAGGTTACAGTGGTGGGACAGATAAGCAGGGGGTTGGGCTGATCTTAGGTGTGAAGGTGCATAAATTGGGGCTGATATGAGGTGTGAAGGTGCAGGAATTGGAGCTGATCAGAGTTGTGAAGGTGCAGGAATTGGGGCTGAGCTGAGGTGTGAAGGTGCATGAATTGGGGCTGAGCTGAGATGTGCAGGGTAGTACAGTGGTGGGGCAGATGTGCAGGGGGTTACAGTGGTGGGGCACATGTACAGGGGGTTACAGTGGTGAGGCAGATGATAAAGGGGTTACAGCGGTGTGGCAGATGAGGAGAAAGGGGGTACATTGGTGGGGCAGATGAGCAGGGGGTTACAGTGGTGGGGCAGATGAGAAAGGGGGTACATTGGCAGGGCAGATGAGCAGGGGGTTACAGTGATGGGGAAGATGAGCAGGGGGTTACAGTGGTGGGGCAGTTTAGAAAGAGGGTACATTGGTGGGACAGATTAGAAAGGAGGTACAGTGGTGGGGCAGATGAGCAGGGGGGTACAGTGGTGGGGAAGATGTGCAGGGGTTACAGTGGTGGGCAGATGAGAAAGGGGGTACATTGGTGGGGCAGATGACCAGGGGGTTAAAGTGGTGGGACAGAACAGCAGGGTGGTACAGTGGTGGGCCAGATGTACAGGAGGTTACAGTGGTGGGGCAGATGTGCAGGGTAGTACAGTGGTGGGTAAGATGTGCAGGGGTTACAGTGGTGGGCAGATGAGAAAGGGGGTACATTGGTGGGGCAGATGACCAGGGGGTTAAAGTGGTGGGACAGAACAGCAGGGTGGTACAGTGGTGGGACAGATGTACAGGAGGTTACAGTGGTGGGACAGATGAGCAGGGGGGTACAGTGGCGGGGCAGATGTGCAGGGTAGTACAGTGGTGGGGCAGATGTTCAGGGGGTTACAGTGGTGGGGCAGATGTACAGGGGGTTACAGTGGTGAGGCAGATGATAAAGAGGTTACATTGGTGGGGCAGATGAGCAAGGGGGTACAGTGGTGGGGCAGATGAGCAAGGGGGTACAGTGGTGGGGCAGATGTACAGGAGGTTATAGTGGTGGGACAGATGAGCAGGGGGTTGGGCTGATCTGAGGTGTGAAGGTGCATAAATTGGGGCTGATCTGAGATGTGAAGGTGCAGGAATTGGGGCTGTGCTGAGGCGTGAAGGTGCAGGAATTGGGGCTAATCAGAGGTGTGAAGATGCAGGAATTGGGTCTAATCAGAGGTGTGAAGGTGCAGGAATCGGGTCTAATCAGAGGTGTGAAGGTGCAGGAATTGGGTCTAATCAGGGGTGTAAAGGTGCAGGAATTGGGTCTAATCAGGAGGTGTAAAGGTGTATGAATTGGGGCTGAGCTGAGGTGTGAAGGTGCAGGAATTGGGGCTGAGCTGAGGTGTGAGAGTGCAGAATGTTAATTTCTCATTATTTTAGTAGTTTAAAGCATTTACTTTATAAAAAAATCCTTTTTGTGATTGAGAGTGTGAAGTTTAAATTTTTTTGTAATAAAATTGTCACGCTCAATTTCTTTGAAAACATTTTTCGGCACACTGTGCTCAAAAGGTTGCCTACCCCTGCTGACTAGATAGACTTGTATCGTTTTTCAACCCGACTATGTAACAAAGTAACTCAGGGAGATTTAACAGTAGTTATGCACGTTTTGATTTGCCAAATTGCAATTTTTCTTCCTGAGTCTGACTGCAGAGGCTATAAGCATACCTCAAAATCTTCTCCTGCAGAGTCTTTATTTGGCCAGCCTGCACTGCCTGCAGTCTTAGTGGGCTCTTAAACTTTGGTGGCAGAAACTCTATCTGAAGAAGAGTCTCAAAAAACCTTGCTGGATGATATTATTCCTGAGGAGTCGCAGGTAGCTGCCATAACTCCCAGGATTAGAGAAATAGTTTCAGCTCTTATTGATGTAGTGCATACCACTTTAAAGCTGGGGAGAGCAGCCTGCAGCCTCTACTAGTGTTGTAACATGTCTAGGATCCCTTAGAGAAGGGGTCTCAAACTGGCGGCCCTCCAGAAGTTGCAAAACTACAAGTCCCATGAGGCATTGCAAGGCTGACAGTTACAAGCATGACTCCCACAGGCAGATGCATGATGGGAGTTGGGTAGTTTCGCAACGGCTGGAGGGCCGCCAGTTTGAGACCCCTGCCTTAGAGCTCCTGGGACTACAAAATCCAGTTTATGCAACCGCTACGCCCAGACATCCCATATAATGACTGGAAAACTTCTGAAAATTGTTTACACTTCCTTTCACAGTGCAGTACCCTTGGAGGGGTCTTTTATTAAGAATTGGGCCATCCCCATTTATCAGTGTCCCATCTAATTATTCTTGTAGAGCATGGGTAGGCAACCTGGGGCCCTCCAGCTGTTGTGGAACTACATTTCCCATGAGGCATTGCAAAGCTGGCAGTTACAATTTCTCCCAGAGGCATGATGGAATTTGTAGTTCTGCAACAGCTGGAGGGCCACAGGTGGCCTATCCCTGCTGTAGAGGATATGCAATTTTTAAGGTTCCCATAGATGAATGCTTGGCGATCCTTTTCAAGACCTTATTTTCTCTGGCAGGCACTGCATTGCAATCTGCCATGGTCATGATTCTAGTTTGTCAAACATTGGGGAAATGGAATAGACTCCTAAGAAAGGATCCAACTTTCCTCTACAGTAATACTATTGTAGCATTAACCCCCGAAGGAGCTGCTGGTTTGATTTGGGCTTACCGTTACCTTCTTGCCCTCGTGTGCGTCTAGGGGTTTCCTGTGGTAGATGGCCCAAGAATTGCAGAAACTGACACTGGATCTGCTTTGGGATTTTTATTTGCAAAAAGGGTAGACAAACACAGTCTCTAAATGAAGGATAGAGGGTTTAGGTAGAAAGTTCAGGTACTCTTGGAACTGCTCAAAACTGAAAGTCTCTCTATAGAAATCTAGAGATCTACAGAAATCCAGAGAGTAGCTACTCACAACTGGATTGCTACAGCTACCGGATAGACCTCCTCTCACTAGGCCTAGCAGCCGGCGAAGTGTTAGATAAAGCAAAGTCTCTGCCACAGACTTGGTTGTAGAACACTTGTGAATAAAGTCTCCGCTACAGACTTGATTGTAACTGAAGGATGTAGACAAATTTAGAGAGCCTTCATACGGTACCAGTATCTTGCAGCCAGCCCGGCGATACCGTAGTGTAGATTCACTTGGTGTCTTTCAACTAAGTCTCCAGACTCCTTCCGAGAGACCAGCCCTACGCGTGGCCTTCTCCCGAAGAGTCCTCCCCTGGTTGCTTCCTCAGTTGCTGGGCCTCTCCACAGACGAGACGGCACTGGACCACCTTTGAATCCGCCTTCCAGTTACTTTGCCTCGGGCTAGCCAGCCCAGAGACTCAGAATTGGATGGATCTGCACCCCAGGCCATGAGGGCCTGGTCAGGAGGACCAGGACCAAACAGACAGAAAGATCTTCTGGACTGGAAACCCAGAAGCATGTGATGTCAGTACCTTAAGTACCCTCTCCCAGAATGCACAGCAAGACGACACTCCCACTGGGCTGGTTCCGAGAGATTGGCACTCAATGCATCTAGCCAAACCGCGTTCTCACACTGGCCACAAGTGACAGCGACTCCTGTGGCCAAGAGAAACCCAGTGCAATCCAGCTAAACTGGTACTGAAACCATAATTTGGTATAATCAGGCCCAAAACCAAAACTGTTTTATGAAGTTTAAATAGAAAAACACATAGCGCATGCTCTTCAGGAGCCCGGCGCTACACTATATTGATGGAACACTTAGAGCTCATGCCGACAGCACCAAACTATTATGTGGAAAGGTTGGTGGGTAGGTCTTATCTCATTTCCCATAAGAGTCTCATATGGCGCGTACACACGACTGTTTTTTCCATCAGAATAAACTCTGACAGCTTTTCCGACAGAGTTTCGAAGGCGTTCCGCTGAAACGGACTTGCCTACACACGATCACACCAAAGTCCGGTCATTTAGAACGCGGTGACGTAAAACATGTATGACGGGACTAGAAAAAGGAAGTTCAATAGCCAGTAGCCAATAGCTGCCCTTGCGTTGTTTTTGGTCCGTCGGAACAGCATACAGACGAACGGTTTTCCCGATAGGAATTGATTCCGTAGGAAAGATTTAAAACATGTTCAATTTCTAGGTCCGTCAGAATAAAAAAAAATAAAAATAAGTCAGCTGAAGCCCACACACAATTGGAATATCCAATGAAATTATTCCGTCTGACTTTTTCTGCCGGAAAGTCTGAGATCTCTTTGGTTGAAATGTTAAGCTGTGGAGCTGGGATGTATGCTCCGTATGCCTTTTGAGAGAAAATGTTTCTTCAGAGCTGAGGTAAGGGTACTCATCTATTCCAGCTAAAAAGGCCTAAGCTTTAAGCTGTGCTAACTCACCCCCTCCCTTTCCTGAACCCAAAAAGTTATTTTTGTTACTCCCAGTTTACGCAGCGCTTTACAATTTAAAAGGGAGACGGTACAGTTATAATACAATACAATAAAATACAAAAGGATGAAGAGGGTTAGAAAGGGCCTTCTGTTTATGTGCTTTTAAGAACATCACTTGAGGGCTTCTCCAGGTTCTCTTGGAATCCTTACCCTGCTGGAACTGTCGCTTAACTGTTGGAATCTGGCATAAAATGCCTTGGTTTGCCTCCAATTTTCTGTCTTGTGGCAAAAGAACTGTTTTAGCCCGTTACTCTGGAAATAGCCTTTTCTAGTTTCTACCCAAAGAGTGATTTGCCATCAAATGGAATTTTGAACAAAATTTTGTTTAAATGCAGTGTCGGCTGCCCAAGATTTCAGGCTCTCTTAAGTCGGCTATAGATTGAGCAATTTTCTTTCCTGTAACCACCGAGTATATTGATAGGGGAATTCATCCCGTATATAATAGCCACTAGCAATAATCACATGTAAAATCCGATAGGCTGGTTGTACCCAAGGTGATTGATCACTCGATCAACTTGGGTTCATTCAGCCTGCCCATACATGGTTCAAATATCTGCAGGTCCCTGCTGAACCTTCTATGGACATTAGTGATGGACGAACTTCAGTCGGGAAGTTTCGAACCGCGAACATGCCCAAATGTTCACGAACCACAGGTTTGCGGCAGGCCCCATTGACTTTAATGGCAGGCAAAACTTAAAAACCTCCAGGTCATATTTTCTGCCACAAAATACTTATTAGCTGTGCACACATAGTCCCACAACATGGACACTGACATACCAGAATTATTAAGTGAATCTGGGATTAACAACGACAAGCATTTTTTATTTATCTGTGAAATTTTGTCAATTCAAGGCCATGGAGGAGAGGCAAGGTCAGGCCAGGCTATGAAGGGGGTGCAGGAGATGATCAGTGCCACAGTCAGGGCAGCGCAGTCCTGTGCCAGTGTCCCAGTGTGCCAACCTGTGCTTGAGCCCCTGATCCGTCCCTCTGCCCGGCCCTTCCCCCACCTATGCAGGGCTCCACTGCGGTGGTCCGGAGGTGCCAGTCCAGTGCGGATCCTCAGCCATGGTGCTGGCACTGCCTGCTGATTGGCTTCTCCACTGCTATCTCCCTCACTGACACCAGCACCATGATAGAGAGCACTGACACCAGCACCGTGATAGAGAGCACTGACACCAGCACCGTGATAGAGAGCACTGACACCAGCACTGTGATAGAGAGCACTGACACCAGCACCGTGATAGAGAGCACTGACACCAGCACCGTGATAGAGAGCACTGACACCAGCACCGTGATAGAGAGCACTGACACCAGCACCGAGGTAGAGAGCACTGACACCAGCACCGAGGTAGAGAGCACTGACACCAGCAACTCACTGCGGGACCCAAAAATATGACACTGCTTAACCTCTTCAAACAGGAGGGTACGGGCATATAGTACGGTGTGCATTGCGACTTCCTCATCTTCCTGCTCCTCCACAGCTTGATCAATGACACAACGCAATTCACGCTCCATAAAGATGGCGTAAGGTACGATGTCACTGATGGCGCCATGGCTGCGACTGACCAGTTTGGTGGTCTCATCAAATGGCCGCAGAAGTCTGCATGCGTCGCGCATGAGCAGCCACTGGTGCAGTGGAAAAAAACAAGATCCCCAGAACCTGGTTGAGTTCCATCGTGTCGGGCAATCACAAATAAGACGTCTGACCGGCAGATTTGTCGCCGCTGAATGTCAGCAAGGCGAGCCATGGCCGTGTAAGATCTTCTGAAATGGGCCGAGATTTTCCTTGCCTGCCGCAAGATGTCCTGGACCCCAGGGTATTTGACAACGAATCGCTGCACGACAAAGTTTAAGACGTGTGCCATGCATGGCACATGTGTAATTTTGCCCTGTTTCAACGTGCTAAGCAGATTGGCACTGTTGTCGCACACCACTTTACCAACTGTCAAATTGAGCGGTGAACGCAAAGCTGAAAGGAGTGCACGGCCAGTGTGGCTCTTGGCTTCCAGGCACAACATACACAGCACAGCATGGCAACCTCTCACCTGGCATGTCGAATAGGTTCTGGGGATCTTGGGCGGCGCAGCGGAAGAGACGCTAGCAGCGGAAAAGGAGGAGTCAGCCGAGAAGGAGGATGGATTAGGAGGAGGAGAAGAAGAGGCAGGCCTGCATGCAATCTGTGGCGGTAAAACCAAATCTACACGGGTGCCACGGGTTACATGCTTGACGGCCATCAGAAGGTTCACACAGTGGGCAGTAAAAGTTATATACCTTCCCTACCTGTGTTTGCTAGACCACGTGTCTGTGGTCAGATGTATCTTGGCACCGACACTGTGCCGCTGAACATGGCCATATAGCTCTGGGATGCCCTTCTGTGAGAAATACTTCCTTCCTGGGACCTTCCATTGTGGTGTTCCAATGGCTACAAATTTTCGAAAGGCCTCCAAGTCCACCAGTTTATATGGCAGTAGTTGGGGGGCTATCAGTTCTGACAAGCCAGCGGTCAACCATTGGGCAAGAAGGTTATCCGGCGTAATTTTTTATGCTCGAACATTTGGCCCACAGAAGCCTGCCTTTTTGCAGAAAAACGTGAGGACGGCATGTTGGAAGGTGGAGTGGAGGACAATTCTGAGGAGAGAGGAGAATTAGAAGAGGCTGGACGGTGAGAGCCTGGAGTGTGGCTTTGTGGGTTCTGATGGCGTTGCTCCCACTGGGCTCGTGATGGCAGCTCATGTGCCTTCTTAAGCCGGTCTTCCCTAGGTGAGTGTTAGGCTTACCGCGACTTATGCGTTGACTGCAAAGGCTGCAGATGGCAACACTATTGTCAGCAGCGGACACGTTAAAAAAAGCCCACACTGCGGAGCCATGTGCCGGCGTCCTGGGAGAGCCAGATGTGACTGTACATGGTTGATGCCTCGCTCCTGATACATTAGCAGTCTGGTTTGTCCCTCCTGTGCAATGTAAGTCCATCTCTCCCTCTGAACTCCCCTCCTCTTCCTCTCTTGTGGACACCCCCGTGACGTCCCTAGACACGTCATCATCGACGTCACCTTCCCCACCGCTATTATTAGAGATCTCGGAGTAGGCTGCAACAGCGGGGACCAACCTCCTTGGGCTAATCTGGGTACTGTCGTCAGACTGCTGAGTGGCAGTTGTTGCTACCTCCTCTTCCTGATCCAATGCCAAGAATGGCTGCGCATCGGAAATGTCTTGTGATGATGGATCGGAAAATAATTCCTGTGACTCAAGCGGAGGTTATATGGTGGTGTTGGTGGTAGTGTCTTTGGGGGTGCACACAGCAGAGAGTGAAGAGGGTGCAGATCGAGAGGATGAGGAGGGTGCAGAAGAGTAAGGCTGAGTGAGCCACTCAACCAAGTCTGGTGCGTCCATTGACGTAATCGAACGCACCTTCTGTAACTTCCCACTTTGGCTCAAGCCTGTTGCTCCTGCCCTACCCCTACCACACCTGCGGAAGGGCCTGCCTCTTCCTCTGCCTGTCATTTTTTAATTGACCCTGTGACAAAAGTCTCTAGAGAAGTGCAGTATATGTGGAAGAATCTGTCGTTTTGGGGGGCCACTGGTCTATCAACCCAGTTATAATACTTTTTTCTAATTGCGTTTGTCACTCTTTGTAGTATCGCTGCAGAACCGCTCATCAGTCACAATGCTGCACAGTAGAAAGGCACTATACTATGCTTTCTATATTTGAAAGTATTTTATACGTGTATTACACCCCTATATACTGCACACCAAATAGTACACCTATACCAGTCCTTAAAAGGACTTTTGTGGACCTAATAGTAGCTAGCTAGTGAATTACAGACTGTCCCTGCTCCAAACACCAAACTGTCCCTAGACTGCTTACACTGAGAAAAGAGCTGCAGAATCGGTCAGCACTGCAGTCACTATAATATGCTTTTTATATTTGAAAGAAAGAATAATATAAGTGTATTACAACAACCCTATATACTGTACAACTATACCAGTCCTTAAAAGGACTTTTGTGGACCTAATAGTAATAGCTAGTGATTACAGACTGACTGCCCCTGCTCCACACAGCGTCCTTTCCCTACACTGACAAAAGACAGAATGTAAAATGGCTGCCAGATCAGGTCTATTTATAAAGGTAGGGGGTGTCCATGTGCTGAAATGTCTCAATTGGCTGTCATGTACCCCATGATGGATGTGTCATGGATCAAAGTTCTTCACAATGTAAACGAATATGGCTGCCTCGAACAGCGCCATAAGTCCGCCAGTTTGGCGAATCGCGAACGAGCAAAGTTCGCCCCGAACCGACCGCCAGGCGAACCGCAAGGCCATCTCTAATAGACATGTCTTGGTGAATGGCTGCTTCTATGTTCTTAAGTCATACTCTGAAGGTATAAGAAACTGATGCAAGCACAATTGCTAGTTTAATTGAGCCCCTTGTGCTTGATAAGTTCTTTTAAGATCAAGATTAGGGATGAGCCGAACACCCCCGGGTTCGGTTCGCACCAGAACCTTCGAACGGACCGAAAGTTCGCGCGAATTTTCGAACCCTATACGTTATAATGGACGCGAACGTTCGAAATCAAAAGTGCTAATTACAACGGCCAATATGCATGTTAATGTCATAAAACAGGTTTGGGGACCCGGGTCCTGCCCCAGGGGACATATATCAATGCAAAAAGAACTTTTAAAAACTAACGTTTTTTCGGGAGCAGTCATTTTAATGATGCATAAAGTGAAAAAAAAAAGTGAAATTTTCCTTTAAATATGGTACCTGGGGGGTGTCTAAAGTATGCCTGTGAAGTGGCATGTGTTTCCCGTGTTTAGAACTGTCCTTGCACAAAATGACATTTGTAAAGGAAAAAAAGAAGCCATTTAAAACCACTTGCGGCTTTAGGTTTGTTCTTAAGTAGAATCTGAACAGGTACATTATGAAGTGTAGCTCCATCCCCAAAAAATCTATTTTTAAGCTTTTTGGAGAACATAGGGAGGGGTTATCACCCCTGTAACATTTGCTGTCTTTGCACATCTGTTCAGAACATGTCACCTCACTTTCCGTCCCAATGACAAATGTTTTTGGAAAAAGTGGGGTTTTAATTGAAACAAGGATTGGTGATAAAGTATCAGTAGAGAGGAGATACCTTTTTCCCAAATTAAATCTAACAGGATAGAATTTCCCTTCCTAGGGGTAGATTTCCTCTCACTTCCTGTTTTCTCTTTCCATTTGCAAGTAGGAGTCGTTTGTAAGTTGGATGTTTGAAAGTAGGGGCCTGGCGTATATACTCTGCAGAAATTTGCCCTATTAGATGTTGGTGTAGCCACAAGACTGGTGGGCACAGGAATGGGCCCTGCTGTGAGTTAATAGATCAAGATTTGTAATTGCATGCACCTGTTGAACAGGGCAGAAAAATTGGGGGTGGTGGTGGACGGTGTTGCCACAAGACTGTAAGCTCTCACAGTTACTCTTGGTGGGCGCAGGAATGGGCCCTGCTGTGAGTTATTAGATCAAGATTTGTAATTGCAAGCACCTGATGAACAGGGCAGAAAAATTGGGCCTTTGGCGGTGGTGGTGGACGGTGTTGCCACAAGACTGTAGGCCCTCATAGTTACTCTTGGTGGGCGCAGGAATGGGCCCTGCTGTGAGTTATTAGATCAAGATTTGTAATTGCAAGCACCTGATGAACAGGGCAGAAAAATTGGGCCTTTGGCGGTGGTGGTGGACGGTGTTGCCACAAGACTGTAGGCCCTCATAGTTACTCTTGGTGGGCGCAGGAATGGGCCCTGCTGTGAACTATTAGATCAAGATTTGTAATTACCCGCCCCTGTTAAACAGGGGCTGAAAAATTGTGCCTTAGGCACTGGTGCCACAACACTGCAACCCCTCACAGATACTGTACTTGGAGCACAGCAGTCACACGTGTTGCGAAGCATTTTTTTAAAAAATTGTAAGTACATGCCCCTGTTAAACAGGGTCTGAAAAATTGTGCCTTAGGCACTGGTGCTGGTGCCACAACACTGCAACCCCTCACAGATACTGTACTTGGAGCACAGCAGTCACACGTGTTGCGAAGCATTTTTTAAAAAAATTGTAATTACCCGCCCCTGTTAAACAGGGGCTGAAAAATTGTGCCTTAGGCACTGGTGCTGGTGCCACAACACTGCAACCCCTCACAGATACTGTACTTGGAGCACAGCAGTCACACGTGTTGCGAAGCATTTTTTTAAAAAATTGTAAGTACACGCCCCTGTTAAACAGGGGCTGAAAAATTGTGCCTTAGGCACTGGTGCTGGTGCCACAACACTGCAACCCCTCACAGATACTGTACTTGGAGCACAGCAGTCACACGTGTTGCGAAGCATTTTTTTTATAAAAATTGTATGTACACGCCCCTGTTAAACAGGGGCTGAAAAATTGTGCCTTAGGCACTGGTGTGGTGGCATGGATCATTGAGGAGGAGGAAGAGGATAGTCAGTGAACATAAGAGGACAGTCACTCAGCATCAGCATAGGCAGTCTTGAAGGGATGTGACATTAAAAATTATTCGGTTATATCCGCCTCAGGTGCCTGGTAGCTGGTGGTGATCCAAGACTGATTCATTTTGATGAAGGTCAGTCGATCAACCGAGGCGGTGGACAGGCGCACCCTATGATCGGTGACAAATCCTCCAGCAGCACTGAATGTGCGTTCGGAAAGAACGCTGGAGGCAGGACAGGCCAGTAGCTCAATTGCATACTGTGCAAGCTCTGGCCAGTGATCCATCCTCAGGACCCAGTAAGCCAGAGGATTTTCGGTGGGAAAGGTGTCCAAGTCTGACCTTGCCCCAAGGTATTCCTGCACCATGTATATCAGACGCTGGCGATGGTTGCTGGAACCGATCATACCTTGGGGCTGCGGACTAAAAAATTGTCTGAACGCATCGGTCAGACGTCCACCTTCCCCACCGCTCCTTCTGCTACTGACCGAAGCCTCAGCAACTCGTCGCCCAGGACCAGGAGTTTGTAACCTCCCAGTTTCTGGGAACGCGTTGCACAGACCTTTCTGCAAGGCCTCCCTGAGATGTCTCATCCTCTGCTCCCTCTGCGACGGCAAGATAAGGTCCGCAACCTTACCCTTGTACCGCGGATCAAGGAGAGTGGCCAGCCAGTAATGGTCCCTCTCCTTGATCCGAAGAACACGAGGATCCTTCTGCAGGCTTTGCAGGATCAGGGAGGCCATGCAGCGTAGGTTAGCTGAGGCATTCGGTCCGGAGTCTTCTGGGTCACTGAGGATGACATGATCGCCAGCCACCTCCTCCCAGCCACGTACAAGTCCACTGGTTTGTTGGGACTGTACATCATCCCTAAAAGACTGCTGCTGCTGATGCTGAGTGCCAGGCTCCACCTCCATGCTCACACAATCCTCCTCCTCCTCCTCATCCTCTTCCTGTGTGATGGGTGGGACAGAAGGAACACTGTCCGGATAAAGGGGGCCTTGAGAGGCAAGGAAGTCCTCCTCTTCCTGCCTCTGTTCTGCCTCAAGTGCCCTGTCCATTATCCCACGCAGCGTATGCTCCAACAGGTGGACAAGAGGGACAGTGTCACTGATGCATGCACTGTCACTGCTCACCATCCTCGTGGCCTCCTCAAATGGTGAGAGGACAGTGCATGCATCCCTGATCATGCTCCACTGACGTGGGGAAAAAAAACCAAGCTCCCCTGACCCTGTCCTGGTGCCGTAGTCGCAAAGGTACTCATTGATGGCCCTCTGCTGCGTGTGCAGTCGCTGCAGCATGGCCAACGTTGAGTTCCACCTGGTGGGCATGTCACATATTAGGCGGTTCTTGGGCAGGTTCAGCTCCTTTTGCAGCTCAGTCAGCCGAGCACTGGCATTATAAGATCGGCGGAAATGCACACAGACTTTCCTGGCCTGCCTCAGGACATCCTGTAAGCCTGGGAACCTGCCCAAGAACCGCTGCACCACCAGGTTGAGGACGTGAGCCATGCAGGGCACATGGGTGAGCTGCCCCTGTCGCAGGGCGGAGAGGAGGTTGGTGCCATTGTCAGAAACGACCATTCCTGGCTTAAGCGGACGTGGCGTCAACCACCTCTCGGCCTGCCCCTGCAGAGCTGCCAGAACCTCTGGCCCAGTGTGGCTCCTGTCCCCCAAACACACCAGCGCAAGCACGGCATGGCATCTTTTTGCCTGCGTACTTGCGTAGCCCCTTGTACGCCTACGGAGCACCGCTGGTTCCAAGGACAGAGCACTGGAGGAAGAAGAAGAGGAGGGGGTGGAGGAGAGAGGTGTGTCACAACCAGTAGCAGTAGTAGCGTTTTGGAGGCGTGGTGGCGGAACAACCTCCAACACTACTGCACCTTGTCCTGCATCCCTCCCAGCTGCCAATAGAGTGACCCAATGGCCGTGAAAGAAAGGTACCGTCCCTGTCCATGCCTGCTGGACCATGAGTCAGCGGTAATATGCACCTTACCGCTGACCGCCCTGTCCAGCGAGGCATGGACATTGCCTTCCACATGCCGGTAGAGAGACGGAATCGCCTTCCGTGAGAAAAAGTGGCGTTTGGGAACCTGCCACTGAGGAACCGCACATTGAACAAACTCACGGAAGGGGGCCGAGTCTACCAACTGAAAAGGCAGCAGTTGAAGTGCTAGCAATTTAGCCAAGCTAGCATTCAACCGCTGGGCATGTGGATGGCTGGGAGTGTACTTCTTTCTACGGTCCAGCAGCTGGGGCAGGGAAATTTGCCTGCTGCAATCGGACGTCGGTGTACTGCAAGTACTTGGTTGTGACACACCTAATTCTACACCTTCAGTCCTCTCAGAGCAGCTTTCAGAGAGCACTGAAGGTGTAGTGGGGATGGAGATCCCAGCTGATGAGGAGCAAGGAGAGGTCCGCTTAGTTCTTTGGTGTGGGTCTTTTATGTGTGCCTGCCAACGAGCTGCATGGCAGGTCGACATATGTCTGGTCATGCTTGTGGTGCCCAAGCGGCTGATGTTTTGGCCACGCGAGATTCGCTTGAGACAAATATTGCAAATAGCAGTGGTGCGATCTGATGCACTCGTCTCAAAAAAGGCCCACACCAAAGAACTTTTCTGATAACGTGCAGAGGCAGCGCCCTGCACAGGCGGAGCTCTGCGGTGTTGTACAGTTGCTGTGCTGGCCTCTACCTGGCCTCCAGGGGGCATCCTGCCTCGTTGGACATGTGACGCCGCATCCTCCTCCTCCTCCTCCTCCTCCTCATCCTCTCTCCCTTCAGGCACCCACGTGGAGTCAGTGACCTCATCATCCCCTCCCTCTTCACCACTAGAGCAAACCTGGCAGTAAGCTGCAGCTGGTGGAACAGTACTGCCAGATTCCTCAAGCTGGGTATCATCATCCGAGCCTTCGAATCGTTGGGCATCCTCCTGGAGCATGTACCCAACACTGTGCTCAAAGAGTTCGGGGGACTCCTCAGGAGGACATGGTGGGTCTAGGGAAGGGGTGGCTGATGATGCCATTGAGTACGCGTTGGCAGCTGCTCTGCCAGTACCCTGAGCCTGGGTGAGAGAGGATGAGGAGGGCTTGGTCATCCATTCTACCAAGCCTTCAGCATGATGCGGCTCCACATGTCCAGCTGCCGAAAACAAAGACGCGCGTGTCCCATGGCCACGTGCTGATGAAGATGCACGACCACGGCCACGTCCACTAGAAACAGAGCCTGCCTGCCCTGTGTTCTTGGCTCTGCACGCTCTGCCTCCCCTTGGCGGTCTTCCAGCCATTGTAGTCGGTAGTCCTGTGGGTGCTGCTGAGAAGAAAATATAGGAGCTCTGTGTGATGCCACTAACACACTAGAAGTCCTATGGGTGCTTCTGCAAAGAAAATAGAGGAGCTCTGTGTGATGCCACTAACACACTAGAAGTCCTGTGGGTGCTGCTGAGAAGACAATATAGGAGCTCTGTGTGATGCCACTAACACACTAGAAGTCCTATGGGTGCTTCTGCAAAGAAAATAGAGGAGCTCTGTGTGATGCCACTAACACACTAGAAGTCCTGTGGGTGCTGCTGAGAAGACAATATAGGAGCTCTGTGTGATGCCACTAACACACTAGAAGTCCTATGGGTGCTTCTGCAAAGAAAATAGAGGAGCTCTGTGTGATGCCACTAACACACTAGAAGTCCTGTGGGTGCTGCTGAGAAGACAATATAGGAGCTCTGTGTGATGCCACTAACACACTAGAAGTCCTATGGGTGCTTCTGCAAAGAAAATAGAGGAGCTCTGTGTGATGCCACTAACACACTAGAAGTCCTGTGGGTGCTGCTGAGAAGACAATATAGGAGCTCTGTGTGATGCCACTAACACACTAGAAGTCCTATGGGTGCTTCTGCAAAGAAAATAGAGGAGCTCTGTGTGATGCCACTAACACACTAGAAGTCCTGTGGGTGCTGCTGAGAAGACAATATAGGAGCTCTGTGTGATGCCACTAACACACTAGAAGTCCTATGGGTGCTTCTGCAAAGAAAATAGAGGAGCTCTGTGTGATGCCACTAACACACTAGAAGTCCTGTGGGTGCTGCTGAGAAGAAAATATAGGAGCTCTGTGTGATGCCAATAACACACTAGAAGTCCTATGGGTGCTTCTGCAAAGAAAATAGAGGAGCTCTGTGTGATGCCACTAACACACTAGAAGTCCTGTGGGTGCTGCTGAGAAGAAAATATAGGAGCTCTGTGTGATGCCACTAACACACTAGAAGTCCTATGGGTGCTTCTGCAAAGAAAATAGAGGATCTCTGTGTGATGGGACTAACACACTTCAAGTCCTATAGGTGCTTCTGGGAAGAAAATATAGGTCTGTGTGATGGGACTAACACACTTCAAGTCCTATAGGTGCTTCTGGGAACAAAATATATGATCTCTGTGTGATGGGACTAACACACTTCAAGTCCTATAGGTGCTTCTGGGAACAAAATATAGGTCTGTGTGATGGGACTAACACACTTCAAGTCCTATAGGTGCTTCTGGGAACAAAATATATGATCTCTGTGTGATGGGACTAACACACTTCAAGTCCTATAGGTGCTTCTGGGAACAAAATATAGGTCTGTGTGATGGGACTAACACACTTCAAGTCCTATAGGTGCTTCTGGGAACAAAATATAGGATCTCTGTGTGATGGGACTAACACACTTCAAGTCCTATGGGTGCTTCTGGCTAGAAAATATAGGTCTGTGTGATGGGACTAACACACTTCAAGTCCTATAGGTGCTTCTGGGAACAAAATATATGATCTCTGTGTGATGGGACTAACACACTTCAAGTCCTATAGGTGCTTCTGGGAACAAAATATAGGTCTGTGTGATGGGACTAACACACTTCAAGTCCTATAGGTGCTTCTGGGAACAAAATATATGATCTCTGTGTGATGGGACTAACACACTTCAAGTCCTATAGGTGCTTCTGGGAGAAAAATATAGGTCTGTGTGATGGGACTAACACACTTCAAGTCCTATAGGTGCTTCTGGGAACAAAATATATGATCTCTGTGTGATGGGACTAACACACTTTAAGTCCTATGGGTGCTTCTGGGAAGAAAATATAGGTCTCTGTGATGGGACTAACACACTTCAAGTCCTATAGGTGCTTCTGGTAACAAAATATATGATCTCTGTGTGATGGGACTAACACACTTCAAGTCCTATGGGTGCTTCTGGGAAGAAAATATAGGTCTCTGTGATGGGACTAACACACTTCAAGTCCTATAGGTGCTTCTGGGAACAAAATATATGATCTCTGTGTGATGGGACTAACACACTTCAAGTCCTATGGGTGCTTCTGGGAAGAAAATATAGGTCTCTGTGATGGGACTAACACACTTCAAGTCCTATAGGTGCTTCTGGGAACAAAATATATGATCTCTGTGTGATGGGACTAACACACTTCAAGTCCTATGGGTGCTTCTGGGAAGAAAATATAGGTCTGTGTGATGGGACTAACACACTTCAAGTCCTATAGGTGCTTCTGGGAACAAAATATAGGATCTCTGTGTGATGGGACTAACACACTTCAAGTCCTATGGGTGCTTCTGGGAAGAAAATGTAGGTCTGTGTGATGGGACTAACACACTTCAAGTCCTATAGGTGCTTCTGGGAAGAAAATATAGGTCTCTGTGATGGGACTAACACACTTCAAGTCCTATAGGTGCTTCTGGGAACAAAATATATGATCTCTGTGTGATGGGACTAACACACTTCAAGTCCTATGGGTGCTTCTGGGAAGAAAATATAGGTCTCTGTGATGGGACTAACACACTTCAAGTCCTATAGGTGCTTCTGGGAACAAAATATATGATCTCTGTGTGATGGGACTAACACACTTCAAGTCCTATGGGTGCTTCTGGGAAGAAAATATAGGTCTCTGTGATGGGACTAACACACTTCAAGTCCTATAGGTGCTTCTGGGAACAAAATATATGATCTCTGTGTGATGGGACTAACACACTTCAAGTCCTATGGGTGCTTCTGGGAAGAAAATGTGGGAGGTCTGTGTGATGGGACTAACACACTTCAAGTCCTATAGGTGCTTCTGGGAAGAAAATATAGGTCTGTGTGATGGGACTAACACACTTCAAGTCCTATAGGTGCTTCTGGGAACAAAATATATGATCTCTGTGTGATGGGACTAACACACTTCAAGTCCTATGGGTGCTTCTGGGAAGAAAATATAGGTCTCTGTGATGGGACTAACACACTTCAAGTCCTATAGGTGCTTCTGGGAACAAAATATATGATCTCTGTGTGATGGGACTAACACACTTCAAGTCCTATGGGTGCTTCTGGGAAGAAAATATAGGTCTCTGTGATGGGACTAACACACTTCAAGTCCTATAGGTGCTTCTGGGAACAAAATATATGATCTCTGTGTGATGGGACTAACACACTTCAAGTCCTATGGGTGCTTCTGGGAAGAAAATATAGGTCTCTGTGATGGGACTAACACACTTCAAGTCCTATAGGTGCTTCTGGGAACAAAATATATGATCTCTGTGTGATGGGACTAACACACTTCAAGTCCTATAGGTGCTTCTGGGAACAAAATATAGGAGCTCTGCCTGCCTGCCACGAACACACTACAAGTCCTATAGGTGCTTCTGGGAACAAAATATAGGAGCTCTGCCTGCCTGCCACGAACACACTACAAGTCCTATAGGTGCTTCTGGGAACAAAATATAGGAGCTCTGCCTGCCTGCCACGAACACACTACAAGTCCTATAGGTGCTTCTGGGAACAAAATACAGGAGCTCTGTTTGCTGCCAGTGCCTGCCTGCCACGAACACACTACAAGCCCCTCTTTCTAAATCAATCATTCTAAATGAATCTATCTAACTCAATCTCTCTAAGTAAATCTCTCTAACTAAATCCAGCAGAGTGACACAGAACGATCCTGCTCTATCTACGCCGGAACAGCATGTGACCGGCGCAGACGGCGTGGCGGCCTTTTATAAGAGGGGGCGTGTACTAAAGCCCCTGAGCTGTAATTGGCTACAGGCGTCCTGCCTGTAGCCAATTATGGCTCTTCGAGTTTCCGGCGCTGTGATTGGCCAAGCATGCGGGGTCACAGTGCATGCTTGGCCAATCATCAGCCAGCAATGCACTGCGCCGGCCGCGCCGGCCGCAATGCATTGCGGGGCCGCTCGCATCACACGAACGTGATGCGAGCGGCCAAAATAGTTCTGGGCTCGCCGAGCGAACACCCGGTGCTCGATGCGAACATGGGTCCATCCCTAATCAAGATGTATGCACCTATTACGAGGCTCTTTGAAAGATGCCGAGTCCTCTATAGTGTAACATTATATTCTTGACCAAACGGACCACTGCAGCATCGACTACAGGAGGTGTGCCCAAAGTTTCAGCATCTGCATCCACGAGAAAAGAAAAGAGAAAACCTCATGTAGACAGCCCCGGGACAAGTCTGGTTGTTTGGTCCCAGGTTCTGTTCCCTGATAGGCACACAACCCACAGGCACACAGTAGTTCACAGTCACTCAAGTCAGAGAACAGGCTGTGCATGTGGTTTTTATTTTGTTAGAGAACTAGGATAGGGTGAGGGTGAGCTTTGGGATACTCCAATAAACTTCAAACAATCTGTAGTAGAGGAGGCTGAAACTTATGTATTCCTTCAAGGTGAGAACATCCCCTTTAACAACCTCAATACCAGCACTTTCACCCCCTTCCTGCCCAGGCCAGTTTTCAGTGCTGTCGCACTTTCAATGACAATTGCATGGTCATGCAAAACTGTACCCAAATTAATTTTTTATCATCTTATTCCCAAAAATAGAGATTTATTTTGGCGGTATTTAATCACCACTGTTTTTCTTTATTTTTTGCTTAACCACTTTACGACCGGCGCATGACTATATACGTCCTGATTTTGAAGAGGGATATCTCGGTAACGGCAGCAGCTGCTGCCACAACTGAGATATCCATCTCTTCAGGCGTCGGTCGTAATTCCGATAATGGTGGTCATTGCAGCGGATTCGCCGCAAGATCACCGTTATCGGCGCCGGGAGAGGTGCCCCCCTCCCGCCACTTATCGGAGCCGTCGGCAGCGGCGGAGGCGATCGGGACCTGTCCGTGGCTGGGTATAGAGACGAGTGAGGCTAAGATGGCCCCCACCCGTCTCTATACCATAGCAGGGCGGAAACTACGTCAAAACGTCACTTCCGCCCATATGTCTTAAAGGCACATTTTACAAATGTCATTTTTTTAACCGCTTCCCGACCGGCCACTGCATATATACGTCAGCAGAATGGCACGGGCAGGCAGAATCACGTACCTGTACGTGATCGTGCATGTGCCTGCCCGTGGGCTAGCGGCGCGCTCCGACCCGGTCGGGAGCTCCGTGACCCCGGCCGTGGGACCAGCGGACCCGATCGCCGCTGGTATCCCGCGATCGGGTTACGGAGCGGAAGAACGGGGAGAGGTCTATGTAAACAAACCTCTCCCCGCACTTCCTACACTGACTGTCAGTGATCGGCGGTTCCCTGTCATCGGGAACGCCGATCAATGACGTCAGACGTACAGCCACGCCCCCCTACTGTAAAAAAAAACACAACACGTCACACTGACTCCTCCCCGCCCCCTAGTGGTTAACCCCCTAACTACAACTGTCATTTACATAGGAATCAGTGCTATTTAAATAGCAGTGATTGCTGTATAAATGACAAATGTCCCAAAAATGTGTCAAAAATGTCCAATGTGTCCGCCAAAATGTCGCAGTCACAATAAAAATCGCTGATCGCCGCCATTACTAATAAAAAAAAAAATATTAATAAAAATGCTATAAAAACTATCCCCTATTTTGTAAACGCTATAACTTTTGCGCAAACTAATCAATAATCGCTAATTGCGATTTTTTTTACCAAAAATATGTAGAAGAATACGTATCGGCCTAAACTGAGGAAAAAAAATGTTTTTTTTATATATTTTTGGGGGATATTTATTATAGCAAAAAGTAAAAAATATTGCATTTTTTTCAAAATTGTCGCTCTATTTTTGTTTATAGCGCAAAAAATAAAAACCGCAGGGGCGATCAAATACCACCAAAAGAAAGCTCTATTTGTGGGAAAAAAAGGACGCCAGTTTTGTTTTGGAGCCACGTCGCATGACCGCGCAATTGTTAGTTAAAGCGACGCAGTGCCGAATTGCAAAAAGGGGCCTGGTCCTTTGGCTGCCAATTGGTCCAGGGCTGAAGTGGTTAAATTACATTTTATTTTTATTTATTTTTTTTGCATTTAAGTCCAAATATGAGATCTGAGGACTTTTTGACCCCAGATCTCATATTTAAGAGGACCTGTCATGCTTTTTTTCTATTACAAGGGATGTTTACATTCCTTGTAATAGGAATAAAAGTGAGACAACTTTTTTTTTTTTAAAAAACAGTGTAAAAATAAAATAAAATCAAGAAAAATAAATAATAAAAATTTTTTTTTTTTTTAAAGCGCCCCGTCCTGACGAGCTTGCGCGCAGAAGCGAACGCATCCGTGAGTAGCGCCCGCATATGAAAACGGTGGTCAAACCACACATGTGAGGTATCGCCACGATCGGTAGAGTGAGAGCAATAATTATAGCCATAGACCTCCTCTGTAACGCAAAACATGCAACCTGTAGAATTTTTTAAACGTCGCCTATGGAGATTTTTGAGGGTAAAAGTTTGATGCCATTCCACGAGCGGGCACAATTTTGAAGCGTGACATGTTAGTTATCAATTTACTCGGCGTAACATTATCTTTCACAATATATAAAAAAATTGGACTAACTTTACTGTTGTCTTATTTTTTTATTCAAAAAAGTTAATTCTTTCCAAAAAAAGTGCGCTTGTAAGACCACTGCGCAAATACGGTGTGAAAAAAGTATTGCAACGACCACCATTTTATTCTCTAGGGTGTTAGAAAAAAAATATATATGTTTGGGGGTTATTTTCTAGCAAAAAAAACTGTTTTAAACATGTAAACACCTAAAATCCAAAATGAGGCTGGTCTTAAAGTGGTTAAAAAATGAGAAAATTTTGCAAATAAGTAATTTTTCACTTTCACTGATGTGCGCTAATGAGGCTGCAATGATGGGCACTGAAGGGGAGGCACTAATATGCAGCACTGATGGGCACCAATAGGCAGCACTGATTGGCCTTACTGATGGGCACAGACTGGTGTCACTAATGGGCACAGAGTGGCACTTTTGGAGCTGCATTGTAACCAGGGCACTGATGATCAGTGCCCTGACTACCTATACACATCTCCCCTGTGAGGAGATGCTGCTGATCGGCTCTCCTCGCACTCTGTCAGTGTGAGGCGAGGAGAGACGATAAACTGCATCTCCTTGTTTACATGTGGCCGGCTGTGATTGGACACAGCCCATCACATTGGTAAAAAGCCGCAGTCCCTGGGACACAGCGCGCCCCCGCAGGTGCATGATCACAGCTACACTGGGCGCCATTATATGATGACGTCATCCCGTTTTCATTTGTCTATACGGCTTGCAGGAGGCAGTTGAAGTGAAGGTAAACTGGTACTAAACAAGGACTCTTCAACAGAAGTATAGCCCTGAATGTACAGAGAAAGAAGCTCTCCCAAATAAGGCCTCTAAATCTTTGAAGCTGGTACTCACTGTATCCTGAATACTGTGTTGCTGTCTGCAGTATCAGTCAGTTTCTGTACTTGAATTACCTGTGTCCTGGATCCTAAGATGAGCTCTCAGTGAAAATTAAGGAGTCTAGGCCAGAGGTCCCCCAGCCACAGTAGAAACCGGGACCCCAAAAAAAGGATTCTTTCAGCTGCAAGTAAACTTCCAGGGATGCCACAGCCCCCCATTTAGCCCCCTGCTGGTCACTCACTCCACTGACCAGGAATTGGTTGAAGAGGCATTAATATGCAGGCCAGGGTCCCATAACTTGATGGGATGCAGGGGAAAGTAACCAAGCCTGCACCAGCAGAACCCAGAACAGACACTATTAAATAATTGTTGTTCTCCCCTAAATTTAACACTAGGGGTGCTGCACTCTTTTCTGTTTACTTCCATTCCTCCTCTATAGGTTTCTTGATTTCTCCCATTCAAAAAAGAAAAGCACCTTAGTCTTTTTTGGGGGTTCCTCAGGCTCCTACCAACCAATGGCATGTTTTATCGCCTGGATGTAAGGCGGCACCAGGGGAAAAATAAAAGCCAAAAGCAGATGAATATTATTCTGATAATTCTTTGGACATTTGGCCTGATATCGGCAGAGGGAGGCCACTAGTGCATGAACCTGGTATAGATAGGTCAGTGTCATTCTGAATAGGCTGAACTGAAGGCTATGACAGCAGAGTAGCTGGTAATTCAAAGAAAGAATCCTTAGCAATTTGTAAAAATGCAACTTGTTGACTTTCTAATTCTCTGTCTGGTGAGTAGTCTCTAAAGCAATTCTTGCAAATTAACTTAGCTGGTAGAAGGGTGGCACAACAGGACCAGCATTTTTTACCTCTACCGCGACCAGGGGAGTAAGAGCAATGATGCCGTCTTCTGGATCTATTGGAAGATCTGCTTTTATATCGAAAGGAATATGCATGATGTACGGGGCTGACCTAGACCGACACTTCATGATGCCTGAAAGCCCCCTTGGACCTCTTGGATTGTACAGAACTTGTACAAGACTTTAGTCACCAATCGTAGCAGATAAATTCAGCATAAAACCACAGCAGCTGTAAGGCATTAGCAGGGCTCAGATGTAATTACATAATGGCGCTAGAATTTGAAATCTCTTAATGAAGGGGTGGTGGGCTATTCCCCAGCTTTCTGGCTTATCTCTGAGAAAAGGGCAAGTTTGTCCTTATCGAAGGTCTGATCAACATACCATGCATGTGCGGTGTACCAGCAGAATGTATGAGAGCCTCTTATTGGGAAAGAGACCTCCCGCACTTCCAGTAAGACTGCGTAGCATGGCGGCCAATCAGCAACCAGCCTGCTATACAGCAAATCTAAAGCGCTCATGGCCTTAGGAGACCCAGAAAGTAAGAGAGGAGAAAGAAACGAGAAGAAGGCACAGAAAAAGGGAAAGAGAAAGAGAAAATTATAGTTATAAACTGCTCTCCTGACTTAGATCAAACAAACGCCACATTACAACTCTGCAAGAAGGAACTGCTTCTAGTGAGAATACTTGATCTAACCCTGAAATACAGACAGAAGGGGTTCCCAGCCTTATCAGTATTTAGCAGCCCAAGGACTGGAACTGTGCCTGGTAGGAGGTTGAACCCAGGTGGAAGTTGCCCAAAGCAGAAGTATGGACATCTATCTTCCATTCATCAACCATACGGTATAAGGGAATAGGGAGAATGCTGAGGGGTGTCTTAGGCTTTTTGTTTGTGCTCTTCACTAGATCTGAGGGAAGAGTCCAAGGCAGAGCTCTATCATAGGTATGCTGCCATGGAGGCACCAGTAAAGAGGCTTACCCTCCACATACAGAAAGGCTTCTTTACAGTTAAGGACCGAGCCTCTTTCTGAGATTTGGTGTTTACAAGTTAAAAACATTTTTTTGCTAGAAAATTACTTAGAACCCCCTAACATTATATATTTTTCTTTTTCCAACACCCTAGATAATAAAATGGTGGTTGTTGTAATGATAAATAGGTATGTGGCGCTACCTTGTTAAATTAATAAAGTACTAAAAAATTGATCGCATGAAATCGCATAGAAATCTCATGAAAATTAATATACCTGGTGTGCATAAAACTTCATGTGCCTGTGAATAATTCAAACCTTATGCATAAAATGTGAAAAATATTGCATGTACATTGATGTGCATAAAATAAAATAAATCCTCATGTGCAAATATGTGCTAATGTTTCCACAAAACTATGAGTAAAATATCTGAAATGACTGAAATATCCAAGGGGAAAGGATTATTTCCCAACAGTATTCAAATATATAAATAAAGTGCAATTCCTCTCCAGCATAATGTGCCAATCAATAGATATTGGAAATAAATCAATAAAATATACTGAATTAAACTTCAACGTGCAATAGCGATAATGAATAAATAAGTAAACTGCAAGTGCCAAAAAAATTGCAAGTGCCAAAGTATACAATATAAAAATATTAAATAGTGACTTCCATTTCTGTGTTTTAATGGTGATATTCTGTGCATCCATCCATCCAGTGAATTCTGTGTCATCCAGGGTGCTTCCCACTCCAACTAGGAACTGTAATACTCCTGATATCCAATTAGCAATATAGTGGGCAATAAAGGAGAAAGGGGGGTCCAATGTGTAGTATAGCAGTACAGTTTTATTTAAACAAACATAGGAACTTACATTTAAAACTTGTCACAAACGATGAAGACAAAGGACACTTTCGGTCTCGGCCGTGACCGGAAGCAAAACACTGACACCTGGCTCCTTCCCTGACGCGTATCATCACTGAACACGTGACTTTTTCAAAGGGTTGTTGCAATACTTTCTGTCACACCGTATTTGCGCAGCGGTCTTACAAAATACACTTTTTTAAAATAAAAAAATAAGACAATAGTAAAAGTTAGCCCAATTTTTTTTTTATATTGTGAAAGATAATGTTACGCTGAGTAAATTAAACATGTCACGCTTCAAAATTGCGCCCGCTCATGGAATGGTGAAAAACTTTTACCCTTAAAAATCTCCATAGGCGACGTTTAAAAAAATTCTACAGGTTGCACCTTTTGAGTTACAGAGGAGGTCTAGGGCTAGAATTGTTGATCTCGATCACGATCGCGGCAATACCTCACATGTGTTGTTTGAACACCATTTTCATATGCAGGTGCTGCTCAAGTATGCGTTCGCTTCTGAACACGAGCTTGGCGGGACAGGGCGCGTTTAAAAAAAAATAAAAATTCTTATTTATTTTACCTTTTATTTTTTTACACTGTTCTTTAAAAAAAAAAATTGTGTCACTTTTATTCCTATTACAAGAAATGTTAACATCCCTTGTAATAGACAGAACCTCTTAAATATGAGATCTGGGGTCAAAAAGACCTCAGATCTCATATATATACTAAAATGCAATAAAAAATAAATCATGAAATGTCATTTAAAAAAAAAAAAAAAAAAGTCTCTTTAAGAGCTATGGGCAGAAGTGACGTTTTGACGTTGCTTCCGCCCTGCCATGGTATGAAGATGGGTGGGTGGCCATCCTCCCCTCACTCGTCTCCATAGCTAACAGGACCGATTGCCTTCACCACTACCAACAGCTCTGGTAAGCGACTGAGGGCACCGGTGCGCGGCGGGAGGGGCTCCTCTCACGCTGTCGATAAAAGTGATCTTGCGGCGAACCCACCACAGAGACCACTTTTATCTGAAAGCGGACCACCCGCTGAAGAAGAGGATACCGGGGTTATGGGAGATAGCTGCTGCCATAACAACGGTATTCCTCTTCAAAGTACCGGCGTATAATGACAGGATAATAACATTTATAGGTAATAACACCAGAGATTATTGATCCAGGAAATACAGTAAATGATTGCCTTTGGAGGATCAGGAAGGGATTTTTTCCCCCACTGGAGCAAATTGGAACATGCTTTATAGGGTTTTTTGCCTTCCTCTGGATCAATTGTGGGTACAGGGGTCTGTATATGGAGGTTTACAGTTACAAATGTAACTGAAATGAACTTCCTGAAACAATGTAAGTAAATTATTGGAAACCACCTATAATTTCCATACACAGGTAAGATCCCTTTCCAAACAAACTAATAAGCAAGAACTTAATAGGAAAAGCAAAAAACAAAAACAAAAATAAAAGTCCCTACATATGTATATCAGAGATAAATATTTGTAGTCAAAACTTTTTTTTTTTGGAGAGTGCTGGAGAATTAAAATCTCTGTCAGTAATGTTGCTACCAGTGTTCCCTGTGGAAAGGTTTCCCCTCACTTAATGCCCTAGCAAGGTGACATTTTTAATGGAAATCACCATCAGGGATATAGACAGCAATATTATCATGATGGAAGATCTAGCTTTTTTCAGTTCCACTAGAAAAAAAAAGTATTTGAAGATTTACCTTCTGTTTCTGTCCCAAGAACTTGTGAAGGATATTATTTCCAACCGGGCCTCAGACAGCAAAAAAGAAATGAAAGGGCTTTCAACTATTCTCTACTCTAACCAAACACAAAGATATTTTTGACTGGACTTACACATTCCCTGAAGACTTAGACCCCTTTCACACTGTTCCACCACCGGTAAAGCAGCGCTATCTTTAGCGGCGCTTTACCGTCGTTTTATCTGCGCTATTCGCCTGCTAGCGGGGCGGCTTTAACCCCTGCTAGCGGCCGAAAAGGGGTTAAATCTGCCCGCAAAATGCAGCCGGAGCCGCGTTTTGTCTGCGGTCTCACTTCCTGCTTTGGCTATGAGACAGCAAGTGAAGTGTAATCTCCCCAATGAGACACAGATGGCAGAAAAAAAATAAACCCTGACGGGGGTTTATAACCCTACCTTAATCTATCCAAAATGAATAAAGTTTTGCCTTCAGTTACACTTTAATGGTTTCGTTCCAGCATCCACATATTACTGGAAATAGTATTAATTTATACAAATCTCAGTTGTGCTGAATGAATCGTCTGTTCTTTTACAGGTGCAGAAAAACACAGTATGGACTATCCTGAGATCATCTTGACATCTATCTTCAGCGTTATCTTAGTTGTAGTTGTTTTGGTAATACTTTCAATTGGTTTCAAAAGATGCCTGAGGAGTACATCTCAATATTCTCATCATCCTCTCCGTGAAACTTCATATGAACCAGGTAATGTTTATACAGTGTTTATGCAGTGAATAGCTAATTTTCTATGTGATCGCAAGATCAACAAAGCTGTTATGAATTTATTTCATAACAGCTGTGTTTGCCATTGAGTGATGCTGTGATTGGCCCACAGCTATCACACAGTACCTGGGCCAATCACAGCACCCTGTACCATGTGATTAGCTGTAGCCAATTACAGATCACTAGTAATCGCAGCTGTTATGAATGTAACCCATTCATGACAGTTCAAAACTTTGCGCATAGTAACAGTGATCAAAGTGTAAAAAAAAAAAACATAACCAGTGTTACTATGGTGACACTAAACTACTCTGATGAGAGTATGTAAAAAAAAAAAAAAAAAAAAAAGGAAATGTTGCTGAATAGCAAACCATGGCCTGGTCATGAAGAGAGTACAACCTTTCAGAGCTCAGGTTGTTAATTTCATCATCATTGTTTTTGGTGTACTTTATGTAGTGCTGATTGTGTGGTCTACAGCCTAAATACTCTGTACTAAAACTGATATTCTTAAACTTATTGACTATAAAGTATATGCACACTCAACTGGTATTGGTGGATGCTGGTTTATTGTTCCTTTGTCAGCCTAAAAAAAGCTTCCTGAGGACATTCTTCAGACTCATGTATTTTCTGATGTCACATGAAGAATCCAGCAAGGGACTGTCTAACCATTGCTCAAACCATGTAATCAAAGCAGAGTATTTTATTATATGACATGTTATATTTTTGCTTTCCTCTTCTCTTCAGCAGATGGATATTCACCGCCCGATGACACGTTGGTGATCTCTGGCGGGTTATATGATGCACCACGAATTTATAATCCCAACATGACAGTTTTAGATGAAGAGGAGACTCAAAATGATTTTGCATCTATCAACTCAAGACCAGGGCAGTTCAGACTTGAGTTCTTACCTGGAGATAAGGACATAGATCCCGCATCACAAAGAAGAAATGTCTGATGCTGGAATACCTTATTAAGCTCAGTTATCAATTTTAGATATTGGTTTATTTTTTAATCTTAGTTTTACTTGGATTCATTGAGCATTTACCATAGATAAAACAATGTTGCCCAGCACATTGAGAGCAATGGGTAAGCAAAGTCTAGTGAACAGTTATCATACAGTTACAACAAATGTATCACTAATCACTAATCTTTTCATATACAGATATACACATCAGAAGTGTTTTGGAGCTAAACTGATAACAAGTCGAGACCCCTTTCACACGGTGGGTCTGATCAGGTCCGCTTGTCAGTTTTTCAGGTGGACCTGATCGCATGGTCAATTCACCCCTATGGACAGGAGGGTGTAAACTACCTGTAAGACTACCTCTGAGTCTGATCTGATCCAGGTCCATTCTTCGAAAGTCTAGGTGGATCGGATCGGAGGGTAGTCAGGTGTAAACAGACAGTAGAGTCAGTTTACTCCCAGCCGCCCATAGAGCAGAGCAGGCTCTGTCTGTGTACACTCTGCAGGAACTGAGTGGACCACGTGCCCGCTGTGCATCGATCCGCAAGAAATCTGTGAGCAGATCTTTTGATGATGGGACAGAGTTTGCCCCATCTGAAAGGGGGCACAAGGAACATAATAACATAACAAAGATTGGTTATGAGTATTACCCAATAAAAAATAAACCACAGTTCATCTTTCAGCAGTTTAGCAAAGTCAGACTAGTGAGATAATCTCTGAGATGTTACCGGTTACTGCACATATTAAAAAAAAAAAAAAAAAACACTCTTTGATAAGTTCTGCAGGGAAAACATTTAGTGCCTTCTTTATTACCAGAATATACCAAGTGCCTTACTTTCCATTATATGCATTACACAATCAAGCAATATCATGTTTTTTTTATTAAAAAATAATGTGTCTTGAAGTTATATTATAAAACAGATCATCTTTTGCACAGTTTATTTAATACAGGCTGTTTAGATCTAATAACTTAGTAGTTTATACGGGCTGTAGTGGCATTACCGATATGAGCCTTCACTGACACAAAAAGCAGTTCAACCAGCCAGCTGCATGATTTTTAATTGCTTAGGCTGGAATGTTCATTAAAGTCTATGTAAACCCAAACAATTAACTTCTCTAAATACATTTTTTTAAAATTGCTGTTTGAAAATTATAAAAAATTAAAATTACCCAATGATCCTGCCAGGTTCTCCTCCAACTGTGGTCTTCCTGTAATAGGGTGACAACACAACACAGTTTTAATGTTATGGCAACGTTGTCACTCTCACATACAGTGCCTTGAAAAAGTATTCATAACCCTTGACATTTTGTCATGTTACAACCAAAAACATAAATGTAATTTATTTGGATTTTATGTGATAGACCAACAGAAAGTGGCACATAATTGTGAAGTGGAAGGAAAATGATAAATGGTTTTCAACATTTTTTTTATCCCTGGTCAGGGATAAAGTTGTGGAGAAGTTTAAAGCAGGGTTAGGTTATAAAAAAATATCCCACGCTTTGAACATCTCACAGAGCACTGTTCAATCCATCATCCGAAAATGAAAAGTATGGCACAACTGCAAACCTACCAAGACATGGCTGTCCACCTAAACTGACAGGCCGGGAAAGGAGAGCATTAATCAGAGAAGCAGCCAAGAGACCCATGGTAACTGAAGGAGCTGCAGAGATGCACAGCTCAGGTGGGAGAACTATTAGTTGTGCACTCCAAAAATCTGGCTTTTATGGAAGAGTATATAAAGCAAACAGCGCAAACCAAAATTAACAAAAGACAAACAAAATTGCAAGCTGAACACAAAAAAGGTAAATCACAAATCCTTAAGAATAATATGTAAAAAAAATAGAAAGTGCAGCGCAAAACATATAAAAAATAGAATATAAAAGTTCATATCCAATTAGCAATGTGTAGAGTGATGTGGAAGAGAACACCCAGTGACTGTAGACTTTCAGTAATTTTTACAGTGACAATCCTCCACCAAACGGAAAAGGTACTCTTACCAAATGTGATAATCAAAAACGCATGGACCCATTCGTGGGATGATGGTGCGATAACGAGCCAACCAGGAGGAAATCCAAAGGTGTGTGATGACCAGGACACCAGAACTATCCTGCGCATGCGTGAAGCACGGCAGGGCTGTGGGTCTGGTCCTGCAGCCTCCTGGGACGTTTGACCTGTCCCAGGAGGCTGCAGGCGGTTGCCCAAGTGGACATCATTCTCGCTTAGAAGAAGGCAAGAAGGAAATGGTAGCTAGTACCTGTACAAAAATCTATATATAACACTGCAGATGTGTTCGAGGTGGAGACTTTTGTTTTTCAGTGAGGGTCCTTTTTAACAACTAACACATTTTTTTGGACTTTAGGAGCTTTTGCTATAATGTTCCAGTATACTCAGCACTTTTGCACATTAGGGCAGATTTACTTTGCAAAGTGCCCTTCTCCAGTTATGTGACATCCACAATCTCCAACTCTGTTGCTGGAACTTCTATCTGCACTCAGTCTTCTCTTCTTACAGATTTGAAGTCTTCAGCCATCTTGGATGGCTGAAGCCGGGATGATTTAACTCCCATGCACAGAGGTGTAGCGTGGGTTGTCAGCGTCCAGGGCAAGGCAGGTAATTTG
Organism: Lithobates sylvaticus; assembly: GCA_028564925.1. Lineage (NCBI taxonomy): Eukaryota > Metazoa > Chordata > Amphibia > Anura > Ranidae > Lithobates > Lithobates sylvaticus. The sequence goes on along the minus strand of CM053027.1, from coordinate 275,309,228 downwards.
TGCCCCTAACCTGAGGACTTGCCTATTCTCAGCTCGCTCTGGTCTGGCCACATGATCCCCTGTGTTAGTCAGTGGTGGCTGCAGGGGAGAAGAGAGAGCGCTTGACAATGGGTGGTAAAGCCTGGAGCAGTGACATTACCCATAGGTTCCTATGTCCTATCTGTTATTGGTGCTCCCTCTTCTCCCTGCATACATCACTGGCTCACACAGGGAATAACATGACCGGACTGGAGGAGCCTGAAAATAAGTGTATACCTATTTTCAACACAGGTTAGCCAACATAGGTGTTAGGAGAGGGATGGGAGAATTTTTAAGGCTAGTTAGGTTTAAATTGGGAATTCTGAGTTAATGAACCCCTTTGTGCTGCATTAGTGGCCACTGTCAGTTTTTTTTAACCAGTCTGACGGATTTTACATGCGCCCCACCACCAGGAGAAAACAATGGCTTGGTGAGAGGGATTCCCTTGTCAACATAGTATATGTTTTTGGGGGAATGATGTGAATTTCTTTCCTGTAACCCATGGTTGCAGGAAAGAAATTTGACCCCGTGCATGGCCGGCTTTATGTTTCTTTGAACAATATCTCATGTTTCTTTTTTGTATACCATTCCCACTAATTATTTTCTGTTGTGTCATACTACTGTTTTGTACATGCTTGCATTTCAATAAATACTAGGACTGGTATTATAAAGTAATTGTACAACTTCTCTCTCAGCAAATGTAGCTCTTTGAACAAAATGCATAATGTATATATAATTTTTTTCTTATAATAAACAGCTTATCACCTGTAACATATGCGTCATCCTTCATATTAATTGTAAATGTAATCTGTTTCTAAAGTCCTATTTAATAAAATACATAGCTTCCATCCACTTTCAGCTTGCAGTCAGACTTTTCAATAAGGTAGTGCATAGAGCAATAAAACTTCCACAACTAATTATATTTCTGATTACTATGGTTAGATCAGTGAAACATTGATTCTGATTGTTTGCCTTGACATAATGGGGTTGATTAGAGTAGGGCATGTTCAATTTAAAAGTGACCTTTTTCTCTACAAACGAGAGCAATAATTCTAGCCCTAGACCTCGTCTGTAACTCAAAACATGCAACATGTAGAATTTTTTAAACGTTGCATATGGAGATTTTTAAGGGTAAAAGTTTGTCACCATTCCACAAGCGGGTGCAACTTTGAAGCGTGACATGTTGGGTATCAATTTACTCGGCATAACATCATCATTGTGAATCATCATCTTTCACAATATAAAAAAATAATTGGGCTTACTTTACTGTTGTCTTATTTTTTTTTTATTAAAAGAAGTGTATTTTTTCCCCCCAAAAAAAAGTGCACTTGTAAGACCACTGCGCAAATACAGTGTGACAAAAGTATTGCAATGACCGCCATTTTATTCTCTAGGGTGTTAGGAAAAAAAAAAATATATATATATATATATATATATATATATATATATATATATATATATATATATATATATAATGTTCGGGGGGTTTTAAGTAATTTTCTAGCAAAAAATAAATAAATAATTTTATCTTGTAAACAAGTATGAAAAATAGGCCCGGCTTAACCACTATCCGACCGCTGGCTGTCAATTGAGGCCAGGCGGCGCAGCTCTCAGGACGTCATATGACGCCCCCCCCTTCCCTCCAGGGAGCTGCACGCAAGCCCGCCGTGTCACTGGGCACCCGATGCGTGTGCCCAGCGGCCGCGATGTCCGCCGGGCACCCGCGATTGCCCGGTAACACAGCGGGACCGTGGATCTGTGTGTGTAAACACACAGATCCACGGTCCTGTCAGAGGAGAGGAGCCGATGGTGTGTTCTCAGTACAGAGAAACACTGATCGGTCTCCTCCCCTTGTGAACCCCCTACAGTTAGAATCACTTCCAGGGAACATATTAACCCCTTCAGTGCCCCCTAGTGGTTAACCCCTTCCCTGCCAGTCACATTTATACAGTAATCAATGCATTTTTATAGCACGGATCGCTGTGTAAATGTGAATGGTCACAAAAATGTGTCAAAAGTGTGCGATATGTCCGCCGCAATATCGCAGTCACGATCGCCGCCATTACTACTGAAAAAAAAAATTATAAAAATGCTATAAATCTATCCTCTATTTTGTAGACGCTATAACTTTTGTGCAAACCAATCAATATACGCTTATTGCGATTTCTTTTTACCAAAAATATGTAGAAGAATAAGTATCGGCCTAAACTGAGGAAAAAAATGTTTTTTTATATATTTTTTGGGGATATTTAGTATAGCAAAAAATAAAAAATATTGTTTTTTTTTTTTAAACTTGTCCCTCTTCTTTTGTTTATAGCGCAAAAAATAAAAACTGCAGAGGTGATCAAATACCACCAAAAGAAAGCTCTATTTGTGGGGACAAAATGATAACAATTTCATTTGGGTACAGTGTTGTATGACCGCACAATTGTCATTCAAAATGTGACAGCGCTGAAAGCTGAAAAATGGCTTGGGCAGGAAGTAGGTGAAAATGCACTGTACTGAGGTGGTTAGTGGTTAAAATTTAGCTCCAGTGAGAAGTTCGGCATTCACTTTCATTCACATTTTTTTTTCATGTCTGGGGAGTAAATAGTTACCCCCACAAAGCAGAACTTCTGGTACTGCAGGCTGATTTCTTCAACTAGTTTCAGGCCTGGCTATCTGCTCTGATTCCTGGCCAGTGTAAAGCCTCATACACACGATCGGACTTTGTACCAACTTTCCTGTGGATTTTGGCCCCAAAGGGCGTTGGCCCCAAGTTTGTATTGCATACACACGATCAGACTTTTTAGGCAACAAACATGAACGTAGTGGCGTTTCAACCTGACACTTCAAAAGAGGACGTTCAAATACTCCAGCGCCACCTTTGGTAAACTTCTGTATTGTTGTCTGATCTTTTTCATTGGTTCTGAGCATGCGTGTCTGTACTTTGTACAAAAGTCCGATGGTTTTGTGTACACACGGTCGGACTTTGCTCCATCGGACTTTTGTTGGCAGAAAGTTGGTCCGTTCGCACCGCCAACAAAAGTCTGATGAAAACTGAAAAAGTTGGTCCGATGGAGCGTACACATGGTGGGATGTTGGTCCAAAACAGCTAATTTGCATGTTTGTTGTCAAAAAGTCTGATCGTGTGTACGGCCCTTAAGTAGTATGCAGGGCAGTGTACAGAGGTCAGTAGTAAGTAGGGCAGTGTATAGAGGTCAATAGTAAGTAGGGCAGTGTACAGAGGTCAGTAGTGGGTAGGGCAATGTGTAGAGGTCAGTAATATGAAGGGCAGTGTACAGAGGTCAGTAATATGTAGAGCAATGTACACAGGTCAGTAACATGAAAGGCAGTGTACAGAGGTCAGAAATATGAAGAGCAGTGTATAGGGATCAGTAGGGCAGAGAATACGGGGTCAGGAGGGCAGTAATATGTAGGGCAGTGTACAGAGGTCAGTAATATGTAGAGCAGTGTACAAAGGTCAGTAGTAGGTAGGGCAGTGTACAGAGGTTAGTAGTAGGTAGGGCAGTGTACAGAGGTCAGTAGTAGGTAGGGCAGTGTACAGAGGTCAGTAGGATGTTGGGCAGTGTATAGAGGTCAGTAGTATGTAGGGCAGGGTCCAGGGGTCAGTAGTAGGTAGGGCAGTGTACAGAGGTCAGTAGTATGTAGGGCAGTGTACAGGGGTCCGTAATAGGTAGGGCAGTTTAAAGAGGTCAGTAGTAGGTAGGGCAGTGTACAAAGGTCAATAGGATGAAGAGAAATATAGAGGTCAGCAGTATAAAGAGCAGTGTATAGGGATCAGTAGGGCAGAGGATACGGGGTCAGGAGGGTATGGTACAGGGGGTCAGGAGGGTATGGCACGGGGGGGGGGCGGTCAGGAAGGCATGGTGCAGGGAGGTCAGGTGGGTACACCATGGTATTGAGGGATCAGAAGGGCATGGTATTGGGAGGTCAGGAGGGCATGGTATTGGGGGGGGGGGGTCAGGATGGCACGGTATTGGGGGATCAGGAGGGCATGGTATTAGGGGTCAGGAGGGCACGGTATTGGGGGTTCAGGAGGGCACGGTACTAGGGGCTCAGGAAGGCAGAGTACAGGGGGTAATGCGGGGTTAGGAGGACAGTACACAGGGCTTGGGAGGGTATGGTATTGGGCTAGGAGGGCACAGTGCAGGGGCACAGGATGGCAGAGTACGGGGGGGGGGGGTCAGGAGGGCATGATGCAGGGAGGTTAGGAGGGTATACTGTTGGGGGGGTCAGAAAAGTACAACCGTTCTTTACTTATGCAGAGTGGCACAGGGAAGCTGTCATGACAGAGCTGCATATTCTGATCCCCACCGGCCCTTCTCTCACATCTCACCCCCAGCCGCAAGTGCCTTGGATGGATCAGAGGGGGAGGGATAGAACTCAGGGGCGCACTGCAGTCAGTAGAAGAGTTCCGGCATGTTCTGTCACGAGCCCGAACTCTCCAAGCTTCTTCAGAGGCTTTCCCCGCCCTGCAGCTGCGTGTATGCAAGAGGCGGGGCTGTCTGGTTTAGTGTGCGCCTGCACGCAATGAAGCTGTCAGGGAAAAGCCGTGTCGGCAACCTGAGGATCTGTTCGTGATCCCACCTGTCCATGGTCCACCTGACGGGTTGCTGACCCCAGCTCTATAGTGTGTACTTGTCGCAATTAAAAGCACTAAGTGTCATTTCTTGCTGCTGCTTCATTCCTCTGCTATCTGCATGAGCCACTTCTGACAAGTTTTTCTGACCCCCGATTTTACACACACATTTTGAAAACCTGGGTTACACGCGGTTTGTCTAAAACTCTCCAAGCATGAACATGATATATGATGGGCCCAGACAAAATGAGGTATAATATTGGACCAAACTATAACCAAATTGGGCAAAATAGCAAAACAGTGAGCAATTTTATATTTAATGTATGTAATCAGGTGCACCAAATGAGAATACCCCATATCGTAACCCCACACCTCGATGAAAAGGATGATGGGGCCCAAAGCAAATCTTTGAAGGTGCAAAAGTTCAGGTAATACCAGTGACCATCTCAGAATTTGAAAACCACATGATGTAAGGCCCAATATATGAAGGAACCGCCGATTGTTCAATCAATTCTGGGGAAAAACGGAAATCAAATATGAAATATCAAATATAAGTTCCTCAATCCCAAAGGCATCAAAAAAAGGTCAGAGAAAATGCAACTCAAGATGAGAGAGACTCAATTTAGGAGGAAAAACAAACTGATGGCAATATAGAGGATGTCAATCAAGATCTGAGCAGAAATTAGACTTTGGGAATCAGGACAGCAAGGCATACATTTCCAACCAGAGAGGTTAAACCAAAACAACAGAGCAGAAAGAGCAGTACTCACCTTCAAAGTGACTACATATTTTTCTTACAGATACAGGAGGTACTAGAAAAGAACCAGATGTCTGTCCTGGTGAGAGGAAAAAGAAGGCACTCACTCGTCCTAAAGCTTATGGTACGTTACTCGTGTGTTTTAGGATAGAGAGGCCTGAACTGGGATCTAGCAAGGGTTGAAAGTGAACTGGAGAGAGCCAGCACCAGCAGAGCAGGAAGGGTCTTATGCAAATGGCAGTCCTGTCAGAACTGTCCTGATAGAACCAGGGTTTCGTGTAGAAGGTAGGCAACTTGGCTGGGACCACAGCAGGAAGAAGCACTGGAGAAGAAGAGATTTGGCTGCCCACAGCAGCTCCCAGCTGCAGGAGTTGTACACTGATGACAGGAGCTGGAGCGACCACAGGAGAAACCACTGTGAGAAGCAGAGAGCGACACTCAAGTATGGGCGGTGTTCTGGGACTTCTGGAACAGGGAGGGTCTAGCAGCATAAAAGGAAGCTCTATTTAAGATCTGGTGATGGTAGGAATATACCAGGGAGCTGCAGGCAAACAGTCTGGGTAGGAGTAGAGCCAGTGCCATAAGAACCAGTGACTCCAGCTATAGTCCTGTGTGTGGCTGCATTACTGCTGATCCTGGAAGAGGTTAGGGCTCACCTGGACAGTGGGCGGATGTATCTGGTAGGAGTAAGGGCCATTTTACACATGCAGGCTAAAACACTGCTGCCCACACAGCATCTTGAGTTGCAAAACCGTGCGAAGAGATGGCGTGATGCACGTTTCATTACATCATACAGCTCCTTATATTCGTTCATTTATTTATTTTTTACAGAGCCTTATATGAAGTGTACAAAGTGACTATTCATTCATGTCAAAGCACGGTGTACTGCGCTTGCTATGCAGTGACATGCAGGGACCATGCAGTGTGGCGCAATGTCACACAAACATGTTGCATAAAATCGCACAAGTGGCTGACACTTGTGTTTACAGAGACAAACAGTGAACCACTTATCGTGGCTTTCAGTAAACAGCCAGCAGATGCCTTTCCTGGATACTACCAGCGTCCTGGCAATTGAATGACAGGATGTAGTCCTATGTGGGCACATTAGTAAAAATGAAACTGTCATCTTGACAGCCAAATCATAGCTTCCCTCATCACACTGCCTTTTTTATGTTTATGAAACTGTGTATCATAATGGAAACAGCATTACTTGAATACCCATGGGGAATTACCAGTCCTTGTAATTGTGGAGGAAGCCATGGCAGATGCCACGCTTGCACAATAAAACTGATCTGATCGCCTCCACAATGCGGTCGTCAGGAGCAGTGGTTAAACTGTGATCGCTAGATCTACTCCAGACAAACCACAGTCATACTCACCAAGAGGAGGTTCAAGAAGAGGACCAGGTGGAGGAAAGTCTGTCACTGTAGTGCGATGAAAAGGATTCTTTGTTGTTCAGGCACCTCCTGAACAGCTCCAGGTTGAGCTGTTGCATCACCCCCAGCAGGGGTGAGGGTAACTGAGTAGGATCCAGTGGAAGATGAGAGAGCAGGTGTCATGCCACATTTGGCTACCCATCACATTTTGCTACCCGCTGGAGTGCGCATGCGCAATGCCGCCATATGCGTTCCAACTGTTGTATGAAACCACTTTGCTAAAGGGCCCCTCGCTTCGCTCACCACTCTTCGCTCACCACGCTTCGCTTGCCACGATTCGCTCGGCATAATTATAATCTAACTCTATGTCCACTTGGATGGTGGGGCTTGAACATGGACTCGGGTGTGGGCACAAAATTCTGCGCAAGCGTAGATCGCCACAATGTTGGAACGCATATGGCATTGTCGCGCATGCGCAGTCCAGCGGGTAGCCAAATGTGACTAAAGAACCGGCACAGGAGGGCTCAACATCCAAGTGACCTGGGAGCCAAATCAGCAATGTTGAGGCAGGAGCACTTGGGGGTGCTTTTGCACTTGCTAATGATGAGCCAGCCCTGACTTCATGAAAAAGACTAAGTCCAGTGATGATGGGCTAGAGAGTGAAGAAAGAAGCTGCTGAAAAATTATGCAGTCCAATGGGGGAAAATTTCCATTGCAAAGTGCAACATTCCTAGCAATGTGAACAGCCTATTTTCCTTTAGTAAATCAACCCCAAATAGCCCAGAAATGGTGGGGTTTCAACCTAACCTGGGTAAAAAAAGACCCAGATGTCTAATATAAAGTTACAACAGACTAAGTTGCTACTCTTATTAATCATCTTTAAAAGGGCTGATTTGCTTAAACTGGAGAGTGCAAAATCTGGTGCAGCTCTGCACAAAAACCAAGCTTCCACTTTTTTTTTAATTATCAAAGCTTAATTGAATAAGCTGAAGTTAGAAGCTGATTGGCTACCATGCACAGCTGCACTAGATTTTGTACTCTCCTTTTTTAGTAAATCAAGCCCAAAGTGTACTCTTCACGGTACCTGGTTACTGAAACATAATTTTTGTGACTTTTGCCATCCGTTGGAAAAGTATTTTAAAAACAGTGAGATATCTTTTTGTGTACAGCTTTTTTTTTGGTGAGCTTTTATTCTTACAGCTTTTGGTTTATTTTTGTAATTTTACCCTATTTTCAGTTTTAATTTGCTGACAATTATCTAACATTTGATTTATTGAAATATGTCACCATTGTACATGGGTACAAATGCTCTTTGAGAACAAAAATGTGTATGGATAGTACATCACTATGACATAAGTTTTGTAGGTTTGCTCCAGTTTGGCAGGTGTGCTTATCTATTTTTCAAATTGATGGCACCTTTCTTTTAACCAGTTGCTGCCCACTCACAGTACATTTACTGCGGGCATGCGGCATGGGCAGACTGGATCACGTAATGCATGTCATCCAGCCTGGGGAGCGCAGCATGCCACTCCCACGACCGCTATGTCCACCGGTCGCTTTAATGAATGTAATTTATAACAGCTGTGCTTTCTATACAGTGATCCTGTGATTGGCCCACAGTTTTCACATGGTACCTGGGCCAATCACAGTACCCTGCGATTAGCTGTAGCTAATCACAGATCACTAGTAATCACAGCTGTTAATGTAACCCTTTCATGACAGTTCAGAACATTGCTGGTACAGTGATCATAATTGTAACAGTCATCAAAGTGAAAAAAAACTAAAAAAATGATCACCCCCCCCCAGAGTAGTACAGTGTTACTATGGTGACACTAAACTACTCTGATGAAAGTATGTAAAATAAAAATAGTAAAAAAAGAACAAAAATGTAACAAATTTTAATAAAACATTTCTAGGGTTTTTTTTTGTTTAACATATTGTCACCAGCGGCGCTTTGCGGAGGTTTTTAACCCTTTTGCGGCCGCTAGCGGCCGCATACCGTGGGTAAAACGATGGTAAAGCAGCGCTAAATATAGCGCTGCTTTACCGTCGCCGCCCCGCACCGCCCCAGTGTGAAGCCAGCCTTACTAAATATCTCACACTGTCTTCCAAATGGGGTCATTTGGGGGGGGGGGGGTATTTGTACTGGCCTGGCATTTTATGGGCCCTAAGAAATTAGATCGGCCATCAGTACATCGGAATTGATCAATTTTCAAATATATATATGCCATACTTTGTAGACCCTATTAAGGGATTTTTTTTTTTTACCAAAGATATGTAGCAGAATATGTTTTGGGCTAAATTCGATTTTTTGATTTTCTTATTGGATATGGTTTGCAACAGAATGTAGAAAATATCTCAGTTTTTTCAAAATGTATATAATAAAAAAAAACAAGTGGTGATCCACTACCACCAAAAAAAAAGCTCTATTTGTGTGAAAGTAATGCATGGCCACACAATTGGCCTGGGCATGAAGAGGGTAAACATTTCCAGAGCTCAAATGGTTAAATACTTACAATTAGCTCTAAGTTCAGTTCACCCTTTTCCTGTACAACCAGCAGCTGTTTTTTATCCTTCATAAATGTGTTGGTGTGGAGGCTTTCCAAACTAGAGTACGGGAAAATGCCACTGATATTTCAGCATGCTACTTTTTCATAAATACACCTCAAACATACTACCTCTATTTCTTTCAACATTTGTTTTGTAGTATAAAAAAAACGGCACAATTTTAATGGTCATTATGGATAATTTCATAGGTATTCAAATGGATGAATGAAAAGTTATTGTACACTAAATAAAAAATTGCTATCTTCTGAACATATTTTAACATGCAGATCTTATTTGTGATTTTTTGCAACTCAGTTTTAAATTATTTATTATCTAATGAAAAATGATACTCACACCTAAATTGTAAACAATTTATTAGTTTTAATTGCACACTAACTTAGAGGGTCATATTGAACATACAAGCTTACAGACCTGCCAAATAAAGTAAAAAGAGTAAAATATTTAACTGCTATATAGATACACCTATAGGTATTGTTAGTGGGCCAATCCATAGTTCTTAGGGCTCCGTTCACATCTTGGCATTCTGAATCGTGGGCGTAATCGTGGCAAATCTTGGGACGCCCCTGCCACTTACAATGCCACCCCAAACACAGCGCGTTTTTGCCGCGATTCATCAGGCGACAATCACGTTACAATCACGCAAACAGAATCGCGGGACGGCTGTCCCCCCAAAAGAAGTACAAGAGCTTCTTCCACCCGTGATTCAGAATGCCAAGATGTGAACAGAGCCTAAGTGAACCTGACAGGGTCTAAAATATTACAGTTCTGAAGTACAGGCACCTGTGTCTGTAGATTTCCTGGGAATCTCAGGACCAGGATATACATGGGGCCTGTTTGAGTTCAGAATAAAGTTTCATTACAGGCTATGCTTTGTGAATGGCAAAGCAAACAGAGGTGGCAGAGACAAGACTCTGGAACTAATGTCTGTTAAAGAAACCTCTCTGATGTGGTGGAGAAGAATCACAAGTTCAAGAAGGACAAAGGTACACAAGTTTTACGGTGTCTAAATGTATAAATATTAAGGTGCCCTGTATTGGGCTTTAAGCCCCTGCCCTTTCCTGGAGCTAAGCCCCATTACCTTGTCCATAAATCCACAGCTTCTACAGCCCACTGAAGTTCTGGCATTTGAAAATGACATAACAGGGGCAGAGTTTTGTGCTGGGAGGAGGAGGTTAATGTGTTGTCAGAAATTCAGGCTCCACGTACAGCCTGGGCCAGGGGGCTCAGATCTTGAAGACCAAAAAGGGTACTTACACTTCATCACTGTTGGTATCTTGAAAAATTTTAGGCCAGGTTTCAAGCCAAAAAGGCCAATCAATGAAAAATTGGGCAATTACTGGCTAGGGTATGTGGAGAAGTATTAATAACTGTTTGGATCAAATATTAAAAGGCTATGCTAGTTACTTTGTGATGTGATGTGCATGTACACAGAATATACTGATAAGATAATGATTTGCATAGTGATTTGAAAATCACAGCAATCAGTCATTTATCAGCATTAAATGTAGATTGAAGGTAGTTTGAAGTATCCTCAAAACAAATCTGTGACTGAATGCTATGAGTTACTGCATGTCATTGGTTTCAGGAAAGTGACACTTTGAAAATACATTCAACTAAATTTAAAAAGGTGTGATTAGTGGTAAAGTGATGTCAAGAATCAAACTAGTAATTTATATAATTACTATATATATAATTTATAATGAAAATTTACTAATGAAAAATGAATTACTGTATTCAATTCCAATCAAGCAGAAGAATTTTTAAAAATGCTTCTTCTGTACATGACTAAATGTTGGAAGTGCACACAGGCTCACTTATATTTTCTTTCCATTTCAGTAAATTGTGTCCACTTTTACATTACTGCTCGTCACACTTTAGTAAATCAGGACCACAGTGGCTGTTTTCAGTACGTAGTTAAATCATGACCACAATGGTATATTCTAAATAGGGAAACCAAAAATTTAAGAAAAGTAGAGCAGTAGCCAATTGTAAACCACCAGGTTTCTCGCCCCATTTGCCCAGTGACAGAAAGATAAAAACTGGTTTATATTCATTTGCTTTACTTTCCTTAGTTTGAACAGCAGCTGTATCAATGTTTGTATGTTTAAGGGAGCTCCTGCATGCCTTCACATATAACTTGCACAAGTGTTTTCAAAATTTTTTAAAGTTATTTAAGGAACAACATAGAAATGGGAAGAATATGGATATAACAAAACTCTAATCTAATTCACTAAAATTTCAAATAATTTGGAAAAACAACTTTCTTTAAATACAGGAAAATTGTTATGCATGCTAGAATAAAGAGTGTGCCTAACACATAAGTTAGTCAAGCAATGGTACTCAGTTTTTTATATGGGACAAGAAGCCGGCAAAATAAAACCAATGTTCCTATTCCTGGCAAGGGTTCACAAGTATGGAAACATTTTTAATTAACCTTAAAAATAATTTTAGATATCGCCTCTTTAATAAAGGCATACATTCAAATAAATGTCTCTAAATACAACTAGTATAAACATTAAGCAAATGCAACAATCTTTAAAATTTCAAACCATAAAGAATAAAACTAGGCAGGTTCTGCAGATTTCAATGAAATATTTTTTAAGCAGCTTTCATTTTTCGTCTTCGATCTACTTTGGGAAAAGCAGACCAGTCAGCTTGACTCATATTTTTCATAGTTGAGACTTTGAGGTCAATACTGGGCTTTATAGATGATTCAGTGAGAGTCTATACAAAAATGAGGAAACACATAAATAATGACTTTTAAGATGTATTTGATGGATTTTAATACTACTACTGTAAATATTTTTTTGTTACTATACTGAGTTTATATGAACTGTATGGTGCTGTAAATAGATTTCCCCAAATGTTCAGAATGGCAGAGTGGCTTTAGGTTAAAGGAGACAATTCTGTTATATTGTCATCAGCTCTCGGTTACACTCTGCAGCATTTCTTAATAGTTGCATTTTGCATCTAATTCATAAAATGCAGGTCACTATCTTGAGTTATCTCTGCTTACAGGCCTGGGTAATTGGCTTTGGGATTGTGCTGATGGCATCAGCCTGACAAAGATTTGGATGGGATTTCAAAACCCATTTGAAGCAAACAAAAGCTCATCAACCCAGGTATTAACGCAGCAGAGAGAACTCCACGACTTGAGGAGAGCAAGTCATGTGACTTTTACAGGTCACATAACTCGGCTCACCTGTCAATTTCTTTCTGCCTCTTTATTTTATTGCGTTTCATCAGCTTAGATTTGTAAAGCACACCACTATGCTTTATAAAAGTGTAGTAGTGTTTTTGTCCTAAAGCAGTGGTAGAGATGCAGTACTGTCATAGCACTGCCTATCACACAGTTCCCTAAGCCCAAATAATTCTTCAAGGGGTTGTAAACCCTCATAGTTTTTCACCTTAATGTACTGCAGCACCCCCCCCCCCTTACAGAAACCCAATCGTTCCAGCGACGGGGATGAGCACAGCAGCTCCTGCTGCTGTCTCGGGTCCTCATTGGATAGATTGACAGCAGCGGGAGCCATTGGCTCCCGCTGCTGTCAATCAAATCCAGTGACATGGGAGTCGGGGGCAGGGGCCGAGTCCTGCTGTCTGTGTCAATGGATGCAGCAGCAGGACTTGGGAGTGAGCCCACACGAGTGTCCCTTTGGAATGCGGGTCTCCGAGGGGGCACTCGATGTGGGGAGGCGTAAGAAGCACCGCTGGAGGACCCCAGAAGAGGAGGATCGAGGTCGCTCTGTGCAAAACCCTTGCACAGAAGAGGTAAGTATAACATGTTTGTTATTTTAATTTTTTTTAAACACGAGGCTTTACAATCACTTTAATTATTAAATCATTCATATTATTGTTTAAGTCCAGTGAAAGGTGAAATCTTACAATTAGAACTTTAGGAATACATTGCTAAACCTAAATAGATTATTCTGATAGACACTGTATTTACATTTGCTGCTATTATTACTGTAATCTTGACTATATATATATATATATATATATATATATATATATATATATATATATATATATATATATATAGTCAAGATTACAGTAATAATAGCAGCAAATGTAAATACAGTGTCTATCAGAATAATCTATTTAGGTTTAGCAATGTATTCCTAAAGTTCTAATTGTAAGATTTCACCTTTCACTGGACTTATATATATATATACAGTATCTCACAAAACAAATACACCTCTCACATTTTTGTAAATATTTTATTATATCTTTTCATGTGACAACACTGAACAAATGACACTTTGCTACAATGTAAAGTAGTGAATGTACAGATTGTTTTATGCCGCGTACACACGAGCGGAATTTCCGTCGGAAAAATCTTGGATGGTTTTTCCAACGGGATTCCGCTCAAGCTTGGCTTGCATACACACGGTCACATAAAAGTTCGCTGAAGTTTCGACCACCAAGAACGTGGTGACGTACAACACTACGACCGAGAAAATGAAGTTCAATGCCTTTGAGCATGTGTCAAATTGTTTCCGAGCATGCGTAGGAATTTTGCGCATCGGAATTGCTACAGGCGATTGGGATTTCCGATCGGAAACTTTTTCCGACCGAAAAATAGAGAACCTGCTCTCAGTCTTTTGATGGCGGGAATTCCGCCAGCAAAAGTCTGATGAAGTATACACACAGTCGCATTTTCCAACCAAAAGCTCTCATCTGTCTTTTGCTGGCCGAATTTCCGATCGTGTGTATGCAGCATAACAGTGTAAATTTGCTGTCCCTTCAAAATAACTCAACACGCAGCCATTAATGTCTAAACTGCTGGCAACAAAAGTGAGTACACCCCTAAGCGAAAATGTCCAAAATGGTCCCAAAGTGTCAATATTTTGTGTGGCCACCATTATTTTCCAGCACTGCCTTAACCCTCTTGGGTATGGAGTTCACTAGAGCTTCACAGGTTGCCACTGGAATCCTCTTCCACTCCTCCATGACGACATCACGGAGCTAATGGATGTTAGAGACCTTTCCTCACAGATGCTCAATAGGGTTTAGGTCTGGAGACATGCTTGGCCAGTCCATCACCTTTACCCTTAGCTTCCTTAGCAAGCCAGTGGTCATCTTAGAGGTGTGTTTGGGGTCATTATCATGTTGGAATACTGCCCTGCGGCCCAGTCTCCGAAAGGAGGGGATCATGCTCTGCTTCAGTATGTCACAGTACATGTTGGCATTCTTGGTTCCCTGAATGAACTGTAGCTCCCCAGTGCCCGGAAGCACAAATGCAGCCCCAGACCATGACACCACCCTGCTTGACTGTAGGCAAGACAGACTTGTCTTTGTACTCCTCACCTGGTTGCCGCCACACACGCTTGACATCATCTGAACCAAGTAAGTTTATCTTGGTCTCATCGGACCACAGGATATGGTTCCAGTAATCCTTAGTCTGCTTGACATCAGAAAACTGTTTGCAGGCTTTCTTGTGCATCATTTTTAGAAGAGGCTTCCTTCTGGGACGACAGCCATGCAGCCCAATTTGATGCAGTGTGCAGCGTATGGTCTGAACACTGACAGGCTGACCCCCCACCCCTTCAACCTCTGCAGCAATGCTGGTAGCACTCATACGTCTATTTCCCAAAGACAACCTCTGGATATAAAGCAGAATATGTGCACTCAACTTCTTTGGTCGACCATGGCGAGTCCTGTTCTGAGTGGAACCTGTCCTGTTAAACCGCTGTATGGTCTCCGCCACCGTGCTGCAGCTCAGTTTCAGGGTCTTGGCAATCTTCTTATAGCCTAGGTCATCTTTATGTAGAGCAACAATTCTTTTTTCAGATCCACAGAGAGTTCCTTGCCATGAGTTGCCATGTTGAACTTCCAGTGACCAATGACACCAAATTGAACACACCTGCTCCCCATTCACACTTGAGACCTTGTCTCGAGTGTGAGCTGTACACTCACTAATTTACATTGTAGCAAAGTGTCACATGAAAGTGTTGTCACATGAAAAGATATAATAAACTATTTACAAAAATGTGAGGGGTGTACTCACTTTTGTGACATACTGTATACATATAGTCAGGTCCATAAATATTGGGACATTGACACAATTCTAATCTTTGGCTCTATACACCACCACAATGGATTTGAAATGAAACAAACAAGATGTGCTTTAACTGCAGACTTTCAGCTTTAATTTGAGGGTATTTACATACAAATTAGGTGAACAGTGTAGGCATTACAACAGATTGTATATGTGCCTCCCACTTTTTAAGGGACCAAAAGTAATGGGACAATTGGCTGCTCAGTTGTTCCATGGTCAGGTCTGTGTTATTCCCTCATTATCCCATTTACAATGAGCAGATAAAAGGTCCAGAGTTCATTTAAAGTGTGCTATTTGCATTTTATATCTGTTGTTGTCAACTCTCAATATGAGATCCAAAGAGCTGTCACTATCAGTTTGCATGTTTTGCGTTACAGAGGAGGTCTATGAATATAATTATTGCTCTCAATCTACCGATCGCGGCGATACCTCACATGTGTGGTTTGACCACCGTTTTCATGTGCGGGCGCTACTCACGTATGCGTTCGCTTCTGCGCGCGAGCTCGTCGGGACGGGGCGCTTTAAAAAAATGTTTTTTCTTGATTTTATTTATTTTTACACTGTTTTTAAAAAAAAATAAAAATTGTCTCACTTTTATTCCTATTACAAGGAACGTAAACATCCCTTGTAATAGAAAAAAAGCATGACAGGTCCTCTTAAATATGAGATCTGGGGTCAAAAAGTCCTCAGATCTCATATTTGGACTTAAATGCAAAAAATAAATAAATAAATAAATAAATAAATAAATGTCATTTAAAAAAAATGACATTTGTAAAATGTGCCTTTAAGACGTATGGGTGGAAGTGACGTTTTGACGTCGCTTCCGCCCTGCTATGGTATAGAGACGGGTGGCGGCCATCTTAGCCTCACTCGTCTCTATGCCCAGCCACGGACAGGTCCCGATCGCCTCCGCCGCTGCCGACGGCTCCGGTAAGCGGCGGGAGCACCTCTCCCGCCGCCGATAACGGTGATCTCGCGGCGAATCTGCCGCGATGACCACCATTATCGGAATTACGACCGGAGCTTGAAGAGATGGATATCTCGGTTGTGGCAGCAGCTGCTGCCGTTACCGAGATATTCCTCTTCAAAATCAGGACGTATATAGTTGTGCGCCGGTCGTCATGTGGTTAATCTCAAATCTATTGTGGTGGTGTATAGAGCCAAAAATATTAGAATTGTGTCGATGTTCCAATATTTATGGACCTGACTGTATATATATATATAAATATTTAAAGCCGTATTAAAGCCAAAAAAAAAATGTAATATATTGCAAATTAACAATCATTAGGCTTTGTCGGTCTGGAGTGAGGGAAGTGTATGTACTAGCAGATTTAAATACACTAACTAAATGAAGCCAAATTCCATCTCACACTTTATAAGCAATTACAGCAAACAGTTTAAAAGCACCCTTGTCAGTAGTAAATGGTTTGTATCAACCCTGTAGCTGATACATCTGCAAGAGAGCATGTTATTTGAAAAACAACAGACTTACTGGCCAGATCACTAGATGAAAATAGAAGAAAGAAAGCCTAAACAAGAAAACTAAAACAGCCACTACATCTAAGAATTGGTAAGCTACAATATAATAAATGTTTGCTCTTGGGTTTGATACCATTTTAACCACTTGCCGACCGCTGCACGCTGATTTACGTTGTCAGAATGGCACAGGTGGGCAAATGTACGTCCCTCCCTCCCCGTGGGGCGCAGTCGGGCCCCCCGCCTGCGGCGGTCGGATTCGTTAGAGGACCGATCAGTCCTCAGGTCCCGGCCAATGATTTATTGCCTGGACCTGCTGATCGGTCCGAATGAATGAAATCATTCCCCTGCCTGTGTAAGTGTAAACACAGACAGGGGAAGTGACGTCATCTCTCCTCGTGGAGTCTTTTCAATTCCAGTGAGAGTAAAAAGAACGTCTAACAGTGAGTTGCACAACACTACACTAACACCAGTACACATAGGTACACTTGTCACCCCCCCCCCCCCCCCGTTAACCCTTTCACTCCCTGTCACTGTATCACCAATTGCAGTCTTCCAATTTTTCACTGATCACTGCATTGGTGTCATTTGTGACTGTAATAAGTGTTAGGGCAGTTAGTAGTAGGCCCAGGTAGGTCTAGGGTACCCCCTAAGAAAGGTTTAACCCCTTGATCGCCCCCAGTTAACCCTTTCACTAACAGATCTTTTTTTCTGAACGCCGTATTTGTGTCATGGGTGATGCTAGTTAGCCAGTTACTTGATTAGTTTCACCATCAGGTTTTTATAGCGTCAGGTACCCCCATATATTACCTAATAAAGGTTTTAACCCCCTGATTGCCCCCTAGTTAACCCTTGGCCCCCCTGTCACCAGTGATCACTGTATTAGTGTTACGGGTGACGCTGGTTAGTTAGTTTGTTTTTTATAGCATCAGGGCACCCGCCGTATATTACCCAATAAAGGTTTAACCCCCTGATCGCCTGGCGGGTGATATCAGTTAGGTTTTAGCATCAGTCAGGGTCTGCGTCACCCCAGGCAGCGTCAGATTAGTGCCATTAGCGCTAACACCCATGAACGCACCATAAACCTCCCTTAGCAGTCAAGTGTCTGAACGGATCGATATCTTTTATCTGATCAGAACTATATTAGCATTCCCAATAGTTTAGGGTTCCCAAAAACGCAGCGTTAGTGGAATCAGCCCAAATACCTGCTAGCACCTGCGTTTAGCCCCTCCGCTCCGTGTAGTGGATCCTCAAGTCCGCTGGAAAATCCTTGAAGCTGGGGAAGTGTTAACTTATCCACGGCCACCTTGTACCCCTCCCCCCCCCCCCCCCCCCAGTAACTGGACGACACACAGTTCGGGGAGTCAATGAACAACTTTATTTTAGCCACAGCTGGCTTTTTATATGCTTCCCCATGCAAGGGGTTTCTTAAATCATTTTCCAGGGGCATTCCCCTAACAATAAAACCGTGCCCTACAAATAACTAGGAGTGTAATTACATCTCGTAGCAGATAATAGGTGGATTCATTAACACACTGAACAATAGGTGAATGGAAAGCTGCCTCAGACCCTACTTAACCCAATTTACTTATTCAGACATCAGTAGACATTTCGTCTCCACCTCTCCTGGAATGCCCATACTAGGAGACAGAGTTCCTGGCCATCAACGTCACAGTGTAACGGGGACTAGATCTTTATATTTCGCTACACTCTGCACCAGTAAATTTAGAGATCAAAATGTCAAATCGAAGGTACACTAGTGAAGAGGCCTACACGTTTCTGAGCATGACAGATAGTGACGAGGAAGTCACCCATCTGTCAGATTCAGGCTCAGAATACGATCCTGTAGACAGCAGTGGCACCCTGACAGATAGCTCTGACATCGGAGTTGTGATCCCTGCCAAGTTCAGACGTACCCGACCCCATTCTTCTGCTGTTGTTGAGGTGCAGGGCTCTCGTATGGAGCAGAGAGCCAGTTGACGTGCAGGGCTCTCGTATGGAGCAGAGAGCCAGTACTAGTGCCGCTCATCCTTCTGGTGAACTGGCAAGCACCAGCGGCCTAGTACACCCTGGTAGTAATCAAACCAGCACTACAGTATCACGTGGTGACGTAGCAAGTCCCATAAGTGCAGTTCAAGCTGGTGAGGTGGCTAGCACAACTAGTGTCCCACAGCCACCAAGAAGACAAAGACAGGCCCGTCGAGCCCATAGTGCCCTTCCTGCTGCATTTGCCAATCCTAATTGGGAGCCCACCACTTCTGCAGCACCCGTACTTCCCCCATTCACTGGCCAACCCGGAATTCAGGTGGAAATATTGTTGATTTTACGTCACTTGATTTTTATTTGCTGTTTTTCACAGACGATCTCTATAGATCTATTGTGGACCAAAGCAATTTGTATGCTGGTCAATTCATCGGCGCTAATCCCCATTTGACCCTTGCTAGAGAATGGAAACCTATTACAGTTTCCGAATTTAAGACCTTTCTGGTCCGGTCCCTCCTCATGTGCATAACTAAAAAGAGTGAGTTGCGGTCATATTGGTCCACTGACCCAATTCACCATATGCCCGTGTTCTCTGCCTCCATGGCCAGGGCATGTCGTCCTCGGGGTGACCCTGGATACGATCGGCTCTACAAAATTAGGACCCTCGTAAACCACTTCAACCACCAGTTTGGAGCCTTGTTTACTCCCCATCAAGTTGTCTGCATTGATGAGTCACTGATTAAGTTTTCTGGCTGCCTGTCTTTCAAACAGTATCTTCCCAGCAAGCGTGCCAGATATGGGGTTAAGATGTACAAGCTCTGTGACAGGTCCACAGGCTATACATGTAGTTTTATGGTTTACGAGGGAAGAGATAGTCACGTAGACCCGGATGAACTGCCCAGACTACATAGGGAGTGCTGGTAAGAATGTGTGGGACCAGTGGCGTACTAAGGTGGGTGCGGGTCGCACCGGGTGCCACACACTGGGGGGGTGTCAGGCCGGTGCCCCCTCCTTGATGGAAGCGGGGACAGCGCACGCGGTGAGTGACAGGCAGCGGCAGGTGAGGTGAGAGGAGGGGGAGGGTGTTCGCCGCTCTCCGCGGCTCTGATCTGTCTGAACGGTAATGACAGAAAACACACACACCCATCACACACTGAGAGGGGGGGGGGGGGGGTGTTGCGTGGGCGAGGCCAGTCGGCACATCCCCTTCTCTGGTCGCGGCTCTAATCAGTCTCTACAGCGGCTGTCAGCCGAGCAGAGTGAAGCCGCCTCCCCCTCCTTCTTTATCTCTACACAGGGCTGTGCATGCAGAAGGAGGGGGAGGTGGCTTCAATCTGCTTGGCTGACAGCCGCTGTAGAGACTAATTAGAGCCGTGACCAGAGAAGGGGATCGTTGTGGGGGGTCTGTATTGTGTTAGGGGGGGGGGGGGCTCTGTGCACTGTAGTAAGGGGTCTGCACTATAGTGGGGGGTCTGTACTGTAGGGGGGGTCTACACTGTAGCGGGGGTCTGCAATTTAGTGGGGGGTCTGCACTGTAGGGGGTCTGTACTGTAGGGAGAGGGTCTGCCCTGTAGGGGGTCTGTGTAACATGCAGGGGGTCCAGAACTGTTAGGGGGGTGTCTGTATAACATACAGGCGTCCAGAGCTGTGGGGGGCTGTGTAATGTAAAGGGGTGCAGGGCTGTATAACGTAAAGGGGTCCAGAGGTGCAGGGTACTGTGTAATGTAAAGGGGTCCAGAGGTGCAGGGTACTGTGTAATGTAAAGGGGTACTGAGGTGCAGGGTGCCGTATAATGTAATGGGGTACAGAGGTGCAGGGTGCTGTATAATGTAATGGGGTACAGAGGTGCAGGGTGCCGTATAATGTAAAGGGGTCCAGAGGTGCAGGGTGCTGTGTAATGTAAAAGGGTCAAGAGGTGCAGGGTGCTGTGTAATGTAAAAGGGTCAAGAGGTGCAGGGTGCTGTGTAATGCAAAGGGGTCAAGAGGTACAAGGGCTGTGTAATGTAAAGGGGTCCAGAGGTGCACTGTAATGCAAAGGGGTCCAGAGTTGCAGTTGTGGAGAGGGGGTACATAGTAGTGACAAAAAGATATTGAAGGATGCAGGGGGCACGATGTGATGTTTTTACATTTCAAGGTGGGGGGGGGGGTGCCAGATATAGCATCCGCCCCAGTTGCCAAATGCTCTTGGTACGCCCCTGTGTGGGGCCATTATTCCAAAAGGGGTACCACTTGTATGTGGACAATTATTACACAAGCTTGCCACTTTTTGTTCATGGAATTGGCGCATGTGGCACCGTGCAATCTAATTGACGGTTCTTACCTCAGCAGCTTGTAGATTCCTGTCTTAGGCTGGGGGAGAGAGCCTGCTTGAAGTGTAATAATTTGCTCACTGTGAAGTGGAAGGATAATCAGAATGTTTTTGTTCTGTCCTCCCTTCACGCAGACACGACGGTCCAAATTCCTACAGCGACTGGTGTTGTGGAGAAACCCTTCTGTCTTGGCTCTGCTGAATGCTTATGTGCTATACAAAGCTTCATCATGAACTGGATCCTTCCTCAAATTCCAGGAAAAGATCACAGCCCTTCTGTTTCCAGACGGTGCTGTGGCCCAACCTCCCAAATCCAAATGCAGTAAGCCGGCTGCATGAGAGGCATTTTCCGTATGTCCTCCCTGGTTCCCCTACCCAACGAGCCCCCCAAAGAAAATGTTGTGTCTGTAGAAAGCGCTGATATAGACGTGACACCTGCTATTATTGTCCCTCCTGTCCTGACCATCCTGATCTTTGAATTGGTGAATGATTTGAACGCTACCACACACTAGTGGTGTATTAGCATAGGGTACAGCACTGCACAGACTAGGACACACTTTCACAGGGTTTCCAAAGATGCCATTGCATTTTGAGAGACCTGAACTGTTACAACCACTGCAACCGTTACAACCACTACAACCATTACAGTAATAAATAAATAGATAAAAATATATAAAATAAAAAATAGTTGTTGTTTTATTGTTCTCTCTCTCTATTGTTCTGCTCTTTTTTACTGTATTCTACAATGCAATGTTTTATTGTTACTATGTTTTATCATGCTTGTTTTTCAGGTAATTCTTTTATACTTTACTGTTTACTGTGTTTTATTGTTTTCAGGTACGCCATTCAGCTGCAGCACTGATTTATCTTGACAGAAACAGAGTTTGCTCCCACGATACGTAAATCAGCGACTCCAGCGCTGTAGAAGGTGATTTCACCATCACAGTTAAAAAAGAGAAAATATGCCGAAGCATGTGGGCAGGGGTGGAGGGGCGATTTGCCCCTAACATTAGGGGTGGATTGCCCCCATGCGTTGGCATATATTTTTTTAGGCACAGATTGTGTTAATAAAAAAAATGTTTTACTATGTTTTATTGTATTTGCTTTGCAGGTATGGTATGTCTTAAGCATCATACACACGATTGGATTGTTGGCCAACAAAACCATGGACTTTTGTCTGAAGGGCGTTGGCCCAAACTTATCTTGCATACACACGGCACACAATTGTTGGCCAACAATCACGAACGTAGTGACGTACTACATGCTTTTTCAGCTCTTTAGTGCCACTCTTTGGGCTGCTTCTGCTAATTTCGTGTTAGTAGAAGTTTGGTGAGTGTTGATTTGTGCTTTTCTTTTCACGCTTTTCATTTAGCGCTTTTCATTTCGTGCTTTGCAGTTAGTTTCTGAACGGCCGGAGTTATTGCTTTGACATAATTTTTTTGGTTGAATAATGATTTGATTTGATATATTTTTGGATACCATATTTATCGGCGTATAACGCGCACCCCAAGTTTAGGAGGGAATTTAAAAGAAAAAAACTTTTAGGAGGGAAGTTTAAGGAAAAAAACTTACATTTAAATGCCCATTAATGCAGCCTTGTCAGTGTCATTTTCAGCCTTGCAATGAAGCCTTGTCAGTCATTTGCAGCCTTGTCAGTCATTTGCAGCCTTCCATTGCAGCATAGTCAGTCATTTGCAGCCTTGTCAGTCATTTGCAGCCTTACATTGCAGCCTTGTCAGTCATTTGCAGCCTTCCATTGCAGCCTTGTTTGTCATTTGCAGCATTGTCAGTCATTTGCAGCCTTCCGTGTCATTTGCCTTTTTTATTTTAAAAATGGCGCAGCCGAGATACAGATCGGATGTCCTGTGTATCTCAGCGGCACTCGGTAGTTCTCGGCCGGCTTTCGGGTATTTTCGGCCGCATTCGGCCGTTCCCGACTATCTCCGGCCATTCGCGGCTATTTTCGGCTTTCCGAAAGCCACCGAGGATGGCCGAGTGAGGCCGAAAATAGCAGAGAACGGCCGACGATACACGATTGCCGCTGAGGACGGCAGAAAAGCTTCCAGACGGCGGGGGATCGGCGTATAACACGCACCGCCGATTTTCCCCTGATTTTAAGGGGAAAAAGGTGCGTGTTATACGCTGATAAATACGGTACATAGAATGCACTTTTTGGTTAAGTTCTATTGGCAGATAGCATGTATAATTTTATTTGTTTTCTTTTTTTAATGCACAATAAAAAAATTGTGTAGAATAATACTTGGCTATGTGTTTTACTTCAAATGATATTTTGGGAGTAGGCAGTTACTTTTAAAAAATACAATGTAAAATTAACAAGGGACACCAACATAGTTGTATCTTTGATCTTAAAAACTACTGGATAATGGTGTTGTGGTAACTTGACCAAATAAAAAAAAAGCATAATAATATTATTCTTGATATCACTAGAAAAAAAAAGCCTTTGAGAATTTGCTTGCAATAACTCCATCAGTATCACCAGCAAAGCAGCTTCATTATTATCCCATTAAAGAAGAAGAAAATGTGCGCTGCATTTCGAGATTTCATAATTTGCCACGTCACAAATGTTAATTCTCCATTACGAACGCTAGTTTACAAGACCCGTCCTTGTTTCCGAGCATGCATGTTTGTACTTTGGACTTTTGTCCAATGGAAATCTGACAACAGACATCTGTCCACAGAGAATT
Source organism: Lithobates sylvaticus (assembly GCA_028564925.1). Lineage (NCBI taxonomy): Eukaryota > Metazoa > Chordata > Amphibia > Anura > Ranidae > Lithobates > Lithobates sylvaticus. The sequence continues at coordinate 275,285,394 of CM053027.1, read as the reverse complement.
TTCAAACCTGCTATCCAACATTTGTCAGCGGAAAATACAACAACAATGTCACCAGGGGGTGGAGGGTCTGTCACCATTTACTCACTGTTGTTGTGATTGTGACCAGTGGATTCTTTCTGCTGAATCTTCTGAGACTTGTAGTCCACCAGCTTTGATAAAGACTTTTTTTCCGGACTTTTTTTGCTACATATATATATTTATCCATACATATTGTTCTTTTGTGATTTTTCATTGTGTATTTGCGCTGCACTTTCTACTATATACATTGTTCAAACATGGCATGGTTATATGTGGAATTACACCCCAAAATACATTCTGCTGCTTCTCCTGAGTACGGGAATACCACATGTGTGAGAGTTTTTGGGAGCATAACCGTGTACAGGACCCCGAAAATCAATCACCGCCTTCAGGCTTTCTAAGGGTGTAAAATGGTGACTTCACATCCTCACTACCTATCACAGTTTTAGAGGCCCTGAAATGTCAAGATAGCACAAAACCCCCACAAATTACCCCATTTCGGAAGAAGTTTTGGGAAAATTATTTAATTTTTTTTACACAAAGTTGTCGCTATATTCTATATTGTTCAAACATGGCATGGTTATACCGTATATACTTGAGTATAAGCCGACCGGAATATAAGCCAAGACACCTAATTTTACCAAAAAAAATGGGAAAATGTATTGACTTGAGTATAAGCCTAGGGTGAGGAATGCGCAGCTACTGTAAGTGTTAAAGAGGGTCAACAAAGCCCATTTGCAGCCTCACTGTGCCCATTTGCATGCCTCACTGTGCCAAATTTGGGGTTCCTAGTACCAAGTGGCCCGAGATACGGGGACCCAGAATCGGGTCGGAAAAAGTCAAGCACTTTTCTGCAGCAGAGAATGACATTTTCCAAACCGACTTTGGGGCCCCGTATCTCGGGGCCACTTGATGCTAGGAACCCCAAATTTGGATATGTTGTAGTGTTGGTTCCACTGGGTCTGCACACCAAATGGGGTTCCTAGCACCAAGTGGAGATACGGGGCCCCAAAATCGGGTTGGAAAATGTCACTCTGCTGGGGAGTATGGGGATACAACATGTGTAAAGCCCCATACACACGGTAGGATTTTCGCATGGATTCTGTCCGATCGGACAATGTTGTTGAAAAATCCGACCGTGTGTATGCACCATCGGACAGTGTACGTCGGATTGTCCGACGGACAAAGTCCTATCTCCTGCTGGATAGATTTTCCGACAACACGGTCCGATCACACCAAATCCGATCGTGTGTACCGTTGTCCGACGGACAAAGTGCTACGCATGCTCAGATCACATTACAAGACCAAAGCTATTGGCTACTGGCCTCTACGTAGTCCCGTCGTAGGCAACAAACGTCACCACGTTCAGAATGATCGGATTTTCCGACAACTTTGTCCGACCGTGTGTATGCAAAACCAACATCAGACAAAGTATGACGGACATGATCCGACGGACCTGGTCCTCGGATAATCCGAGCGTGTGTATGGGGCTTTAGACTTTTTGGGAGCCTAGCCACGTACAGGACCCCAAAAACCAAGCACCGCCTTCAGGCTTTCTAAAGGCGTAAAAATAGGATTTTTAAAACAGCTTACCTGTAAAATCCTTTTCTTGGAGTACATCATAGGACACAGAGCCTCAAGTATTTACTTAGTGGGTTATGGGCCTACCTTCAGGTGTTGACACTGGTATAACCAATACAGGAAGTTGACTCCCCTATATAACACCTCCTCCTTCCAGGAGAACCTCAGTTTTTGTAGCCAAGCAATATACTTACACCCCATAAAAAGAGGGGAGGGAGCTCTGCGTCCTATGATGAACTCCAAGAAAAGGATTTTACAGGTAAGCTGTTTTAAAAATCCTATTTTCTTTATCGTACATCATAGGACACAGAGCCTCAAGTATTTACTTAGTGGGATGTCCCATAGCAATGCTACTTGAGGGGAGGGAGACACAACCCCTAGGGCAACCCCCAGACCTGAGGACTTATACTGCTGCCTGCAGCACACTGCGCCCGAAGGCGATATCCTCATTCCATCTCACATCCACTTGATAAAATCTTGTGAATGTATGCACTGAAGACCAAGTCGCGGCCTTACCAATCTGAGCCATTGAGGCCTGGTGACGCACTGCCCAAGAAGCACCAACCGCTCTTGGAGAGTGTGCCTTAACTTGAAAAGGGGGAATCTTTTCCTTTAAATCATAAGTTTGAATTATAACTTGCCGAATCCACTTAGCGACAGTGGATTTTGACACTGCCTGTCCTTTCTTAGGACCCTCTGGCAGAATAAATAAGACGTCAGTCTTACGAATCTGAGCAGTTTTCTTTAAATAGGCATTCACTGCTCTCACTACCAGTGTTGGTCATCTTACTTTAAAAAAGTAATTAGTTAAGTTACAAATTACTTCTCCCAAAAAGTAATTGCGTTAGTAACTCAGTTACTACATTGGAAAAGTAATTAGTTACGCAGCAAAGTAACTGACTTTTTTTTTTTTTAAATATTCTATACGTGTAACTAAGGGGCGGGTCTAGTATTACTGTAACCAAGGGGCGCATTTATTATTATTGTTATATATCGTGTAACCAAGGAGCTGCTCTATTATTACTCTAACCAAGGGGCAGATCTGTTATAGCGTGTAAGCAAGTTGCGGGTCTATTATTATATCGTGTAAGGGGCGGATGGCTACAGAAGAGGGCGAATGTTAAATTAATGGGCAGAGCTCGATCTATAACAATAATAATAAATGCGCCCCTTGGTTACAGCAATACTAGACCCCCCCCCCTTACTTACACGATAGACGCCACTTGCAGAGTAGCACGAGCATCGGGAGCGTGCGGCATCGCCTCGTACAATTACATGTTAACTGCACCTGCGCGGTGTAGAGTTCACTCAGAGCTGTTTAGGTTTGGCAATTTTCGTAAGCTCCGTAGTCCTTCGTACTGCGCAAGCCCTGCGCCTGCGCAGTACAGGGGGTCCTTATCCGGCGGGGGAACTTTTTCGGCAGGACACCGGAATTACACTACTCCCATCTAGTGGCGGTAGATGTAATTGGGGTAACTAAGCGAAAGTAATGGGAACTGAGTTACCATGAGGGGAAAAGTAATCAGTTAGATTACTAGTTACCCTCTAAAGTAACTGCGTTAGGTAACTCAGTTTATTACATCACTGCTCACTACATCAAGATGTAGTGACTTTTCTTTCCTGGAACCTGATCTTGGGAAAAACGTTGGCAGGACAATATCTTCATTAAGATGAAAGCCTGAAAGTACTTTTGGCAAAAAGCCTAGACGAGGGCGTAACACCGCTCTGTCCTCATGAATAACCAAATATGGCTCTTTACAAGAAAGAGCAGCCAATTCGGAAACCCTCCTTGCGGGGGATATAGCAACCAAAAATACCAGCTTCCTAGTCAGAAGGACTAAAGGAATATGCCGTATGGCTTCAAATGGTTGTTTTTGTAACACAGACAAAACTAAATTTAAGTCCCAAGGGCTCAAGGGTGATTTAACTGGTGGATTAATCCGCATCACCCCTTGCATAAAACCCAGACTAAAGAATGTGTAGCAAGAGGTCTTTGAAATAAAATCGATAAGGCTGAGACTTGGCCATTAATAGTACTCAGGGCCAACTTCATCTCTACGCCTAATTGTAGAAAGGCAAGAATTTTGCCTATGATATATCTCCGAGGGTGCCAACCCTTGGATTCGCACCAGGAAATATAAGCCTGCCAGACTCTATAATATATAGCTCTAGAAGCTGGCTTCCTAGCATTAATCAAAGAAGAAATAACTGACCTGGAAAGCCCACGTTTCGTCAGAATGTGGGTCTCAATAGCCAGGCAGTTAAATTTAGCATTCATAAGGTAGGATGGAATATCGGCCCCTGTGACAGCAGGTCTGGCCTTAGTTGGAGGAGCAATGGATCCTCCACTGCCATCTTTACGATCTCTGCGTACCATGACCTCCTGGGCCATGCTGGTGCTACCAGTATTACCGACTTTCTTTTCAGCTTGATTCTGCAAAGAAGTCGAGGCAGCAACTGAATCGGGGGAAATGCATAGATCAGTGAGGACTGATCTCACGGGGTAACCAACGCATTTGTACTGCATGCGAGTGGATGTTCATGTTGAACCTGGGCGCTAAAAGAGCTACGTCTGGAGTCCCCCATCTTTGGCAAACAGCCCGAAAAACATCGGGTGAAGAGACCATTCCCCCGGCAATAACTGCTGGCGACTTAATTAGTCCGCCTGCCAATTCTCTACTCCCTGAATGAAAACTGCTGATAGGCAAGGGACATTCTTTTCTGCCAAAGTTAGAATCTGGTTCACCTCTCTCTGAGCTGAGAGACTTTTGCTACCCCCCTGGTGATTGATATATGCCACAGCCATGACATTGTCGGATTGGATCCTGACAGGACAATTTTTTAACCTGATGGTCCAGGTTCTCAGAGCCAGATACACTGCCCGAATCTATAGGATGTTGATGGGCAGCACTCTTTCGGATCTTGTCCATTGTCCCTGGACAGTCTTCTCTATTATCACTCCCCAGCCTGAGAGGCTGGCATCTGTCGTTACTACTTTCCAGATAATTGGTCTGAAGGACTTTCTGTCATGGTTATGCAGTAATCTTCCTCTGTTTGCTTACCTCTCCTCATGTGTTCAGACTAAGAGGCCAGCCACTTCCACCTGGTGGTTTTTTAACTTCTCCTCTAAGCATGGCTCCACCCCATGCCCTATTGGGGAACCCTATATTAACCTGTGCACTGCAAGCCAGTGGTGCTGATCAACCATTGTGTATCCATTGTGTTTTCGGCTTCCTGTTTCCTGCTTGCCGTGTGCGTTACGTTTGTCTCTGTTACCGACCTTGGCGTGTTCTCAACGATTCCTGTCTGCTTGTGACCTTGACCTTTTGGCATGTCCCCGACCAGCCCCGTCTGCCTGTGACCCTGAACCTTTGGCGTGTACTCTGTTGTTCCTGTCTGCTAGTTGCCCTGACCTCTGCCTTATCCCCTTACTATCCTTGTCGTTCCAGCCTGCTCCTTCTTTCTCCTGTAGTTTACTGAGAGCGTGAGCTGTGAGACCCTAGGGGCCCACGACCTGGAGCCAGACTGCAGCGAAGTCCATCCTCACCACTGGAGGCTTTGGCGAACACCTGCTGGCTCTTAGACTCTGCGCCCTGGGGAATCTATGCTCTAGCTCCCACTGGGATCTGTGTTAGGGATCCAGTAGACCTGTGTCCTGAATCTCCCTGGGTACAATCTACAGCAGTCAGTCCTAAGGTCCACTACCTAGCGGTGCACTTCCGACTCCTACAGAGTGCATCTGTCACCTGGTCTCAGGTGACCTGACACTTTCCCTTCAGCAGATTCTGGGTTAGTAACCACCGATTGAGGCTCGGAGACACTCTCGGAGACAGCTGCATTGGCAAGTCCAAAGCTTGGATAGTTTTGTTTCAAGCAGACAGGATACTGTTTTGTAACAGTCTCGAATGAAACAGAACATAAGGAACTGCTTCGAATGAAGCTACGATCTTTCCTAACAACCTCATACAAAGGCGAATTGAGGGATTTCTTTTTGATCTGACCCTCAACACCAGCTCTCAATTGGAGCTGATCTTTGCTGGCAGCAAGAACACCTTTTCCTGGGCAGTGTCTATGATCAGGCCCAAATACTCCAATCTTCTTAACGGCTTTAAGGAGGACTTCTTTAGGTTGGGAACCCAACCCAGACTTTCCAGGTAACTGCTTGTAATGCATACACTTTGCTCCAAGCGAGCCACTGACTGGTCTATTATCAATAGATCGTCAAAGTATGCCAATACTGTTATGCCCTGTGCCCTTAACCTGGCTAGAGGTGGGGTCAGTACATTTGTGAACACACGGGGTGCTGTAGCTAGCCCAAAGGGCAAGGCTACAAACTGAAAGTGCTGTTCTACTTCGAACCGTAGAAACTTTTGGTGGGCAGGAAATATAGGGACATGCAGATATGCATCTCTGATGTTGATGGGCGCCAGGATGGAAACTACTGACTTGATCGACTCCATGCGAAAGGAGCAAATCTTCAAGAATTGATTTTGATTCCTCAGATCTAGAATGGGTCTGACATCCCCATTTGGCTTTGGTACCGTAAAAAGGTTTGAGTAAAACCCCAAACCTTGCTCTTGTGTGGGGATCTGAATGATCACCCCTTGATCCAATAACCGGTCTAATGCCTGAAACAGGGATTGCCTTTTCCCTGGATCCTTGGGAACGTTTGATCTCAGAAAACGAGATGGTGGAAACTCCCGGAATTCTAGTTTGTATCCTAGAGACACTGTGGAGAGAACCCATTTGTCCTGAATTTCCACTTGCCAGACTTCTGAGTATTTCAGAAGTCTTCCCCCCACTCTGGTGAGGGGGGACGCCTCTTCATGATGAGGCCTTGGTATTCTGCTTAACAGATTTGTGGCACCAGGTCTTCTTATGTGCCTGGGACTGACCCTGAGGTCTTCCTCTGCAATCTGATGGCGGAGGCCATCACCCCTGCCTAGAGGTGGATGCCCCTGGTGCAGGAGGAAAAGTCTGCTTAAATGAAGGACGTTTATATTTTCTTTTGACTGGCAAAAGAGTACTCTTTCCACTAGAAATCGTCTGGATGTATTTATCCAGATCCTCGCCAAATAGTCGCTCCCCATGGAAAGGGAAACTAGTCAGAAGCCTTTTACAAGGTGCTTCGGCTGACCAATTTTTTAACCAAAGGGTTCTACGCATGTGTATTAGCCTGGTAAATAGAACCTTGGGGTAGTTTGGCCAACTCAATGGCCTGCTGTGCAGGGACCACTTTAAGAGCATCTGTAAACTGGTCCCTTAAGGACTGACAGACGCCTATTGCAGGTTGAGTAACAGTCCCTGCCAAGGAAAAAGAGGATCTTAATAGGAACTCCAACTTCTTATCTGTTGGATCTTTAAGCATTTGCGCATTGTCTACTGGACAAGTCAAACTTTTATTCACATTGAAAATCGCAGCGTCCACTGCTGGAACTTTCCATCTTTTAGTGAATTTTTCCTCCATGGGATAGAGAACTGAGAATCTCTTTGGAGTGAACAAATGCTTATCCGGATGATTCCATTCAGCATAAATAAGCTTCTCTAGTAATGCATGAACAGGAAATGCATGCATAGGTATTCAAGGTTTCAAAGAACCCAAGGAAGAAACCGGACTTTCAGCTGACTCCTTTAGGGGTAGCATAAAAGTAGAACGAGCCATCTCTGTTAGGATTTGTACCTCAGATTGTTTAGTTAAATTATCAACTATTGTTTCCTCCACAGAGGAATAATCGGCTTGTTTTTCCTCTTGATCGTCTGAGGGTAATACCTCATCCTGTCTCCACTGTTCCCCTGCTAAAGGGTTTGGAGTGAGAGAGAGGGATCTAGCACGCTTCCTATACCCTTATACGTTATGTCCATAGTATTGTATGTACAGTGGTGTGAAAAAGTGTTTGCCCCCTTCCTCATTTCCTGTTCCTTTGCATGTTTGTCACACTTAAGTGTTTCGGAACATCAAACCAATTTAAACAATAGTCAAGGACAACACAAGTAAACACAAAATGCAATTTGTAAATGAAGGTGTTTATTATTAAAGGTGAAAAAAAATCCAAACCATCATGGCCCTGTGTGAAAAAGTGATTGCCCCCTAAACCTAATAACTGGTTGGGCCACCCTTAGCAGCAACAACTGCAACCAAGCGTTTGCGATAACGTGCAATGAGGCTTTTACAGCGTCCTGGAGGAATTTTGGCCCACTCATCTTTGCAGAATTGTCCTAATTCAGTTACATTAGAGGGTTTTCGAGCATGAACGGCCTTTTTAAGGTCATACCACAACATCTCAATAGGATTCAGGTCAGGACTTTGGCTAGGCCACTCCAAAGTCTTCATTTTGTTTTTCTTCAGCCATTCGGTGGTGGACTTGCTGGTGTGTTTTAGGATCATTGTCCTGCTGCAGAACCCAAGTTCGTTTCAGCTTGAGTACACGAACAGATGGTCGGACATTCTCCTTCAGGATCTCTTGGTAGACAGCAGAATTCATAGTTCCTTTTATCACGGCAAGTCTTCCAGGTCCTGAAGCAGCAAAACAGCCCCAGACCATCACACTACCACCACCATATTTTACTGTTGGTATAATGTTCTTTTTCTGAAATGCAGTGTTCCTTCTACGCCAGATATACTTGGACACACACCTTCCAAAGAGTTCCACTTTTGTCTCATCGGTCCACAGAATGTTGTCCCAAAAGTCTTGGGGATCATCAAGATGTGTTGTGGAGAAATTGAGACGAGCTTTGATGTTCTTTTTGCTCAGCAGTGGTTTTCTCCTTGGAACTCTGCCATGCAGGCCATTTTTGCCCAGTCTTTTCCTGATGGTGGAGGCATGAACGCTGACCTTAACTGAGGCAAGTGAGGCCTGCAGTTCCTTGGACGTTGTTGTGGGGTCTTTTGTGACCTCTTGGATGAGTCGTCGCTGCGCTCTTGGGGTAATTTTGGGCGGCCGGCCACTCCTGGGAAGGTTCACCACTGTTCCATGTCTTCGCCATTTGTGGATAATGGCTCTCACTGTGGTTCGCTGGATTCCCAAAGCTTTGGAAATGGCTTTATAACCCTTTCCAGACTGATAGATCTCAATTACTTTCTTTCTCAATTGTTCCTGAATTTCTTTGGGTCTCGGCATGATGTGTAGCTTTTAAGGATCTTCTGGTGGACCTTACTGTGTCAAGCAGCTCCTATTTAAGTGATGCCTTGATTGTGAACAGGTGTGGCAATAATCAGGCCTGGGTGTGGCTAGAGAAATTGAACTCAGGTGTGGACAACCACAGTTATAGTATGTTTTAACAAGGGGGGCAATCACTTTTTCACACAGGGCCATGATGGTTTGGATTTTTTTTCACCTTTAATAATAAACACCTTCATTTACAAATTGCATTTTGTGTTTACTTGTGTTGTCCTTGACTATTGTTTAAATTGGTTTGATGTTCCGAAACACTTAAGTGTGTCAAACATGCAAAGGAACAGGAAATGAGGAAGGGGGCAAACACTTTTTCACACCACTGTATATGGTAAAACTATTGCTGTTCCCCATTTAGTTCCATCAAAGAGGAACCACTGCTACAGGATCACACATGCTGTTACAGCCAGGACCGAGAGCAACTGGGTAGCAACGTATTGAGGTAAGTGTATATACTCCCTCTAGAGGAGACATTTTTAAAGGCATACAGAGTTTTATATATATATATATATATATATATATATATATATATATATATATATATATATATATATATATATATATATATCATAATAATATATATATATATATATATACTATATATATATATATATATATATATATATATATATATATATATATATATATGGGAAAAAAAGCATAGGTGGACCTCTTATGCCGCGTACACACGTTTTTTCCAACGGAATTCCGTTCAAGCTGTGTTGCCTACACACGATCACACCAAATTCCGACGGTCAATAACACAGCAGCATAAAACACGTTCGAGCACTATAAAAGGGAAGTTTAATGCTTCCGAGCATGCGTCAAATTGTTTCCGAGCATGCGTCGGAATTTTGCGTGTCGGAATTGCATACACACGATCGGAAAATCCGATAGAAAGGTTTTCCGTCGGAAAAATTGAGAACAGGTTCTCAATTCAAAGTCCGTCGGGAATTCCAACAGAAAAAGACCGTTGGGCATACACACGGTCGGAAAATCCGATGAGTAGCTCCCATCGGAAATTCCGACCGTGTGTACGCCACATTACAGTTCCTAGGCTTCTCCCCTTACCTTATCCTCGCTGCAGGATACTGCTATAATAGTGAATCCAAACTTCACCCATCACGGCGGGCAGCGTAGTTAAACCTTCAAAGATCGGGTCCCTTTAATAGGGGTTCCACTCCTTTGGGCCTGTATAGCACCCCTCAGGACAACTTTAGCTAATGTGGTAAGACCAAAAAGAGTCCTGGTTCCTAGAGTCCAGCCCTCAAAGAGAAGCGTTACAGGTAAAACCTTGTTCTTCTGTGCGAGGCCCGGGTACCATCTTGTGGCCGCAGTGGCATGGATGGATCCGGCTGTGTAGGCTTTTTAAATCCAGCACGGATCCCTCCTGGAGCTCCGTAGAGCACATCTTCACTCGTGACCAACACCTTAGACACTGGCAAAAAAACTGAGGTACTCCTGGAAGGAGGATGGTTATATAGGGGAGTCAACTTTCTGTATTGTGAATAGTGCAAAAGGAAAGAAAAACTGCGCTGTCTTATAAAGATATTGAAAAATATATGTACACTAGCGGCCTGCACAACAGGTAACTGTAATGAGTGAATAAAATTTGAATATAAAAAAGTGCGGCGCTCATAGAGCATGAAAAATAACAATCAATGTCTAAAAGTGATGATACTAAATTATGATACAGTATCCAAAAATAAAAATTAATATATGAATGTGTGTCACTAAAAATAGTGAACAAACAAATATGATAAATCAAATGGATTGTGAATCAAAAGATCATATATATGGAAAGGGTTGGTAGACCTACTAATCACATAATCGCATAGATCACATATACAATAAATATGACAGTAGAAAAATCTTGAATATATATCACCATATAAACAAAACCATATAGCAACGTGTGTTACAAATAGTGATCTAAGCAAAAAACACCACCTAATAGTGACATAAATTCAACATTGGTGCGTTAAGAAATATATAACAGGTGACTTGGTGCAAGTTGTCTGTTGCAGTCCACCACCTCTTGGGAATGCGCTTACCAGATAGCGTGAACTCAGATAGGCTTACGCCGTATGAGTCACAAAAGGCAGTTGGTGTCACTACACCCGTGGGAGCATCTACTTGGGGATGGTGCCAAACGACAAGATCCTTCACTGGATATATCCAAAGAACTCTCAGGAGGGAGGGATGATGGATGTTATACCACTGGTAGTGCTCAAATTAGTGGGACCGATAAAGAGAAAAATGGAGCCACATAGTGTAATACCATAGGGGATTTATTTTGACAAAGCATATAAAAATGGGTACTCACATTTAAAACGACATGTAAAAGCATATAATGGTCTACTGGTAACGCAGTGGTAACAGCTAACCGAGTCCCGACGCGTTTCGCCTCATACAGGCATCATCTGGGGGTGCTGGTCCACTGCGGCCACTGCGTATATATAGGATGAGGGTACCTGAATTAGGACCAGACTGCCATCACCTGTGTGGTCGTGCTGAAATGACACTTCCTGTATCTGCAAAGATGGCGTCTATGGCTTGTGTGTCAAGCCTCCTTTTGGTATTCACACTAAAGGTGTTTGCAAGCATGGCCCCAGAGGCTTGAGTATCAAGCCTCATTTTGATAACAGAGGAAGGTCAATGATAAAGAAAGCACTTCCATGTGTCAGCTGAAATGACACTTCCTGTATCTGCAAAGATGGCGTCTATGGCTTGTGTGTCAAGCCTCCTTTTGATATACACACTAAAGGTAATTGCAAGCATGGCCCCAGAGGCTTGAGTATCAAGCCTCATTTTGATAACAGAGGAAGGTCAATGATAAAGAAAGCACTTCCATGTGTCAGCTGAAATGACACTTCCTGTATCTGCAAAGATGGTGTCTATGGCTTGTGTGTCAAGCCTCCTTTTGGTATACACACTAAAGGTGTTTACAAGCATGGCCCCAGAGGCTTGAGTATCAAGCCTCATTTTGATAACAGAGGAAGGTCAATGATAAAGAAAGCACTTCCTTGTGTCAGCAAACATGGTGCCCACAACTTATGTGTCCAACATCTAAAAAGTGATAAGGGGGGGTTTAGCAATGTTAATAACTACAAGGAACCAAGTGGATGGTCTGGCGCTAAACAGATATTTACATTAAAATCATAGTAAGTGTATAATAGACGCTTATTATACACTAAAACAGCGAATGTACAACCGGGGTGATACATTTTAATGTTAAAATTTAAAAACAAGAATATCGGTGATGAAGGCCAAATATTCTAAAAATCAATATATACACATATATATATATACACACATATATACATATACATATACACACATACACATAGAAGAAATATATAAAAAAGAAATTAAACATTTATATTTATAGGAGATTCCCCAAAATGTTTAAAAATAATGATAGTAAATAATGGTGAACATAACGAATATATATTCACCGCTGTACACCTGTATTCCCCATTCTTTGGGGATAGAGGCGGTACAGCATTTTTTAGATCAAGACGTTTCCATTGTATCCAATCAGCGTCAGTACATTATAGAGTTGTTGGAATTCGCAACAAGCCATAACTACTTCTGGTTTGACCAGAAGTTCTACATCCAGCAGAGAGGCGTGGCGATGGGGGCTAAGTTTGCCCCCAGCCTCGCCAACCTGTTTATGGCTAAGTGGGAGGAGGATGTCGTCTATAAAGAGGGAAGTTCCTCCCTAGTCCTATGGGCCAGGTATATAGACGACATCCTCCTCCTATGGGATGGCGATTCTGAATCCCTTAAAGAATTCTTTTCCATCTTGAACTCTAATGACCGGGGTATCTCTTTGACCCTCGAATGGAGTGCCAGTAGTGTACATTTCCTCGACCTAGAGATCAAGATGAATCAGGGCAACTGGGAATTTCAAACATTCTTCAAGCCTACTGATAGAAATGGTTTCATACCAACTGATAGTTGCCATCACCATTCATGGCTTAAGGCAGTCCCCAAAAGTCAATTCTTGAGGCTTCGTAGGAATTGCACTGATCTTGAAATCTTTAAGAAACAGGCGACTGTCCTTTCAAAAAAATTCTTGGATAAGGGATATGATTCAACCTTAGTACAGTCCCAATACCAGGAAGTTCTCACATTAGATAGACAGTCCCTGTTTGAACGTACCCCAAAAGAACGTGATAGTTCCCATAAATGGGCAGTTCTTACATCCTATTCAGTACAACATCGTGATATTCAAAATATCCTGAATAGGCATTGGAACATATTGAAGACCGATAAAGTTCTTTGCCCTTTAATACCTGAATGGGCTAAAGTTACCTTTAGGGGCGTTCCATCCCTTCAAAGCAAAATAGCTCCCAACATCATCAACCCTCCAGTCCGACCATCTTTTTTTCATGACTTGAAGGGCTATTATCCTTGTAAAAAGTGTAATGTTTGTCGTCATAACTCAATAGGGCGCAATAAGAGTTTACAATTTTGCTCTACAATCACAAGACGTACATATTCCATCAAAGGATTTCACACCTGTTCCTCTCGTTTTGTTGTTTATTTGATTACATGCCCTTGCGGGAAGCAATACATTGGACGCACCACTCGGACGTTTTCTATTCGTGTTGGTGAACATATAGCCAAAATAAAAAGTGGGGACGTTAAACATACAGTCCCCAGACATTATAGAGAATGTCACGATCGAAATCCAGAGGGCACCAGTTTTCTAGTGATAGATAGCTATATTCCACCATGGAGGGGTGGAGCCATGACTCGCGGTGTGTCCCAGCTTGAAACGTTCTGGATTTTTGAGTTGCAAACCTACCAGCCATGGGGCCTAAACGTCGATTGGGATATTAATTCCTTTTTGAATAAAGCCTGAGTTTCTCATATATATGTTACACTGAATGGTCATTGCCATGTTTTTTGACATGGTAATGGACGCATTCCGTGTTCCAATATAACCATTTCTATTTTTTATATTAAACTATTTGTATTTTATTTTTTGGTCTCCGCATCCCATATTAGTTTAAATATAAATCTAAATATGGAATAGTAAATAGATTATATGTTTTGTTCTCATATTGATATAAATTTATATAATATTTCCTTGTTTGTATATTTAGATGGTTGTCATATGGAGGTACCTGCATGGGTCAGTTTTCCATCACGTTAGATTGAGTCAGTGGGATAATATACATTATCAACTTTTTACAATTTTATACATTAATGATGGCGATTATTGGTGAATATATATTCGTTATGTTCACCATTATTTACTATCATTATTTTTAAACATTTTGGGGAATCTCCTATAAATATAAATGTTTAATTTCTTTTTTATATATTTCTTCTATGTGTATGTGTGTATATGTATATGTATATATGTGTGTATATATATATATGTGTATATATTGATTTTTAGAATATTTGGCCTTCATCACCGATATTCTTGTTTTTAAATTTTAACATTAAAATGTATCACCCCGGTTGTACATTCGCTGTTTTAGTGTATAATAAGCGTCTATTATACACTTACTATGATTTTAATGTAAATATCTGTTTAGCGCCAGACCATCCACTTGGTTCCTTGTAGTTATTAACATTGCTAAACCCCCCCTTATCACTTTTTAGATGTTGGACACATAAGTTGTGGGCACCATGTTTGCTGACACAAGGAAGTGCTTTCTTTATCATTGACCTTCCTCTGTTATCAAAATGAGGCTTGATACTCAAGCCTCTGGGGCCATGCTTGTAAACACCTTTAGTGTGTATACCAAAAGGAGGCTTGACACACAAGCCATAGACACCATCTTTGCAGATACAGGAAGTGTCATTTCAGCTGACACATGGAAGTGCTTTCTTTATCATTGACCTTCCTCTGTTATCAAAATGAGGCTTGATACTCAAGCCTCTGGGGCCATGCTTGCAATTACCTTTAGTGTGTATATCAAAAGGAGGCTTGACACACAAGCCATAGACGCCATCTTTGCAGATACAGGAAGTGTCATTTCAGCTGACACATGGAAGTGCTTTCTTTATCATTGACCTTCCTCTGTTATCAAAATGAGGCTTGATACTCAAGCCTCTGGGGCCATGCTTGCAAACACCTTTAGTGTGAATACCAAAAGGAGGCTTGACACACAAGCCATAGACGCCATCTTTGCAGATACAGGAAGTGTCATTTCAGCACGACCACACAGGTGATGGCAGTCTGGTCCTAATTCAGGTACCCTCATCCTATATATACGCAGTGGCCGCAGTGGACCAGCACCCCCAGATGATGCCTGTATGAGGCGAAACGCGTCGGGACTCGGTTAGCTGTTACCACTGCGTTACCAGTAGACCATTATATGCTTTTACATGTCGTTTTAAATGTGAGTACCCATTTTTATATGCTTTGTCAAAATAAATCCCCTATGGTATTACACTATGTGGCTCCATTTTTCTCTTTATCGGTCCCACTAATTTGAGCACTACCAGTGGTATAACATCCATCATCCCTCCCTCCTGAGAGTTCTTTGGATATATCCAGTGAAGGATCTTGTCGTTTGGCACCATCCCCAAGTAGATGCTCCCACGGGTGTAGTGACACCAACTGCCTTTTGTGACTCATACGGCGTAAGCCTATCTGAGTTCACGCTATCTGGTAAGCGCATTCCCAAGAGGTGGTGGACTGCAACAGACAACTTGCACCAAGTCACCTGTTATATATTTCTTAACGCACCAATGTTGAATTTATGTCACTATTAGGTGGTGTTTTTTGCTTAGATCACTATTTGTAACACACGTTGCTATATGGTTTTGTTTATATGGTGATATATATTCAAGATTTTTCTACTGTCATATTTATTGTATATGTGATCTATGCGATTATGTGATTAGTAGGTCTACCAACCCTTTCCATATATATGATCTTTTGATTCACAATCCATTTGATTTATCATATTTGTTTGTTCACTATTTTTAGTGACACACATTCATATATTAATTTTTATTTTTGGATACTGTATCATAATTTAGTATCATCACTTTTAGACATTGATTGTTATTTTTCATGCTCTATGAGCGCCGCACTTTTTTATATTCAAACTTTCTGTATTGGTTATACCAGTGTCAACACCTGAAGGTAGGCCCATAACCCACTAAGTAAATACTTGAGGCTCTGTGTCCTATGATGTACAATAAAGAAATTGTGATTTTACTCCTTACTACCTATCACAGTTATGGAGGCCCTGAAATGTCCAGATAGCACAAATCCCCCCCCCCCCCCCAATATGAACCCATTTCTCATTTATTTTTGAAAATGAAGAAAGAAAAGAAAACATTTTTTTTTTTTTTTAATTTTCAAAACTTTGTGACAAAAAGCAAGATCTGCAAAATACTCAACAAGCCTCTCAGCAAATAGCTTGGGGTGTCTACTTTCCACAATGGGGTCATTTGGGGGGAGGGGGGGGGTTGTATTATCTGGGCATTTCATGGCCTCCGAAACTGTGATAGGTAGTGAGGAAGGGAAATCACCATTTTACGCCCTTAAAAAGCCTGAAGGCGGTGATTGGTTTTCGGGGTCCTGTACACAGCTAGGCTCCCAAAAAGTCTCACACATGTGGTTTCCTGTCGTATTATGGCAGCATACACTTTGGGTTGTGACTCCGCCCACACAACCTGATAGGAACACATAACTATAAGTTGCAGAGAAGGCCCCCGCCCCAGTATTCTCTTATTTTTCCTCACCTGTCAGGACCGAATGGATCAGCACCCCCTTACCGCTTCGCCCCAGCCGGGTTCAAGCCTCTCCTGGGTGGAAGTCCTTGCCTGTACAGCCTCTAAATGAGCTAGATGGAAGGAACCCCACTCTGGTGATCTCAGAGGTATGTCAGCGGCTTCAGTATAAGCCTTAAACAGGCTTAGTTGTTTTGCAGCGGTCTCCGACCTTTTTTTCTCATCCACTGGGGTTCCTGAGCCTTGTAGTCCCATGGTGAGGCTTCCTGGCATGCAACGAGCATCTCAGCGCTTCTGTGCATGCGCAGTGCGTGGTCTCAGGGCGTCCTTATTTTGCCAGGATCCTAAATGGGTTAGTGGCTTTCCTATTGCATGCTCATTCTCCTGCCTTACTCTGCATGTCCGTTACTTCTGTGTCTCTCCTAGGTGATTCACTACTTTCTCTCTATGGAGTCCGCTGCCCCAGCAGATCACCGTCAGCCTAATAGGTAAGGGAGGAGGAATTATTTTGGTAAGTAGTGAAGATTGAAAAAGAGGGCAGGAATCTACTAACGCTGCCCTAACTGGTCAGCCCTATCAGGTCCTCAAGATCGTCAAATTCAAGACGCAGAGAGACCACGCACAGAAGCCGCTCCGGCCACAGGCGAAGCCACTCAAGTCGCAGAAGAAGTCGCTCAGGCCACAGGGGAAGTCGCAAAAGGAGTCGATCCAAATCCTATTCAAGACACAGCCACTCCTATCATGAGGCCTTCAGATCGCTTCATCCCCAAGGTATCCTCATCTTTCCACTTCAACCAGGAAATTAACCTCCCAGCACTTGTCACGGATCAGGGCAACCCTCACCCATTAGACGTCAAGGGCAACACCTTGGCATACCTTTCGGCAACCAAACCCATCAGGAAAATGGAAAAACTTTTAATCATCCTGCACGGCTTCAAGAGAGGTCAAGTTGCATCCTCTCGCACCCTCGCTTCATGGCTAATGAAGGCCATCAAGAAGGCTAATATATATATATAAATAAATAAATATATGATACATAAATTAATAGAATTAATAAATGGATATATGACACATAGATTAGTAAATGAATACGTCCATATGCAAAAGTGCAAAATAGGGCTGATGAAACACAAATGGACACTCTTCAGGGTCCAAAGTGCACAGTGCAATGTGAAGGTGTTCTATAGGAACATCAAGTGGAGGTGTTCTATAGTAACAGCAGGTAATTTCTGTGACTTTCAGTGAAGAGTGGGTCTTCAGTGTATACAACACCCGTGGGTGTGCTAAATCATTACCTTACTGCTGTAAGGTAAACAGCATTAAGAGATAGAGAGGGAGTAGATCACTTTAGATGGAGTAGAATGGTTTGGTTGGTTCCTGCGTGTCCCTCCTAAGTGTCCTCAGTGTATGCAGATACCTTCTTTTCATTCCAATATCAATGGATACCGCTCAAATACACACATGGCCGGACACTACTGGAGCGGGGGCCTTCTCTGCAGCTTATAGTTATTTGGTCCTATCAGGTTGTGGGGGCGAAGTCACAACCCAAAGTGTATGCTGCCATGAAGATGCGACAGGAAAGGAAAATTACGGAAAGGTGAGTATACAATTTTCCGGTATCCCCGAAGCAGCAGAATGTATTTTAGGGTGTAATTTCATGTATTCCAATGGCATGTTTGAGCAATAGATCATTTAGTGACAACTTTGTGCAAAAAAAAAAAAAATTTTTTTTGTAATTTTCCTGCAATTTGTGGCAAAATATAAAATATTCCATGGACTCAACATGCCTCTCATCAAATAGCTTGGGGTGTCTACTTTCCAAAATGGGGTAATTTGGGGGGATTTTGTGCTATCTTGGCATTTGAAACTGTGATAGGTAGTGAGGAGTGAAATCAAAAATTTACACCCTTAGAAATCCTGAAGGCGGTGCTTGGTTTTCAGGGTACGGTATGCGGCTGGGCTCCCAAAAAGTCTCACACATGTGGTATCCCCATACTCAGGAGAAGTAGCAGAATGTTAACCATGGCACGTGTGAGCAATATATTATTTAGTGACAACTTTGTGTAATTTTTTTTTGTCATTGAGAAAAAAATAAAATTTTCAATGGGCTCAACATGCCTCTCAGCAATTTCCTTGGGGTGTCTACTTTCCAAAATGGGGTCATTTGGGGAGTGGGGGTTGTACTGCCCTGCCATTTAAGCACCTCAAGAAATTAGATAGGTAGTCATAAACTAAAAGCTGCGTAAATTCCAGAAAATGTACTCTAGTTTGTAGACACTATAACTTTTGCGCAAACCAATAAATATATGCTTATTGACATTTTTTTTACCAAAGACATGTGGCTGAATACATTTTTGGCTAAATGTATGACTAAAATTGAGATTATTGAATTTTTTTTATAACAAAAATTAGAAAATACATTTTTTTTTTTCAAAATTTTCGGTCTTTTTCTGTTTATATCGCAAAAATAAAAATAGCAGAGGCAATCAAATACAATCAACAGAAAGCTATATTTGTGGGGGAAAAAAGAACGCATATTTCATTTGGGTACAGCCTTGGATGGCTGTGCAAATTCCCAGTTAAAGCAGCACAGTGCCAAATTGTAAGTGCTATGGTCATTGAGCAGCCAAATCCTCTGAGGCTGAAGTGGTTAAGTTAAAATATCAACTGAAGGAGATTGACAATACAAGTGTACCTTTCTTGGAGTTGCTGTATAGGGGCATGGGGTGTCATCATGTGATGCCACATGTAAACTTTTGAAAATGCCGTCATTTTTATGTAATCCCTATAATAACATGATAGACAAAAGGGGTTCAAGACAATTATATATTTACCATTTTGACACTTGCATTAAAAAACCTTTGCAGCTATTCATTTTAAAGCTAAATTATGGTTCTATGATTATACTTCTACCTCTGGAGCAGTATTCACAGAGCTTCACATTTTGTTATGTTACAGCCTTATTCCAAAATGGATAAAATGTATTATTTTCCTCAAAATTCTACAAAAATACCCCATAATGACAACGTGAAAGAAGTTTGTTGGAAATCTTTGCAAATTTATTAAAAATAAAAAACAAAACAAATCACATGTACATAAGTATTCACAGCTTTTGCCATGACACCCAATATTGTGCACAGGTGCATTCTGTTTCCACAAATCATCCTTGAGCCTGGGTTCACACTTGTATGACAAATGCTCTGACATTGGGAGCTCATGTCGTATGATGTGTGAAAATCAATGTTTCCCTATGGGTGCCGTCTTAACTGGTCTGACAGAAGTCAGTCCAACTTTGAAAATGCTCCCTGCACTACTTTGGTCCGACTTTGATCCTACTTCAGCCCATTGAATATCACTGAAGTCGTATCAAAAATTCGGATCGCCGTCTTGACTGATCCGACTTTGGCATGCGACTTGTACTCTAATGATCTTGAATCTTAAATTTTTTTTTTAAAAACTGGCATGGGTTCCCCATGCCCTTCGATCTGGTATGGATTTTAAGGGGAACCCCCACGCCGAAAAAATGGCTCGGGGTCCCACCAAAATTCATACCAGACCCTTATCCGAGCACACAGCCCGGCAGGTCCGGAAAGGGGGTGGGGATGAGCGAACGCCCCCTTACCCCTGAACTGTACCAGGCCACATGTCCTCAACATGGGAGGGTATGTTCTTCGAGGCAGGGGGGCCCTGCGCCCCCCCCCCCCTACCCTAAAGCTCCTTGACCCCATGTTGATGAGGACAAGGGCCTCTTCCCGACAACCCTGGCCGTTGAATGTCAGGGTCTGCGGGTGGGGGGGGCTTATCGGAACCTGGAAGCCCCCTTTAACAAGTGGGGCCCCCAGATTCTGCCCCCCAGCCCATGTGAATAAGTATGGGGTAGATTGTGCCCCCACCCCTCCCGCCGCTTACCCGAGCCGTCGGTAGCGGCAGAGGCGATTGGGTCCTGTCACTTCCTTGGTATGGAGACGAGTGAGGCTAAGATGGCCCCCACCCGTCTCTATACCATAGCAGGGCAGAAGCGACGTCAAGACATCACTTCCGCTCATACCTCTTAAAGGAACATTTTTCTGTTGTCATTTTTTCAAACGACAATTTTTTTTTTTTGTTTGCATTTAAGTCCATATATGAGATCTGAGGACTTTTTGACACCAGATCTAATATTTAACCACTTTCAGAACGGACCAATTTGCAGCCAAAGGACCAGGCCCCTTTTTGCGATTCGGCACTGCGTCGCTTTAACTGAAAATTGCGTGGACGTGCGACGTGGCTCCCAAACAAAATTTACGTCCTTTTTTTCCCCACAAATAGAGATTTATTTTGGTGGTATTTGATCGCCCCTGCCGTTTTTATTTTTTTGCGCTATAAACAAAAAAGAGCGACAATTTTGAAAAAAAAAACACATTCTTTTTTATTTTTTGCTATAATAAATATCCCCCAAAAATATATATAAAAAAAGTTTTTTGCTCAGTTTAGGCCGATACGTATTCTTCTACATATTTTTAGTAAAAAAAATCGCAATAAGCAATTATTGATTGGTTTGTGCAGAAATTATAGCGTTTACAAGACAGGGGATAGTTTTATAGCATTTCTATTAATAATTTTTTTTATTAGTAATGGCGGCGATCAGCGATTTTTATTGTGACTGTGACATTATGGCGGACACATCGGACATTTTTGACAAATTTTTGGGACCATTGTCATTTATACAGCAATCAATTTTATTTTATTTTACTATTTAAATGCATTGATTCCTGTATAAATTACACTGGCAGTGAAGGGGTTAACCACTAGGTGGCAGTGTAGGGGTTAAGTATGCCTAGGGGTGTGTTTCTTACTGTGGGGGGGCGTGGCTGTCAGCTAGTGAATGCTGATCTCTGCTCCAATCGCAGAGATCGGCGTCACTAGTTCCTAGGCAGAACGGGGAGATGCTGTTTATTTCCGCATCTCCCCGTTCAGCCTTCCCGTGAGACGATCGCGGGTGTTCCCGCGGCGATCGAGTCCGCGGGACCTGCGACCGGCCTCACGGGGGTCCCGACCAGCATGGGAGCGCGCCGCTTCTGGGCAAGGCGGCATTTAAAAAGGGACTTATATATACGCCCTTATGCCTGTCCGTGCCATTCTGCCGACGTACATCGGCGTGCGCTGGTCGGGAAGCAGTTAAGAGGACCTGTCATGCTTTTTTTCTATTACAAGGGATGTCCCTTATGACATCATCACCTCATCGCGCCCTGGGCGCCTCTGGATCACATCCACCGGTGACTCCGCCCCATGCCAATATACGTTTTTCAAATGACAATTTTTTTTTTTTTTTTGCATTTAAGTCCAAATATGAGATCTGAGGACTTTTTGATCCCAGATTTCATATTTAAGAGGACCTGTCATACTTTTTTTCTATTACAAGGGATGTTTACATTCCTTGTAATAGAAATAAAAGTGACACTTTTTTTTTTTAAAAACTGTGTAAAAATAAATAAAATCAAGTAAAATAAATAAGAAAAAATATATAAATATATTTTTTTAAAGCGCCCCGTCCCGACGAGCTCGCGTGCAGAAGCAAACGCATAGGTGAGTAGCGCCCGCATATGAAAACGGTGGTCAAACCACACATGTTATGTATCGCCGTGATCGGTAGAGCGAGAGCAATAATTCTAGCCCTAGACCTCCTCTGTAACGCAAAACATGCAACCTGTAGAATTTTTTAAACGTCACCTATGGAGATTTTTGAGGGTAAATTTTGACGCCATTCCACGAGTGGGTGCAATTTTGAAGCGTGACATGTTGGGTATCAATTTACTTGGCGTAACATTATCTTTCACGATATATAAAAAAATTGGACTAACTTTACTGTTTTTTTTTTTTTTATTCAAAAAGTGATTTTTTTTTCCAAAAAAAAGAGTGCGCTTGTAAGACCGCTGCGCAAATACAGTGTGAAAAAAGTATTGCAACGACCGCCATTTTATTCTCTAGGGTGTTAGAAAAAAAACAATATAATGTTTGGGGGTTCTAAGTAATTTTCTAGCACTAAAACCTGTTTTAAACATGTAAACACCTAAAATCCAAAACGAGGCTGGTCTTAAAATGGTTAAGTAATTTATTAAGGCAGCTCCGTTGTCTCTTCCGATTTCTTCTCCCCTCTCCGTCTCTTCTGCCTCCTCCACTGACATCTTCTCCCTTCTCCGGGTCTTCTCCTCTGATGTCTTCTAGCCCTCTCCACTTCTTCTCCCTCTGTCCGCTGTCTTCTCCGCTATCTTTTCACTCTTTTGCTGGGTCTTCTCCCTCTGTTCTTCTCTTGATGTTGACTCAACGCTCTCTCCCGCTCTAATGCTGGGTGCGCGGTGTGCCACTACTTATATTGGCATGGGGCAGGGTCACCGGAGGCCCGTCCCTTATGACGTCATCGACCCATCATGCCCTGGGCGGTGACATCATAAGGGGTGGCGCCTCTGGATGACATCAACCGGTGACCCCGCCCCATGCCAATATAAGTAGTGGCACGCTGCGTACCCAGCATTAGAGCGGGAGAGAGCGTTGAGTCAACATCGGAAGACGAACAGAGGAAGAACACAGCAGAGAAGACTCAGCAAAAGAGCGAGAAGATAGCGAAGAAGACAGTGTACAGAAGGAGAAGAACCGGAGAGGGCTAGTAGACATCAGAGGAGAAGACCCGGAGAGGGGAGAAGAGCCGGCAGAGGCAGAAGACATCGGTGGAGGAGGCAGAAGAGCCGGAGAGGGTAGAAGAGATCAGAAGAGACGACGGAGCTGCCTTAATAATTTACTTCAAAAACCTGTGTAATGTGTTTTATTTTAGACATTTTTTTTAGGTGAATGGGTAGGGGTACAATACTCATTTACACCATACTCATTCACATAGCGAGGGGAGCCAGAATCTGGGGGCCCCCTTGTTAAAGGGGGCTTCTTGATCACTATAAGCCCCCCACCCGCAGACCCCGACAACCAATGGCCAGGGTTGTCAGGAAGAGGCCCTTGTCCTCATCAACATGGGGGCAAGATGCTTTGGGGTGGGGTGGGCCAGGGCCCCCCCTGCCTCAAAGCACCCACCCCCCATGTTGAGGGCATGGGGCCTGGTACGGTTCAGGAGGGGGACACTCGCTCGTCCCCACCCCCTTTCCTGACCTGCCAGGCTGTGTGCTCGGGCTAAGGGTCTGGTATGGATTTTGGGGGGACCCCAATGCCGTTTTTTCGGAGTGGGGGTTTCTCTGAAAATCCATACCAGACCAAAGAGCCTGGTATGCTCTTGGAGGGGGAACCCATGCCATTCTTTTTTTACATTGTGCGTGGAGTTCCCCATAAATATTCATACCAGACACAGTGCCTGGTATTGTCGGGGATCAAAGTCGGATCCCTGTTCATTGAAGTCGGATGCATGTCAAACATCGAAGTCGCAGGGCAAAGTCGGATCCAAAGTGGTATGACTGTCGTGTGTCGTACCAGTATGAACCTGCCCTGAGATGTTTCTACAGCTTGATTGAAGTCCACCTGTAGTAAATACTGCTGATTGAACATGATGTGGAAAGGTACACACCTGTCTATATAAGGTCCCACAGTTAACAGTACATGCCAGAGCACAAACCAAGCTATGAAGTCCAAGAAATTGTCTGAGACAGAATTGTATCGAGGCACAGATCTAGGGTACATCTAGGGTACAGAAAAATGTCTGCAGCATTGAAGGTCCCAATGAGCAAAGTGGCCTCCATAATCCGTAAATGGAAGTTTGGAACCACCTTCCTAGAGCAGGCTGACCGGCCAAACTGAGCGATATGGGGGAGAACGGCCTTAGTCAGGGAGGTGATCAATAACCCGATGGTCAGTCTGACATAGCTCCAGCCTTTATCTGTGAGAGAGGAGAACCTTCCAGAAGTACAACCATCTCTGCAGCTCCCCACCAATCAGGTCTGTATGGTAGAGTGGCCAGACGGAAGCCACTCCTCAGTAAAAGGTACATGACAGCCCACCTGGAGTTTGCCAAAAGGCACCTGAAGGACTCTCAGACCAAGAGAAACAAAATTCTTTGGTCCTATAAAACAAAGATTGAACTCTCTTTGGCCTGAATGGCAAGTGCCATATTTGAAGGGAACCAAGCACCACTCATCACCTGGCCAATACAATCTCTATAGTGAAGCATGATGGTGGCAGCATCATGCTGTGGGGATGTTTTTTAGCGGCAGGAACTGGGAGACTAGTCAAGATCGAGGGAAAGATGAATGCAGCAATAGACAGAGACATCCTTGATGAAAACCTATTCCAGAGTGCTCTGGACCTCAGACAGGGGCGAAGGTTCATCTTCCAACAGCACAACGACCCTAAGCACACAGCCAAGATAACAAAGGAATTGCTATGGGACAACTCTGTGAATTTCTTTGAGTTGCCCAGCCAAAGCCCAAACTTTAATCCGATTGAACATCTCAGGAGAGATCTGAAAATGGCTGTGCACCGATGCTCCCCATCCAACCTGATGAAGCTTGAGAGGTCCTGCAAAGAATGGGAGAAACTGCCCAAAAATAGGTGTGCCAAGCTTGTAGCATCATACTCAAAAAGCCTTGAGGCTTTAATTGGAGACAAAGGGGCTTAGACAAAGTATTGAGCAAAGGCTGTGAATACTTATGTACATGTGATTTCTTTTGTTTTTTTTTGTAATAAATTTGCAAAGATTTTATCCAAACTTCTTCCACACTGTCATTATCGGGTATTGTTTGTAGAATTTTGAGGAAAATAATGTAATCCATTTTGGAATAAGGTTGTACCATACCAAAATGTAGAAAAAGTGAAGCGCTGTGAATACTTCCCAGATGCACTGTAGGGTATGGCAGGCAGGGCATGTGCCACTCAAAGACAGTGGCAGCAAGGAAGGTTTATAACCCCAGTGAGATTTTTCTTTCGCTGTTTCCCATTGCAGAGATTTCTCTTCACTTCCTGTGCCATAGCCGAACAGGAATTGAGATTAAGGGACTTCCTTGGCGGCGCCCAGGTCACAAGAACTAGTGTCCCCATGGGAAGATTTCCCCTCTATTACTTTTCTGGGGACAGCTTAAAATTTGGGGATTTTCTTTTACTTTCACTTTCAATGATAATGGTAAACAGGACAAATAGAGAGGGTGCATCTCTTTAAGAGGGGCACAGAAAGCAATAAAAACAGACAGGTGTTCTAATCCCTCTTCACTCTATCAAAAACTAAAACATTTTTTGCTTTTAATTATACTTTAAGTTGTGTCCCATTCATGCCTCCCATCAGCATGGACCTGCAGTGACAGATAGCACAGTCAATCTCTGCTGTCACATACTGTATAAACAAAGAGCTAGGGCAAGGAAACTCACACTAATCACTTCCTTTACTGGGCTGTGATTGGTCTGAATGTGGCACTAAAAAGGCAAACACCTTTCCTCATTTCTGGAACTGGGGCACCAATTGGCTAAACTGTCACTGCAATCAGTCACAGGTCCACGCTGATGGAGGCCTGAATAGGTTCAGTCATTCTATTATGGTACAAAAATATATGCCATGCTGTAGCCTTTATTCTGCACTACGTCATTCTGTATACTATGCTTTCCCACACTGCCTAATTCTGTATGCCATGCTGTAGTTCACTATTCTGTACCTTGTTATGTGTGTGTTCCAGAACTGAGGTGTCAGGTGTTTGGGCAGGGACATAATTTCAGCACTTGGCATAGGCGTTATTCCATAGATTATTCCCTGCTCTGGGTGCATGGGGGACACCTAATATACTTCATGTAGTGAGAATTTATGTATGTATGTATGTATGTATGTATGTGTGTCTTAATGCCTGTATATAAGAATCAAAAAAAGGGAGGGGTCCCCTATGGGTTGGACTTTAAAGGCGTACAGTTTGTAACCCCAAATAGAATGGAATTGATTGTATATATTGAAAAATCATTTATTACAAAAGAAGCAAATATATAAAAAACAGTGGAAGATTACACACATATATAGCAATATAAAAACACCTGAAGACTGTTACAGCGAAAAACTTAATAGTACAAACTATGAATGCGTTTTTATGTCGTTTTCTCACGCTGACGCGTTTCGGATATAAATGCTTTCCTCCTTCCTTTAGAAGTGAGACTACAACATCATTCCTATTGTATAGAAAAGTGTCAATGTCAGGTGACGTGTGTGAATCTTCATACAGTAATTACATTTCAAAACAAAAGAATATTTAAGATAGGTTATATAAAGAACTCACATATGGGGTACATCAAGAATGGAGACCTTCCGGTGTGATTTAAATGAAAAGACGTCTGGGAGGAGGAGCTTCTTCAATTTTATAGCCTTCAAAGAGGTCAAAAAAGTATCAAAAAGTATATATAGAGCTGTTTAAACAGCTAACTGGAGCTCGGCAATAACCCCAATAGCTGAATAAAATATCTATCCCCGAAGGGAATGATCGTTCAGGGGGCGCCTGTAGGGCACACTGGGGTCGGAAATGAACAGGAGAGAGCCCTAAAAAAATAGAGTATAAAGATATATGTGTCAAAAATGGTAAAATAACTTTCTTTCTGATAACAAAGTGGGTGTATAACACCGCTGATCTATACCTGTTTAATGGGTTTTGGTTTCAAATCCTCAATGTTCCAGGTGAAATATCCCCGAGTTCAAACAGTATCAGCTGTTGACTCTAGAAAGGAGATTTATCATGGATTACATTTAATGAAGTAAGGTGTATGGACAGTGAATCCCCCTACATGAAGCCAGTATATCCCAAGATTGTTTTAATAGTACAGAAAATCTGTATGTCTGTGGGACAAAAAAGATTCCCCACTGTGAGGAGGGGGGGGGGGGGGGGGGGGGGGGGGGGGGGGGGGGGGGGGGGGGGGGGGGGGGGGGGGAGGGGGGGACGGGAGGAAAAAAGGAAGATGTCCAAAAGTAAGGGAGATTGCACCAAATGTAGATGGGAGATAGTTGTTTTGCTTATATATAGCTTTTAAATGCTAGTGTATACTGGGGATAGTGCATGTTAAAGTCCCCATATAAAGCAGACCTGGGCTGGATATAGATTGGTGCGAGCCCTATAGCTTGCATAGAGGGTCTAGAGTAAAAAATTGCAAAAGGACAGGGACAGAAAGTTTACCTTAGATTGACAACACGCTGCTCACCTCCTCCTCAGACAGGCAGTTGCAAGTACTGAGTGGGGTAGAGCAGCGTGTATATATATGGGAATTCCAGCCCTTCAGCCAGCTGTATCACATACAGCTGATTGCTGGAGGGCATGGAAATGAATGGATCTCCCTGGGTCCGGCCCCCCGAGTGTTGCGCGCGCACCCGGGTCCCGCGCACCAATAGGTGGTTACGCATTGTGACCCGGGCACGCCCACAGCTCCCGCCGGCACGCTATGCCTCCCCGGCGAACAGCGCATGCGCGCCGGAGGAGCAATATGGAGTCCCGGCGTCATAGGACGTCGGAAACCCCTCTGTTGCCGTCGCGTCCATAGAAACATGGGCGGGACGGCTGGGCGTGCCGGGCGGCCTACTAGGCGTAGTCCCGCATACGTATGATTGAAAAGTTTTCAATTGAAAAATATAGAGAGAAGCTCGTTCATCCAGGCGTCACATACCGGGGGGTAAAATCTGGAAGGACAAAGGGGAAGGGGAGAGGAGAAAGAGACATCATATATAAATGAACAATTGATGGTGTAAAACATTAGATAGTCACATAGATGTTGTTGTATACCATATGATAAATATAGACAAAAAGCAGACATAGAAATTACATACAAACAGAGAAATTTCGTATGCATTGGACAAACCCTTATATTGATGCCACAATATAAGCATAGGGACATACAGGGAATGGCTTTTCCATATAGGTTGTCATAGAGGGAAAGGTCGTACAGGCACATTTGAACACGGCGCGCAAGTCATGTGAGGATCCAGATCTAAATGGCATTATAGATTATTCACATAGGGTGTGGAACTGCACCCCATGCCTCAAAAATAAATTTAGGCCAGAGGGACTTAATTGGTATTGGGACGTATTCTCATATGAAGTGCGATACTGTTTTGGGGATTATTTCTCCATTCCTCCTGATGAAAAACCCTCAAGAAAGGGTTTAAACCAAATTGCCTCATTCAAGCCAGGGGCCTGATTGGCTTTGAGCTTGAAAATCCAACGAGATTCAAGTTGGAGAAGAATTTTATTCCAATCCCCTCCCCTCGGGTTGGGGTGGATGCGGTCTAGAATGAGGAATTTGATTTTGGGGAATTTGCCCGCATGGACAATAGTTGTGTGTCTACCAAGTGGGAGATCGGGATCGCATGTCTGCATACTGTGAATGTGTCTGTACGCCCTCCTCCAGAATTCTAGTTTTGTCTTCCCTATATAGAAACAAGAACATTCGCATTGCATTAAATATATGACTCCTAAAGTCTTGCAGTTCGCAAAATGCCTCGCCCTGAAAATCTTACCATCAGGTAATTTTGGATTTTTGTCCACCCACATAAATTTGCAGTATCTGCAATTTCCGCATCTAAAAGTGCCTTTATATTTGCAGTGAGCTTTCCTATCTGAGTTAAATTCACTGCTAGTGATCTGATCTCTCAAGGAGGTGGCTCT
Source organism: Lithobates sylvaticus (assembly GCA_028564925.1). Taxonomy (NCBI): domain Eukaryota; kingdom Metazoa; phylum Chordata; class Amphibia; order Anura; family Ranidae; genus Lithobates; species Lithobates sylvaticus. The sequence goes on along the minus strand of CM053027.1, from coordinate 275,256,323 downwards.
TTTAAAGGTGAATAAAGGGTTGTCCGTAACATATGGACCTAATGTGGGATCTTCAGTGAGGAGGTGCCAATACTTCTGTACGATTTTCCTAATTTGTTGTTCTTGATTATTGAATTTTGATATAATCCTAAGAGGATTGGTTTCGTCTTTAGGTTTTTTTGAGTATAGTAATTGACTCCTATCGCGTATACATGCTTGGTGGTATGCCCTCTTTAAGGAGGCATGTGAATAGCCCCTTTCCAAGAGGCGATCGCGTAGGTTATCTGCTTCTCGTTTAAAGATTGAATCGTCGGCGCAATTGCGCCTGATTCTCAGGAATTGTCCGTAAGGTATAGAATTTAGCAGGGGTTGGGGGTGAAAGCTGGTCGCATGTAGAATTGCGTTTCCAGCAGTTGGTTTCCTATATAGTTTCGTGAGTAGTTTACCTCCCTCCCCCTTGTAGATTTCGACATCTAAAAACGCGATGTTGTTGAGATTGTGTGACATAGTAAAATTCAAATTGAATTCATTCCTATTCATCCTGGATAGACATTGTTCCAGTAGATGTACGGAGCCGTCCCAGACGATGAAGATGTCGTCGATGTACCGGTACCACCCCAAAATGTGGTCCGTGTACATCGACAAGTCTTCATCGTCCAGGAACATCTGCTCCCACTCCCCCAGGTACAGGTTGGCGTATGATGGGGCACAGCAAGTCCCCATCGCCACCCCCTGCACCTGGAGGTAGTGGGAGCCATTGAAGGTAAAGACATTATGCCCCAGGATGAATTCCAATAAAGTCAGCATAAAATCGCCATAGTGTGGATCGACTTCCCTGTCACTCCTCAAAATATGTTTGATTGCTGCTAGCCCCCTATCGTGGGGGATAGAACTGTAGAGCGCCCCAACGTCCACAGTGACCAAAAGTGTATGGTCTGGTATGAGGAGATTATCTACAATTTGTAGGAAGTGCATGGTGTCTTTCACAAACGATGGCAAAGTTATGACATAGGGTTTCAAAAAATCATCTATCAATCGGCTGGCATTTTCACTAAGTGAACCTACCCCGGAGATAATGGGCCTCCCGGGTGGGTTGACTGCGTTTTTGTGTACCTTCGGAAGTGCATAAAATGTTGGTACTTTTGGAAATTTGTTGCGTATAAAGTTCCAAGTTTGTTTGTTGATGATATTGTTCCTGAGAGCGGTGTCAACGAGCGTATAAAATTCCCCGTTGAACTTGTCAACAATGCCAATCGGCATACGACGATACCACTGTTGATTTTTTAGGATGTCATTGCACATGTTGGTATAGGTCGCGTTATCCAATATGACAACGTTACCCCCTTTATCCGAAGATTTTATTACGATGTTGGGGTTTTGGGATAGGTTTTTCAGGGCTAGTAGTTCACTTTTAGTGAGATTCTTTTTCTCCGGAGTATAAATTCTGAGATTCTCTAAGTCCCTATTAACTAGCTTCAAGAAAGTTGCAGCGTTAGGGTTCGTGCTGGGTGCTGGACAGAAGTCTGACTTCTTTCTTAGTTTAGTCCCCCTTCTGTCTGGAGAGGGATCTGGTTGATCCACAGAATCCAAAAGTTTTTGGAGATCGATCCGATCGATTAGATCGGCTGGGTCACTATCCTCCAAAAGTGAGACCAAATGGTCTATTGCTTTACTCTCTTGGGGAGTGTGATCCGGGCGTATACCTTGTTTATCAAAGAGTTTCCTCAAGATTAGTTTCCTAACAAAAAGTTGGAGGTCTTTGTATATGTCAAACTTGTTTAGATCTTGATTGGGGCAGAAATTAAGGCCTTTTTTGAGGATTGTGGTTTCTTCTTCAGAGAGTGTGTGGGACGAAAGATTAATTATATTCAAATCCGATTCAGTGTATGTGTTGATATTAGGAGTAGTGTCTATAAATTGACTTGAGAGTAAGTGTTGGGATTTATTAGTGACGGTTGGACCCCTGCCAGAATTTTCTCTAAAAAAGAAGGGTCCCTAGATAGGGTCTCAAAGGACTCTGTGCCTCCACCATTCGTATGTGCCATAGATTTTTTGTTGGTGACATTATTGCTGTGTAAATGAACATTAGATGTAGTGACTATATCTATGTTTTTAGTGTTGAGATTGGATGCTGATTTTTGTGCGGAAGTGTCTAGTATAGATTTTTTTGCCGAGTGGCTTTCCGGAGACTCGCTCTGGTACTGGCGTTTGCCACTCTGACCGGTTTTAGCTTTATGTGTAGTGGTACGTGAAGTGGTATTGGGGTGAGGGGGGAAGCCCTGATTTTTGTTTCCCAATCTCTCGGAGACATTAACCCCCTTGGACTCAGAGTCCAGATCTTCCCCACCCTGGAAGGTCTGGACTCTGACTTCAAAACAAGGTGGGAAAATGCGTTAAGGATTTGTTCACGGAATCTAATGGAAATTCTAATAGATGAATACAACAAGAGATCATCAGTGTTAGACCTCGAAATAGTTAACATCTGTAATAGGTTACAGGAATTAAAAACTAAGAAACCCCTAGCAACTAGAGAAGAGAGGTTGAAAAAGCATTTAGAAACTTTTAACAAGGACATCCTTGGGAAAAAGAGGTTCAAGTTCACTCGGGACAGGGATGCATTTAGAGATGGTCGGGCCTACAAATGGACCCAATACACCTATAAAGGCAACCCTAATAAAAATGTCTCCGAGAGATTGGGAAACAAAAATCAGGGCTTCCCCCCTCACCCCAATACCACTTCACGTACCACTACACATAAAGCTAAAACCGGTCAGAGTGGCAAACGCCAGTACCAGAGCGAGTCTCCGGAAAGCCACTCGGCAAAAAAATCTATACTAGACACTAAAATCTATACTCAACACTAAAAACATAGATATAGTCACTACATCTAATGTTCATTTACACAGCAATAATGTCACCAACAAAAAATCTATGGCACATACGAATGGTGGAGGCACAGAGTCCTTTGAGACCCTATCTAGGGACCCTTCTTTTTTAGAGAAAATTCTGGCAGGGGTCCAACCGTCACTAATAAATCCCAACACTTACACTCAAGTCAATTTATAGACACTACTCCTAATATCAACACATACACTGAATCGGATTTGAATATAATTAATCTTTCGTCCCACACACTCTCTGAAGAAGAAACCACAATCCTCAAAAAAGGCCTTAATTTCTGCCCCAATCAAGATCTAAACAAGTTTGACATATACAAAGACCTCCAACTTTTTGTTAGGAAACTAATCTTGAGGAAACTCTTTGATAAACAAGGTATACGCCCGGATCACACTCCCCAAGAGAGTAAAGCAATAGACCATTTGGTCTCACTTTTGGAGGATAGTGACCCAGCCGATCTAATCGATCGGATCGATCTCCAAAAACTTTTGGATTCTGTGGATCAACCAGATCCCTCTCCAGACAGAAGGGGGACTAAACTAAGAAAGAAGTCAGACTTCTGTCCAGCACCCAGCACGAACCCTAACGCTGCAACTTTCTTGAAGCTAGTTAATAGGGACTTAGAGAATCTCAGAATTTATACTCCGGAGAAAAAGAATCTCACTAAAAGTGAACTACTAGCCCTGAAAAACCTATCCCAAAACCCCAACATCGTAATAAAATCTTCGGATAAAGGGGGTAACGTTGTCATATTGGATAACGCGACCTATACCAACATGTGCAATGACATCCTAAAAAATCAACAGTGGTATCGTCGTATGCCGATTGGCATTGTTGACAAGTTCAACGGGGAATTTTATACGCTCGTTGACACCGCTCTCAGGAACAATATCATCAACAAACAAACTTGGAACTTTATACGCAACAAATTTCCAAAAGTATCAACATTTTATGCACTTCCGAAGGTACACAAAAACGCAGTCAACCCACCCGGGAGGCCCATTATCTCCGGGGTAGGTTCACTTAGTGAAAATGCCAGCCGATTGATAGATGATTTTTTGAAACCCTATGTCATAACTTTGCCATCGTTTGTGAAAGACACCATGCACTTCCTACAAATTGTAGATAATCTCCTCATACCAGACCATACACTTTTGGTCACTGTGGACGTTGAGGCGCTCTACAGTTCTATCCCCCACGATAGGGGGCTAGCAGCAATCAAACATATTTTGAGGAGTGACAGGGAAGTCGATCCACACTATGGCGATTTTATGCTGACTTTATTGGAATTCATCCTGGGGCATAATGTCTTTACCTTCAATGGCTCCCACTACCTCCAGGTGCAGGGGGTGGCGATGGGGACTTGCTGTGCCCCATCATACGCCAACCTGTACCTGGGGGAGTGGGAGCAGATGTTCCTGGACGATGAAGACTTGTCGATGTACACGGACCACATTTTGGGGTGGTACCGGTACATCGACGACATCTTCATCGTCTGGGACGGCTCCGTACATCTACTGGAACAATGTCTATCCAGGATGAATAGGAATGAATTCAATTTGAATTTTACTATGTCACACAATCTCAACAACATCGCGTTTTTAGATGTCGAAATCTACAAGGGGGAGGGAGGTAAACTACTCACGAAACTATATAGGAAACCAACTGCTGGAAACGCAATTCTACATGCGACCAGCTTTCACCCCCAACCCCTGCTAAATTCTATACCTTACGGACAATTCCTGAGAATCAGGCGCAATTGCGCCGACGATTCAATCTTTAAACGAGAAGCAGATAACCTACGCGATCGCCTCTTGGAAAGGGGCTATTCACATGCCTCCTTAAAGAGGGCATACCACCAAGCATGTATACGCGATAGGAGTCAATTACTATACTCAAAAAAACCTAAAGACGAAACCAATCCTCTTAGGATTATATCAAAATTCAATAATCAAGAACAACAAATTAGGAAAATCGTACAGAAGTATTGGCACCTCCTCACTGAAGATCCCACATTAGGTCCATATGTTACGGACAACCCTTTATTCACCTTTAAAAGAGCCACCTCCTTGAGAGATCAGATCACTAGCAGTGAATTTAACTCAGATAGGAAAGCTCACTGCAAATATAAAGGCACTTTTAGATGCGGAAATTGCAGATACTGCAAATTTATGTGGGTGGACAAAAATCCAAAATTACCTGATGGTAAGATTTTCAGGGCGAGGCATTTTGCGAACTGCAAGACTTTAGGAGTCATATATTTAATGCAATGCGAATGTTCTTGTTTCTATATAGGGAAGACAAAACTAGAATTCTGGAGGAGGGCGTACAGACACATTCACAGTATGCAGACATGCGATCCCGATCTCCCACTTGGTAGACACACAACTATTGTCCATGCGGGCAAATTCCCCAAAATCAAATTCCTCATTCTAGACCGCATCCACCCCAACCCGAGGGGAGGGGATTGGAATAAAATTCTTCTCCAACTTGAATCTCGTTGGATTTTCAAGCTCAAAGCCAATCAGGCCCCTGGCTTGAATGAGGCAATTTGGTTTAAACCCTTTCTTGAGGGTTTTTCATCAGGAGGAATGGAGAAATAATCCCCAAAACAGTATCGCACTTCATATGAGAATACGTCCCAATACCAATTAAGTCCCTCTGGCCTAAATTTATTTTTGAGGCATGGGGTGCAGTTCCACACCCTATGTGAATAATCTATAATGCCATTTAGATCTGGATCCTCACATGACTTGCGCGCCGTGTTCAAATGTGCCTGTACGACCTTTCCCTCTATGACAACCTATATGGAAAAGCCATTCCCTGTATGTCCCTATGCTTATATTGTGGCATCAATATAAGGGTTTGTCCAATGCATACGAAATTTCTCTGTTTGTATGTAATTTCTATGTCTGCTTTTTGTCTATATTTATCATATGGTATACAACAACATCTATGTGACTATCTAATGTTTTACACCATCAATTGTTCATTTATATATGATGTCTCTTTCTCCTCTCCCCTTCCCCTTTGTCCTTCCAGATTTTACCCCCCGGTATGTGACGCCTGGATGAACGAGCTTCTCTCTATATTTTTCAATTGAAAACTTTTCAATCATACGTATGCGGGACTACGCCTAGTAGGCCGCCCGGCACGCCCAGCCGTCCCGCCCATGTTTCTATGGACGCGACGGCAACAGAGGGGTTTCCGACGTCCTATGACGCCGGGACTCCATATTGCTCCTCCGGCGCGCATGCGCTGTTCGCCGGGGAGGCATAGCGTGCCGGCGGGAGCTGTGGGCGTGCCCGGGTCACAATGCGTAACCACCTATTGGTGCGCGGGACCCGGGTGCGCGCGCAACACTCGGGGGGCCGGACCCAGGGAGATCCATTCATTTCCATGCCCTCCAGCAATCAGCTGTATGTGATACAGCTGGCTGAAGGGCTGGAATTCCCATATATATACACGCTGCTCTACCCCACTCAGTACTTGCAACTGCCTGTCTGAGGAGGAGGTGAGCAGCGTGTTGTCAATCTAAGGTAAACTTTCTGTCCCTGTCCTTTTGCAATTTTTTACTCTAGACCCTCTATGCAAGCTATAGGGCTCGCACCAATCTATATCCAGCCCAGGTCTGCTTTATATGGGGACTTTAACATGCACTATCCCCAGTATACACTAGCATTTAAAAGCTATATATAAGCAAAACAACTATCTCCCATCTACATTTGGTGCAATCTCCCTTACTTTTGGACATCTTCCTTTTTTCCTCCCGTCCCCCTTCCCCCCCCCCCCCCCCCCCCCCTCACAGTGGGGAATCTTTTTTGTCCCACAGACATACAGATTTTCTGTACTATTAAAACAATCTTGGGATATACTGGCTTCATGTAGGGGGATTCACTGTCCATACACCTTACTTCATTAAATGTAATCCATGATAAATCTCCTTTCTAGAGTCAACAGCTGATACTGTTTGAACTCGAGGATATTTCACCTGGAACATTGAGGATTTGAAACCAAAACCCATTAAACAGGTATAGATCAGCGGTGTTATACACCCACTTTGTTATCAGAAAGAAAGTTATTTTACCATTTTTGACACATATATCTTTATACTCTATTTTTTTAGGGCTCTCTCCTTTTCATTTCCGACCCCAGTGTGCCCTACAGGCGCCCCCTGAACGATCAATCCCTTCGGGGATAGATATTTTATTCAGCTATTGGGGTTATTGCCGAGCTCCAGTTAGCTGTTTAAACAGCTCTATATATACTTTTTGATACTTTTTTGACCTCTTTGAAGGCTATAAAATTGAAGAAGCTCCTCCTCCCAGACGTCTTTTCATTTAAATCACACCGGAAGGTCTCCATTCTTGATGTACCCCATATGTGAGTTCTTTATATAACCTATCTTAAATATTCTTTTGTTTTGAAATGTAATTACTGTATGAAGATTCACACACGTCACCTGACATTGACACTTTTCTATACAATAGGAATGATGTTGTAGTCTCACTTCTGAGGAAGGAGGAAAGCATTTATATCCGAAACGCGTCAGCGTGAGAAAACGACATAAAAACGCATTCATAGTTTGTACTATTAAGTTTTTCGCTGTAACAGTCTTCAGGTGTTTTTATATTGCTATATATGTGTGTAATCTTCCACTGTTTTTTATATATTTGCTTCTTTTGTAATAAATGATTTTTCAATATATACAATCAATTCCATTCTATTTGGGGTTACAAACTGTACGCCTTTAAAGTCCAACCCATAGGGGACCCCTCCCTTTTTTTGATTCTTTATTATAGGATGTGGCGTAAATTTAAAATATTCCCCGTTTGAGTATAATATACTCCCTTGTGTTCTTCTTTGCTTAGCCTACATATTCTTAATGCCTGTATATATGTGTTGTGACGGGAACACTATTTGTCGTTGTAAAAATGTGGTAAGTGACACTTGGTGAGTTTTGTGAAAAGCCTGATAATCTGCTATCTCAGGACAGGAAGCCCAGTGAAAAACTATAATTAGAAACAGATGGGTTTTCCCAAAAATAAGAAGAGTCTGCACACAGTCAGAGCTCTAATGGAGACAGTTGCTGGTTAGAAAGTACACAATGGGAGCATGCACAGGCCTAACTGGAATACACAGACAAGCACCTAGTGTACGTCGAGGTTCATGGAAATGAAAAGCAGAGGCACAGGGGGGACATTCCTGATCAGTGCAGCCAGTGGGGGAAATTACTGTAACCGATCTTCTGTGTGACCCAGCTGCTGAAAGGAGAGCCAAAGAGAAGATCGGTTCCAATAATTTACCTGACACATTGATCACCCCCTCTGTCCACATGCAATTCCGCTTGCCCCCTGGGCTTCCGCTGTGTGCCGCCTGCCATGCAATATCCCCCCCCCCCACAGAGCTGCCAGCTTCCCTCTGCTACGGGACACAGGGGATCTACAGGTGGAAAATGGTACCGATCACTCACTGAGTTCATTCATAACTGCAGCATAGTAAACTGTCTACTATGCCTCCATTTGTAAATGAACAGGAAACCTCAGAGAGCTTCATATTTATTAATTTCCATTGAAGCTGAGGCTGCAGAGAAATTAATTGGGAAATTTATGTCCCAAAAGTGAGATATCATGGGCATATGCTGACAGCTGCCCTCTGCTCCTGACGGATGCTGCGGGGCACAGTAGATATACCGGTGGAGAGCTAGGGCAGGGCTGATTATAAGGGGGTAGCACCAGTCCTCCAATACAGGGCCCAGGCAGCAGGGAAATAGGATTTGGGCAGAGGGGGGCAATTACAGGAACTTATCCCGAGTGTCTTTTCCTGCAGCATCTAAAAGCTGTCTTGTCCTCTCCCTCCACTCAACTTTCAGCTGCTGCAGGGAGAGACACACAGGGGATCGGTTCCTGTAATTGCCCCCACCTCTGCCTCACCAATCACCTGCACTGTCCCAGAATTCCACTCCCCCTGCTGCCCGCTAATAATGATTTTAGTGTATTCTTAATAAAAAATAAATATTTTTTGGGGGGTAGGCCCTGTCAGATAGGCTGTATAGGGCCCCGTGATTTGTAACAGCAGCCCTGCCTGAGCAGGGGGAGGGGTTGCGGACAGTAAATATATCAAACTTACCAGCCCCTTCCGTTCCTTAATGAGCACAGTGAGTGATTGGTACTGATCACTCACTGTGTTCTTTCATAACGGATGCATAGTAGACTGTGTTTACTATGCTTCAGTTTGTAAATGAACAGGAAGAGTGATTTATGCCCCGTACACACGGTCGGATTTTCCGACGGAAAATGTTGGATGGGAGCTTGTTGTCGGAAATTCCGGACGGGTGTAGGCTCCATCAGACAGTTTTACATCGGAATTTTCGACACACAAAATTTGAGATCTGGATCTCAAATTTTCCGACAAAATCCGTTTGTGTGTACACAATTCTGACGCACAAAGTTTCATGCATGCTTGGAATCAAGCAGAAGAGCAGCACTGGCCATTGAACTTCAATTTTCTTCGGCTCGTCGTACGTCACTGCGTTCTTGACATTCGGAATTTCCGACAACAATGTGTGACTGTGTGTATGCAAGACAAGTTTGAGTCAACATCCGTCGGAAAAAATTCCATAGATTTTGTTGTCTGAATGTGCGATCGTGTGTACGCGGCATAAGGCTCTTTCTGGTGACTGAAATAGCCAGTACAGCAGAGAGGCTGGAAATGGAGCAGCTTGGTCTTTCTGAGGAATAAAGACAGAGCTGTGCAACAAATAGCCAGAAGGCTGTAAAATATGTACTGTGTTATGCTGGATAATCCTATGCATGGAAAGACCAGCTATTATCTGCCTTCCATAATAGAAGCCTTAAAATGCACCTTGACAAGAGTCCTTAAAAGCTCCCCATTTTAATTTGATCCTTACAGTGTGTATGCTGGTGGGGTACCCAACTTTACTACTATAAAAAAAGAGCTGACAAGCATTTCTATGTGATAGTATAAAGGCAGTAACATTACAGGGGAGATCTGTGAATTGTAGTTCACTGATCTCCCACCATTGTCCATCCTAAACCACTTTCCAGTGGCGCCGGGCTCCAGTAGGGGTCAAGGGACAAAGGAGGGAAGGGGATGCCACTTGTTGGCAAAAAGAATAGATATGTTTACTTGGACTGAATTGCTTGGAAACAAGAGAGAGGACTTCTCTTGGTGAGGTCAAATGATCTTTTCCATCAGCATTTACATAAGTATACTATACTTTTTATATACAGTAAGTTTGTATTATGGATATGTGAACAAATGTGTGATCCAAATAATGACTTTTTACAATCCTATCCTCCAAATAAAGTTCCTCTAAAAAATAAGAGAAAGAAAATTATTTTAAATAGCCTAATATTCTGATTAAAACTCAGTTAGAGTGATAGTAAACTCTTAATTTTTTTTTATCTACAGGTAAGCTTATAATAATTTACCTGTAGGTAAATGAATATCTCCTAAACGTGTGACATCAGCAGCGCATGCATTCTGAAGGAACGGCATACCCATGCCGTTCCTTCAGAGCTCTGTGCTGTGACTCCTGTGCGCAATGCGCAGGAGTGACATCATTGCAGCTCAGCCAGCCAAGTGGCCACAGCCGTGAATCCAGAAGGAAGACCGGGTGAATATGGAAGCCTCTGCAGTGGTGACAGCACACTGCTGGACTGCTGGAGGGCTTTGTTTCAAGGTAAGTCTTTCATAATGTGCTAGTATGCAATGCATATTAACACATTATGCCTTTACCAGGGAGAGCTTTTTTTTCTGTTCAACCTTTACTACTGCTTTAATAAAGAAAGCCTCTGTATTTTCTGTGGATATTTTTAAATGCACCAATAATTTATAAGAACTAACAAATAAAAGTGATAAGATGTATATTTTTTTAATTTGAATTAAATATTTTACCAGAATATCTGCATTGTCAGAGCTATCAGAATGGAATTCAAAATCGACGGAAACTTTTCTTTTCTTCTTTGCTGGATCTTGAAGACATGCACTAAAACGGTCAGGTAAATTGGCAAATTTTGGTGGGGTTTTCACAGAATATGTCTGAAAAGCCAATATATTCAATTAAATATGTATACATATGATATGGTCAAAAACAAAGTATGTATTGTGAAAATCAAGGAATATAGCGTAAGTCCAGATATTAAATGTACATCATTAGTGAAAATGTGCAGTTCATATATTTTTTACAGCTGACATAGCATTCTGTGGTCTTATATTTGTAAGCATGTTATCTACAAAATATATTTTGGGATAAATGGACAATGTTGGGTTTAACAACCAAGCAATGCAAAGTATATCTGAAAAGCAGTAATGATTGACAACTAAGCAAATATGCTGAAATATCAATGCCCATATTCAATATTGTTCTCTACAAAAAAAAGTACATTTCTGTAACTGTATTCACCAATGCTCAATTTTATCTGTGCTGGGGGGCTTTAGCTAAAAGGGAAAATGCTGGGGTAATAGCAATATAGAAAGATACCTCACTGCCAGTTGCTCTCAGCCGTAGAAATGTACATCTAAGTGTCATTTGTACATCTATGTGACGAGTGCTTGCTATGTCCACCCCCCGCCCAAAAAAAATTACAGGTGGCAAAAAAATATTCAAATAAACAATTCCCTGGAGCATAAATTATGCATGGGCAAACCTAAAAGCAACAACCAAAGAGTTAAATCAGCTCAAATCTGACAGAGGAAAACACAGAAGAAAGTACAAAACGTTTAAAAAAAAATTATAAAATACCTCCTTAATAATAAACTTAACATAAACTTAAAGCCTCAAAAAATGGAATCAAAGCCATCCAGGTCCAATGAGTCCACTATGCAAAGAATGATAAGCACAACAGTATACTTCACTCCTTGAGCTGACAGACTGATTGATACAGGGATGGCATATCTTTACACACTCACAAACTCTGAAGCAGGGATGAGAAAAGCACACACAAACACACACATCTAAAACGAAGGACATTTTTAAAAAGCAAAATACACTAAAAACTTGTAAGTGACGTTCAAAAGTACCCCTGGGGACCAGCCAAGAATGATGTAAAGCTGTCCTTCCCTGTTCAGCAGTGGTAAAGGTATTTGTATACCATTAGCTCAATTATTATAATGCTCTTAATGGAGTTTTATCCAATTAATAAATCACGTGCCAAAGTTTCTCTCTCTTCTTTTCCCCACAAGAGTATTATAAAATTCCAGCATCATTCCCTTCCTATTATGTTGATAAAGACGATTGAGGCCTCAAAACCCATTGCCAAGGAAACTTTACCTGGACATAGTTGCATTGCTGGCAGGCTAAAGCCCCATACACACGGTCGGATTTTCGCATGGATTCTGTCCGATCGGACAATGTTGTCGAAAAATCCGACCGTGTGTATGCACCATCGGACAGTGTACGTCGGATTGTCCGACGGACAAAGTCCTATCTCCTGCTGGATAGATTTTTGGACAACAAGGTCCGATCACACCAAATCCGATCGTGTGTATGGTAGTCCGACCGGACAAAGTGCTACGCATGCTCAGATCACATTACAAGACCAAAGCTATTGGCTACTAGCCTCTACGTAGTCCCGTCGTAGGCAACAAACGTCACCACGTTCAGAATGATCGGATTTTCCGACAACTTTGTCCGACCGTGTGTACGCAAAACCAACATCGGACAAAGTATGACGGACATGGTCTGACGGACCTGGTCCTCGGATAATCCGCGCGTGTGTATGGGGCTTTAGACACCACTCTCTAACAAGGACACTAATGTCTTCATCACTGGGTTAGTCCTATTTTTTTTTTTCTTGAGTTTAACTTTTTACTCATTTTAAATAATTTACAAATACATAACAAAAAACTGAATAAAGAAGAAAAATTAAAACTCATACACTCATCATTTAATTATCACAACAACCCTATTCGTTCCCCAAAAAGGAAAAAAAAGGGAGACAACAGAAGAGGCGGTGGTTCTCTAAATTTAAGTATATATGGGCCGACTAGTCTTAACGAAGAGAGATGTAGTAGCTACCAGGCCCTTCCACCTAGACCCCGCATCCTCTCTCTCACCCCAACTTCCCCTCTTTCTCCCTCTTCCACCATCCCCCACCTGTTTCATGTGTTGTGACCTGATGAATCATTCCAGTTGTGATATTTAATTGTAGTATACAAAAAAGGAAAACCAAAAAAAAGAGAAAAGGCTTATTGTATAGTCCCTAATGCGGCATACACACGCTCTGACTTTCCAGCGGAGCTCCGCCGGACTTTCCGAGCCTGTGGACTTGCCCACACACGCCCGGACTTTTCCGGTGGACAATCGTGGGAAAAAGTCTGCGGGACTTTTGGAAATGAACGGACTTGCCGACACACGATCAGAAAGTCCGTTCATTTAGAACGTGGCTTCAGGTAGACGGGACTAGCGAAGGCAGTGAATGCCGCCTCGCTAGCTCGTCACCTGGCATGGATTTAAAGGGAATCCCTACACCGAATAAACGGCGTGGGGGTCCCCCCAAATCCATCTCAGACCCTTATCCGAGCACGCAGCCCGGGCGGTCAGAAAAGGGGTGGGGACGAGCGAGCGCCCCCCTCCTGAGCCGCAACAGGCCGCGTGCCCTCAACATGGGGGGTGCCCTGGGGAAAGGGGGCCTGTGCGGCCCCCCCCACCCCAAAGCACCTTGTCCCCATGTTGATGAGGACAAGGGCCTCTTCCCGATAACCCTGGCCGTTGGTTGTCGGGGTCTGCGGGCGGGGGGCTTATCGGAATCCGGGAGCCCCCTTTAATAAGGGGGCCCCCAGACCCCGGCCCCCCACCCTATGTGAATGAGTATGGGGTACGATGTACCCCTACCCATTCACCTAAGGTGTAAAAGTGTAAAAGAGGATGCTGGGACCGTGACATCATAGGGGAGCGGGGTCACCATGTGACATGAGCATGTGACGCCGCCCCCTTGTCCCTATATAAGTCACAAAACCGCGCGTCTCTGCCATTCCGGCCAGAGACAGCGACGAGTCAACATCGGAAGAAGAAGAAGAAGAAGACGACGGCGACAGCGGCAAGAACAGAAGAGACCCCGGAAGACCCCCGAAGGCAGAACGAGACCCCCAGACGACGGCGGCGACGACGAAGAAGGAAGCCGGGCTCCTCCGCTCGGTAAAAGAGCTAGGTAAAAGAGCAGAAGAGAGCGGAGGAGTCCAGCGAAGAAGAAGACCCCCGGAGCAGTGCAATAAAATATTTAAAAAAAATTGTGTTTTTTTATTTACACTTTTACACCTTAGGTGAATGGGTAGGGGTACATCGTACCCCATACTCATTCACATAGGGTGGGGGGCCGGGATCTGGGGGCCCCCTTATTAAAGGGGGCTCCCAGATTCCGATAAGCCCCCCGCCCGCAGACCCCAACAACCAACGGCCAGGGTTGTCGGGAAGAGGCCCTTGTCCTCATCAACATGGGGACAAGGTGCTTTGGGGTGGGGGGGGCCGCACGGGCCCCCTTTCCCCAGGGCACCCCCCATGTTGAGGGCACGCGGCCTGGTACGGCTCAGGAGGGGGGGGCACTCGCTTGTCCCCACCCCTTTCCTGGCCGGCCGGGCTGCGAGCTCGCATAAGGGTCTGAGATGGATTCGGGGGGGACCCCACGCCGTTTTTTCGGCGTAGGGATTCCCTTTAAACACATGCCAGGTGACGGGGCTAGCGCGGCGGCATTCACTGCCTTCGCTAGCCCTGGCTACCTGAAGTCACGTTCTAAATGAACGGACTTTCCGATCTTGTGTCGGCAAGTCCGTTCATTTCCAAAAGTCCCACGGACTAGCATACAGACCGCAGGATTGTCCGCCGGACTCACGAGTCCAGCGGACAATTTTAAGTCTGAACTTAAAACTTAGTCCGCCGGACTTTTGGCGATCCCGCGGGAAAGTCCGCTCGTGTGTACGCCGCATTAGTCCCTCCCTCCCCTTTTATCCTCCTTATTGTATAGTCTCTCTTATTCCCACCCATTCAGTGTGCATTCTACATTCAGTGAATTAGTGAAACCTCCATTCCATTAATACTGTGAACAAATAATGTGTGTGCCCTTAACCTCCCTGGCGGTATAATTATGTCAGATATTTGATGCTGAAAGTGGTACATTGTTTTGCATGGAAATTTGGCATTTTAGATTGTAGACCTGTAATTCTTAGCCATAATACACTTAAATCTGTCCAAACAAGAGTCTAGTAGACATCCAGGGTATGATAAAGTTTGAAACATGAAATCATAAATTGTAATATAATAAATAACTATAAATAATTATAACAAATAATAATATAATAATAATAAAATGTATTCAATAATGTAATCGATTCAAAAACACTGACATTTGCTCAGTTGCAGAATTGTCGCTGTCATTACTTTCAGTGTTTGATGATGGATTTCCCCACAAATCACTATCGCTCAATTCTGCAAGTGATTCTAATTTATTATCGCTGTTTTTTAGCTGGTCTAAAACCGCTTTTGATGTAAAGGGACACATTTTGGTTTCTATGGACACGCTCAAGTTTCCAGGCAGAAAGAACCGTTTATTTAATATAAAACTGCATTGGACAAAGCATTAGGGACAAAAGGGATGTGAAATAATTTGATACGGTAATGTAATCTTACAGATTACAATGTACTGTATGTGTAATTTGTTTTTAACTTTTTTTATTTGGCGCCGAGCTCCGTCCCCAATGCGTCATGACGCTCGCAGGGAACAGAGCCCGGCACAGTGATAGATCTGATTTGATCACCTCTGCAGTTATTATTTTTTGCGTTATAAACAAAAAAAGGGCGACAATTTTGAAAAAAAAGAAAAAACAATATTTCTTACTTTTTGCTATAATAAATATCCCCCAAAAAATGTCATCAGTTTAGGCCAATATGTATTCTGCTACATATTTTTGGTAAAGAAAAATCACAATAAGCGTATATTGATTGGTTTGCGCAAAAGTTATAGCGTCTACAAACGGGATAGTTTTATGGCATTTTTATTATAATTTTTATTTTTTTACTAGTAATGGCAGTGATCTGCAATTTTTAGCAGGACTGCGACATTGCGGCGGACAGATTAGACACTTTTTTGGGAGCATTGACAGTTATACAGTGATCAGAGCTAAAAAATAGCCACTGATTACTGTATAAATTCACTGGCAGGGAAGGGGTTAACACTAGGGGGCGATCAAGGGGTTAAATGTGTTCCCTGGGAGGTGTTTCTAACTGTATGGGGGCTGGGCTGACTGGAGGAGGAGAGAGATCGTTGTTCCTAATCACTAGGAACAGACAAACTTTCTATCCTCCTATGACAGAACTGGGATTTGTTTGTTTACACTGACCGATCCCTGTCCTGCCTGTTTCTGAAGCGATTGTGGGTAGCCGGCGGACAGAGTCCGCCGGACCCGCTGGTTGGCTCCCCTGCCCACAAATCTATATGTACGCGCCCGGCGTACAATGATGGCGATTTGCGCAGGGAAACTGACTAGCCGCAGTACAACTGTGGCAGGTGGTCTGCAACTAGTTAAATTCAATCCAACTGCTGTGTAAATGTATCAGCTCTTTCATTTATCTAGTTCCATCTACCTCTCTGAATGATTCTGTTATAGTTGGTATTTTCTTTGATTACCAGTATTTTGGGATTAATACTTTCTCTGCGTTTAACAAAAAATGGTATAATAGACGTTTTATATTTTTTCCTTGAATTGCTAGTAGCATGGAATAGACATTGCCAAGGGTCTTGCCCAATTTCAGTTTATAATCATCTTAATAATATTTAGAACTTTTTCCCAATATAGCTGGATGGACAGTGCCACCATATATGAGCATGCGTTTCCTCCTATTTCTTTTAGCTGCTGCATTTCTCACGGCTGGCCACAAAACAGGGGAGGACAGCTTTATATCTATCTGATCTATCTGCGCTGGTTCCCAGAACCACTTCTGAAAATCAATCAGTCAGTAATGTGAGCGGATGAGTTTTTAAGAAAGTTGTCATGGTCTGATATTTTATTGGTGTGCTGTGAGTTTCTCACCCCTGCCTCAAAGTTTGTGGGTGTGTAAAGATGTGACATCTCTGTACCAATCAGTCTGCCAGCTTTAGGAGTGAAGTATACGGTTGTGCTTATATTTTTGCATACCAAAATCATTGGACCTGGATTTAAAGGACTTTGATCTGATTTATTTGAGCATTTGTTTAGTTTGTTATTAAGGATGTATTTGCACTCTTTTTACTATCTTTCTTTCTGGTGAAAAATATTCCACTCCTCCAATCATGCACCACTAGGACTTAGGCTGGTCATAGATGGATCAGTTTTTCGATCAGTCAAAAAAAACCTGAACGGACCCCCCCATTCACACAAGCAAGTTGGATAGAGGATTGCTCCCCACTGTGTTTTTATACTGTGACAGCGGGGACTCCTCTGTGGTCAGAATACTGTGATCAGCGCTGCAGCCAAAAGGCTGCAGTGCTGATTGACTGAAATTCAAGAGAAGTCAATACTTATATCAAAATCTCTGGAACAGAAATGGCTACAGATGGATCAACAATCAACAGTCCCTGCTGAACCAGACAAATTTCAATCTATCTATGGCCAGCACCAGCACAAATTTAGACTCCAGATGAAATACACATGTAGTGAGAGGATCATTCCCCTAAATTGGAAAAAAGTTAAATGCCTTTTCAACATAATGCTCACAAGTGCTAACTTTCTCTTTTACTACAATCAATGCCCGACTGACTTCAGAGATGCTTAAAAGAGAAGTTTGGGATTAAAAAAAACAAACAAACAATCATACTCACCTAGGTGAATGTAGAATCCATCTGATGCTGCATCTGTCCCCTGCCGGCTCTGCAGGGAGAACTGAGCAATAAAAACAGCATATCACTCAGTTCTCCCCCTCTGCTCTGAACAGAGAGCCGTGACTGTCAGTCACCGGCTCTCTGCTCTCCCTTCCAGTGCTCACTGGAGCGCTGGGCTGTGAATAGGGCCAGGGGAGCTGGCTTAGGCTCTCGGCAGGTCGCTGAGAGGCTGAGACAGGTTTCGGTCCAGGCATCTGAGTTTGTCAAGCTTGGACTGGCTGACTGGTGTCAGCTGACAGGGGACTTTAGCCCACTGTCGGCTGAAAACAGTTCACGGGAGTGCAGAACAAACTGCACTCCTGTAATCTATAGGAGAAGTATGGCCAAAAAAGCTTTGGCCATACTTCTCCTTTAAATTGGTTACGGCTTTTCGAAACATGCACGTCCATAACTCACTTGCATCTGCCTTCCTGTAGCTTGTTGAAAATAACAGAATAAATATTTGTACCTTTGGAACTGTGTAATTGCAGCTCTTTGAATTGGTCCATGGAGATGAAACCTTGTTATCAGACTTTCTGTCAGACTGCCCTTGTGATATTATTTCTGCAAGAGTTGATCTCTTTGAAAAAGAGGAAGACGTCTGTATACTTCCTATTTTGGATGACTGCTTTGGAGTTTCTGCAATAAAAGTCTGAACCTCCTATATGAGAAACACAAATGCCATAAAACTTTGGATTGAACTTGCAGATTTTACTTTACTTTTAATTTAAGCTTAAAAAGTATTATTCACCTTATGCTTCATATTTGTCTTTAGTTGTATTTTCTCCTTTTCAAGTTTTTCCTAAAATAAAATATTTACGTATTAAAGGAAATGTACATATGCACAATGAAACTAGCTCACACCAACTATTAAATAACTATCTTTTTCTAAGCAGATTGCAATAATACCAAATCGGACTGCCAGTCAGACTGAAGTTTTAGATTTTTTTCCTAAAAAGTACTGAAAAAAGCAATCAATTCAAGAAACAAACAATGAGAAATGTGGTCAGAGGAATGGCTGTGAGCCTAGTATATCTGGTACCTGAAAGATGACTATTAGCTTAAAGTGGTTGTAAACCGTTTAGCCTCTTACACACTACTAGTCTTTTTTCATTAAACCCAGCGGGTTGAGCAAAACAAAACTGACAGCTCAGATTGGAGCTGCTGTACTAACAATCCAATGTTAGTACAGCAATCTCTACTGCTGGGCTATTGTGTTCTTACAGGGAGACGGCCCCCCTGCCAGAAACACCGGTCAGCACTCCCAGCCAGGGCTGGTCGGCAGACCTTTTTTGGTCATGACCAGATGACAGAACGACCAACTTCTGTACATATGGGCCAAATGTCGTCAGACATTCGGCTTGTGTGTACTAGGCTTTACTAGTACCCAGTGAAGTGATTATCCTCAGGAGATACACAGAGATTAAATAATTCCTTCTACAAATGTTTTACGTGTTTATCTGCTCTTCTCTTCTCTACATCTCTTCAAAGTGCAGGAAGAGAGGAACAAAAAAACAGAGCTGAGGCTGTTAATCTACTGGAGATCCCTCTCCTGTCACCTTTTTTTCTCTTGGTGTCAGGAAAACTTGTCAAAAGTGATTCATGCTGATAGCGGAAGAATGAAGCAGTAGACAGAAATTACACCACTTAGTGCTCTTAATTGAGACAAGTACACACAATAGAGAGATATGCTTGGTTCATTTTCATGTCTGAGGTTTACAATCCCATTCATTTTAAAATGATCTAGGGTAATAAGTAATGTACGTTGAAGCCCATCCACTGGCATACATTATTCCCTCTCCCACCCATTCTTTACAAAAAACACTCTAAAGCTGGGTACACATGGATCGAAAATTTGACCAGTCCCTGCTGAACTGGCCAAATTTTTGATCTCTGTGTAGATAAGCTTCGGACCTGCTGCAAAATTTTCATTCGATCAGTGGCTGCGGCACTGATCAGTGTATTCTGACAGCAGGGATTCCTTGTTGTCAAATTACAATGTCCTAGCAGGGGGGGATTCCTGCATCAACCTTGCAAGAGTGGATGCAGAAATCTGTTCATTTTTTCATGCAGCTCGTTGGCTGAATGACAGCAAAAATCAGAATGCAAGATGGGAAAGAGGAAGAAAAAGGAGCAGATGTAATGCGTTTTAAGACTTTCCATTATAAGATCTATAGTGAATATTAACCTCCTTGGCGGTATGATTATGTCTGGAATTTTGTACCAAAAGCAGTACAATTATTTTGCATGGAAATTTGGCGTTTTTATATTGTAGGCTGCAATTCTTATGAATAACTCACTTAAATCTGTCCGAACCAGAGTCTAGTAGACATCCCGGGTATGATAAAGTTTGAAACACAAAATCATAAATTATTAATATAATAAAAAATATATATAAAAATTATTCAATAATGTAATCAAATCAAAAACACTGAAATTTGCTCAGTTGCAGAATAGTCGCTGTCATTAGATTTAGTGTTTGATGATGAATTGTGATTCTAATTTATTATCGCTGTTTTCTAGCTGGTCTAAAACCACTTTTGACATAAAGGGACACTTTTTGGTTGCTATGAACAATCTCCAGTTTCCAGGCAGAAAAAAATCTATTTATTATATAAAATGACATGCAGGGCACTGGGCAGACCACTAGGGACAAAGGGGATGTGTATTTTTTTTATACAGTACTGTAATCTGTAAGATTACAGTACTGTATGTGTATTGTGTTTTTTAACTTTTTTGAATTTGGCGCCCATCTCCGCTCCCGTGCGTCGCAACGTCGCAGGGAACGGAGATCAGTGGCACTCGGCACTGTGTGAATTGAGCGAGCAGACAGCTCGCACACACAGCGGGAGGAGACATCGCAGGATCCAGGGGACAAGGTAAGTAACTTCCCCTGTATCCTGCAATGCAAGCCTGAGTCTGGCTCGGGGTTACCGCTTTTGGTACTGAAGTTCCCGCCCCGAGCCAGACTCGGGAATACCGCCAGGGGGGTTCAACCTCCTTCTAAAATAAAACTATTCTAAGTGAATTCTTGTAGTACTTTAAAGGTTAAAGCAAATCTAAATCTTTAAAAACCCAAGACAAAAAATTAATATATTGCAGCTTACTAGTTCCCACAGTATGTATAAAAAAGCAGCATTATCACCGTAGGACAGGACTACAAACACCTCTATACCATACAAGGGAGGGGTTCTGTAGTTCCCAGAATTAGCTGGGAACAATATAACTGATAAGACTGTAGCACAGGCAAATAGCACAGGAAGGTATCAACTGACAAGATTTCTGGCAGGGTCAACAGGTATTTGTTGTACTAATAAAACAGATATAATGAAAAATGTTTAATGGTATATTTAACCGTTTCCCAACCGCCTCACGCAGATATACTGTGGCAGTAGGGCACGTACAGGCAGAATAACGTACCTGTACGTGGCCCTTTAAGAGGCGGCTTGCGGGCGCGCGCTGGGAGCTCCGTGAACGCGGTCACGGTTCCCTGCGGACTCTATATCCGTGGGGATACCAGCAATGGTCTCACGGAGAGGAAGAACGGGGAAATGCTAATGTAAACAAGCATTTCTCTGTTCTGCCTAATGACACTGACACTGATCACAGCTCCCTGTGATCGGGAGCGGTGATCAGTGTAATTTCACACACAGCCCCTCCTCCCACCATTAGAATCACTCCCTAGGACACACTTAACCCCTACAGCGCCACCTAGTGGTTAACCCCTTCACTGCTAGTCACATTTACACAGTAATCAGTGCATTTTTAATTGCACTGATCGCTGTATAAATGTGAATGGTCCCAAAATCACGCCAAAATTGTCCAATCTGTCCGCCATAATGTTGCAGTCACAATAAAAATCGCTGATCACTGCCATTATTAGTAAAAAATAAATATTAATAAAAATACCATAAAACTATCCCCTATTTTGCAGACGCTATAACTTTTGCGCAAACCAATCAATAAACTCTTATTGCGATTTTTTTTTACCAAAAATATGTAGAAGAATACATATCGGCCTAAACTGAGGGAAAAAAATGTTTTTTTTATATATTTTTTGGAGATATTTATTATAGCAAAAAGTAAAAAATAATGCGTTTTATTTTATTTTCAAAATTGTTGCTATTTTTTTGTTTATAGCGCAAAAAATAAAAACCGCAGAGGTGATCAAATACCACCAAAAGAAAGCTCTATTTGTGGGGAAAAAGGGACATCAATTTTTTGTTTGGGAGTTTGGGAGCAACATTGCATGACTGCGCAATTGTCAGTTAAAATGACGCAGTGCGGAATCGCAAAAAGTGCTCTGGCTTTTGGCCAGCCAAATGGTCTGGGGCTTAAGTGGTTAAAAGATCAGAAGGGTCCAAATAAGAGGTCATTGTTAGAGCTTGTGCCCTTTAATAATTGCAAGCCTACCAAGCCTTTAACAAAGAGATATCTTGCTTCCTTACTACTGCATAGCCGACATAAATGTCATGTAAAACAGAATGAAATATTTGTCTCCTCTAGTGGGTAATACAAATGTCAAATGACAAAAAAACATATTTAGTACATCTCTGGAATACAAGGGTTCTTCAAAAAATATCTGCACTTTATTAAACTCTATTAAATATAAAAAGGTGCAGAAACTTTTTGAAGACCCCTTGTATTTGCACATTTCCCAATGTTTTATGCCTTTAATCATGCTATAAATACAAGAAATACCTGTTTATGTGCCAGAAATAAACAAACCTCCTACCTTCCTCTTTGACATGACAACACAGTTCCAAATTACTAAGCACGTGTTTGTCAGTCCTGCCAACTTAAAGTTATATTATTATTATTTTTTTTTTTTTATAATAAACATGTTATACTTACGTGCTCTGTGCAATGGTTTTGCACAGAGCAGCACGATCCTCTTCTTCTCAGGTCCCACGCTGGCGATCTTTGCTGCTCCCCCTTGACCAGTGTCCCCAATAGCAAGCTGCTTGCTATGGGGGCACTAGTGCATGCTCACTTCCGAGCCTGGCTCTATGCGTCCATAAGACACTTAGAGCTGTGGCTCGGCCCCGCCCCCACTCTCTCCTTATTAGCTGTGATTGACAGCAGTGGCAGCCAATGGCTCCTGCTGCTATGTCTCAGCCAATGAAGAGAGAGAGAGAGACCTTGGACAGCTCCTGTGCACATCGCCCGATCGAGATGGGTCTCATGTATTGGGGGACTGCGAGGGGATTAGCACACAGAAGGTTTTTTTACCTTTATGCAGAGAATGCATGAAGGTAAAAGCCCTTCAGCCTCTACAACCACTTTCATTTCTGATGCATTACAAAGAACACAACAATTTCCTCATCTATATGACCCCTCCTTGTGCACAGGACGTTATCAGCTCACAAGACTACTGACAACATCAAAATGTATTGTTTTCACTGACTGAACAATATAACAAACATTTTCAATGGTATATTTTGCAGACCAGAAGGGAACATGAGAAGTTAATTGTCAGGGTTTACATACACTTAGGGCTTCAAAAAAAACACAGCTTTTACAGGCAATTGGCACTTTTTTCTGCCTGTAAACAGACCTCTATTTTAGCCATTAGGGTTGATTTCCTAAAACTGGAGAGTGCAAAATGTGAAGCCCTGCGTGGTAGCCAATCAGCTTCCAGTTTTTTTTTTTTTTTTTTTATCAAAGCTTAATTGAATAATACAGCTTAGTTGAACTATATAAGCTAGAAGCTGATTAACTACCATGCACAACTGCACCAGATTTTGCCCTCTACATGTTTATTAAATCAACCCCTATGTGTGTATGCACACATAGGCATTTATGGGCATTCTAGAAAAAAAAGTGTTTACAGAAGAGGAGCTTTAGGGCATAAAAAATTATTGATCTGTGTAAACGCATCTAAATGACCTTAAACATTGGACATTGTAAGGTACACGTCTTTCTCCTTGTATTCTAAATGCCTAGGCCAGGAATGGTAAAAGCGGAGGTCCCAAATCACCGGTGGATAAACAACACACATACACTCAATGGTACGTGAAGAATGATTACAAAGTTTATTGAGGAGTACATCGTCTTTTATGTGTACTACTAGAAGACCCTGCCCCATGTGGAGCCAATCAGGGCTTTACACAGAAGCATACATCAGCAATTTCTAGTCATGTGATGGTTGTTAATTTGCAATATGGAATATGGGGCAAAGGTTAGTCATGTGATGGTTGTTAATTTGCAATATGGAATATAGGGCAAAGGTTAGTCATGTGATGGTTGTTAATTTGCAATATGGAATATAGGGCAAAGGTTAGTGTATGACAGTTAGTTCTCGTTATCTGTACACATCTGCTAACTTGACCACAAAACTCCTAAGTCACTGGTCCTAGCTAGTTTCATATCCTCTGGTGAAGTACAAAGATAAAAACCACAAAACAGATGCGTCCTGATATGTCAACACTTGTCAGTTTGTTACATAGTAAGCAGTATACACTTATAACAGCTTTGTTCAAAAGCTGTTACTCTGAAAGTTTAAGCATATTAATTTCAATCACTATTAAAATGGTATATCATTATAAGTAGCCCCCTTATAGACATGTTTAGCGTTTGAGCATTCATTCCAATGGCCAATATAAATTAATATTCTGGCCAATTGAATCAATGAAAGCTCAAATGTTTGACATACCTAAACGTTTGTTCAATATGTGGCTTTAGGCATGATTTTTAGGCTGCTTTTTCCTGCCAGGAGTATAGCGGAAAAATTTCAACACCCTGTGAGCATGGGGCCTTAACATGTAATAATGCATTACCTTCTTTTCCTTTTCATTTTGAAGCTCTCTTTTAAACTTGATTATTTCATTATTTTTGCTGGATAGCTCCTTTTCCTTGGGAGACAAAAAAAAAACATATTTGCAATGTACACAGCTAAAGAGACACTCCTGCTACTACTACAACACTATGGGGTTGATTTACTAAAGGCAAATCCACTTTGCCCTGCATGTGCATTTGGAAGTGCAGTCACTTTAGATCTGAGATGAGGGGAAGCTCTGCTGATTTTATCATCCAATCATGTACAAGCAATATGCTGTTTTTTATTTTCCTTGCATGTCCCCCTCAGATCTAAAGGGACTGCACTTCCAAGCGCACTTGCAGTGCACTTGTAGTGCAAAGTGGATTTGCCTTTAGTAAATAAACTCCCCCAACTACTACTTAGATGTTACCAAATCTTGTCCAACAGGAACAATCGGTCCATTGTTGTCAGTCGGAAAGCAGATTCAGGCAAGATATGTAACAAAGGATTCAAAACGTCATATGGAGTCATTAGGATCAATCACTCAAACTATCAGATAAAACAGCTACAGTTTCTCTAGATCTAGCTGATGTGTACATGAGCACTTTGGTACACCTAGGCTTCTGAGAATTTCACTTCGGGCTCGTTTAGCAACCATTGACCTTTCCACATTTTCCAGAACATTTCTTCTAGTAGTGGCCGTCTTGCAGAAGCAAGGTATTCAGGTTCCTTATGTGGACAACAAATGCGGGTGGCTCAACATCCTCCAGGTCCTGGCAAACCCTGATTCAGAGGGAAGGCTGATTAATCTCATTATAATAATGACATTTTAGACGTTCAGGAGAATACTGTAGAGTTGCCCACATGGAGGGTGACAGTATTAGGACTTATGTGGAGGCAAGTCCTAGCTCTATCCCATCTGTTTGTATCCCATGGTCACAAATGGTCAAGAAGATTGAGAACATCATAAACTGGCCTTCTAAGGTAATGAAAAATGTTGCTTCCTATTCCAGGGAAGATTATCCCACATATGAGACTAGTCCCGTTGATGGTGGCTAAGGATAGTTAATCTTATCAACTTTCATAAACTTCCAGACGTAACAATTATTAAAATCTATTCACCTCAGTGACCTCCTAGCTCAAGTCAATGACATAGGCTAGTGGAGGACGAAGTGTCTAACAGCAGGAGTACAGTGATTCCCAAGTGGGCAACACAGCCTAGGAGGCCTCAGGTATGCTCCAAACAGACGGCTATAGGCAATCTCCTATCGTTATGGCAAGAGGCATCTCCTATTCAGGTTTGCCAATGGTAAAACCTGTCTCATCTCATCGCTCTGTGTTCTGGTGTCTCAGAACTTCCTGTCAGGTACGGTAAAATACGAAGCCTTGGATGTCAATGGTGAGTCCCTAGACCAACAAGTGGTTCAATGAATTTCAACCTGGCAGTAAACTCAATGGTCAGGAATGGAAATCATTCCTGCAAGAGGAGCTTCCCAGAAGTGGAAGCACTAACATCCAGCTGGGTCAGCAGGTTAGCCTGTGTAGCCACCAGACTCATAATCTCTAAGCTCCTCATCAGAAGAAGTGGCAAAATTGCACTAACAGTGGGAAAGTCTTAAAGGAGCATGAAATATCGGAAGTGCATTACATACAAAGTGCAGCATTGCACAGAGTGGCCTTTTATTGTGGCCAGCCTAAGGGTCCTTTCACACGGGTGGGGATCCGTAATGATCCGCCCCGTGAACATCTGCTGATCAGTGGGGAACGCTCCGCTGATCCCCGCTGAGCCGGCGGATGACAGGGTGGTCCCTGCACGCTGTGCAGGGACCGATATCGGGTGTCAGCAGATGCTCATCCGCTGACACCCGCTATCCCATAGGGGTACATGTATGTCCTTATTAGCTATTTTCTTGCTTTGCTGTGACCCATTTTTGTGTGATTCAACATTTTACCAATAAAGGCTTTTGAATTTTTCTTGGAGTGCGGCCGTTCAGAGTCCTTAATTACCCATAGGGGTACATGTATGTCCGTTTTTCATCAGAAAACGGATGGATGAAAAACGGACATAAGGTCCGCACGTCTGAAAGGGGCCTAAGGCAGTTCTGTTGAATATGCAAATTAAGGACTCTGAACGGCCACACTCCAAGAAAAATTCAAACGCCTTTATTGGTAAAATGTTGAATCACACAAAAATGGGTCACAGAAAAGCAAGAAAATAGCTAATTAGCTATTTTCTTGCTTTGCTGTGACCCATTTTTGTGTGATTCAACATTTTACCAATAAAGGCATTTGAATTTTTCTTGGAGTGCGGCCATTCAGAGTCCTTAATTACCCATAGGGGTACATGTATGTCCGTTTTTCATCAGAAAACGGATGGATGAAAAACGGACATACGGTCCGCACGTCTGAAAGGGGCCTAAGGCAGTTCTGTTGAAGATGCAAATTAAGGACTCTGAACGGCCGCACTCCAAGAAAAATTCAAACGCCTTTATTGGTAAAATGTTGAATCACACAAAAATGGGTCACAGCGAAGCAAGAAAATAGCCATTTTTGTGTGATTCAACATTTACCAATAAAGGCTTTTGAATTTTTCTTGGAGTGCGGCCGTTCAGAGTCCTTAATTTGCATCTTCATCAGCTTGTGCCGTGCCTGCACCTGGGTTCTCTAACCATTAGAACAGATGTGAAATCGAGGGTTGGGTGGATCACCCTGGAGCGGTGGATCTCTGTATACTACTGAATTTAAGGCAGTTCTGTGCAATAATCATGCTGTCTAATCAGCATCTTGATATGCCACACCTGTGAGGTGGATGGATTATCTCAGCAAAGGAGAAGTGCTCCCTAACACAGATTTATGAACAATATTTGAGAGAAATAGGCCTTTTGTGTACATGATAAATAGTGGCAAACACAAAAGTGTGGCGTTTATAATTTTGCTCAGTGTGTGTGTGTGTGTGTGTGTATATATATATATATATATATATATATATATATATATATATATATATTTACACACGCGCGCACACACACACACATACATGCCCCTATGGATTCTAATAGTTTAATTAATTTAGTTTAATAGTAGGGGATCTTTAACTTAGAAAAAAAATAAAAAATTCTTTCCATGTGGATCACATACATTAGGAATCCAGACAATGTAATACAAGCATTGTATTATTCTCTGTATATATGATAAATGTTCATGTATTAAATAATTTTTTTCACAATCAACTGTAAAATATCATCTGCAGTCTTACAACTTGACCTGTGCCCACTTACAGTTTCTTGTAAAGTATTTACACTTACAGTGGTGTGAAAAAGTGTTTGCCCCCTTCCTCATTTCCTGTTCCTTTGCATGTTTGTCACACTTAAGTGTTTCGGAACATCAAACCAATTTAAACAATAGTCAAGGACAACACAAGTAAACACAAAATGCAATTTGGAAATGAAGGTGTTTATTATTAAAGGTGAAAAAAAATCCAAACCATCATGGCCCTGTGTGAAAAAGTGATTGCCCCCTAAACCTAATAACTGGTTGGGCCACCCTTAGCAGCAACAACTGCAACCAAGCGTTTGCGATAACGTGCAATGAGGCTTTTACAGCGTCCTGGAGGAATTTTGGCCCACTCATCTTTGCAGAATTGTCCTAATTCAGTTACATTAGAGGGTTTTCGAGCATGAACGGCCTTTTTAAGGTCATACCACAACATCTCAATAGGATTCAGGTCAGGACTTTGGCTAGGCCACTCCAAAGTCTTCATTTTGTTTTTCTTCAGCCATTCGGTGGTGGACTTGCTGGTGTGTTTAGGATCATTGTCCTGCTGCAGAACCCAAGTTCGTTTCAGCTTGAGTACACGAACAGATGGTCGGACATTCTCCTTCAGGATCTCTTGGTAGACAGCAGAATTCATAGTTCCTTTTATCACGGCAAGTTTTCCAGGTCCTGAAGCAGCAAAACAGCCCCAGACCATCACACTACCACCACCATATTTTACTGTTGGTATAATGTTCTTTTTCTGAAATGCAGTGTTCCTTCTACGCCAGATATACTTGGACACACACCTTCCAAAGAGTTCCACTTTTGTCTCATCGGTCCACAGAATGTTGTCCCAAAAGTCTTGGGGATCATCTAGATGTGTTGTGGAGAAATTGAGACGAGCTTTGATGTTCTTTTTGCTCAGCAGTGGTTTTCTCCTTGGAACTCTGCCATGCAGGCCATTTTTGCCCAGTCTTTTCCTGATGGTGGAGGCATGAACGCTGACCTTAACTGAGGCAAGTGAGGCCTGCAGTTCCTTGGACGTTGTTGTGGGGTCTTTTGTGACCTCTTGGATGAGTCGTCGCTGCGCTCTTGGGGTAATTTTGGGCGGCCGGCCACTCCTGGGAAGGTTCACCACTGTTCCATGTCTTCGCCATTTGTGGATAATGGCTCTCACTGTGGTTCGCTGGATTCCCAAAGCTTTGGAAATGGCTTTATAACCCTTTCCAGACTGATAGATCTCAATTACTTTCTTTCTCAATTGTTCCTGAATTTCTTTGGGTCTCGGCATGATGTGTAGCTTTTAAGGATCTTCTGGTGGACCTTACTGTGTCAAGCAGCTCCTATTTAAGTGATGCCTTGATTGTGAACAGGTGTGGCAATAATCAGGCCTGGGTGTGGCTAGAGAAATTGAACTCAGGTGTGGACAACCACAGTTATAGTATGTTTTAACAAGGGGGGCAATCACTTTTTCACACAGGGCCATGATGGTTTGGATTTTTTTTCACCTTTAATAATAAACACCTTCATTTACAAATTGCATTTTGTGTTTACTTGTGTTGTCCTTGACTATTGTTTAAATTGGTTTGATGTTCCGAAACACTTAAGTGTGACAAACATGCAAAGGAACAGGAAATGAGGAAGGGGGCAAACACTTTTTCACACCACTGTATAGTCTCTTTGCAACAGTCTATCTCAGTCTCTTGTAATAGAGCAGTGGTAAATGGTTTTGACAACATAATTGTTGGTACTAATTCTACATAACATGGGATAACATGGGATGTGATAAATAGTTGGTTCCAAAACGAGTAGCAGGCAGGGGTCAATGAAAGGATTTTTGTCTACTCAGGCGAATGTTCATTTTGCCACCCACCCCAGACCCCCCTACTGTCCTACTGCCACCCTCCTCCCTTCCACAATGCAACCCCCCACCACCATATGGCATACACTTTATTTGCACCTTATTATTTCTTTACATTGCACCCATAATGTGATGGGGTGCAATGTGAAGGACATCACACCGCATTAAAAATTTGAGCTGTACTGAACTGCCACTAAAAGGCAATGTGTAATGAGGGGGAAGAAGGTTATGCATTCCCTGTTTCCATTCACTGGCTATGGGCAGCTGACAGGTGAGGCAAACTAAAACTTTGATGCTGTGCCTGGTAGAAGAGAGGGGGTACAGTGTTAGGGTATGGAAGACAGAATCCCTGGGAAGCGGTGTCCAAGATGGTGCTGAGTGAGGCTGCATACCTCCCAACTTTTGAAGTTGGGAATGAGGGACACTTTGGGGGACATAGTCCTGCAATGTGCATAGCGCACTGCGAGGAAAAGTGGGTGTGGGTAAATTATTATGGCCAAGAGGAGAACATTTGGTGCCTCAACTGCTATCCCCTTCAGCTGCAAGGGCAGCACTTGGTGGTTTAAACATGCTGCGGCCATAATTCTTTGCCTCACAGCTGTGGTGAAGAAAGTAGAAATACCTAATATTCTACTATTCTTGTATCTCAGAGGCGTCTCTGGATCTGCATTCCAACTTGTTAAAGTCTTTGTGTGTAATATGTCAGTGTCCTCTCTCCTAGAGGGTGTGTAAAGGAGAAATGTGTCTGTCTTTATCCAAGGCCGTATCTCCACCTTACTTTTAGGAATTTGTTTCAAATTAGAAATTGTAGAATCCTTAGTTCATTCAATACTTCAAGAAGAGTTGTTTTATTGTTCAGAAAGATAAGCAAAGACAAGACAAGATAATGACATTTGGTAATACATGGTATGGTGATGGCTTCAGAAGAAGGACGAGATATCAGATGTTACATTCTCCAAAGTGTAGGGTTCCTTCCCTCTCGTCCACCCCCCCCCCCCCCACCATTTGACCCTACTCCATTCTTATACTGTTTCATAATATTATGTCAGCATTTCCTAGAATAACACCCATTCTTATATGGCTTTAGTCTAAAGTTAAGTTACATAACTCCACCCATTGTCCTGACATAGTAACTCAGAATAGAAGTACCTACACAGCAAAACGACTTCTCTCTGTCCTCTGTCCTGTGACCTTCAGAGACTAACACTAATTATATTATAACATTCATGTGTTTCATACATTGAAAATGACCCTGAATATTGATCATCACTCGTTTTACAACAGTTATTTGAAATATTAACATATTTATCTTATTACCAGTAAAGCTCTTGAACAAACTGTTTCTTGTTCTTTTGCTCTGAGCTGACACAATTCTGCATCCTTTTCTTCAATCAGTTTATCATACTGATGCTAACAGAAAAAAAAGATAAAGATAAAAGATAAAACATATTCATATTAATCTATCAAATATCTATCTATAGCCTTTTAACCTGTTAAAATTAACCTCAATAATATTCCTCCGTTATTTAGTGAGTATACGTTTTATTTTATATCTGTCTTTACTTGAACGTGTCCACGTCGCACAGGTGGTGTTGTAGGCTTCTATGCACAGAAGAGGGAAGGACCGGAATGTA
Organism: Lithobates sylvaticus; assembly: GCA_028564925.1. Taxonomy (NCBI): domain Eukaryota; kingdom Metazoa; phylum Chordata; class Amphibia; order Anura; family Ranidae; genus Lithobates; species Lithobates sylvaticus. Next base: position 275,225,084 of record CM053027.1, on the reverse strand, counting down.
ACATGATTGCAGATTTAGCTGAGTAGAAGATATTTTTTAACTTAATGATTAGTTAAAGGGAATAGAAGGAGGGGGAGCCTGGAGTAAAGCTTTAAATGACAAAGAGCCAACCAGCTGTAATGGGCCTGGGAGATGGCAGCTGGTGAAACTTAGCTGTGAAGTAAGTGAACCTAAATCAAGAGGGGTACTTTAAAGGCCTTTTTTATCTAAAAAATTTAATTGTAGGTATCTTGCGGTATCTGTTTTTAAGCAGAACTTTAACTTTTTAAAGCAAAGTACCCATTCACTTTAAGTATTCATTACTCATTACGTTTTAATTGTATATCTGCATGGTAAAAAGATGAAAAGCAAAGTCTTCTGAAGAGTGGATGGCCTTACCTCTTCGTGACCTTGTGTGTAGGAAATATGTCAAAAAAGACTTTGACTGGTTTCTTAGGGCATACTTCCTATGTTATGCTCCTTTTCCCTCACTGCCACTTCTCAAAATCATATTCTACTTTTTTTTTTTTTTTTAATATAATATTTGTTAGACTCCGCGCTTAGGTGTAGGCTTGGCTGCTGCCTCCCCCAAGGGGCTCCAACAGGAGTACCAATAGTAAAAATTATATGAATATAGGGGTGGGTGGCATTAAGAATGAGCAGTGAGTGCTAAATAGTTTGGTTAATCACAAATAAAATAAATATCATAACGGTGTTGTCACCCTGTGCTTGAAACGAGTTTATACAATTAAAGCCCTATTAGTTGTGCTAATTGCAAACTGGTGTATCAGTCTGCAGTATGAAAGTGAATGTGCTTAGGCTGCTTTCACACTGGGGCGGTTTGTAGGCGCTATTGTGCTAAAAATATCGCCTACAAACCGACCCGAAACAGCTGCTGCTGTGTCTCCAGTGTGAAAGCCCTGAGGGCTTTCACACTGGAGTGGTGCGCTAGCAGGACGGTAAAAAAAGTCCTGCTAGCTGCATCTTTGGAGCGGTGAAGGAGCGGTGTGTTCACCGCTCCTATACCGCTCCTACCCATTGAAATCAATGGGAGACTGCGGGGATACCGCCCGCAAAGCGCCGCTGTAGCGGCGCTTTGCGGAGGTTTTTAACCCTTTTTCGGCCGCTAGCGGTGTTAAAACCACCCCACTAGCGACCGCATACCGCGGGTAAAACGATGGTAAAGCAGCGCTAAATATAGCGCTGCTTTACCGTCGCCGCCCCGCACCGCTCCAGTGTGAAAGCAGCCTTAGTGTGGTAGTGAGTGTTCTCACCCAATCAGCAATTATAACCAAATTTCATCCTAAACAACTATATCATTAAAGTGAATAAATTGTATCCAAATGCATTAACACATTTTATTAAAAGGAGTTTTTCCGTAAAAAAGATGTATAATTTTTTTTACCATTTGTAATCAGGGCCCATTCACGCTTCTACAGTGTGGCACTTTAATGCACCCATTATAGCAATACACGTTAAAGCAATAATAAACCCAAAAGCAAATTAAGCATGTATTTTATTGCAGCTTACCAATTCTTAGATGTAATGGTTGCATTAGTTTCCATTTTTAGGCTTTATTTCTTCTATGGCCGCGTACACACGAGCGGCCTTTCCCGCGGGAATGTCCGCCGGACAATCCGCCCGTGTGTGGGCGCAGGCGGACTTTTTCCTCCCAAAAGTCCGGTGGACAAAGTTTTAAGTTCAGACTTAAAATTGTCCGCTGGACTCGGCAGTCCGGCGGACAATCCCGCAGTCTGTGTGCTAGTCCGCGGGACTTTTGAAATGAACGGACTTGCCTCGCACACGGAGGAAAGTCCGTTCATTTAGAACGTGACTGCAGGTAGACGGGGCTAGCGAAGGCAGTGAATGCCACTGCACTAGCCCCGTCACCTGGTATGGATTTAAAGGGGAATCCCTACGCCGAAAAAACGGCGACAGCGGCAAGAACAGAAGAGACCCCCGAAGGCGGAACGAGACCCCCAGACAACGACGACGGCGGCGACGAAGAAGAAAGCCGGGCTCCTCCGCTAGGTAAAAGAGCGGAGGAGTCCGGCGAGAAGACCCCCCAAGATGGAAGAAGACCCCCGGAGCTGTGCAATAAAATATTTTAAAAAATTGTGTGTTTTTTTTTATTTACACTTTTACACCTTAGGTGAATGGGTAGGGGTACATCGTACCCCATACTCATTCACATAGGGTGGGGGGCTGGGATCTGGGGGCCCCCTTTCCTGGCCGGCCAGGCTGCGTGCTCGGATAAGGGTCTGAGATGGATTTGGGGGGGACCCCCACGCCATTTTTCGGCGTAGGGATTCCCCTTTAAATCCATACCAGGTGACGGGGCTAGCGCAGCGGCATTCACTGCCTTCGCTAGCCCCGTCTATCTGCAGTCACGTTCTAAATGAACGGACTTTCCGATCGTGTGTCGGCAAGTCCTTTCATTTCAAAAGTCCCGCGGACTTTTTCCCGCGGATTGTCCGCCGGAAAAGTCCGGGCGTGTGTGGGCAAGTCCACACGCTCGGAAAGTCCGGCGGACCGCCGCTGGAAAGTTCGGCGGTTTGTCTGCTGGACTAGGTCCGGCGGACAATCCCGCCGTAAAGTCCGAGCGTGTGTACACCGCATATTTCCATCTGGTGGATGGAAACTACACTGACAGGTGTGCTTAAAATGATTTGCTTTTATTTATTTATGTAAAACCTTTATCGCAAAAGAAAATGACTGTTTGCTGTAACTGATTATCAAGTATTAGGCCTCATGCACACTGGACGTTTTTACAGCTGCTGTTTTTGACTTCAGACGTGAGAGAGGAGTTTTTCAGCTGTTTCACATAAAAAAACGCAGATAGACACCAATACCCGCTCAAAAACGAGGCTCACCAGCATTTTCTAACTTTTTGATCCATGGAAAAAAAGAAAAATCCTGAAAAACGCTATTGCAAAAACATTGAAAAACTCACTGCAAAGCTACTGGTGTTTTAGAAAGCTATTATAACGTCCAGTGTGCATGAGGCCTTAGGTGGAGTTTGGCTTCAATTCGTTACTGAATTTAAATCTGCTAGTACATCTAAAACTTCTCTTATTTCCAGACTGACAATGCTGCTGTCTGCTGTACCCCCTATTCCCCCCTGTACCCCCTATTCTAATTCCTCCAGAGTTGTGTCTCACTAATACAGGAGGTGTGCTACTGGCCAGATCACCAGGTGAAAAAAGAGGGGACAAAAAACAAAGAAAAGATGCAGCCAACACATCTAATAAGCAATAATTACATTTTTGGGTTCCATTCATTTTAACAGTAAACCAATGTATTACATTTTTTGGTTCCATTCATTTTAACAGTAAACCAATGTAGTAACACAACACCTTTTTTTTCTGCTCCTTCTTGGTGCATGGCCAGTCTCTTAAAATAAATGGGCTGCCTTAATGCAATGTGCAGTAACGTGAATGCGTTAACACAATGTACCAAGAAAGACCATTGTGAATGAGACCTTTTTATTTTTATTCACTTTGTTCTTTATGAGTGCCTCATTAAAACAAATATGTAAAAGTTAACAAAAACTTTTTTAAACAAACTAACCACAATGCATTCATCACCACCACTTAAGCCCCATACACACGCGCGGATTATCCGAGGACCAGGTCCGTCGGATCATGTCTGTCATACTTTGTCCGATGTTGGTTTTGCGTACACACGGTCGGACAAAGTTGTCGGAAAATCCGATCATTCTGAACGTGGTGACGTTTGTTGCCTACGACGGGACTACGTAGAGGCTAGTAGCCAATAGCTTTGGTCTTGTAATGTGATCTGAGCATGCGTGGCACTTTGTCCGTCGGAATTCGCTACACACGATCGGATTTGGTGTGATCGGACTTTGTTGTCAAAAAATCTATCCAGCAGGAGATAGGATTTTGTCCGTTGGACAATCCGATGGAAACTGTCCGATGGTGCCTACACACGGTCGGAATTTCCGACAACATTGTCTGATAGGGCAGAATCCATCGGAAAATCCGACCGTGTGTATGGGGCTTTACTGTCATCACAAAAATTGAATAAACAATATGCCTTGGGGGCAAATTTTTGAAGAAACTGCAACACCTTTGTTGATTTTTTTAAATAGGGGAATATGCTTGTTAAAACGGGACTGTAATGAATTTTTTTTTTTTAAAAGCCAGCAGCTACAAATACTGTAGCTGCTGACTTTTAAAAAATGGACACTTACCTGTTCCAGGGTCCAGCGGTGTCGGCAGCAGAGGCCGATCGATCGCTCGGCTCTCTGCTGTAGCCGGGGCCATTCTCGGTGAAGGAATCAGGAAGTGGCTTCACTTCCCAATTCCCTACTGCGCATGCACGAGTCGCGCAGCGCAATGAGAAACTTCAGCGCTCTCTGCCGGGACACATGTTTGTCCCGGCAGACAGCGCGCCGGGACAGGAAGCTGCGTAAACTCAAGTGGGAGTTTATGCCGGAAGTGGGTGCAGATACCTGTCTTAGACAGGTATCTGCACCCCCCTCCCCCCTGAAAGGTGCCAAATGTGACACCGGAGGGGGGGAGGGTTCCGAAAAGCGGGAGTTCCACTTTAGGGTGGAATCCCGCTTTAAGAGGTTGATCAACAAAGATATAAAGAGGAGATAGTAATAAAGAAATTAAATGAGATAGCAGGGATAAATAAGGATAGTTTGTTACTCAGCCTGAATGGCCAACTCACTGAAATGAGTCCTCAGAGACAGCAAGGGCAATGTCAATATTAGAAGCTCTGGACCTGTAAAGCCCTCCACAGCTAACTCAGTCAGTCTGGAAAGTGCTCAAGCGGTGCCCAGTGCATTAGAGAGCTTCCAGGTGCACCCTGCAATGTGAAAGCCAATTAGGTCCAGTTACAGTACCACCAAAAGTTGAGACTGTGCCAGGTAGCTGCAAGAAAATGAAGAGACCTCCTGCAGCTACATAGAAATAAGCAAAAAAAAAACAATTGGTAAAGCATTAAATCAGCACAGTTAAGAAAATATGTCTATCTTCCTAGAAGCCTAGCATGCTGATAGTTGGAGGGGTTATATCCTGGGTTGGCCTACATCTTGTTTGACAATGTCTAATTTTCAAGTAGGTGGAAGTATAATCCTGTGTTCCCCTATAGACAAAAAGGAAGAGGAATTTTAACTTACCTGTAAATTCCATATCTTGGAGTAGAGTACAGGACCCAGGTAAAATTTTCCTACATCATAGGTTATAGGCTCATACGTTCAAGTGAAAAAAACAAGAAAGAGAAGCGCCTCTGGGTGCAGACTGTATGACAGTTTTAATGTTTTGTGCAAAAGACAAAGTTAAAATACACTCACATTTAATTGGTGAGTGTAGAGCAAAAAGAGTGTCCTGTGTGGTTGACGTCAAAAGCTGGGGCTGGATCTCTGCAGGGGCTGCTCGTCCACAAGCTTGGGCTGATGTCCTCCTGGCCGTCCGTGGTGGATGGGGTGCCAAAACGAGGCTTGGGACTCAAGCGTGCGGTCCAGGCAAACAGCGATGACGTCACAGCATGCGACGCGTTTCCTGAGCTGGCTGGGCCGTGGGTCATGTGACGGCCGCGCTCCTTTGTCAAGCTAATTTGACAGTACACTCTGTCTAGACTAAATAGGAGTGTGCAGGGCGGGGAAGTGGTGTGGGGGCGGGACTACAGCGTCTGTTCATTGTTAATGTAGACGGGCAGATGGCTAGTAAACAAGGGGAGGCGGCGGTGGGGAACATGAAGTGGATAGTGCTGGGGACCATGCCGTTTAAAAGACGTGGAGGATGGGAAGGGGGGGCGGGGGGGACACATGAGGCTGGGGGCACTAAAGACAAAAAAGGACAGGGATGATAGTGGAGGCTAAGTAAGAATGCAAAATAACTGCGCTGGGGAACTGATATAAAAGTGTGTAGGAATACACAAAGGTGTATGACTATGGGCATGGATGTAATATGTGGGAAACGGAACTGATGCTATGGTATGGATGTATAGTAAACAATACCAGATAAACAATACAGGGGAGGTATGCTGGCAAGGGGGCAAAAACAAATGATAATAATACATATAATGGTGGTGCCATAAACATTACATATGTATGGTGGAAGTGTAGGAGATGTATAAGTGGATGGCATGGAAAAAAGGGATCACTATGTGTATATGGGTGTATACACACGCACCCAAAAAACCCTCACTCCCACACGGCGTATGCGAATGTATGCATGGAAGGGGAACATGCATAGGAAAGTAAAATGGGTCGGTGGGAAATGAATATGAAAAAATGATAATGAAAAATAAGGGAAATGTAAAAAGAGAGATGGAAAATGAGGGATGGGCTGGTGGAAAAAAATAATAATGTTAATAAATAATAAAATATATATAAAAATGGAAACAAGTGTGATACTAAAAATGATAAAAGGATGTTAAAAAATGAATGTTAAAAAATTATGATGTAAAAATGTAATGTTTGTGTGTTGAAAATGTATATGAATATATATATATATATATAAGGGAAGGGAAATGGGGGGTGGTGACTGTTGTCGGGCAGAAATGGGGTGTACATGGGGGCATGGAAAGGTGGAATAATAGTATGGTATTCAGGTGGGGGGGGGGGGCTTGGGGGGGGAAGGAAAGGAGGGGGGAAGGTGAGGGGGAGGGGGGGTGGGGCCTTGGGGCGGGGGCAGAAATACAATGATATAAGAATACATAATTAAACACCAAGCTTATAAACAAAAAGGTTATAAACATAACAAGCCAAAAAATAATAATAATAAAATTAATTATATTAAAGAATGTATGTATATATATATATAAAAGAAGAGTGGAATGGTAAGATGGATAAAATGAATAATCCATCGATGTATATTCAATGAGCTGATAATATATAAATGGAACAACCGTCCATGTATATATAAATGCAATGGATACAATGTAATACAAATGAAAATGAATGTAAAGTGAACAGGATGATATAATAAGAACTGGCTAAGGTGTAGTAGAAAGACCGGTGATGGGACATAAGTGTAATGCTATGTGGATGAGTGTAGAAATCGACAGAATGGTTGAAATTTCGATACATTCATTAATTCCACCTGGCGAGAGGGTATCAAGTAAGTAGATCCAATAGGTCTCCCTGGCGCAGAGTTTTTTAAAACGTTCTGCCGGGGTGAGGTGTTTGGAAATTTGTTCAATGACCCATACTTTTAAACCTGCAGTGGACCCCTGATGGGCCATGGCAAAGTGTCGGGGGACGCTATGTGGATCTTTTTTTCCTTCGATGAATCTCCTGTGTTCCCCAAAACGTTGCCTAAGAGGCCGTATAGTGCGTCCTATGTACAGTAAGCCACAAGGGCAAATAAGGCCGTATATTACATAGTCGGACGAACAATTGAAAAAATCCTTGAGTGTGTACGTGGTGCCCTTGGTGGTGAAACTTTTTATGCCATGATCAACAAATTGGCAGGTTTTGCATAATTTTTTGTAACATTTGTACATCCCTATCAGGGGTATGAGAGGGATGGAATCGGTAATGGTATTGGTGGTTTTTAGTTTGCTGGGAGCAATTTTACTTTTAAGGTTGGGAGCCCTACGGTAAGTAACCTTGGGCCGTACAGGAAGGATGGTTTTCAGGTGAGGGTCTTGTAATAGTATATCCCAATGGCGGGATAGGATGTTTTCCATTTTTTTGTGTTTGGAATGGAAGGTAGTAATGAAATTACTAGAACGATTGAAAGGGGGTTGTTGACTTTTTTCGGGTTTTCGATGCAGATAAGTGTTGAATGCTTCATCGACTAGTTTTTCAGGATATTCTTTTTCCCGGAATTTCTTTTTCAGGTGGGTGCCTAGTTCGACATAGTCCATGTCTCTGGTACAGTTTTGTCTAAGGCGGCAGAATTGTCCTTTGGGGATGTTTTGAATCCATTTGGGGTAGTGGCAGCTCTTAAAGTGTAGGTAAGAATTGCCCGTGGTGGGCTTGGTGTAGTTTTTGGCATACATTTTTTGGCCGTCATGTCCCAATTTAAGGTCCAAAAAGGCAAGGGAGGTCTGATTGCTTTCGTGGGTGAAGGATAATCCAAAGGAGTTGTTGTTACAGTGATGTGACAAAAAGTTTTATAAGGTCGACGTCTCCATCCCAAATGATGATAAGATCGTCAATATACCTGCCAAAAAATACAATATTTTTTGAAAAGGGGTTGTTGTTATAAATGTATTGTTGTTCCCAATATCCCATAGCCAGATTGGCGTATGATGGGGCAAAGTTGGCACCCATAGCTGTTCCTTGCTGCTGCAGGTAATAGTCTCCATTAAAGATGAAATAATTGTGGGTTAAACAAAACTTTGTGGCCTCAGAGATGAATGTAGCTTGGCGGTTATTAATCATGGGGTCCATAGTTAAATGGTGTTCCAGTGCTGTGATGCCGAAGGTGTGGGGGATGGAGGTGTATAACGAGTTGACGTCCAAGGATAACCAAACGTATGAAGGCTCCCAAGTGTATACTGAAAGCGATTCGAGAAGGTGTGTTCCATCACGAATATAGGAGGGAAGTTGGTGCACTAAGGGCTGGAGAAATTGATCCACATAAAGGCTGAAGCCAGAGGTGACGCTGTCCATTGATGCCACAATGGGCCTGCCAGGAGGGTTTTTCTGGTCTTTATGGATTTTCGGAAGGTGGTAATAGTATGGGATGGAGTGGAAAGATTTATTGAAAAACGAGTGCTCGGTTTTAGAGATGATGCCATCTTTTAGAGCGGTCTCGATGAGGAGGTCGGCTTCTGAGGCATAGATACTGGTGGGATCTGTTTTGAGTTTTGTATAGGTTTGTGAATCTGATAAAAGTCTTTCAGCCGCTATTATGTATTTAGCTTTATTTTGTATTACAATGCCTCCTCCCTTATCGGCCGACTTGATGATAATATCTTCAGCATGTGTGAGATAGTCCAGGGCTTTTGTTTCCAGGGTTGTGAGATTATGGGTGGGGGATGCTGACGTGGAATTACATAATTTTACCATATCGGCATAAACGATTCTATAGAAACTTTCCAAGTATGGTCCTTTGGAATGAGTGGGAAAAAATACAGATTTTGGTTTGAGACTGGAATGGATGATTGGAGGGGAAGTGGCCAAATGTTGTGTGAGCAGTCTGGACAAATCCTCATCAGAGCAATTTGTGTCCAATACGTCACAATCGAATGATTCATGGCTGGTGTTAAGATCTTCAGATTGGGACACAGATGGACTAATGGCAGCTAACAACGGCTGAGACGAGATATTGGCTTTTTCGTCCTTCAAATGAAAGTGTCTTTTTAGAGTCAGTTTTCTTATGTAACAGTTGAGATCCTTGAATAATAGGAATGGGTTGGGTCTATTGAGGGGAGCAAATGTCAGACCTCGACTCAATAATGATACGTCTGCAGATGTGAGATGGTAGTTGGACAGATTAAATATTTTTACAGTTTTTGCTGCTTCTGAGCATTTTCCTACACTTCCCCCATACATATGTAATGTTTATGGCACCACCATTATATGTATTATTATCATTTGTTTTTGCCCCCTTGCCAGCATACCTCCCCTGTATTGTTTATCTGGTATTGTTTACTAAACATCCATACCATAGCATCAGTTCCGTTTCCCACATATTACATCGATGCCCATAGTCATACACCTTTGTGTATTCCTACACACTTTTATATCAGTTCCCCAGCGCAGTTATTTTGCATTCTTACTCCCCTGCAGCCTTTCCACAACATACATCGTCCATCCCACACCATTCTTCTCATAGCCTCCACTATCATCCCTGTCCTTTTTTGTCTTTAGTGCCCCCAGCCTCATGTGTCCCCCCCGCCCCCCCCTTCCCATCCTCCACGTCTTTTAAACGGCATGGTCCCCAGCACTATCCACTTCATGTTCCCCACCGCCGCCTCCCCTTGTTTATTAGCCATCTGACCGTCTACATTAACAATGAACAGACGCTGTAGTCCCGCCCCCACACCACTTCCCCGCCCTGCACACTCCTATTTAGTCTAGACAGAGTGTACTGTCAAATTAGCTTGACAAAGGAGCGAGGCCGTCACATGACCCACGGCCCAGCCAGCTCATGAAACGCGTCGCATGCTGTGACGTCATCGCTGTTTGCCTGGACCGCGCGCTTGAGTCCCAAGCCTCGTTTTGGCACCCCATCCACCACGGACGGCCAGGAGGACATCAGCCCAAGCTTGTGGACGAGCAGCCCCTGCAGAGATCCAGCCCCAGCTTTTGACGTCAACCACACAGGACACTCTTTTTGCTCTACACTCACCAATTAAATGTGAGTGTATTTTAACTTTGTCTTTTGCACAAAACATTAAAACTGTCATACAGTCTGCACCCAGAGGCGCCTCTCTTTCTTGTTTTTTTCTTCTAGTGTACCGGGAATACCAGTTTCTGTTCCCACTGGATATAGTATACCCCATCACTCTCCCTGGCCATATCCCCTCCCTGGTCATCCATTTACATTTATTTATTATTTTTTATTTGAATTTTATTATTATTCTTCTTATTGCGAAATGTCATTTTTAGCATTTTTTATTGTCATTTTATGCATCTTCTCCCTCTGGTTATCTGTACCATCATCATTCCTTTGATTTATTTTTCTCTAGATAACATCGTCTTAACTCTTATGTCCAAATGTCAAAAGTTTGAGTACGCTTACATACACAGGCTCTTGTATCACCAGCAGCTGCCTTTGTATACATGTGTATACGTTTGTATACATATAGATGTTTTCTCCAACCACTGAAAAAAAGTTTTTTGAATTACCGTGTTTTGGTTTTGCGCCATTTACTTGTATAATCATACGTTCAAGTGATTTGACACTGGCAAGCTTTTGAGGACACATCCCATTGGGTAACTTCCCTAAAACTCTGTGGGGGTTATTTACTAAAGGCAAATCCACATTGCACTACAAGTGCACTGCAAGTGCGCTTGGAAGTGCAGTCACTGTAGATCTGAGTGGGACATGCAAGGAAAAAAAAAACATAACTTTAGCTTGCATATGATTGGATTATAAAATCAGCAGAGCTTCCCCTCATTTCAGATCCTCCTCTCAGATCTACAGTGACTGCCTTTACAAGTGCACTTGTAGTACAAAGTGGATTTGCCTTTAGGAAATCAACCCCTATGAGTCCTGGGTTTTGTAGCAAGAAACGCAGAGTAACAACGACAGTTTAGGGAGGATGTCCACTTGCCACATCACTTGCCAATTCACCTGCCACATCACTTGCCACAAGTTGTGGATTGTCCACTTGCCACGTCACCTGCCACAAGTTGTGGATTGTCCACTAGCCACATTGTGGTAAGTTGTGCATTGTCCACTTGCCACGTCACTTGCCACCTGCCATGTCACTTGCCACTTGCCTTGCCAGTTGTGGATTGTCCACTTGCATTTGCAATTGTTTAACCACTTTCAGACCGGACCAATTTGCAGCCAAAGGACCAGGCCCCTTTTTGCGATTCGGCACTGCGTCGCTTTAACTGACAATTGCGCGGTCGTGCGACGTGGCTTCCAAACAAAATTGACGTCCTTTTTTTCCCACAAATAGAGCTTTCTTTTGGTGGTATTTGATCGCCCCTGCGGTTTTTATTTTTTGCGCTATAAACAAAAAATAGAGCGACAATTTTGAAAAAAATGCATTATTTTTTATTTTTTGCTATAATAAATATCCCCAAAAAATATATAAAAAAACATTTTTTTTCCTCAGTTTAGGCCGATACGTATTCTTCTACATATTTTTGGTAAAAAAAATCGCAATAAGCGATTATTGATCGGTTTGCGCAGAAGTTATAGCGTTTACAAGATAGGGGATAGTTTTATAGCATTTTTATTAATAATTTTTTTTTTATTAGTAATGGCGGAGATCTGCGATTTTTTTTGTGGCTGCGACATTATGGCGGACACATCGGACATTTTTGACACATTTTTGGGACCATTGTAATTTTTACAGCAATTAATGCATTTAAATGCATTGATTTCTGTATAAATGACACTGGCAGTGAAGGGGTTAACCACAAGGGGGCAGTGTAAGAGTTAAGTATGCCTAGGGGTGTGTTTTTTACTGTGGGGGGGGCGTGGCTGTCAGCTAGTGAATGCTGATCTCTGCTCCAATCACAGGGAGCAGAGATCGGCGTCATTAGTTGCTAGGCAGAACGGGGAGATGCTGTTTATCTTGGCATCTCCCCGTTCAGCCGCCCCGTGAGACGATCGCGGGGGTCCCCACGGCGATCGAGTCCGCGGGGACCGCGATCGGACTCACGGGGGTCCCGACCGGCGTGGACAGGCTAAAGGAGGGACTTATATATACGCCCTCCTGCCTGTACGTGCCATTCTGTCGACGTATATTGTCGTGCGCCGGTCGGCAAGTGGTTAAAACATTTTTTTAATGTTTTTTCATCATTTGCCATCATTTTTGAGATTTTTAATGTCAAAAAAATAGGTCACCTTTAAAAACGCTTATAAACGAAAACACGTCAAAATGCGGTACGTTTTGCCGCGTTTGGCGTCTGAAACATGGAAAACTTTTGCGTCTGAACCCATTTTTTTTTAGGTCTTTTTAACACCATATTTCATATTTAAGAGGTCCTGTCATGCTTTTTTTATATTACAAGGGATGTTTACATTCTTTGTAATAGGAATAAAAGTGAAAAATATATATATATATATTTTTTTTAAAACAGTGTAAAAATAATAAATAAAAGGTAAAATAAATAAGAAAAAAAATAATTCATTTTTAAATGCTCCCTGTCCCGTGTGTGAGCTATCAGCCCTAGACCTCCTCTGTAACTTAAAACATGCAACCTGTAGAATTTTTTAAACGTTGCCTATGTAGATTTTTAAGAGTAAAAGTTTGTCGCCATTCCACGAGTGGGTGCAATTTTGAAGCGTGGCATGTTGGGTATCAATTTACTCGGCGTAACATTATCTTTCACAAAATAAAAAAAAATTGGGCTAACTTTACTGTTCTTATTTTTTTTTTCCATAAAAGTGTATTTAAAAAAAAAAAAAGTGCGCTTATAAGATCGCTAGGCAAATACGACCGCCATTTTATTCTCTAGGGTGTTAGGGGAAAAAAATGTTTCCTGACAGACTCCATGGCAGCCTACGTATGGGTTAACCCCGCCTCCTCCCCAATGCTATAGGACCCCATTCCCATAAATCAACACTTACCACTCCATACTGTGTTCCTTTTTTGTCCTCCTCCAATGGACCTTCACATGCTGTTCGCTTCCGGATGGATTTCGGATTTCTTTCCTGGCATACCTTTGCGGTGAAGCTCAGAGCCCAGCCATGGGCGGGCGAGTAGCTTTAGAGGCTGGATGGTTCCCCATGGTGGAAGGGTGATTCTCTCTGTATGCCCAACGGATGGTCAGACAGGATTCAGCAAAGGCTGGCAAGGTCTGCGTTTTCCTTCCTCTTTTCTTCATGGCAGTCATGTATTTGTATTTTTTGTAACTATATTCACTGGCGTCCTGTGTGTTTCCCTCATGGCGGCTGAATCTCTTGTGCGTTCCAGCTCGCCACAGCACTTCTGCATTCTGGGCGCCTTGGTAGGCTGCGTGTGCGCATTGGCCTCTGTAAAACTGAGGCTTGGTTCGCACACGCGCAGTCCTGCGGGTCAGATGGCGGCCGCACAGGCGCTGTACGGCCACCTTCCCACGGCGCAGGTGCGAGGTGGGAGAGCGGTGACGTCACGGGCGGGGAATTCAAAAGCGGCTGCTGCTTCAGTCTCACTGGGTTCTGCCAGTGCATAGGAAGCAGCAAGCCAGTTCCCCAGCCCCAGTCTGTGGAGGTGAGTGTCTGACAATTTTTAAAGCCATTATACTCTGCTTCTTTTGTCTTATATATATATTTAATTGTAAAAAAAAAAATATATATATATATATACCGTATTTATCGGCATATAACACGCACCTTTTCCCCCTTAAAATCGGGGAAAGTCGTGGGTGCGTGTTATACGCCGATCCCCCCCAAAAAAGTGCCAAAAAAAATCGAGCGCCGCCAAAAAAACGAAAAATAGCAAGCGCCATCAAAAAAAAAGATTGCCGCCGTAAAAGACCGAGCCGACTCGCTCCCGAAACAGCAGGGAGGCGGGACTGCGAGCGGAGCTGAACAGTCGGCGCTATGTCTTTTTCGTTGGCGCTCGGTCTTTTTCGGCGGCGCTCGTGCGGTCTGTCTCAGCGGCGGGAAATTTAAACGTGGGCAAGCTGCAAATGATGCTGAAAAAGCTGCAAAGGACGCTGACAAGCTGCAAATGACACTGGGCAAGCTGTAAATGACGCTGGGCAAGGCTGCAAATGATGCTGGGCAAGGCTGCAAATGGCGCTGGGCAAGCTGTAAATGACGCTGGGCAAGCTGCAAATGACGCTGGGCAAGCTGCAAATGACGCTTAAATGTAAGTTTTTTTTTTCCCTAAACTTCCCTCCTAAAACTTTTTTCCTTAAAATGCCCTCCTAAACTTGGGGTGCGTGTTATACGCCGGTGCATGTTATACGCCGATAAATACGGTATATATATTAATATATATTTAATTAATACCTTCGTTTTTTGTTAAGAAAAAAAAGGAAATTTTTTGTTTTCTTGGGTATATATTTATATTGGTGAGAATTTTTTTTTGTAAGATTGCTTCCAGTATTGTGGCTTAGGTCCTCGCTTTCTTTTACAGACTACCTGTATTGTGACGCTCTTCATCCAAAAATCATGGACAAATTGCTGCCTTTAACCGCTTAAGGACCGCCTCACGCCGATATACGTCCGCAGAATGGCACGGCTGGGCACAATCACGTACCTGTACGGCCAAGTCCTTCTGTGATTGCGCCCGCCCAGGCTATCCCTCTTCCAGCATGTCTGGGTGGCCTCGATCTCGGACTACTGGGTCGTCAGGTCACAGATGGACCTTCTCCAGTACTCCTCCCCCCAGATTTGTGTCCACCCTACTAACTCGTTTGGAAGAACAGAGACAAGTGTTACTTTCCTACATGGAACTCTTAAAGACTCAAGGTGCAGTAGTTCAGGTACCAAAGGAATGGTTTCAGGGAATCTACTCTCCTCTCTTTTTGGTACAAAAGAAAAGCGGCTCTTGGCGCCCGGTCATAGACCTGACCTATCTAAACAAATTCATAGAATACGGGAAATTCAAGATGGAAACGCTCTCAACTATTCAGCAAGCCATACAGCCAGGAGACTGGATGATATCAATCGACCTAAAATACGCTTATTTCCACCTCCCGGTAGAAAGGGAATTTCACAAATATCTAAGATATGTCGGGCAAGATCATCTGCAATTTATTTGACGACGTCCCCCCGGGTCTTTTCGAAGGTGCTCCTAGCCATAGTGGCTCTTATCAGGTTAAAAGGTATACGTCTGTACCATTACTTAGACAACCTTCTAGTGCTGTCCCAGAACAAAGAGCCGTTGTTGGCGCATCGGGAACAGGTGATTTCCACCCTATCCAGTTTCGGGTGGCTTCTAAACTTGGAAAAAGTCATCTAGATCCGGTCCAACGTCTAATATATTTAGGGGCATAGTTTGACACTCTGGAAAGAACCATCTCTCTTCCGGTAGAAAAGATTCCAATTATTCAAGAAAGGATCTCTTGGGCCCTACACACCCAGTGTCTGAAATCTTCTCAGTGCCTTGAAATCGTAGGTACAATGGTCTTGACGACTCCCATGGTCAAGTGGGCCTTGTGGAGATTACCCCCTTTCCAGTCGGGTTTTCTCAGGCAATGGAAGTCAGGAGACAAAAACCAACACATCCGCATAACCACAACAATGAGGAACAGCCTCTTCTGGTGGCTTCAGCGCAAGAATCTGTTGACTTGCCACTCCATCACTCCCATCTACTGGGTCATGGTCACGACCGATGCCAGCGGGATCGGTTAGGGGGCTCTTTGTGGGTCGAACCTTGCACAGGGCAAGTGGGACACCTGTCTCCCCGTTCCAGGTTTGAACGTCCTAGAACTCCGAGCAGCCTGGTGTGCTCTCCAGCACTTCTCTCATCTTCTGAAGGGGAAATCAGTGTTATTAAGGATGGACAATACCACGGCAGTCTCTTACGTGAAAAGGCAAGGGGGCACTCGGAGCTCTACACTTCTCCGAGAAGTCGAACCCATCCTACCATGGGCTCAGAAGAACCTAGTGAACATCTCAGCAGTTTTCGTCCCAGGAGTTCAGAACTCTCAGGCGGACTTTCTGTCACGCACGCAGTTGGACAACAACGAGTGGTCCCTTCATATTCAAACATTCATGTGGATTCTGTCACTAGGGGTCAAACCCGAGGTAGATCTATATGCCTCCCCCTGCAATTTCAAGATGGAGAAATTCTAAACTCGAGGCCATTGCAGCCAGGCCTTCGGAACAGATGCTCTGACGGATCGGTGGAGGTTCAGGAGGGCGTATGCCTTTCCTCCACTACCATTGATCCTCAGAGGCTCCAAGTGGAGGCAGTCGAAGTGGTGACAATAGCTCCCTATTGGCCGAACAGGCCTTGGTTTCCCTTTCTGGTCCAACTCAGTGTTCGGGATCCGATACCTCTCCCTCTCAGGCCGGACCTTCTCTCTCAGGGTGCAGTTCTGCACCCCTGCCTTGATCTTCCTTAATCCATAAGTTCCCTCAGAGTACAGGTATCAGCTTTGTCCGCCTTTTCCAGTACTTCATGGGCAGTTTATCCATTGATCCGTCAGTTCTTTCTGGGGGCATCAAGACTTAAGCCCCAAAGAAAGCCAAGATTCCCCAAATGGGATATTCCCCTTGTCCTTGACTCAATCACTGGACTAAGTACGATGGGGCCATCCCCACTTTCCATTAAGGACTTTTCAGCAAAGGTTGCTTTCTTAGTAGAGGGTCTCGGAAATTGGATCTTTGGGTTTTGAAGTACCTTTTTTAACGTTCTTTCTGGACCGAATAGTCATCATCCCCATGCTGGGTTCTAACCCAAAGGTATCGTCGGTGTTCCATAAGATCCAGGAAATTGTCTTACCAACTTTCAGGTCTCCTGGGTCTACTGATATTCATCCTCTAGATGTTGGTGACGCTTTAAAGGAATATCTTCAAATTACTTCTTCCCTCAGACGATCTGACCATCTCTTTATATTGCACTCAGGCAGCAACAAGGGGAACAAAGCTTCAACCAGGACACTGGCGACTTGGATTGTACGGACCATACAACAAGCATATAGGGCTAAGGGCTTGGCTCCTCCAGAGGCGGTGATGGCACACTCCACCAGAGGAATGGCAGGTTCTTGGGCGGCGGCCCGACATTTGGCTCCTGACACCATTTGCAAGGCGGCTTCTTGGGCCTCTATTAATACGTTCATGTCTCATTATTGCATTGAGCCTGCTTCACTATCTTCTGTAAACTTTGGTTTAAAAATCCTATCGGCCGATAGGTCAAATTTCAATATTTTTTGTTCAGGCATACCCACCCGTGTGGTCGGCTAGTTATTTCCCACATGTAGGCTGCCATGGAGTCTGTCAGGAAAAAGGAAAATTTATTATCAAATACTTACCCTAATTTTCCTTTGCTGATGGACTCCATGGCAGACGGAGGTTTCCCACCCATGAGTCATAAGAGTAGGCTAGTTACGGAACACAGTATGGAGTGGTGAGTGTTCATTTATGGGAATGGGGTCCTATAGCATTGGAGAGGAGGCGGGTTTAACCCACACGTAGGCTGCCATGGAGTCCATCAGGAAAGGAAAATTAGGGTAAGTATTTAATAATACATTTTCCTTTATAATGCTTGGGGGTTCTAAGTAATTTTCTAGCAAAAAAAAAATGTTTTTAACTTGTAAACAACATATCTCAGAAAGAGGCTCGGTCCTTAAGTGGTTAAACCGCTGTATGGTCTTAGTCACCATGCTTCAGCTCAGTTTCAGGGTCTTGGCAATCTTCTATAGCCTAGGCCATCTTTATGTAACACTAACGAGTTATATGACACCGGGGTGGGAAAATGGCTAATTGGGCCCAATTTGGACATTTTCACTTAGGGGGTGTCCTCACTTTTGTTGCCAGTGGTTTAGACATTAACCACTTAAGCCCCAGACCATTTTGCTGGACAAAGATCAGAGCACTTTTTGCGATTCGGCACTTCGTCGGTTTAACTGACAATTGCGCGGTCGTTCGACGTGGCTCCCAAAACAAAATTGACGTCCTTTTTTCCCCACAAATAGAGCTTTCTTTTGGTGGTATTTGATGACCCCTGCGGTTTTTAATTTTTTGCGCTATAAACAAAAAAAGAGCGACAATTTTCCTCAGTTTAGGCCTATACGTATTCTTATACATATTTTTGGTAAAAAAAATAGCAATAAGAGATTGATTGGTTTGCGCAAAAGTTATACAAAATAAGGGATAGTTTTATGGCATTTTGGCGGCGATCAGCGATTTTTATTATGACTTCGACATTATGGCAGACACGTCCGACATTTTTGACACATTTTTGGGACCATTGTCATTTATACAGCAATCGGTGCTATACAAATGCACTGATTCCTGTGTAAATGACACTGGCAGTGAAGGGGTTAACCAGCTGGCAGTGTAGGGGTTAAGTGTGTCCTAGGGGTCTGTTGCTAACTGTGAGACGATCACTGCTATCCCTGCGGCGATCGAATCCGCGGGACCAGCGATCGGACTCACGGATGTCCCGACCGGCGCGCGCGATATTCAAATTAAACATTTTTTTGATTACAAGGAGATAGTTCACTACGAGTTCATAGACCATGGTACAACGATCAACCAACATTGCTACTTGGAAATTCTGAAAAGGTTATGGGAATCTGCTGGGAGATAAAGGCTGAAACTCTGGCCTAAAAAATTGACTCTCCACCACGACAATGCCTTCTGCACAAACATTTTTTTACAATCCATTCTGGGATTTAAATTGTATATATACAAAAGTATTCACACACCTTAAAATTTTCCACATTTTGTCATGTACAACTAAAAACGTAAATGTATTTTATTGGGATTTTATGTGACAGACCAACACAAAGTGGCACATAATTGTGAAGTGGAAGGAAAATAAGTGGTTTTCAAATGTTTTTACAAATAAATATCTGAAAAGTGTGGCGTACATTTGTATTCCGCCCCCTTTACTCTGATACCCCTAACTAAAATCAAGTGGAACCAATTGCCTTCAGAAGCCTAACTAGTAAATAGAGTCCACCTGTGTGTAATTTAATCTTGGTGTCACAAAAACCGTCATACCAGACAGCCGGGTGGCGCGCGCTGCCGCACGCCGGCGCGCGCTAGTGCACGCACTCCTGTGCGCGTTCCTGCGGGTGCGGGCTTGCATGCGCGCGTGCACGCGTCCGGGCGCGCGCGCGCGCAGTAATTGGAACACACCTGTGTGCGCTGTTGGCGCCAGTCAGCCTACTTAATCAGGCAACACCTGTTGGCCAGTGCTGCCTGATCTTCAGCTTTCCAGAGACCTTGTTCCTGTGTTTGTATCCTGCTAAAACCTTGTTTGATCCTGTGACCCGGCTTGCCCTTTGGAATTCCTTGATCTCCGCCTGCCTGATGACCTCTGCCTGATTGACCATTCTGCTGCTTGTCCCTTTTGTACCTCGCCATCGGAACACTGCCAAACCTTGAAGGTATCTAGATTATCTTGATTCCTATTGAGAGACTTGTGCCTGCTTCCTATTCCACGCCTCCCTCCATCTGTGTATCCCGCATATCTGCACTCCATCTTGTCCCCAGTGGGGGCTTATACCTGGACTTACCACATCTTCTGGATATCCTGCATACCCTTACTCACATCACCCACCTGTGGAATCTCCACCTGTGTATCTCGCATACCTGCACCCATCCGGTCTCCAGTGGACTCTCCTCACCACATCCGGACACCCTGCACCAGGCTCTCTTACCCTTCCTAACTCTCGTGCCTCCTGTACCCATCTCCAGGGGCCGAAAGTGGGATCCGTACAGGAGACCTCCCCTCTGCCCTAGTGGACTCACCAGTCAGGTACGTACCAGCTTGATACTTGGTATAAATACAGCTGTTCTGTGAAGCCCTCAGAGGTTTTTTTAGAGAACCTTAGTAAACAAACAGCATCATGAAGGCCAAGGAACACACCATATAGGTCGGGGATAAAGTTGTGTAGAAGTTTAAATAAGGCAGTTAGGTTATAAAAGAATATCCCAAGCTTTGAACATCTCATGGAGCACTGTTCAATCCACCATCTAAAAATGGAAATAGTATGGCACAACTGCAAACCTACCAAGACATGGCCGTCCACCTAAATTGACAGGCCGGGCAAGGAGGGTATTAATCACAGAAGCAGCCAAGAGGCCCATGGTAACTCTGGAGGAGCTTCAGAGATCCACAGCTCAGGTGGGAGAATCTGTCCACAGGACAACAATTAGTCATGCACTCAACAAATCTGTACATTGTTGTAGAGGCGCAAGAAGAAAGCAATTGTTAAAAAAAAAAAAGCCATAAGTAGTCCTGTTTGCGAGAAGCCATGGGGGGGGACACAGCAAACATGTGGAAGAAGATGCTCTAGTCAGATGAGACCAAAGTTGAACTTTTTGGCCTACAAGCAAAACGCTATGTGGTGGAAAAAGGAACACTGCACATCCCCCTGAACACACCATCACCACCGTGAAACATGGTGGTGGCAGCATTATGTTGTGGGGATGCTTTCCTTCATCAGGAAAAGGGAAGCTGGTCAAAGTTGATGGGAAGATGGATGGAGCCAAATACAAGACAATCTTAGAAGAATCTGCAAAAGACTTGAGACTGAGGCGAAGGTTCACCTTCCAGCAGGACAACGACCCTAAACATACAGCCAGAGCCACAATGGAATAGTTTAGATCAAAGCATATTCATGTGTTAGAATGGCCCAGTCAAAGTCCAGACCTAAATCCAATTGAGAATCTGTGCCAAAACTTGAAAATTGCTGTTCTCAGACGCTCTCCATCCAATCTGACAGAGCTTGAGCTATTTTGCAAAGAATGGGCAAAAATGTAACTCTCTAGATGTGCAAAGCTGGTAGAGACATACCCAAAAAGACTTGCAGCTGTAATTGCAGAAAAAAGGTGGTTCTACAAAGTATTGACTCAGGGAGGCTGAATACAAATGCACGCCACACTTTTCAGATATTTATTTGTAAAAAATTTTAAAAACATTTATCATTTTCCTTCCAATTCACAATTATGTGCCACTTTGTGCTGGTCTATCACATAAAATCCCACTAAAATACATTTACGTTTTTGGCTGTAACTTGATAAAATTTGGAAAATTTCAAGGGGTATAAATACTTTTTCAAGGCACTGTATATGCAGTTTGTAGACAGTGTATTACAACAGTATTATTTATTTTATAGATGGATACAACTCTTGTGGATTGAAAATCTCCATATATGCCCTAGTTCTCAAGTAGCAGTGAAACGTGTCAATATAACAGGCACCAATCCATATGATTTGAAATTGAATATTGTATACATTTTTTATATTTTTTTATGGATAGTTGATCTCTGCTATGAAATTTTTATATGGCATTTACTGTATAAAATAAAAATATAAAAGCTTTTTTATCCTGAAGTAATTTTGGTTTATATGGTCGAACTCTGTTTTCCTGGTAGCACATCTAAAGTCCTTATTTTTTATGTAGGTACAATTAGCCATTTTACTTTCTTCCTCTATTTAGTGGAACAAGACAGTCAGAATCTGCAGTATAGTAAAGGTATAAATTAGCCTGCACTGAGATCAGGGGATAATTAGAGAATCAGAGGGTAGAGCTAGAGGATCCCTAGTTATAGCAACAAACAGAAGTAACTTGTTGTTGTGTTTGGAGGTTAGGCTCTCCACATCAGGAGTCTACCCCACCTTTGGCATATCAAATTGAACACATCTGGATAAGGAGACCATTCCCCTTGGTACAAATGGTGGTGGCTGAGATATTTCACCTGCCAGTTGTCCATTCCTGGAATATGGACTGCAGAGATTGCTGGGTAGTGAGCTCCTGTCCAATACAAAATCTGGCTTGCCTCCTTCAAAGCAGTCAGGCTTTTCATGTCTCTTTGATGATTGACATATGCCACTGAGGGGAAGGAAAGGGTGATTCAAGTGCAGGAGGATCAATCTGACTGCTTCAGGAGGGGGAGTTTGAAATTAATCTCTTGACCATGATCACTGAACTATCAAAATCTGGAAGACCCTTTCCCAGCCTGACAACCTCCAATCTGTTAAAGTCGGAGAGGTGATCCACCAGGACAAGGAAGTTCTTGCTTGGGTGGATAGGAGCATGGGTAAGTTCAGGTAAGGGGCTTGGGATGTGTTCAGGATTAGAGCCAAGTAATCTAGGCTAAGGGAAGGCTGCAGAGCAATTTTTTGGGAGCAGAGGTTAGGCCAAGAGGCAGCACATCAACCTGGTGGTTGACTGCAAAGCATAGGAATATGCAGATAGTGTTGTAGAATCTCATATTAGCCAATGTATTTCATATTATTCATATTGATTTGCATATATTTTATTGATAATATAATTATCATTATTGTTGTTATTATTATTATTATTAAGTAGTGGTCTTATCAATATTATTATTCAATAAGTAAAGCAGCAATTATTAATCTTTAACCATGTATACTATGTTTTCCATAGATTGGGAAAGACTTATTTTTTAAGTGTTGAACTTTAGATGACCTCTCTGCTTCTTTCTGATATTTTTTATAAGATGGTTTACTGGGTGAAAGTTCATTAGATCACACCCAAGTTATGTGGAATTGTTTAGTCTTGAAATTCATATAAATCACAGAGTTACTTATCAGTTACTAAAATCAGCCGGGAAGAGGTTTTGGGTATTTAAGGCCCCTGGAGAACCTACGTTTATATGCATTTTGGTTCCCTGGCTTGCAAAAATCAGCCGGGAAGAGGTTTTAGGGATTTAAGGCCCCTGGAGAACCTACGTTTATATGCATTTTGGTTCCCTGGACTGCAAAAATCAGCCGGGAAGAGGTTTTGGGGATTTAAGGCCCCTGGAGAACCTACGTTTACATGCATTTTGGTTCCCTGGACTGCAAAAATCAGCCGGGAAGAGGTTTTGGGGATTTAAGGCCCCTGGAGAACCTACGTTTACATGCATGTTGTGTCCCTTGACTGCAAAATTTTGTCTGGATGAGGTTTTGGTGACTTAAAGACCCCTGGAGTACCTATGTTTACTTACATGCTGGTTTCCTGGATTGGTAATCAATCTGGTGGAGGCTTTGGGATTATCAGATCCCTGGAAAGCCTTACATTTTAAAAACATTTTTTTAAGGATAAGTACGATATGTAGATACTAGTAGAAAAAGGTACCGTTTGTTTTGTATAACATTGAATATAAAGTTGTGGTGTAAAATAATACTCATGAGTTTAGAAATATCAGGAAAGGTAAGTCCTGACTTAACAAAAATATTGTGTATAAAGGTATAAGTATGCCAATGTTTTCTAGTAGAGCACAGGACTAGGAGTGTTGTAATAGTACAGTAATCTCTTAAGGAATTGTGCCGTTCTATGAGTTAACTAAAACATTGTGTATAAGTGTCTGTGTGAGAAGAACTGTATGTACGTTAAATGGCAAGAAGTGTGTAAAGAAATTGAAGCCGGCACTAAAAGCAGGAGAGTAATACTCATGAGTTTAGAGAAAGTCCTGACAGGTAAATAAGGTAAAGGTTTTGGAGCTCCATTTGTTAACAAAGTTAAAAGGTATGTATCATCTTTGTAATATAGGTGTATATATGTTTATATGTATCTGTTATAACTGTTTGTGTACTAACTGAGTTAAGATCAGGTTGAGACATTCCTGATCTCTGTGGCAAGCAGGGCTTGGCAGTTTTTCATGTCTTTAGACAAGCGTTTTGGTAAGGAGACGTATGCGTGTACGGTACCCATTGGCTTTACTCTGAGCACTGCTGTCCATAAGTAATTACTAACTAACCTGTCAGTTTTAATCATTGTGTAAATATTTGTATATTTATATATAGTCAGGAATTTGTGTTCATATGTATGTATACTTTGCTAGGTGGTGTTGTGTATTGTTATATAGACAACAGAAGATAATGACATTTTGTTAATGAATGTTCAAAAATGTAAGTTAATTTCTTTGTAATCTTTGTAGACTGCTAGGGAATATTGTATGTGTGAGGGAGACTGATCATCTCCCAAATGAGGTTAGAATAAGTCTGTAGTGGTTGTAAAGACGTTGGTGTGTAAGGACCCTGTGTGTTAGTTCTATGAGTGAATTGTAAGAAGTATGCAGCTGATGCTGAATTCTGCATAGTGTGTGATGAATATGGAAATGGTATGTATCTCCCATACAAATATAATTAGCACTTTCCGTGTCATATTTTAGATTTTGTGGCACTTGTTATTAGTATTTGATAGGAGGATTTATATTTATATGAGTTAAATGTGTGTGTTTTGTATGAGGTGTACAATGTATCCCTATGTGAATGATTGTATGTGACTTTGTGGAGAGGCTAGGGATTGATACATTTATGGTGTCTGATTGATCTTAGCATCAAAGTTCAAAATGTTATTGGCAGTGAGTGTGTGTGTGCGGAAGGCACGATTCATACATTTTTTATATTCTTTTGAATATGTACCTCAGCTAGATAGCGCCATGAATGGGCTGAGGGAGTTAGAAGTTATTTAAACTGTAGAAAAATAAAGTTGTAATTTTAAGTAATTTATGACACAAAGTTCACCCATATTTTTTTTGTATCTAGCATACTGCTTTTGGCAGGAAAATGTTTGTAGGTAATCATAGCATCTTAAACTGAAAACAAAGGGTTTGTTTAGTTTTATAATCGTTAGCCCCTTTTTCTTGCTGGAATACTGCAATAGGCAGAGGGTTCAATCTGACATAAATAATACTGAAGTTTAAAGGTCATAAGAATATTAGACGTTTTAATGATACAGATGACTGTAATGATCTCTCCCCTGATTGGGTGCTTAGATACAATTTATGTATATATCTCATTGTTGTAGCTGCTCTCTGAGTACTATCTGTTGTAGAACCACAAGTCCCAGCATAGCTTGAATCTGTAGATAAATGTAATGCTGCTAATATAATTAGTGTCATGCTTTTTACAGTTGTAGGTTTTACATGTTAGACAAGATACTGTATTTCTTTCAGTATGAGTGTAGGAGAAAAGTATAATCACCATTTTAGCAATAGTTGTCTGCACGTATGTGCAAGAACAGCATTAAATCACTTTTATGCTCTGTACTGAGATGAAAGGGGCACGTTTAGGGAAGTTATGTTTGGTTAATTAGACAGAAATGTGATTAGCTGACCAAAAAAATCTCAGAATACGTTCTTATTCTAAAACATTTGTTAATTTTTATTTTTTATGCTTCTAAACAGGGAAATGTCTATCATGGAGTTTGCATGTTCTCCCTGTGCTTGCGTGGGTTTCCTCCTGGTACTCCGGTTTCCTCCCACATTCCAAAGACATGCTGGTAGGTTAATTAGATCCTGTCGATAAAATTGGCCAAATATGTGTATGTTGTATGTGTATGTGTTTGTAAGCGTGTCAGGACCCCACAGGGCAAGGACCGCACTATACCATAGATGGACATCAGTGGCAAAAAGCGCCCTGAGGCGATTCAGTTCGCATAGGTTGCGCTATACAAGTCATTCATTCATTCATTCATAGGAATAGGTCTTGATTTATTAGAATATGAATTGTAGGTTAAAATAGGTATTTTGTCTTTTATATTATGGACGGAAGTAGTGCAAAGTGCATTATATTTTTAGTGTATCACTCTTGTAAATAGGGTGCTTATTCTCCCTTGTAGCTTTTGTTGTTTTTGTCATGTCCCTATCTTATTGTACAGTATTATGTATACTGTCATCTTGCCTACTTAGTAGTATTCACAAGGGTAGCAATGGGATTTATTTATTTGGTACACGGGAACTCCAAATTTATATATTTTTTATCATGTTCTAAAAAGAAAAGTGAAGAGTGATGCATGGTAACAACAGTGCTACCATCCTATTATATGTGCTATCTGTAGCACATACATGGGGGTGAGTTAGATAATTAGAGTCTTAATCTTAGCTTGTAAGCTCTGGTGAGCAAGATCCCTTATTGGTTTTGGCTATAACCTATTTTGTCCTACCTTATTTCAATATTTAGTAATCATCAGTCTGATTATTAGTTTGACTAAAGTAATAATTGGTTTCTTTATTCCAGGAACAGCCAGCACGTCTTCATATGTAAAGTTTTATACTTTGTACAATTTCACTCCTTTTGCTTTTTATTATTCAAGTTCCTAGTTATGCTACTGCAGGTGGCAAAGTCAGTTTTTGATTAGGGTCACTCTGCATTAATATGATCTAATTAACAATAAAATGTGTATATAATTATTCTTAAGGAAACTCTAGTTAACTAATAAAATGTTGAAAGACCTGAAAGCTATGGGCGCAATATACATGAGACATATTTTAGGAGGGGCTCTCCTGAATAACATTATATTAAAATTGGTATTTTTTGGGGATCATACACAGTAATAGCATGCAATGTAAATGTGCAACCAATCAATTAAGCATAATACTTTATTGTACAAGGAGTATGTGTATATATATATATATATATATATATATATATATATATATGTAGTGTGGGATCAATCTATAGTTTAGTTACATCACTAAACATTGGGTTAGCCTTATCCCAGATATGTGGCTTGTTTTTGGTCACCAATTCTAAGGGTTACATTTATCGATGTGGGGAAAAATGTTTTATGGAGACATGAGCACAATGTGCTAATGTGTCAAATATAATTCAATAAACGGTAATGACATTCTATTTACTTATGTCCCCTGTAAAGGACATATGATACATTTATCTTACATTTAGAAAGTTTTACTGACAACAGAAACTGTGTCTTATAAAAATGTTAAACTTTCTTTGCTCATAAACAGTGGTATTTGTTGCTAGTGATGGTATACTCAAATATTTAGATATCTTAAGTTTGTAGGCTATTGATCTAGGCATTGTTTAATCATTGATAATAACACTGATTAATGTTTTCAGGTTTTATTTTCTTCTTTCAGATAAAGTAGGGACATAGTAATGCACATTTTCACAATGTAGTTTCATAAAATGCAGTTCTACAAAGTCTATTTTGTGTGCATGCATATAGACTTTATTGCAATGAAAGAACAAAACTGTAGATATAGACATACTTTAATAAATGTCTGCTCCTTTTTAAAATAAATCAATGTTTTTCATATGGTCATGCAAATGTACAAGACAACAGCTAAGTGTCTGATGTGGGAAATGTTTCCCAGGATTGGGGTGTACACAACACTGATATCAGATAATTGTACCCATTTTTATGTAAAATCAGTTCCATTCTGCTCTATGCTTGGCATAGATGATAGAACCTTGTGTCCACACTCATATTCATTGGTGGATAGGATGTATGGGCTGTTGTAGACCAAATTAAATACAATTTACTGGGCAATATGAAACTTTGGATAGATTTGTCACTAAGTTTAGAAGTTCTAGAGGCAAATGATAGTTGCTTAGACTTAATACTGTACAGTGGGAGATAAAATGTTCATGTGTTTTGAAAAATGTGTTCATGCGTTTCTAAACAGATCCTTGTTTTAGGTGTGATCTCTTGTTCCAATCAAAGCCACTAAAGGAATGTATGTCAGTAACTCTTGGTGACTGCAAGTACATTAAAGATCAAAAAAGGAAGTGGAAGATTTCACAATTCAAGTGTCCATTTAAATCCACATTTGTGACTGTGACATTTTCAGTTTCTATAGTAGTCAAAGTCTGAGTGAGACTAACAGGAGTGTTATTTACATAAGTACAAGTGGAATGCATACAAGAGACTGTTGCAGAAAAAGACATTAAAAGTATTTCAGTAATGGACAATTCTAAATAATTATATGTGATACTCTGTATGTAGAGAATTACCTTTGTTTTGATTGTTATATATGTTATAAGTATTATTATTGTGAACACCTTAAAGTGGAACTTTGGTCAGAAAATTAAATCCTGCTGGGTCACTTGCGGCTGGCCCGTTTTGCAGGTGTAGCTATGAAACACAGTAAAAAAATAAGTGCCTATACTGTTTAAAAACCACTGTTCCACCCTGCTCAGCACATGATCAGTTGTGCTCTATTTTGTGCACTGATTAAAATCTAGAGGCCAGTCTGCCTGAAATTCTACTGCTGCTCAAAGGTTCTGGGCTTCAGTAAACTGGTAGCATAATAATTAATGTGGAGTGTATTTTTCTTGTTAAATGAACATTATTTTTATCACATTTTTATGAGTAGATTTCCACTTTGAGAAAATGTTCAATCGTTATAAAGAAATTGTTTTATCATTTAAAAAAAAAAAAAAGTGGGGAGGTGTAATGTAATGAGTATGACATTTTGCTAAGAATGTATGGTATTGATGCTTTATAAGATACGTTATGGTATTTATATCTTGATATTTGCAAGAACTCTCATTTATATGTTGGGGGATACTTATACAAAAAGCAAGATGTATATGTGTGTACAGATTTATTTAATATGATGTTTCAAACTTTGTGGGAAGACTGCAGAGTTAAAACTAGTGAAATATCTGGACTGACTTTATTGACAGTATGACATGACCAGGGTAATAGTGACTGATAGATGGAGTCAAGGTTAAGAAATTATAAGAATTTTACAATTATTGTATGGGAAATAGTATAGGTTGGGAAATGTAAAAGAATAGTCTATATAAAATACTTCATACTGAAAACATGTACTAATAATGTTATTGTGATAAGAGTATTGTATTGTGATAAAATTATATAGATACATGTATATTTCTTTAGTGGATGTTGTAGAAGTAAAAGGAACACACTAAATTAAGTTATTAGATAAAATGATAATGTAGGAGCCATTGCTTTGTAGGTTGCCCTGAAATGCTTGCCGGAGACCTATTGTATCCTGACACTGACTATTTTTTTATTTTTTATAACTATAATTTTGAAGTATATTTTATATCCAGACAAAATATCAGGTGATCGCAGAAGACATGATGCAACTTGTTACAAATGTTAATTGCCACAAAGGAAGGATTTCATGCAATAAAGGAGGAACTGAAACATCTGAGACTTGTACCTTTGCATAACAGGTATGCACTGAACTTGTGTCTTACAGCATCCAAAGCAGCTTGTGCTATGATACTGGACCAGCAAATGACGAAGAAGGATATCTCTCCAGACACATCAAGCACTTGGCTAAGCTGAAAATACCCATGCAGGAAAAGACAGAGCCTTATGGGACTGAGTCTGCTGAATGGTCCCTGGAACCACATATTTGGCTTCATTCACTAGCTAAATGGATTGTTCCTCTTCCCTGTTATCCTTGATGTGATGTTGCTGAGTAACTGTTGCCTGTTGCAAGAAGTTGGGGATAGGATGATCACGATGTCACTGAGACTGACAACTATGTCTTCCATGCCACATATGGAGAAGGACTCTGCAGCTACAGAAGAAGACGCATTGTGTTTTTGATTGGACTGATTTATTTTTATTTTTTTGGCAATTAAATTATTTTTGTTGATTGGACTGATTTATTTTTATTTTTTTGGCAATTTAATTTATTTTTGTTGATTGGACTGATTTATTTTTATTTTTGGTAATTTAATTTATTTTCGTTTTTTTGACTATTTATGTGATAAGTGTCAGGGTGCATGGGGTCTCTGATGGGCATGGTGGGTGATCTGTACTGTAATTGCTGTGTGGCTTATGCTTCAACAGGGGGGAAATGTTGTAGAATCTCATATTAGCCAATGTATTTCATATTGATTTGCATATATTTTATTGATAATATACTTATCATTATTGTTGTTATTATTATTTAGTAGTGGTCTTATCAATATTATTATTCAATAAGTAAAGCAACAATTATTAATCTTTAACAATGCATACTGTGTTTTCCATAGATTGGGAAAGACTTATTTTTTTAAGTGTTGAACTTTAGATGACCTCTCTGCTTCTTTCTGATATTTTTTATAAGCTGGTTTACTGGGTGAAAGTTCATTAGAACACACTCAAGTTATGTGGAATTGTTTAGTCACAGAGTTACTAATTTGAAGAAGAGAGAACTTTGACAGAAGTGAAATATAGCTGATAAGAGAAGCACAGTCAAAGATAAAAATACAGGTGGTTAAAATAATTAGGTGGAATACGGGAAAGTTATGTAAATAACATTAAATTAAGTTTGACAAGGTCAAACAAAGGGCTGCTTGAGTCCTCGTTAAAACTGTTAAAATACATATTCTAGTTAGGTATATATTTATGTATATCTACGTATGTTAATAATTAGACAATATTGAATAGATAGTTGGCTTTGCATATGCGTGTGTGTATGTATATATATATATATATATATATATATATATATATATATATATATAATATATAATATATACATGTATATATGTGTATACATACTGTAAGTGATAAAGTACATTTACACATAGGATTATACAATAACACATATAAGACATCTGGTGGGGTTATTGAAAGTTCATTCTCTCATGATCGTAAATCTGTAAATTCTTGAACTTAGTTAAATCATATAAAGATAAGGAAAGTTAATAACACAGCTGGGTGCCAGACAGTCTCTACACAGGTGTTTTAATTGGACAAACAGAGTTATAAATCTTTTTAATGAACATATAGGAATTCTGGGAGTAATAAGTTTGTCTGGTTATAGAACAGGTGTCAGATTTATGGTTGGTTACATTGACGTAGATCTTAGCGACCAATCACATGTAGGAAAGATGGCTGAGATAGGCTTGTAAAAGGGTATATAAATGCAAGCTCTACAATTGTTTTTCAGACAAGTCAGATAGGCGTCTATCAGGCTGACTGTCTATGCAGCCCTATTGCAAGGGTGGCAGACGGTCAGAACCAATAGGCAAATATCTGTCCGTAACTTGTCTCCTCGTACGAGTCAGAGAAGACTTCTTAACTTGTTCCAGAGTGTGGTCTCAGGTGGATTTCCCTCAAGAACTTGGTCGAGCAGGAACCCAAAACTCTGTGAGGGGACCAGACCGACTGGTCCCCATCAGGTGACGGGTTCCCAAGAATTGGCAGAAAAGACCCATTCTGGTTCAAGGTAAGAACAATTCACAATTGTTTCAATTTGGTTAGGGAATAAGAATATCTATATCGAATATGCTTGCATTGTAAGAAACTGTATAAATTAGACCTGTATCTTGTAATACTTTGAATATAAACTGTATGTTATCAGCTATTAATAAACCTGCATTGCTTAAGTTCTGCCTGGTTCGATACTTTACTATTCTACTTCAATAGGCGTCTTTGGATTTCCATGGATGCCAAGTATTCCTCTTGTCTTGGCAATTACTGATTGTGTGAATTCCAATGCGCAATTTTGAAATATGTTGAGTGATTTTAGGTTCAGGATAGGATTAGAACCCTGTTGGACTTCGGTATGTTAAAAGGTTTGCGTAAAATCTCTTGAAATTGTCCTGTGGTGGCACTAATACAATGACTTCCTCGAACAAGAGGTGGCACAAGGCATTTTGCATATCTGACTGTCTTTGGGCAGCTTTTGGTTGGTTTGAAAGAAGAATATGGTGAGGCGGTAGAGTTTTGAACTTTATCTTGAAACCACTGATTTGGGGTGTCAATGACCCAGAGAGAAAATAAGGATGACCCTTCATTGTAAAGAGGGTTTGGTGGCCTTTTTGGCCAAGCCTTGTGTTGAAAGGAAGGGCTGTACTTAGGTTTTGACGTTTAAGCCTGAATAGAGCGTATAGGATACTTTGCATTTTGAAGTGTTAGGAGCTTCTGAGGGAGGTTTTGATAGCTTCTTTTAAGGAAGTAAAACTTTCCTACCTGCAAACTCTGATGAATTGGTCAAGTGCCACACAAAACAGGCATTTGTTCAGAAAGGCATACGTGCAAGGCGCCTCTTACAGGCAGCTTCTGCTGTCCAAACCTTTACCATAATATTCTGTGCATATGAATAGAGATTAAAGTCATTCTGAAGATTTTTCTCATGTTCCAGAGCATCTACACAAAACAGAAGAGCAGAAGGCAATTCTTCTACTTGCGCTGTAACAGCATGATCCTGAAATACAGGGTCACATTGGTTATTCATAGTCCTAGTTCAGTTAGCTGAGCTGGTAGCAGGGCTACGTCTGCCACATTAAAGCATTTTTAAGATCATCTCAAATTTTCTATCTGCAGAATCCTTGAATTTTCAATAGGTACAGTGAGATGTTTGTTTAGGACAGAAGATCAACCATAGGAATAGCCCACTTTTTGAAATCCTTTTTTTTCTACTGGATGGAGTTCATCAAAAATGTATTTGTGGGAATGAAAAATCCTTTCAGGATAGACTGCTCATTCTATCTGTTTATGAACAGAGAATGTTTTGCATTTTTTTTTATAGGGGCATGTCAAGATAGAGAAGAGTCAGGCTGCAAACCGCCAAGGCTTTTGTGTACAGAGGCAATGAGTTTTCTACATTAGCAAACATGTTGCTTGAAGAAATGCAGGGGAGAGAAATCTTCTGAAGCTTCCTCCAAAACTCATCTTTATCACAAGGGAAGAGGCGGACATTTTTGGAAACTGGACAAAGATGGCTGTGTTAAGGCCCTACACCGTTCAAAAAATTGTGAGATAGATTCAGAGAATTCTTCTCTTGTTAGGTAGGTTGATTATTGTGTGCCTAAAACAGAGTTAGAATCGGATGCTGAGACCGGTGTTAAAACTGGGTCCTGCTCTGGTGCAAACGATGCATCATCACTCTGAGGTTAAGTGTTGAGTGGGCTTTCGGCAGAGCAAATTAAGAATTAACTCCCATTCACCTAATCTTGGCCATAGCTGTAGGATACTCAGGAAGTAAAGTGGGAGATAGGGTAAGCATCCCTGAAAGGTGAGAAAGGGCAGAATGAAGCATCTGTGCACCTTACAAGGGCTCTAGGCGGAAATGGTATTATAATGTGTGACCAAATGAAAAACAGCAAAAATCAGCACAAGGGACATAACTTACAGTCAGTAGGATGTATCCCTTGTGCTGATGCATCTTCTGTTAGGTGAAATCCTCTTCCATGTAGGACCCCCCCTCCTCCCCACCGTAATCTTCCTGTGTAGTGGGGGGGGGGGGTAAAAGAACTGTGGGAGATGTCACATGCTCTTATCAAGAATGCCACCCTTGCCAGCCCTTTAAATCGAGCTGCTTCATTTATAGAAGCCGTAACACAGTTTCTATGAATGATTGAGGATCTATTAATGGAGGAGGGGTCCTGTCGATCATTCACCTGTCCTCCACTCACAGATACTGTTTTATTCATAGAAGCTGTAGTAGTATCTGAAAGTTATGTCCCTTGTGCTGACTTTTGTGTTTTGGCTGCACTTTGTCTTTAAATTGGTGCCTTGACTTTTGCCCCAGGTTGACTGTTTCAGATTAGCTCCTTTCTCTTGTAGGATCATATCGAGTCACCCTTACATACAGGGACTACAGCTGTGTCTTCCTACACTGTGTGCATCAATAAAAACACACAGTCCCATAGCCTAGGATGGCAAGGCATTCCCCTACCCCTTACTTTCTCCAAGCTGAAAGACTGGTTTGATACTGCACTGTCCACTGTTAATTCTTTCCTGTTAGGGCCAGATGTTTAGGAAAGCAACACTGACAGAGCAGAAGCCAGCAACATTGAAAGTTGTAAATTGCAAGTGCTGGGGGAAGCATTTTAATAAACAATTTACTAGGGAATGTTTGTTTTATTGTGCTCAATGTCTTGGAGTGATATTAAAGGTTCAGTTTAGAAAAAAATAAAAAATAATGACCATGTTATACTTACCTGCTCTGTGCAAGTGTTTAGCACAGAGCAGTCCTCCTCTTCTTGGGTCCCCCACCAGGCATCCTGGCTCCTCTTTGTGAATGCCTGCTCCTGAGCCCTGCTTGCTGCGTCCATAGACACAGACTTTAGGGCTTTGCACCACCCCCCACCCCCCACTCCCTCATCATAGTATTTGATTACAGCAGCAGCAGGAGCCAGTGGCTTCTACTGCTATCAATCTGCCCTGTGGAGGAAAAGAGCACAGAGAGTCGCTGCTCTTTTGCACAGCGCTTGATCGAAATGGGACTAAGGTAAGTATAAGCAGGGGGCTGGGGGATCCTAGACACAGAAGGTTTTTTACTTTAATGCAGAAAATACATTAAGGTAAAAAACCTTGGGCCTTTAAAACCACTTTAAGCTAAGAAATGCTGAGAGTTTAATACTACGTTAAAAGTAATAAATAAGAAAATATATTAAATAACATTATACATTCCTTTTAAATTTACCTTATGCTTTTCCATCAGTGCCACCATTTCAGTAATCTTATGCTGACATTTAACATCTGTTTCTTTCTGCATCTTTATCGCTTCATCAGATGTAAACTTTAATTTTTGAACCTTAATGCCAAAAAAAGGAAAAAATATATACTTAGCTGGATACAAAATGTTTTTGTAGAAAATAAGTTGACAGATGGCAAGCTGTTCAGACATCTATACTTTTATAAAGCCACTGTCCATTTACTTATTCTTAACAAGCTGTTTGACACAGGACAGACAACCAGTCTCATATACCAAAAAGACTATGGGAATTAAATCTGCACAGAAGTTTTGAGGTGGACTTCTCAATATCTCACAGGTCAGCATCAATAGCTGCCTGAAAGGCATTGGTGACCAAGCCTTCCTAGGAGGCCGCTAAGGACAGACGGAAATTTAAATATTTTTTTTTTTTAAACTTCTGTTAATTGAATTTTTAAAGGGTACACAAAAGAAATTGCAGCATACAAGCTGCCAGGTAACAAGCATACAAAATTCAAAAAGAAAAAAAAAAGCTAAATAAAGAAAGTAAAAATAACCGTACATTAGTAGCCTCATCAAGGTTGCCGGTGTTCAAGTCACCCAACCAGGTGAAAAACACTTGACAAGTGAAATGCTGTTCCCCCCGCCCCAATGTCATTCACTGCAGGATACACATAATATGCCAACATCCATCTTCCCCCCACCAGTCAGAACAAGGAATACACAGTCACCTTTAGAGCTTTGAAAAAACATCATGGGAATATACCATAAATATACAGCTGAGAGAGTGAGTTCATACAGTATTTAGTCAGAAACAGTATCCGTAGAAGACCAATATCCACTCCACACTTTATCAAATTTGGTAAATCCACCCCCTATTTGCATAAGTGGCCTTATACAAAGGGACAGCTTTGTTCACTAATGATTTCCATGCTGACGATTTTTTCCAAGATAGTATAATCAACTTCCCGGCGTAATACAACAATAGTGTAAGGAGGGTACATACTGTATAGCTTTAGTAGTGACAAGTGAGTCAACCAGACTTAATAAACACACTTCTATGGAGAGGGGAACAGAAATGCAGGAAGAAGCGATGCATGCCAAAACCTCCCTCCAGAAGAGACCTATAGCCGGACAGTTCTAAAAAACATGCATTTAATCTGTGTCTGGTGTGGAACATCGCCAACAAAGGGAGGATTGGTTCCCAAATATCTAAGCCAGTCTCGCAGGTGTGAGATAGGCCCTATGAATGAACTTAAAGTGTATTAAACGGTCTCTAGCAGAGACTAATCTGGTAAAAGGAGCTTCCTAAACATCCCCCCACTCCTCCTGATATAAGCTAGGACTCACAACTTCCCAAGCTGCTTTAAAGGGCTGTATCAGTTTAATAGTTTCTGGAAAAAGATCTTTGTATATAGTGGACAACAGCTTGACCAGGTCCTCATCCCGCAGCAACAATTCCATATCACTAGCTTCTAGGGAAATATGCCCGGGGACAAATTGAGCCTGAAAACAATGTTGTAATTGTGAATACCTAAAAATGTGGGAATTAG
This sequence comes from Lithobates sylvaticus, assembly GCA_028564925.1. Lineage (NCBI taxonomy): Eukaryota > Metazoa > Chordata > Amphibia > Anura > Ranidae > Lithobates > Lithobates sylvaticus. The sequence goes on along the minus strand of CM053027.1, from coordinate 275,189,216 downwards.
TTAGTTGGTACAGTGCCTTTAACTCATCGAAGGACTTCAAAGAGCTCTGAGATGTAACGTGTTGCAATGTTTTAATGCCATATTTTGTCCATACTATTGGGTCAGTGTGCAAATAAAAATGGGCCAGGTTTGGGTTTTTCCACAAGGGTACATGGGGAGAGAACCTAGGGGGTTCCTCGGATGCAGAGCTGTGAACCACACCCCAAGCCTTTAGTACAGAGCGCATGGAGCTAGTAAGACTGTGTGGAGATTAAGGACCCCTGCATAATAGATGCTGTGAAGCCTCGTAGGATCACAAGTAAATTCATTTTTAATAAAAATACGGGATATAAAATGTACTTTACTGAGTAGCAGAGCTACATGCAAATGTGCCTTTTTTCTAATTTGGGGTGAAAGGTTCACTTTAAGGGTGTTAACACACTAATACGGTTCTTTACTAGGTTTTATGTATTTCTCATCAAGCTGCTGGCTAACTCACGGTCTTATTTATTTCACCACTACAAAGAACAACAAAGATTTGCAAAAACAGTTATTCATGCAACCATTAAATTTCCATTCACTAAAGTCAGGTGACGGATTACCTACCCTTGGTTGCATTGCAGTTCTCAGTTTTGTACTTTTTCTCTAAATAAACCTCTCAATGTCCTCCATTAAAATAATTACTGCTAGCTGAAATATAAAGTAATAACATACCTCTCCACACAGAGTTTCTTGCTTAAATATTGCATTTGTAATCTCCACTTGTATGCTGCTAATTGTTTCTTCATGCTGCATTTTATCATTTTTGATCTGTGCATGTAATCCATTTACCTTTACAAATAAACATAATTGACACATGGAAGGAAATACAATACATTTGATAAATCAATTGGTATTTATCCAAATATTAAAGTTATTTTACATGACATTTAAGTGATAAAAACATTCATAATTACAGTTGACTAGGAAATGTATATAAACCTATCAAAATGCCTCCTTCGATGAGGAAGTAAGAATAAAAGTATGTTTTTGTTGCTTATATGTGAATTAGTCCCTCCCCTGATCACTTTATTTATATTATTAGTTCAAAGACAGCCACCATCTTCTAAAGTCTTAATCACTTAACATGCAAATCCACAGTTCATCAAAAACCCTGCAGCGTTGGTGTCATCAAAAGTCATCAAAATATTTTAACCTGCTATTTACACTTTTCATGTGTGATGCTGTACTTTTTCACTTATTACATTTTCACATTGTAATTCATATTTGCAAAATGTTGAGGTAGTCAAGCAAATCAACAGCAACAAGAAAAACTTAAAACAGCTAAAAAAAAATACATAAAAATAAATGGTTTTATTTTTTACAAAAACATTTAACAGCAAAGGCTAAAAATCCATCCCAATGATTAAAACAATATAAATAAAGCACATTTAGTTACTTAATGAATCACAGGGTTTAAATGAGGGTGTGTGAAAAAAAAACATTTATACCAAAAGTACAATCTATAATGAAACAAAGAATAATATCAAACAGCATAATCATAAACCAGTATTCCCATTGTTATTACATTCCTCATTCTTCGGGACAAAGTAACCCAAGTATCTAGTTAAAAGTCAACACAGGTCCTCACAGTACAGTATATCTGTACAAAGCGTAGATAGACAAACACCCCAAACATCAAAGATGTAACATAGTGATGTATTTCATTTGTGAATAATATATGTGCACTTCTGAATTTTCCATCCCAGCACAAAGTCAGTTGCCTTTTTGAATGTATATATCTGATCACAGGACTGAATGAAATAGGCCTTAGCAGAGTTTGCAGCTTTATTTAAAATTGTTGTTAACATAAAATGTCTGTCATTATTTTGGCTGCAGTTCATAGTTTTTTGTACACTGTACAGATTACTGTGATTTCATTTTCCAGCCTCTTGTTATGATTTTAAAGGGGTTGTAAACCTTCGCCGTTTTTCACCTTATTGCATTCTATCCCTCACCATCACTTTAAGTTCTTCATCAGTAGCGTAATTCTGTTGTTCTCTCTGCTGCAGAACTGGGCCACTACAAGACCATCAGCTTTGTAACTTTATTTTGCTCTGTGTACATTCTTTCATTGGCAATGGGTATGTCCCATTTCAGCTACACAGAGCACTCTTAAGCATCATTAGGTTTGCCACATTTAGGTGTCCATTTATGAAGCGGTGGAAAATTTCCACTGCTCCATTCTCTGGCATTCACAGAGGAGATCTTTCTTCTTTGGGTGGCAGTTTATGAAGTGGTGTAGATCGCTTCTCTTTTTATGAACTAAAGTGCTCTACAAACATTTAAAACAGTTGAGAATGCCCCCCTGATATTGGAATCTTATGAGACTTAACGAGATTGCAGTACCAGAAATTCGCTGAAACACTGAGGTGTTTATTAAGCAGTGATAAATGATCACTGCTCAGTACACAAACAGACGGCCCACCTCATGTTAATAAAATAAATAGTCACTCAAAATTTGGTGGTCTCTTTCAGCAATATCTCAAGGGGTTGCAATATCTACAAAAAGCACACTATGAAAGAGTTTTTCATTTGAATGCTAAAAATTAACATTGGTGCTCTATGTGCTCAATATAGAAATGGGCTATAAGAAATAGCTGTGTTGTACAGTGTGTAATCATTAGGGAGCCTACTGTTAGTATACTAAGGAACACATAACTTAGGATAAAAGCTAAATATAATATAGAATTTGTACATGAAGAGTCCAGATGCATTAGAAGAAGATGAAAAGAGCTGTTGCCCAATGTTTCTATGCATGAAGATTCAGTCTATTTAAAAATGTTTGAAAGATGTTTTCCTGCAGTGGATGAAGTGCATGTATGCACATCAACAGGAATTGGGAGCACAGCACAAAAGATGGATAGGGAGGACAGACAGTCTTTAGAAAATGTTCTACTTGTAGCTAACAATATTGGCAAACTATTGCCAGGAGTGCACATAACATTTCATGCAGATAATGTCTTGCAACGATGTAAATTGCTGGGAGTTGCCAACTCCAGAGATCAGGTTAAAGTTTTACTATTAATAGTTAACTTAGACACATGGTCTTCCCTACCAGACCATGTTAAAGAAGGAAGAGCAGATTACAATGAAACTGTAGATGAATTGCTAAAAATATTATATCCAATTGACCTAGGCTTAATAGCAGCATTTAGAACAAAACAGGAAAATAAAGGGAATCCACTTCTTTATGCAAACAGGCTATGGTCAGCTTACTATGTAGGCAAACGGAGAAACGTACACAGAGAGGACCCAGAGTACAAAACCATCCTAATATCTAATGCCCATCCAAAATGTAAAAATCTATGTGGATTTTTTATAAATCCTCTTAAAGATTCATATCAATGTATCATGGACTGTATGCACAATTATTTTCATGTAGCCAGAAGGTCTAAGTCTGTGAAATCAAAGATACATTACCAGAGTACAAACAATACCTGTTTAGCAAGTCACACTACAGGAGAATTGGCCACCTTTTCAAACAGAAAGAGGCACCATTACAATTACAATGCCTCCAAGATCTATAGGTATGGCCCCGCAGGTACTAGTCAAAGGCAAATAGCCACATGCTCCCCTTTGAATGTAAATCCCATGGAAAGTGATCTCAGATTACAGCACAGGAAATCAGTTCTGAAAGAACTTAAGTTAATAACCACAATTACCTCTCTTGAAAATGAGATTGAACTACTGAAGTCACATATTCATAATTGGGAAAATACCAATAAAATAATGGAAACATCACAACATGTTCTTAAGGTAAAATGTGAAGCATGCCATGCAGATTTGGTGTAATAAAGAACTGAAAGAAATAAAACAATATTTTGATCAAATTGTTAAGGTCCCACAGAAAACCGTCTGTTCTATTCAAACAGAAAATAAAGGAGGGAGTCCCAACCTATATATATTATCTGCTAGGACTTCCCCTTATGGGGAACAAAACTTAAATATTAGCAATGTAGAAACAGCGAAAGAAATACCAGATCTAATTTGTCATTCAGATGTCTATGATCTGAGTAATTTATTTTCACCAGATCCAAGTGCGAATGTCAGTGAACATATACCAATGTAAATATGTAAATGTAACAATGTGGCAGTGTTTGCTTTCTTTGTGTCAAAGAAAGGGAAAAGGATAATAACTTGTCTAAGTTATATTTTCCAGGTGCAGGGAGCTCATGAAAAAGTATGTACATATTAAGCAGGTGTATCAATATAGATGTATATACATAAATATATACACCTAAGGTAATGTATATTAGGCTAGGTATTCAAACATGGTTATTAGTAATACAGGTGTTTATCTTCCCCAAAGGATCAGAAGACTGTCATAAATATTCAAATGTATAGGGTACAAGTATTGCTTAGTACAAAAGCTTACTCTTGCTTCATTTTATTTATTTTTTGTTTTTGGTTGATGTTCTTGGTTGTTTTTTATTTTTTTATTTTCTTTCTCCCGTTTGTAGAAACGCCTAACAATTAATTTGAAATTACCAAAGCGTTATCCAGAATGTATGGGATGCAAACCTAATGAATGTGTACGTGTGAGTGATGGAATGCATGGGTAGGAATGGTCCATGTATAAACAAAGATTTTTTGGATAGGGGTGTGTACTCAACCTGGTTTTATGGCCATCAATAAGTGTGATCACACTAATGTGCATGCGTTGTACTGTTTATGATTATTTTATTAATATTTGTTTTTTTCCCCCCGTTTATAATGAGCTCAATACTGGTACCAGTTTAAATTTATAACTTTTTTTCAAGTTTAAATGTATTCGCGAATAAATAACCTGTGCACAGATATGAGATCTCGATCCCTAGAACAGTAGGGATTTTGTGTTGATTTTTTTTTTCTTTTTTTCCTTCTGTAGTTATTTTTTTTTTTCCTTTCCGATGGCTTAGAGTGAAGGTTCATTCACTCTGACACTTGGAAACTATATGATACATTACTTTGCACCTTGTGGCATCTTATGTATTCAGTAGGTCTTGTGTTGTGTGTTGTTTTTCCTTCCAAATTGACTCATGTGAAGGTTATAGGTCTACATGTTGTATTCTTAGAATGTAAGTATTTACAAACCCTCCAGATTTTTCCTATAATTTTTGTCTGTCAGAGTATAGATATGGGGGTGTGTCCTGTACATTTTTGACTGTACTTATGGTTGATTGACTCATTACCTCTGCTGGAAGTCGGTTTCAAGCATCCACTACTAGTTAGGCCAGTATGAACCTCTCAGAGAGGTACAGTGAGATGTTATTAATGATTTTTGAGTTTTGTATTTTAAGATAAATGCACAAACAAGGATGAATGATTGGACCCAGACTGGGCAAAATACTGTGAAACACATAAGGACCTAGAACATATTTTTTTTTGTATGTTCTAAGGAGAAGCCTTGAATGGAATGAATTGCAGTCAGGCCTAGCTAAATTCTAAACACTGGTTTGGGGAGGTCTGTTTCAATAAACAGAGGTCCTACCCTCTCTAAAACAACTTTTTGTGGCCTTTTTGACTTGCAAATAGTTTGCACTGATAGTCAATTAATATGTTAATCACCACCGGGAGAGGGTGTTGCCTTTTGTATAGCTGCAATGCTAAAGGCAGTTTTTGGTTTAACAAAATACATATTCAAGGCTCTTTAACAAAGTTAAAGGTTGGGCCAGCATTCAATCTGTAGGGTTTTATTTATGTATTTATTTATTTTAATTTTTTTTTTAATTGATTTTATTTATTTATTTATTTTTCTCTTAAGGGAAAGGATTTTTTTTCTTTCTTTCCTATATCACCTTATTTTTTTTTATTTTTTTTGTGATTCTTCAGTTTTGCTTGACTATGGTCAAATAAAAAAAAAAAGAGGGGAGTATGGGGAACACTAAATGGAGAACATTTAAAGCGATTAGAAATGTTGATATAGAATATTAAAGCTTCCCTGTAGTATTTTGGGGATGGGCCAAGTTCCAACAGGTTTTAGTTTTCTCTTATGACATGGGATAATCGTTTGAAAGGAATTTAGGTCATTGTAGCTATTTATCATGACACTAGTAATATTAGGGTTTAACAACAGTGATGTGACTATTTTCTGTGTAAATGTGACATACAATCCTCTCTACAGTTCTAATATTGGACAGTCATCAGATGTGGTCATTGATTTTTTTTTTATGTTGGTCAGGTTTTCCTTTTTGCGCCATAATAAGTTCAAAGAGCATTGCGTGAATATCATATAGATATACTGGGACTGGTGAGACTCATAGTGATTGGCAAATAGCAGGGAGTATAGTACAAAAGTATTTTAGTTTGATTGTTCCTGAAGCCACTAGTGACTGGTGACATCACACTTATCCATATTCTGAAATCAAGTTATTTTTGTCTGCGTAGACGACACTGTCTAATCTGCACATAGAACTCTCAAAGTGGTGACCTCTTCTGTAGCCTGCTAAAGGCAGGACGGTACAGTAGCTACCCATGGTAGCCAAGGACGGAGCTATATGCCCAAATGTTTGGCACCAGCACTGCTGCAGTAAAAGGAGCTAGTGGTGAGTTGCGATGGCAACAAGATCCCCCTGGACACTTAAAGTGTCACACACACACACACACACACACAAAATGGTATTCAGCAGAAGGTGGAGCAGAGTTACTTGCAGGCATATGATTGCACATAAACCATTATTCTATGTGTGGCCGAGTCCCATATTCTCAACTGGCCACAAGGGGCCATCTGTTGCCTTATGAGTTTATGTGAAATCTCCATTAATAGCTGTACAATATTGTAATTAGAAATTAAATCATTGAGTGTTGTGTTGGTGTTACTGTAATTAGTTCAACTTCAAAGCTTGGCCTTTTGTTTTCCTTGATAACATCTCACCTGGGTAGTAAACAACAGCCTTCTTTGATTCATCCAATCAGGCTGTGCCCAATATACATGTACTAGGTACAGTGACCAATTAGGGAGAATTATATTAGCCACACTACAGAAAGTAGGGGGAATATAATGCTTTGTGAGCAAGCTAACTCACTCTCTCTGGTGTGGGAACACACAGCAGTCGCCATAGGCTGACCTGAAGTTAACAGGTAATCTAACTCTATACTTGAACCTTATATTGTATTGTAAATATGGTTCTGTGAGTAATTTGTAAATATCATGTAAGCCAGGGGACCTACACTGTACATTGTGTTGTAAATACTATCTGGTGTGTAATTTGTATATATATTACGTAACCCTATCAATAAATGTGTATTGCGGATTGAACTACCTCTTTTGTACAAAATCTCTCAGATCTAGATATGTATATGTCCATACTACTACAATGATTGAGGTGTATGCACATAATCACAAATACTAGACAACAGTATGTAAAGCAGTGTATATAAAGCATAACACGCGTGCGTCGTACGTACGATCTGTGAGCGGAGGATGGAGTAGTGTAAGCGCCGATCATTTCAACAAAGGTACAATTTTAATTTGGGGCATCAGTGGCCTATACTGCTTATAGATTGAGGCCTATATTGGGACAAGATTATGAGAGTTTAGCCTGACATTAGGGTTTGTCTTGCAGAGAATATGGATTAATTCAATGACCATGATTTCCTCCCTAACTTCATTGATAAATACAGAGAGCTGCCCTGTCTATGGCAGGTGAAACACTCTTTTTATAATAACAAAATAAAGAGGAAGGCAGTGCTGGATCAACGGTTGGAATTGGTGATTCCCACGTCAGACATCAACTATATGAAGTGCAAAATTGGTGGCCTGAGGAGCAGAAGCAGATGACATTTATGTCCCCAGGCTCTGGTAGTATGACAGACTGTGTTTTTTGTCAGACCAGACTAAATTCAGGTCTTCACTCTCAACCCTTCCTTCCACTCTTCCACCTCAGCTGAGGCTTCCGAAGTCCAACCTGGGCCTTCCACCTAGGAAGAAGTGGAGGAGCCCAGCTTGAGCCAGGTATAGCATTTTTCAACATATTTCTTGTCAAAAAATTTATGATGTTAACTAGATATTATTATTGATCACTAATTTCTGATTTAACAAAGTGGTTTACATATCAATAGACAAGTAGTAGCCAAAAATGATTGGGGCAAGAATGAAAAATGCTGGGGTCAGAATGATTGTCTTTTATATTTGTTAACATTCAATTTGCAACAGTCATGAGCTCAAAATTGTGTGCGATTGATGACCAAAAAAATAAAAATATGTACCATTTTTTTCCCTATACACCAGTTGTTGAATCGTATCCATACTTTTCTATATATGGTGCGAGTCTCCATCTTTCTACTATTCAGCAATGTATTGATAAGCCGGTTTGAGAAACCCTTAGCCTTCAACAACTGCTCCTCATTAGCCAGGCCACCAGGTTCCACCTTTCTACCTGGGTACACCACACTGGTCCCTGAAAGAGGAGATCCTCTTTGATTGGTAGTAACCATGGGGGTTCTACAGCCAGTTCTCTCAGAATAGAGAACCATGGTCTTCTACAGTAGGCCAGTGTGGTGCAATGAGAATCATTGAGGTATTCTCTGTTCTGAGCTTTCTTAGTACCGCTGGTATGAGTACTGGCAGGGGGAAGGCGTAACACTTGGTGAACCTCCATTTCTGCGCTAGGGCATCCATCCCGAGTGCTCCGTTCTTTTTTAACCACTTCAATACAGGGCTTTTAAACACCCTTCCTTACCAGAGCACTTTTTGCGATTCGGCACTGCGTCGCTTTAACTAACAATTGCGCGGTCGTGCGACGTTACACCCAAACAAAATTGACGTCCTTTTTTTCCCACAAATAGAGCTTTCTTTTGGTGGTATTTGATCGCCCCTGCGGTTTTTATTTTTTGCGCTATAAACAAAAGAAGAGTGACAATTTTGAAAAAAAAACACAATATTTTTTACTTTTTGCTATAATAAATATCCAATTTTTTTTAAAAAAAACAATTTTTTTCCTCAGTTTAGGCCGATACGTATTCTTCTAAATATTTTTGGTAAAAAAAATCGCAATAAGCGTATATTGATCGGTTTGTGCAAAAGTTATAGCGTCTACAAAATAGGGGATAGATTTATTGAAATTTTTTATTTATTTTTTTACTAGTAAAGGCGGCGACCTGCGATTTTTTTTCGTGACTGCGACATTGCGGCGGACACTTCGGACACTTTTGGAACGATTCACATTTACACAGCGATCGTTGCTATAAAATTGCAATGATTACTGTGTAAATGTGACTGGCAGGGAAGGGGTTAACACTAGGGGGCGCTGGAGTGGTTAATGTGTGTCCCTATAGGAGTGATTATAACTGTAGGGGGAGGGGACTCAAGGGGAGGAGACCGATCATGTGTTCCTCCGTACTGGGATCACATGATCGGTCTCCTCCCCGCTGACAGGACGTGGAGCTGTGTGTTTACACACACAGCTCCACGGTCCCGCCCGGTCCCATTGTTTTAACGGGCAATCGCGGGTGTCCGGCGGGCCTCGCGCGCGCCCCCCAGGCGGCCGGGAATCCGAGGACGTCATATGACGCCCACCCAGGATTGTAGATCCACCTTGTGGGCGTCATATGACTATGGAGCGGTATTGAAGTGGTTAAAGAGAAGAAGGCTCGAACTTTCATGTTTTCTTTTGATGCGAATAGGTCCACTTGCGGAACTCCCCATTTTTGTGTAATTATCTTGAACACCTCTTGGTTTAAACTCCAGTCGCCTTCTCTCAATCTCCTCCTAATGAGATAGTCGACTACTTGATTGAGTTCTCCTTTTAGGTGGACTTCTGACACGGAAAGAATGCATTTTTCCGCCCAATTTAGTATCCCCTCTGCCAGAGACCACAAAGTTACGCTCCTTGTTCCCCCTTGCTTGTTTACGTAAGAAACTATGGAAACGTTGTCGGAACGCATCTGTAAATGGTGACCCTTTAGTTGTTCCTTGAAGTTTTTGAGTGCTAGAAGAACTGCCTTTAGTTCTTTCCAATTTGATGATCTTTTCATTTCCTTCGGCTTTCCACACTCTTGTGTTATCCGTGGCCTTAGATGGGCCCCCCAACCTACGCCACTTGCATCTGTAGGCATTACTTGAGTTAATGGTAAGATCCACACCCGTCCTTTGGTTACATTTTCTGGCTTTCTCCACCACCATAAAGACCTTTTTACTTGTGTTGGTATATGTACCTGAGTGTCTAGTGAGTCTTGTCTGTGTTCCATATTTTAAAAATAAATGTTTGTAGTGGTTGAAAATGCAATCCCGCCCATTGAACTGCCGGGATTGCTGAGGTTAATAGTCCCAAAGCGCACATCGCCTATCTTATTGTGCATGGTCGGTTGTTTTGTAGCATCTTCGTTGCTTCTTGAATTTTTTGTACTTTCCACTGGGTAAAAACACCTTTTTGTTGTTTTGAATCTAGGATGTACCCCAAGTACGTAATCTGCTAGGAGGGGAGCAGGTTGGACTTCTCTAGATTTAGTAACCACCCCAGTTGTAGCTCAGATCTTTGGTTAATTTTTTCTGGAATAGTGGCAAAGAGCAGTAAGTCGTCTAGGTAGGCAATGCCTCTGAGTCAGAGTGTCGCCAAGGGTTCTGCCAACACTTTTGTAAATATTCGAGGCGAAGATGAAAGCCTGAAAGGAAGAGCCTGGAACAGAAGGTGGAACGTCTCTTCCTTTGTTTTTATTGCAAGTCTTAGATATTTTTGGCATTTTTTCTCTATTGGGATGTGTAAATATGCATCCTTTAGATCCAGGGAAGCCATGTAGCAATTTGGGTGTAATAGTGCCTTTACAGAAAAGATTGAGACCATGGTGAACCGTTTGTAGGTCACTGACTGGTTCAAAGGTTTTAGATTTAGCATTGGTCTGAATTTCCCTGAGGGTTTCTGGACCACAAACACGTGGGAGTAAAAACCCTTGCCGATTTCTTCTTTTCTCTGTTTCTTGGCAGTTCCGTGGCATAAAACCTGCTTGGGGGTAGGGTTGAAAATTCCAAACAATAACCCTGTCGCACGATTCTTAGTATGAATCGGCTTGAGGATATCGCATCCCATTGTGAAAGGAAGGCCCCCAATCTTCCCCCCACTGTGACCAACTTGTCACTTTTTGTTATGAGTTTGCTCAGGAGGACGAAAAATTGCCCCTCCTTTGCTTTTCCCTCTCTGGTTCCAGGGTCTCTTTTGATTCTCAGCCCTGGGTGGTCCAAAGCAAGGCCTTGTATCCCTTCTTAGTCTTTTCTTTCCTTGTTGCGGTTGCCCCCAGGTTGGTGTGCGCTTCAACGGAAATGCTTTCTTTTTATCTGCTGTGCGGTCGAGTACTTTTTCCAATCCCGGCACAAACATCAAGTCCCCAAGTCGGGATTCCACAGAGCTTAGCCGTCCAACTGCCAAGTCTTTAACCACAAGGCTCTTGCGGAATTTGACAAGGCTGAGGACCTTGCAGCCATCCGCACTGACTCTGTGGATGCGTCCGCTATATATGCAATACCCTTGAGAAGCATAGGAAAGGATGATAAATATTCACTCCTATGGTGTTTCCTCCTCAATGTGGGCCTGTATCTGTGTAAGCCAGAACTCCACTTTCTGGCCACCACAGTCACTGCCATAGCTGGCTTTAGACTCCCTACTGTAGATTCCCATGATTTTTTCAGGAGAGAATCCATTCTTTTGTCCATTGCATCGGACAGCACTCCCATGTCTTCGAAGGCTAGGTCTGTATGCCTTGAGACCTGGGAATATGCTGCGTCTAGTTTGGGGACCTTGTTCCAAACCGACGCAGGGTCATCCGCAAATGGAAATTTTTTTAAAGCTGTTGAAAAGAAGGGTTTCCTCTCCGGGTCCTGCCATTCCGTTTTTATTGTCTCTACTAAGACCTAATTAACTGGGAACCCGCCATCTGGCGAAAACATACACTGAGCCCAGCGCGGCTTGCCTCTGCAGTCAGTGTGCTGTGATATCTCTCATCCTATGGGGCTCAGCAAGGATGGGAAAGAGACCTTCCTTTCCCTCACTCGGCGCTGAATCGGGGCCCCCTCTGCTTTCTCCTGCACCCGGAGTGAGGAGAGTGGCGTTTGTTTGGCAGGTAAAGCCTTTTTTGGCCAAATAGTCCTAGGAGCTCTGTACCCCTTCCAGGACATCCACCTGAGATTTTCCCCTGGCTCACTGGACTGGTTCCATGTCGGTGTCTCCCCTCAGGAGGAAACACAATAACTGAGGTACCAGCAGGGGGGGAGGAAATTTAAAGGTGGCTGGCGGGGTGTTTCCTGCAGAGGGGAGGAGCCAAGGTCTCTCAGGTGGCTGTCCTGAAAGACGGTTAAGGGAAAATTGCTACAATATCTCTCCTACACCATTTCTCAATGCCACAACCTGGGCAGAACTGGATTGAGACCTTGTTACCTGAGCCAACAGCCTGACGATTTCCTCCCCCTCAGCCAAACTCAGTCTCTACTGAAAAGACTGTTTATGCCTAGCCTCTAGCAGCTCACCTACCCTTCTCAGATGATAACCAATGCAGTTGGTTTTATGGGGTGGGGTCTAAAATGTACTTGGCTTTCGCCTTAGCGGTCCCCACCACTTTTGCAAGCTCCAATTCCTTATGGGAATCAGTTTTAATGGTGCTAATTTAACAGCCCCTCGAAGGAAGGCCTTGAAGGCATCCTATACCATTCCCAATGCTGTAGAGCCCCTGTTTTGAGAGAAACAAACTTCAATAGAGGATCAAACTAAATCGACATTATAGTAACTAAAAGGGGAAAATAGTCAAAAATACCTTGGGGTTGTATATTAACCTCTACAAGCCTTGGGGTAAGCTCTGCGGAACACAGAGCCATATCAATTCTTGATAGAGAGTTATGCTATTTGGAATAGCATGTATAAGCAGATTCATTAGGATGTAACCGTCTCCATATATCCTGCAATCCAAGCTCCCTACAAAATCTACCTAGTGGGGACAGGCTTTCAGCAGGTAGATATCTAGGTGCTGGGCATCTGTCAAGACCCAGATCCATGACACTATTAAAGTCCCCAATTACAAAAACTGGCACTAAAGGTGAAACTCCTGCAGAGGAGATAAGCTGGCGAAGCACTTCTAAATTATAAGGGGGAGGGTATATACACTACAGCAAATATCAATTCCAGATCATAAAACTTACAGTGCAGGAACACATATCTGCCATTTCCATCTACCAAGGTCCTACTGCAGGAGAACAAAACATCCCTATAAACTAAAATGGAAACCCCCCTCAAGTGGGAGGTATAAACAGAATGATAAGCTTGTTGAACAAAACAGCGTTTCAAAAATCTAGTGGTATCGCCGGTAATATGTGTCTCCTGCAGACAGACCAAGGAGAGACAAAACAAGGCAATATAATCAAAGACCGATTGTCTTTTCAGGGCATTATTCAGCCCCCGAACATTCCAAGAGATGATTTGAATCAACTGGTTAACCATAAATAAAAACTAGACATTGAATTTGTCAATCGGCCCGAATATAGCTTTTGTATTCCCTTCTTGTAATTTGTAGTAGGTGAAACAACAACAAAACAATATAAATAAAACAGTTCCACGCAGGAGATAGCCACCAGAAAAAGAATTCATACAGTGGCTATCCACTTACTGATTGGGCCTCCGGCATCACAATAAATTATAGCTGTCTAACTATCCCACTAATGCCCCGTACACACGATCGGACTATCCGGCGGGTTTGTACGGTATTTTTCTTCCCAAAAGTCTGGCGGACTTAGAAAGAAGTTTTGACTCAAAATTATCCGGCAGAATCGGCAGTCCGGCGGACAATCCGGCCATCTGTGTGCTAGTCTGCGGGACTTTTGAAATGAACGGACTTGCCGACACACGGAGTAAAGTCCGTTAATTTATAACGTGACTCCAGGTAGACGAGACTAGCGAAGGAAGTCAATGCCGCCACCTGGATCGGCGAGATTGACACCTTGCTAGCCCAGTCACCTGGTATGGATTTAAAGGGGAATCCCTACGCCGAAAAAAAAACGGCGTGGGGGTCCCCCCGCAAATCCATATCAGACCCTTATCCGAGCATGCAGCCCGGCCGGTCAGGAAAGAGGGTGGGGACGAGCGAGCACCCCCCCCCCTGAGCCGTACCAGGCCGGGTGCCCCAAAAGCACCTTGTCCCCATGTTGATGAGGACAAGGGCCTCTTCCCGACAACCATGGCTGTTGGTTGTCGGGGTCTGTGGACGGGGGGCTTATCGGAATCCGGGAGCCCCCTTTAATAAGGGGGCCCTCAGATTCCGGCCCCCCACCCTATGTGAATGAGTATGGGGTACGATGTACCCCTACCCATTCTACCCATTCACCTGGTGAAAAAAGTGTAAATAAAAAACACAACACAAGTTTTTAAAATACTTTATTACACAACCTCTGGGGGTCTTCTTCCATCTTGGGGGGTCTTCTCGCCGGACTCCTCCGCTATCTTCTGCTAGCTCTTTTACTAGCGGAGGAGCCCGGCTTTCTCCTTTGTCGCCGCCGCCGCCGCCCGGGGGTCTTGTTCTGACTACAGGGGTCTTGTGCCGCTCTTCGGTTCTTCTGTCGCCGTCGCCTTCTGCTTCCTTCATCTGATGTTGACACAACGCTGTCTCCACTTCTAATGGCCGAGACGTGTTGTGCGACCAGTTATATAGGGACAAGGGGTGGGGCCACCGTATCATGTCACATGGTGACCCCGCCCCTTATGATGTCACAGTCCCGGACTTTGGGGCCTCGTATCATGGGGCCACTTAGTGCTAGGAACCCCAATTTGGTGTGAAAACCAAGTGGAACCAACACTATAACATATCCAAACTTGGGGTTCCTAGCACCAAGTGGCCCCGAGATACAGGGCCCCAAAGTGGGTCAACTGTGTCCATCTTCAGCAATGTCATTTCGGGACCCTTTGGAACCAGAGACCGCAAATTTTGGCTGCAGCTAGGGGGCATCTAGGAAACCTAAACTACCAAGTTTGAAGTTCAGGGGACCTATGGCTGCAAATGAGCACAGTGAGGCTGCAAATGGGCATTGTTGACCCTCTTTTCCACTTACAGTAGCTGTGAATTTCTCACCCTAGACTTATACTCGAGTCAATACGTTTTCCCAGTTTTTTGTGGTAAAATTAGGTGCCTCGGCTTATATTTGGGTCAGCTTATACTCGAGTATATACGGTATGTGATCATCAAGTAGAAATATAAATTTGGATAAAGAACAAATGAAGAATTGTGTTTAGATACCCATAGTTGTTGTAAATACATAGAAACCGTGACTGCATTTACATATGTAGCGCCGGTACTCCTGACGAGTACGCGCTATGGCTTTAAATTTAGTTTTTGCCCAAAACTGTAGTTGAGTTTTCTGGTTAATTGTTCTAAATTATGCTTTGGCATCAGTTTGGCTGGGCTGTATTGAGGTTCTGCCTGGTCATAGGTGGGATTTGCACCTGTGAGAGGGCGTAGAATGCAGTCTGGTTGGACGCATTGGGTACCAATCTCTTCTCTGAGCCAATCAGTGGGCACGTTTGTCTCGCTGTGTATTCCAGGAGAGGGTACTTAAGGTGCTGAAGTCACGTGGTTCGGGGTTCCGGTCCAGAGGTTGTTGCTGACTCCGTGGTCTTGGTCCTCCTGACCAGCCCCCAGAGACCCTCATGGCCTGAGGTGCGGATCCATCCATTTCCGAGCCTTGAAACTGGCTAGTTGAGCTGAGCTGCCATGGACATTGATTGAATCCACAATTTTTTACGGTATCGCCGGACCGGCTGAAGGATTCTGGTACAGTAAGAAAAGTTCCTACCTCTACCTTCCGGTTACAACTAAATTCTTCAACCAAGTCTGTGTGAAAGACTTTGCAAAGCTAGAATTACTTGTTGGCTGCTAGATCCAAGCTCAAGGATTTATCCAGCAATTAAAGAATACAGTTGCGAGTGACTATTCCCTGGATTATGTACAGAGAGAGAGAGACTTTTATTGAAGTCAGCAGTTCTAAGCACCTGAGCTAAACGTTATCCTATTACCCTCTATTCCCAACTTAGAGACTGAGTTCAACTGTTTTAAGCAAATAAAAATCCTAAAAAGGAATTCAGGTGTCGGTCTCTACAGTTACTGGGTCATCAACCCTGGGAACCCCTAGACAAGGACAACGAGTACCAGCTGGGGGAGGTAATCGGTAAGCCCATAAAAATTCAGCTGCTCCTTCGGGGGTCAGTGCTACACATAAAAATACCCATATAACATGTGTTGTCCCAAGACAAATAGGTCTTCATAGGATATGCAGGAGTCATGCATTTATCCATATAAACATCCATTGTGTGTAATATTAATTAATTAAATTTAGACTAAATGTATTTTATTTTGTACCAATTGCTGGGGTCCCTAAACAATATAAACATATATTCATAAGCCCCAAAATATAGATAAATACCCATTATGAAAGAAAACATATTTCTTCTTTTAACTAATAAGTTTAGAACACATTTTCTGTCCTCAAACACACCTAGTGGCTGAAGATGATATTACCTAAATTCACTAGGTAAATCATTAGAATTCTCTAACCAATGGAGAATAAGCCAAACCTTCTGGGCTGAGGTTATAATTTTATGAGCTTATTGTCCCAAATGGTATAAAGGATGTGAGGGCCAGACCCACAGACCCACACGCCGGATACACCCCTAGATGATCAAGAAGTCTGCTATTTGACCACTCCCCATCTTGCTGGATCTTGTGACTGGAACCACTCGATGTACTTCGATATTGGTGGACATCTTCCCCTTTTAAACTGTTGGTAAGATACAGATCATACAAATCTTAATTATCTTTTCACTCAAAATTGTAGGGATTATATTTTCTAGTTTTGTATTGACATTAATTGATTGTCTAGGCTGTGTATTATTGTAGCCGTGCTTGGGGGAATTCAGACAAACTTGTTTACATCAATTAAAATTTCTGTGGTCCCAGGGAGAGTACTATGAGACATATGCGACGTACTTTGGATTCCTTCCGGCCGGAGAAATTCAGAGGACTGTTTCCCAGAGTGACAAGGGATATTGTGTTCTTGAATATAAAGCGTGATTACCGCACATATTTTTCTAACAGACCAATTTGGGCTCCCCTGAGTAAATTATAATATTTAGATACATCGTTTAATTGCTGTGTTGATGCTTTGAAAATGTGTGTGTGAAATCTCAGTCACCAGAAAGTCCAGTTCTGTATGAAATTGTATAACTATACTCGTTAATTAATAAAGTCAAATTATTTACTTATTAATTTTGTTTGGAGACATTTATGCATTGGTAAGAAAACCCCATGAATTAACAAACTCAGGAAAGGATTGTGGTTCGTACTGATATTCTGAACTAGGTTCACAAAATTTACCGTAAGGTTGGAAGCACTGAAAAACGAAACACTGAGATCTTAATTAAGATTCCGTACCACACTCACAACATATAAATGGCTTATACAGTTGGTACATTATCATCCAGTCTCCAGGTGGATTTATCTTTTCATTAGTAGTACTCGAATGTCCATATGCAGACTTCTACAGGGGCCACAGAGACCTTATATGTATGACATAGATGTCACCCCAAATTAAAGGCAAATATACAAGTCCCCTCACTCAAACAGAAACGCAAATCAAAGAGGCTTTATACCAGGTTTAAAAGTAAGAGTCCATCCATCATAAAAGAACATTGAGAGCACTACCACTGGATCAAATAGGAGAAAGACTGACGTCTGACTAGTTTCGTTGGTGACCCAACTTCCTCAGAGGCTACCCTTTTACAGAAGTCGTGTCTTGAGGTTTTCTGCTGTTGACTCTGTATATATAATCCATTTTTGGTTAACTATGCAAAGTGTGGGTTTTGAGGTCTGCTTTCAAATTTGGTTGTTGTGACTGGAAAATAAATATACTGCTCACAGCTGTGACAGTTATGTCAGTGGTAAATATCTTTGTGGGGGGATGCATTCAGCATAGTTCCAGGATGCTGGCAGAGAAAAGGTTATGCACAGTTCCTGTAGGGCAGTGGCGGCTGGTAACGTTTTAGAATGGGGGGCGCCAGACCGCGCCCTCCTTGTTTACCCCTCCCACATTGCATAAGCCCCACCTCTTATAGAATCCACCCATTCTGTCTGCTGTATTCCACTTGTTTCTACCCATAGTGTCAGGAATATACAGCTCAGCATCACAGGACAGAGTATACAGCCCCAGAATTACAGGACAGAGTAAACAGCTCAGCATCACAGATGGGGTATATAGCTCAGCATTACAGATAGGGTATATAGATCAGCATCACAGATAGGGTATATAGATCAGCATCACAGCTAGGGTATATAGATCAGAATCACAGATAGGGTATATAGATCAGCATCACATATAGGGTATATAGATCAGCACCACAGATAATATATAGATCAGCATCATCAGAATTAGAAGCAAGTCTCGTAGTCTTGAATCAACAAGGGTTCGTGGAGAGCGATGGAAGGGAGTCTGAACCAAAGACACAAGGTTCTAGTGTAAACCCCATGAAGCCCTACCAGGTATTCCAAAACAAAATCATATACAGGATGATCTGGAAAAAGTTATTTTTCAAAGCGTTATGGATGAGACTTGAGGCTGGGTTCTAATTTGCTGCCCTCATTTTTGGGATTACAAACAAGATCCTATCCTTAACTTGAAGTCAACCACACATTTGTCTGCTAAGTTTTGGTGTTGCTTTGATTTTGTTCTAGTACCCCCTGCTTATATTTCTCCTGCACCTACTCACCAGGTGATCATTCAGACAGTTTTTGGCCATCTCCAGATGCCCAGAGCAGATCAACTGGTAACTAAATGAAAAGAAAGGCATATACGCTGTGGCCCTGTGAACACTGGTTGTAGGCCCAATGTTATGTCCCTTCAACACAGGGTCTCTCAGGGTGTTGCTAGCAAATGCTGCCAGTATCTGCTCAGCTATGTCCCTTCGACACAGAGTCTCTCAGGGTGTTGCTAGCAATGCTGCCAGTATCTGCTCAGCAAGTTACACACAGGCTGGATGCACTTCTTAACCAGGGAAGGGTTTATTACTCACTCAAAAATCGATGTACATTCTTACATGGAGGAGTCATATACAACACCCAACAATCAAAATATGTTTGCTCCAGGGTATGAATCATGCGGTGTCCAATTAAAGTACTCATATGATCCATTTCCTTTCAGATAGTATAGAGTGGCATGCGACAGTTTTCGAATACCAAGCAAACAGCATAAAACATGCAAAAAACTAGAACCTTGATTGACAGAATCTGTTTTGGGCAGCCATATGGCTGTACTACATGTTTCCAAAAGAGCTTGTCTGTGATAACAGTTGTTTGATGCCATGTGGACAGCACAATGACAAACTTGGAAAAGTGGTCTACAAACACAAAACTGTAACCATATTCAGAGACTTTCTCCACCACAGCCGAAAAGTTAATGGTCAACAGCTCAAACAGTTTAGCTGCAGTAATCATAAGAAGAGTGGTTTGCTCAGTCTGTCCTTAGAAAAGCAAACTTTAGAGGGGATCGGTTCCTGTATATGCTGCTGCCACCCCTACTGTTCAGGTGTGACAGGGAAGCCACACAGGTCCCCCCTGGTGCATGAGCGGGATTGCAATTGCAACCCCCAATGCTACACCAGTATTGGGGTCCCTTCATGTCACACAGGGTCTCCTTGCTGCCTGCACAATACAAGCCCCAGCATGTCCAGGACTCACCACTCCCCCATACTGGCTCCTGTGACTTCCCCACACATGGGATGTCCCCAGTACAGGGGGAGTCAAGAGAAGTCTCATTCCCCCTCAATGTGTAGAAGTCCCCAAGCCCTGTGTCCCCCCACCCCAAGCTCTGCTCTCCCCATGTGCTCCCAGGTTGATGAACTTGCCCTGTTGTACCTCTGCAATTTCAATCCCTGACGCTACACCAATGTTGATATAAGTTTTTGATTGTAGGTTGGTACTGCAGCACATTTCTTTTTCATTGATTTATCCTTTTGGTGTATACAGCTTTGGTTTCTCTCTGGGCTGTTGTGCAATTCTACAGCAGCTCTGCGTTCAATAACTCCGCAAGAAACCCCCAGACATAATAGCCTGTGCTTCTTCCTGTCTTATGTTAAATGGAACACACATGGGTAGTCCCTGTCAACTGTAGGAACACAAAGAGCCACCACAAAGAGAAAACCAGTATACTCAATGAGCCGGGAAAACCTGTGCTTGTTTTTAATTAGAGACTTACAGGATTTACAATACCCAACCTAAATCTACTAGTGGCTTATAATATTAAAGCAAAAAATATAGCAGAAAAAAAAAAAAGAGAGACATGCATTCTCCTACCGTGTTTCCCTGAAAATAGGCCCGGGTCTTATATTAATTTTGGCAACAAAAGACCCAGTAGGGCTTATCATGTGCTGTCTTTTCTTCCCATCTCCCTCCCTGCCTGTTAGGAATCTCCAGTGGCCAGTGGAACTGAATTAAAAGTGCCTGTAAAACCCTAAAATGTACTGCATTACAGTACTATACAATGTAAACTGTGCATGTCTCTGCAATCCACCTGTGACAAACACTGTACCTTCCTACAGCGCCGCTCGGAGCTTCCGTGACCCACCTGATTGGTCTTCCACGCTCCGAGCACTGCAGAGGGAGGGGGGCCCGAGATCCCCCGCTGACAGCTGGAAGAAGCGGAAAGCAGCGGGGGATCAGCTGAGCACTGCAATGAAGGTATTCACCACAGAAACATACACAGTCTAGACCACACAACACTGTAATACAGTGCATATTAGGACTTCCAAATTAGGGCTTATTTTTGGTGTAGGGCTTATATTGCAGCCCTCCCCGAAAATTACAGTAGGGCTTATTTTCGGCAAAACACGGTAAGCACATTAAAGCTGGGTACACACAGGCCGAAAAGCGGTTGAAGACAGTAAGTTAGGCAGGAACGGGTTGACTTTCAGCTCGTGTACAGCTCTCTGTCTGACAGAAGCCAGTCTCACGACTAGTTTCTATCGAACCCTGGATTGAACAATACTTTGGGTTCACTATAACAATTACATTTGTTACATGAAGAATCGGAAACCAATGATAACAATCAGTACCTCAGCTTCCAAGACACTACACTGCTTGCATCCTTCTTTAATTTTCTTCTTTAAAGACTTGTTCTAAAAAATATATACAGTAATTATAAACCAATTTTGCATAATCTATATGATCTTTAAATATAAATTTTGTGTTAAAGTAAATGGAGTTGTAATAAACATGTATTTCAAGCAATTGTCACATCCATTAGGTGAATACAAAGTAACATTTCAAAGTGTAATTATGCGTCATTCACACTTGGCGATTTCAAAGTAAAATTGCAGTAAAACACAAAACGCATGGTTGCGTGCCATAATTCTTAATGACACCTCTTAATCCACTTTGTAAAGTGTTATTTTGCCTCAATCAGCATGTTCGTGCAGAAATCACGACAACGTACCTCTAAAAATCGTTGCCTAAAAAGAAGCAGGAGATTTTTTTGGGTGAAAAAATGCGCATAGGGCAGCCCATTAAAATGAATGGGGAGCCCTGTGGTGACACGCAGAAGCATATGTAAATCGTGCTTAACCACTTCAATACTGGGCACTTAAACACCTTCCTGCCCAGACCAATTTTGAGCTTTCAGCGCTGTCGCACTTTGAATGACAATTGCGTGGTCATGCTACACTGTACCAAAATTAAATTTATATCATTTTTTTCCCACAAATAGAGCTTTCTTTTGGTGGTATTTGATCACCTCTACGGTTTTTATTTTTTGCTAAACAATGAAAAAAAGACCGAAAATTTTGAATTGATTCAGATTTTTAACCGTGCTGCAGACATGCGTTTTTATAGCGGAGTGTATGTACTTTTGTAAAGCAGACTGTTGGCCTTCAGTGTGAAAGTGATACAAGCGACAGTGTGAAGTCGCCAGTCACTTCCACAAACGCTGCAATGTGCTGCCCCCCTGCGCGAAGCCCCTCCCCTACATGTTGTTCTACCTGCGGGCCTGCTGCAGTCATGGTGGGTATCACTGGGAAGGGCAACGGGAGCTCAATGAACATCTGCCCACTGAGCCATCCTCTTGTGCACAGACCAGGAAAAGACGTGTATGACGTCACTTCCTGGTCCTGAGCTGTCAATCACCAGAATCAGAATCTAATAGACCCTGGATGTCTCATAAAGAGTACCTGTCACCTATATGCTATCACATGAGGGACTATTGGTCCCCTATGTGATAATGTGATAGCAATAAAGTCATGAAAAGAAAAAAAATACCATGGGGCACTCGTGCGGGCATGCAACCGAGTCCTGCTGCTGTGTCATTTACACTGGCAGCAGGACTCAGACCCGTGACCCCCCCCCCCGTCTCTGGATTTAATTGACACCGGAACGATCGGGTTCAGGTAAGAAAAGGGGGGGGGGGGGGTTCTGCAGCACAAAAAGGGTTTTCACCTTAATGCATGAAGGTGAAAAACCTTTAAGCTAAAATGTATTCTGCTACATGTCTTTGGTAAAAAGCAAAAAACTTTTTTTGGACGCGATACTATTGGAGACACTAGTGTAGTTCTGATCATGGTCAAGATACTGATCTGTGCAGACACTATACTAGTAATGGTCATTGACTAATAGTGTGACTGTAATAGTGTGGCATGCAATCTATCGCTAACTGACACTGGCTGTAAGGGACATTAACTGACAATGCTAGTGACACTAATTCAGTGATAATACTGTATGCTATTCTAATGACATTGACTGGGAAGGGGTTAACATCAAGGGGCAATCAAGGGGTAAACTGTGTGCTTAACAATTGTAATGTGTATATTGTGTCCTGCTTTTACCAGCAGATCTGTCTACTTTTTCTCCCTGAACTCAGAGCTGATTTTAGGGAGAAGAAAAAGACAGATCGCTGTCTCTACACAAAGTTCTGTGTGTTTGGCCACAGCGGTCAGCAGGTGTACAGCCATAATCATTGGCTGTATCCTGCTGACAAACTCTTGCTGTGTTCAATCACATCCTAGGCCACCAAACCGGGACATACGGGTCCTGGCTGTGATGCCAGCTCGCAGTATACAGTGCCTTGAAAAAGTATTCATACTCCTTGCCATTTTCCACATTTTGTCATGTTACAACCAAAAATGTAAATGTATTTTATTAAGATTTTGTGTGATAGACCAACACAAAGTGACACATAATTGTGAAGTGGAAGGAAAATTATAAATTATTTTACATTTTTTTTACAAATAAATATGTGAAAAGTGTGGCATGCATTTGTATTTAGCCTCCTTTAGGCCCCTTTCACACTTTTGCGGCGTACACACGCTCGGACTTTCCGGCGGGATTGTCCTAGATTTTCCGGGGGAGGTCCATCTGTCTTTCTGAACATGTGGACTTACCCACACACACGCCCAGACTTTTCCAGCAGACAATCCGCCGGAGTTTTGGCCAAAGTCCACGGGACTTTTGAAATGAACGGACTTGCCCACACACAGAGGAAAGTCCGCCACTAGCCCCGTCACCTGGTATGGATTTAAAGGGAATTCCTACGCCGAAAAAACGCCGTGGGGGTACCCCCCCAAATCCATCTCAGACCCTTATCCGAGCACGCAGCCCGGCGGGTCAGGAAAGGGGGTGGGACGAGCAAGCGCCCCCTCCTGAGCAGTACCAGACCACATGCCTCAACATGGGGGGTACCCTGGGGAAAAGGGGGCCCTGTGGCCCCCCCACCCCAAAGCACCATGTCCCCATGTTGATGAGGACAAGGGCCTCTTCCCGACAACCCTGGCCGTTGGTTGTCGGGGTCTGCGGGCGGGGGGCTTATCGAAATCCGGGAGCCCCCTTTAATAAGGGGGCCCCCAGATACCGGCCCCCCACCCTATGTGAATGAGTATGGGGTACGATGTACCCCTACCCATTCACCTAAAGAAAAAAGTGTAAATAAAAAAAACAACACAATTTTTAAAAATACTTTATTGCACAGCTCCGGGGTCTTCTACGGTCTTGGGAGGTCTCCTCGCCGGACTCCTCTGCTATCTTCTGCTCTCTTACTAGCTCTTTCACTAGCGGGGGAGACCGGCTTTCTTCTTCGTCGTCGCCGCCGCCGTCTGTGGGTCTTGTTCCGACTTCGGGGGTCTTTTCTGTTCTTCTTGCCGGGCCTCCGCTTTCTTCTTCCAGCTCTTTTACGAGCGGTGGCCCGGGCCTGTTTTGCCGTCGCTGTTGCGTTCTTCTTTCTTCTTCCGATGTTGACTCGTCGCTGTCTCCTCTTCTAATGGCTCAGACGTGTTGCGCTGCCAGTTATATAAGGAACAAGGGGTGGGGCCACCGACTCATGTCACATGGTGACCCCGCCCCTATGATGTCAGTCCCGGAGGATGCTGGGACTGTGATATCATATGGGGGTGGGGTCACCATGTGACATGAGCCGGTGGCCCCGCCCCTTGTCTCTATATAACTGGCAGTGCAACACGTTTGAGCCATTAGAAGAGGAGACAGCGACGAGTCAACATCGGAAGAAGAAAGAAGAAGAAGCAGAAGCGACAGCGGCAAGAAGAACAGAAGAGCGAGACAAGACCCCCAGATGGCGGCGGCGACGAAGGAGAAAGCCGGGCTCCTCCGCTAGTGAAAAAGCTAGTAAAAGAGCAGAAGATAGCAGAGGAGTCCGGCGAGAAGACCCCCCAAGACGAAAGAAGACCCCCACTTTTTTCCTTAGGTGAATGGGTAGGGGTACATCGTACCCCATACTCATTCACATAGGGTGGGGGGCCGGTATCTGGGGGCCCCCTTATTAAAGGGGGCTCCCGGATTCCGATAAGCCCCCCCGCCTGCAGACCCCGACAAACAATGGCCAGGGTTGTCGGGACGAGGCCCTTGTCCTCATCAACATGGGGACAAGGTGCTTTGGGGTGGGGGGCTGCAGGGCCCCCCTTTCCCCAGGGCACCCCCCATGTTGAGGGCACGCGCCCTGGTACGGCTCAGGAGGGGGGGGGGCTCGCTCGTCCCCAACCCTTTTCCTGACCGGCCGGGCTGCGTGCTCGGATAAGGGTCTGATATGGATTTGGGGGGGACCTCCACGCCTTTTTTCGGCGTAGGGATTCCCCTTTAAATCCATACCAGGTAGACGGGGCTAGCGAGGTGTCAATGTCGCCGAACAAGGCGGCGGCATTGGATTTCTTCGCTAGTCCCGTCTACCTGGAGTCACGTTCTAAATGAATGGACTTTCCTCTGTGTGGAGGAAACTTAAAACTAGGTCCGCCGGACTTTTGGGAGGAAAAAGTTTGCCGGAGCCCCACACACAGTTGTATTGTCCGGTGGACTCTAGTCCGATCGTGTGTACGCGGCCTTATACGACTTGTCCCACGATTTGGGACTGCAAAGTAGCATGACAAGTTGTTCCCCATGATTTCCAATGACAGCCATTAATATTAGTACGGCTTCAAGTCGTTCCGACTTCAAAGAAGTCCCTGTACTACTTTGGTCCGATTTTGTTGCCACTTACACAGGCATTCCTTGAAATCGCGTCAAAATCGCGTAACTTTGAAGTCGCACAAGTGTGAAAGGGGCCTAAATCTCATACCCCTAACTAAAATCTAGTGGAATCAATTGCCTTCAGAAGTCACATAATTAGTAAATAGAGTCCACCTGTGTGTAATTTAATCTCAGTATAAATACAGCTGTTCTGTGAAGCCCTCAGAGGTTTGTTTAAGAACCTTAGTGAACAAACAGCATCACGAAGGCCAAGGAACACATCAGACAGGTTAGGGATAAAGTTTGTGGAGAAGTTTAAAGCAGGGTTAGGTTATAAAATATCCCAAGCTTTGAACATTTCATGGAGCACTGTTCAATCCATCATCCAAAAATGGAAAGACTATTTCACAACTGCAAACCTACCAAGACATGGCCGTCCACATAAAACGGACATGCGGGGCAAGGACAGCACTGATCAGATAAACAGCCAAGAGGCCCATGGTAACTCTGGAGGAGCTGCAGAGAACCACAGCTCAGGTGGAAGAATCTGTCCACAGGACAACTATAAAGCCCCATACACACGCGCGGATTATCCGAGGACCAGGTCCGTCGGACCATGTCCGTCACACTTTGTCTGATGTTGGTTTTGCGTACACACGGTCAGACAAAGTTGTCGGAAAATCCGATCATTCTGAACGTGGTGACGTTTGTTGCCTACAACGGGACTACGTAGAGGCTAGTAGCCAATAGCTTTGGTCTTGTAATGTGATCTGAGCATGCGTAGCACTTTGTCCGGTCGGACAACCGTACACACGATCGGATTTGGTGTGATCGGACCGTGTTGTCGGCAAATCTTTCCAGCAGGAGATAAGACTTTGTCCGTCGGACAATCCGACGTACACTGTCCGATGGTGCATACACACGGTCTGATTTTTCAACAACATTGTCCGATCGGACAGAATCCATGAAAAAGTCCGACCGTGTGTATGGGGCTTTAGTTGTGCAGTCCACAAATCTGGCCTTTATGGAAGAGTGGCAAGAAGAAATGCATTGTTGAAAGAAAGCCATAAGCAGTCCTGTTTGCAGTTGGCAAGAAAGCATGTTGGGGACACAGCAAACATGTGGAAGAAAATACTCTGGTCAGATTTTAGCCTAAAAGCAAAATGCTATGTGTGGCAGAAGAAAACCTGTTAAGAGTCTGCAAAAGACTTGAGACTGGGGCGGCAGTTTACCTTCCAGCAGGACAACGACCCTAAACATACAGCCAGAGCTATAATGGAATGGTTTAGATCAAAGCATATTCATGTGTAAAGCCCCATACACACGGTCGGACTTTTTCATGGATTCTGTCCGATCGGACAATGTTGTTGAAAAATCAGACTGCGTGTATGCACCATCGGACAGTGTACGTCGGATTGTCCGACGGACAAAGTCTTATCTCCTGCTGGAAAGATTTGCCGACAACACGGTCCGATCACACCAAATCCGATCGTGTGTACGGTTGTCCGACCGGACAAAGTGCTACGCATGCTCAGATCACATTACAAGACCAAAGCTATTGGCTACTAGCCTCTACGTAGTCCCGTCGTAGGCAACAAACGTCACCACGTTCAGAATGATCGGATTTTCCGACAACTTTGTCCGACCGTGTGTACGCAAAACCAACATCAGACAAAGTATGACGGACAGGATCCGACCGACCTGGTCCGCGGATTGTCCGACCGTGTGTATGGGGCTTTAGAATGGCCCAGTCAAAGTCCAGACCTAAATCCAATTCAGAATTTGTGGCAAGACTTGGAAATTGCTGTTCACAGAC
This sequence comes from Lithobates sylvaticus, assembly GCA_028564925.1. Classification (NCBI taxonomy): domain Eukaryota; kingdom Metazoa; phylum Chordata; class Amphibia; order Anura; family Ranidae; genus Lithobates; species Lithobates sylvaticus. The sequence continues at coordinate 275,161,951 of CM053027.1, read as the reverse complement.
GCTTTCCAACCAATCTGACAGAGGTTTAGCTATTTTGCACAGAAGAATGGGCAAAAATGTCACTGTCTAGATGTGCAAAGCTAGTAGAGCCATACCCAAAAAGACTTTCAGCTGTAATTTAAAGGAAAGAAGAACGGGCAAAAAATTCACTTCACAATTATGTGCCACATTGTGTTGGTCTGTCACATAAAATCCCAATAAAATACATTTACGTTTTTGGTTATAACATGAGAAAATTTGGAAAATTTCAAGGGGCATGAATACTTTTTCAAGGCACTGTATCTATTGTAAGCTGTTTAGCAAGATATTAAAGAGACACATACATTTTTTTTGTATAGCCCCACACAAATACAAAAACACATGTGCACACATAGGAAAAGTGATTGCCCTACACATCTTATATATCACTGTGCCTGAGAGCAGAATTTTAGCATTTTTGTATTTTTAAACTGATGACCTGTAGGGGATTTTAAAGCATAACCTATGAAAAAATATAGGGTACTGATGTTTTCAGTTTCACTGGAGTACACAATTTTAACATTTGACATGTTGGCTATCTACTTACAAGGCACAAACTCATATTTTATATTTTACAAAAAAATTGCATTATACAGTAGGTGCCGCGGATACTGTGTTTCCAGCGTGATCCTGTCGCGCTGGCTCCCGGCGACAGGCTTTTCTAACCAGCGCGATCCCGTCGCACTGGTTCTCGCGCTGGCTGCAATAGGAAAATGTCACATTTTCCTATAATAGCGAGCGAGAGAGATCAGCGACAATGTCGCCTCTCTAATGAGACCTGCATGCCTTCAGGGGCATACCAGGCCCTTAGGTCTGGTAGGGGTTTTAAGAGGAACCCCCTACGCCGAAAAAACAGGGTGGGGACGAGCGAGCCCGGGGTCACCGTGAGATGTCACATGGTGACCCCGCCCCTTATGATGTCACAGTCCCAGCATCCTCCGGGACTGTGACCTAAGGGGCGGGGGTCACCATGTGACATCCCCCGGTGACCCCGCTCCTTATACCTATATAAGTCGCCGCACAACGCCTCCCTGCCATTGCGGCCAGAGAGAGCATTGCGTCAACATCAGAAGGAAGAAGAAGAGAAGAAGGCGGCGGCGACAGAAGACCGGGCCAACGCTAGTAAAAGAGCTATAAGAAGATAGCGGAGGCCCGGCAAGAAGAACCGAAGTGCGAGACAAGACCCTGAAGTCGGAAAAAGACCCCCGGTCTGTGCTCCTCCGCTAGTAAAAGAGCTAGCAAAAGAGCAGAAGATAGTGGAGGAGCCCGGCGAGAAGACCCCCCAAGACGGAAGACCCCTGGAGCTGTCTAATAAAGTATTTTAAAAACTCGCTCGTCCCCATCCCCTTTCCTGATCGACCGGGCTGCATGCTCGGATAGGGGTCTGGTATGGATTTTGGGGGGACCCCCATGCTGTTTTTTCGGAGTAGGGGGTTTCTCTTAAAATCCCTACCAGACCTAAGGGCCTGGTATGCCTCCGGAGGGGGAACCCATGGCCTCAATGTCAGCGATGCTTGTCGCTTATCGGGAAAGGAAAAGAAACATTTTTCCTTTCCCGATGCGAGCCGGCTCTGCGATGGCTCCCGCGACGGGGCTCGCAGGGTGTCAATCTCGCCGATAAAAGCGACGAGATTGACAATATCGCTGGCACCTACTGTATGTGCCCAAAAATATACTTCAGTGTATTTTTCACTGAAATATTGCATTTCATAAGCCGTTGCGCTAAAATTGTGTAACATGAATAACTGGAACTACTCTTCTACCTTGCACAGCATGGAAGTCTTATGCCCCGTACACACGATCAGGTTTTCTGACAACAAATGTTGGATGTGAGCTTGTTGGCTGAAAGTCCGACCGTGTGTATGCTCCATTGAACATTTGTTGTGGGACTTTCTGCCAACAAATGTTGGCTAGCAGGTTCTCAAATTTTCCAATCATGTGTACACAAGTCTGACGCACAAAAGTTCACGCATGCTCGGAATCAAGCAGAAGGAGCCGCACTGGCTATTGAACTTCCTTTTTCTCGGGTCGTCGTTCGTCTTGTACGTCACCACGTTCCGACGTTCGTAATTGCTGGCCAACATTTGTGAGACTGTGTGTATGCAAGACAAGTTGGAGCCAACAACCTTCAAACTAAAATTCCACGGTTTTGTTGTCGTAAAGTCCGATCGTGTGTACGGGGCATTCGTTTGCCTCACCTGCTAGCTGCCAATAGACAGTGAGCGGAAGCATTCCAGCACCAGCTTCAGTGTAAAGAAGGGACAGCCCACAAAAGCTGCCCCATCGTAAGCCTATGGATGATGTCATCGCCTCAGCTTGTCAGCAGCTGTTGCTGCTTTCTCCTCTACACTGAAGCCTACACTAGGATCCAATCATGTGACTGGACCAAAGCAGCTTCAGTATAGGTAACTATAGGGATCTTTTCTTTCACAGGGTAGATAGAATAGTCTTAGAAGGAGGGTGGGAGAATGTTTAGCCTTAGTTAGAGTTTGATTGGAATTACAATTTAACCTTTTCGCTGCCAGAGCCGTTTTTGCACACGTTTAACCACTTCAGCCCCGGGAGATTTGGCTGCTAAATGACCAGGCCGTGCGGAGCTGCACCCAAACAAAATAGATGTCATTTTTTCCCCACAAATAGAGCTTCCTTTTGGTGGTATTTGATCAACTCTGCGGTTTTTATTTTTTGTGCTATAAACAAAAAAAGAGCAACCATTTAGAAAAAAACACAATATTTTGTACTTTTTGCTATAATAATAATATATTTATTAATAATTAATTAATTAATTAATAATAATAATAAATATCCCCATTTAAAAAAAAAAAAAAAAAGCAGATTTTTTTTCTCAGTTTAGGTCGATATGTATTTTTCTACATGATTTTGGTAATAAAAATCACAATAAGTGTATATTGATTGGTTTGCGCAAAAGTTATAGCGTCTATAAAATAGGGGATAGATTTATAGCATTTTTATTATTATTTTTCTTTTTTAATAGTAATGGCGGCGATCTGTGATCTTTATCGGGACTGCGACATTATGGCAGACACATCAGACACTTTTGACACATTTTTGGGACCATTGGCATTTATACAGCTATCAGTGCTATAAAAATGTACTGATTACTGTAAAAATTTCACTGAAAGGGAAGGGGCTAACACTAGGGGGCATCAAGGGGTTAATTGTGTTCCTTGTGTGTGTTTATAACTGTGGGGGGAGGGGACTGACCTAGAGGAAATGACCGATTGTGATTCCTAGCTATTAGGAACTCACAATCTGTCTCTCCTCACAGAACAGAACAGGGATTTATGTGTTTACACACACACACGTCCCTGTTCTGCCTCTCGTGCCTGTGATCGCTCGTGGCCGGCGGTCATCTCGACTGCTATCCTGCTTAAAGGGACAGACGTATAGCTACGACAGTTCGTGGGATTGTGCCAACCTGCTGCAGTATAATGATGGCGGCTGGTCGGCAATAGGTTAAAAAATAATTTTAGGCCTGAAGATTACACAAAACCTCCAAACATTATGTATTTTCTTAAAGCAGACACCCATGAGACTAAAATAGTGGTAGCAGTGATTTTTTATATCACACAATATTACCGCAAATGTCTAGGAATAGCAACATTTCTGTAAAAAACACACTAAAGTTACATAGTCGGTAGGGCTGAAAAAAGACAATAGTCCATCCAGTTCAACCTGTGTAGGTGTATGTGTATCAGTGTCTATAATGATTTCCCATATCCCTGTAGGTTGTGTCCTTTAACATATTTATCTAAGAGTCTTTTAAAAAATATCCATACTCCCCGCAGCCACCACCAATTGTGGGAGAGAGTTCCAGGTCCTTATAGCCCCAACAGCGAAGAACCCTCCCTACGCAATTTAAGGTTAAACCACTTCTCCTCCAGTATCATTGTGTGACCCCGTGTCCTTTTACACTCCCTGGGGTTGAATAGTTTATTTCTTATGCTGGGATCCCTATTGAGATACAGTGGGGATCGAAAGTTTGGGCACCCCAGGTAAAAATGTGTATTAATGTGCATAACAAAGCCAAGGAAAGATGGACAAATCTCCAAATTGCATCAAATTACAGATTAGACATTCTTAATATGTCAAAAAAAGTTAGATTTTATTTCCATCATTTACACTTTCAAAATTACAGAAAACAAAAAAAATGGCGTCTGCAAAAGTTTGGGCACCCTGCAGAGTTAATATCTTGTACTGCCCTCTTTGGCAAGTATCACAGATTGTAAACACTTTTTGTAGCCAGCCAAGAGTCTTTCAATTCTTGTTTAAGGTATCTTTGCCCATTCTTCCTTACAAAAGTCTTCCAGTTCTTTGAGATTTCTGGGCTGTCTGTCACGCATTGCTCTTTTAAGGTCTATCCATAGATTTTCAATAATGTTGAGGTCAGGAGATTGTGAAGGCCATGGCAAAACCTTCAGTTTACGCCTCTTGATGTAATCCCCCGTGGATTTTGAGGTGTGTTTAGGATCATTATCCATTTGTAGAAGCCATCCTCTCTTTAACTTCAGCTTTTTCACAGATGGCATCAAGTTACCATCCAAAATTTGCTGAAATTTTATTGAATACATTTTTCCTTCTACTCGTGAAATGTTCCCTTTGCCACTGGCTGCAATACAACCCTAAAGCATGATTGATCCTCCCCCATGCTTAACAGTTGGACAGAGGTTCTTTTCATTCAATTCTGTGCCCTTTCTTCTCCAAACGTACCTTTGCTCATTCCGGCTCATCGGTCTACAGAACTTGTTTCCAAAATGCCTCAGGCTTGTCTATATGTTCATTTGCAAAGTTCAAACGCTGATTTTTGTGGTGAGGATGTAGAAGAGGTTTTCTTCTGATGACTCTTCCATGAAGACCATATTTGTACAAGTATCTCTTTATAGTGGAATAGTGTACCACAACTTCAGTGTCTGCCAGATCTTTCTGGAGTGATCATGCAGTCAAACATGGGTTTTGAATTGCTTTTCTTACAATCCTGCGAGCTGTTCTGTCTGATATTTTTATTGGTCTTCCAGATCTTGCTTTAACTTCCACTGTTCCTGATGACTGCCATTTCTTAATTACATTCCGAACAGAGGATATTGACATCTGAAAACGCTTTGCTATCTTCTTATAGCCTTCTTCAGCTTTGTGAGCGTCAACTATTTTCAGTTTCAGTTTTCTAGACAACTGCTTAGAAGAACCCATGGTGCTGATTGTTGGGGCAAGGTCAGATGAGTCTGGCCATTTAAAACCTTTGAGATTGACATCACCTGGTCTTCCCAGACGATTATTGAGAACAATCCATGACACTGGCAGGTCTCAGCTTTGCAAATGGGGCAGTGCATGCTATAAATTCTGCAAGGTGCCCAAACTTTTGCAGACGCCATTTTTTAGTTTTCTGTAATTTTGAAAGTGTAAATGATGGAAATAAAATCTAACTTTTTTTGACATATTATAATAATGTCTAATCTGTAATTTGATGCCATTTGGAGATTTTTCCATCTTTCCTTGGCTTCGTTATGCACATTAACCACTTCAGCCCCGGACCAATTGGCAGTCAATGGACCAGGCCCCTTTTTGCGATTCGGCACTGCGTCGCTTTAACTGACAATTGCGCGGTCGTGCGACGTGGCTCTAAAACAAAATTGGCGTCCTTTTTTTACCACAAATAGAGCTTTCTTTTGGTGGTATTTGATCGCCCCTGCGGTTTTTATTTTTTGCGCTATAAACAAAAATAGAGCGACAATTTCGAAAACAATGCAATATTTTTTTACTAGTAATGGCGGCGATCAGCGATTTTTATTGTGACTGCGACATTATGGCGGACACATCGGACATTTTTGACACATTTTTGGGACTATTATCATTTATACAGCAATCAATGCTATTTAAATGCATTGGTTCCTGTATAAATGACAGTTGTAGTGAAGGGGTTAACCACTAGGGGGAGGGGAGGGGTTATGGGCTGTGACGTGTGTGTTTTTTTTTACATTAGGGGGCGGGGCTGACGTCTGACGTCATTGATCGGCTTTCCCGATGACCGGGAACAGCCGATCACTGACAGTCAGTGTAGGAAGCGCAGGGAGAGGTTTGTTTACACATACCTCTCCCCGTTCTTCAGCTCCGTAACCCGATCGCGGGACACCAGCGGCGATCGGGTCCGCTGGTCCCGCGGCCGGGGTCACGGAGCTCCCGACCGGGTCGCGAGCCCCCCGCTGGCGGCGCGCGCGCGACCCACAGGCAGGCACATGCACGATCACGTACAGGTACGTGATTTTGCCTGCCCGTGCCATTTTGCCGACGTATATCGACGTTAGGCGGTCGGGAAGCGGTTAATACACATTTTTACCTGGGGTGCCCAAACTTTCGATCCCCACTGTATTTGTAGATCTCTATCAATTGTCTCATCTCCAGCAAAAATAAATTTAGTGTTTGCAGTCGTTCCTTGTAATTGAGGTCCCCCAGACCCCTTATTAGTTTTGTGGCCCTTCCTAAAGTGGATCTTAGTGCAGAGAAACGCAATAAGCTACCCACGTTTTTGGTAAATTATAAAAGATGAAAAAAATGCATGTCACACCAATTTGTGTGTGCCCGTGAAATGGCGATAAAACTTCAGTACCCTATATATTCTATAGGCAACACTTCAAAAGCCCCCCTATAGGTCATCAGTTTAGTGTTACGGAGGAGGTCTTGTGCTAGAATTATTTCCCTCACTCTGACGTGCGTGGCAATAAAGCAACGTTTTGTAGGAGCTCCTGACACATGCGTTTACGTTTCTACATGCGTATATGTGGGGGTCGGGGGGCCTGAAAAAAATTTGGGATTTTATGTGCTTTAGGTGCAACTTTTTTTTTTTGCAAAAGAAAGACAATTTTTTTTCTTTTACTTAAAGCGGTGGTTCAGCAAAAAAATTTTTTTTTAGAAGTCAGCAGCTAAAAAAAAGGTAGCTGCTGACTTTTAATAAGTACACTTACCCTCCCAGGGCACCCGCGATGTCCCTCGGCGCTCCGCTCCCAGCGCCGCCATCCTCAGTAAGGGAAACGGGCAGCGATCGCTGCCCGTTTCCTACTGCGCATGCGTGAGTCGTCGCGCGGCCTACTGCACATGCGCGAGTCGTCGCGCAGCGCTTTGTGAATGGGGAACGCGATGTGTTGTGGGACACAGTTCCCATAACACACCGCGCCCCATTCACTAGAAGACGGCGCTCGGAGCAGAAGAGAGAACAGCGCCGCGGAACAGGAAGAGGCAGATTAGGACGATCTGCCTAGCAACAGCAATTTCTGGTAAGTAAAAAACAAAAACTTTTTTTGGAAAAAAAAAAAACTTTTTTTAACAGTAAAGTTAGCCCAATTTTTTTTTATATTGTGTTACGCCGAGTAAATTGATACCCAACATGTCACGCTTCAAAATTGCACCTGCTCGTGGAATGGCGACAAACTTTTACCCTTAAAAATCTCCATAGGCGATGTTTAAAAAATGTAAAAATAGGGCTAAAATTATTGCTCTCACTCCAACGATCGTGGCAATACCTCACATGTGTGGTTTGAACACCGTTTCCATATACGGGCACTACTCACGTATGCGTTTGCTTCTGCACATCTGAGGCACGCACTCTTATTATTATTTATTTTACCTTTTTTTTTTCACACTGTTCTTTAAAAAAAAATAAAAAAATTGTGTCACTTTTATTCCTATTACAAGGAATGTAAACATCCCTTGTAATAGTAAAAAGGCATGACAGTACCTCCTAAATATAATATCTGGAGTCAAAAAGACCTCAGATCTCATATTCACACTAAAATGCAATACAAAAAAAAAAAATGTTGTCATTTGAAAAAAATGCCCCTTTAAGAGCTATGGGCGGAAGTGATGTTTTGACGTTGCTTCCTCCCTGCTATGATATGGAGACGGGTGGGGGCCATCTTCCCCTCATTCGTCTCCATAGGCGACGGCACCGGTAAGCGGCGGAGGGCACCAGAATCTGCCACAGAGACCACTTTTATCTGAAAGCAGACCTCCCGCTGAAGAAGAGGATACTGGGGTTATGGCAGTTAGCTGCTGCCATAACAACGATATTCCTCTTCAAAGTAGTGACGTAAGACGACGGCAGGCGGTCCGTAAGTGGTAAATGAGTCTAAAATACATTGCATGTCTCCTCTGGGCTCCACTGAATGTACTGCAATGCACATCACACTGCAAAACATTCCTTCACCGCTATGTTAGCTGGGGAGTGACAGGTGTGCCAGAACTGACGTCATACAGCTCTTCTCCCTCACCTCCATCTGCCATATCAGTCCCGGGCCAGCAGATGGGCAAGTGAAGCCCGAAATAATGGCGGGTGCGTGCGAAAATGGGGGGGGTCGTCGGTACCGGGGGTGTATGGAAGCAATCAAATGCTTCCACCTGACAGCCATCGGATTGTGTGTGCAACCCCTCACTGTCAGGTCCTGGTTAATGCAAGCATGGCACTAATATCTACATCTCAACCGTTCCAGATTGTCCTACAGTTAGATCCTATTCCTATAAATTCTCTGCTCATGTACACTGTTCCCCCAGCTCGTTCATATGCAAATCTTCATGTGGTTTGCATATGAATATGAATGAGCTTTACCAACTCCTACATATGCAAATCCCCCTACAGCTCATTCATATGGCAAGGTTATAGAAACCCCTCTAGGCTCCAGTCAAGGGAATGATTTGCTGCCGCTGCATCTGTTCATTCCAATGGTGAGTGGGAAAAGTGTCTGTACTTGAGGAGGCTACTCTGTACTGGTAGGGAGAGGGGAAGCTGTACTAGAGGGGGGTTCTGTACTGGAGACATTCTGTATTGGCAGGGTGAAAGTAGGACAGTACTGAGGAGGGCTGTATTGGAGGGGGATTCTGTACTGATGGGGAGGTAGGAGGTCTGCACTCGAGATGGGTCTGTACTAGTGGGGAAAGAGTGAGTCTGCAATGGAGGGGAGTCTGTACTTGTGGGGAGGAAGGGGCCCTGTACTGGAGGGAGAGTCTATTCTGATGGAGAGGAAGGAGATCTGTACTGTGATGGGGTCTGTACTCAGAAGGGGCTGGGAGGGTAGCCTGTACTGAGAAAGGGCTGGGAGGTTGGTTTGTACTGAGTGAGATTTTGGGCTGTTGGGGGAAATCTGTACTGAGAAGGGGGGATATGGGCTTGGGGGGGCTTTGTCCTAGGAGGAAAGGGTAGTTTTAGGTTGTACGCTGTACATTGTTCCTTGAATTATGCACTTCAGAGCCCAGCACATTAGATTGTACATTTGGTGGTGTTTATCACTGTATTCTCTGCAGTTGGGTTGCTGCACTATAAATAGACTGTACAAAATACTGTAACTAGCTAAACAAATACATAAATATTTCATTAATTAAAGAGGTTGTATACCCTCAGGAAAAAAAAAAAAAACCCTGTAAGGCAAAGGCATAATGAGCTAGTATGCACCGCATACTAGCTCATTGTGAAATACTTATGAAATACTTATCTTAGAATGATATCGCAGGCTGGTCCACGCCGAGGTAGTAGACATTTTGTCATCGGCATGTCTTCCGGGTTCGCGGTTCTGGCGCTGTGAGCATGCGCGGGAGTCTTCTTCTTGGCAAGGTTCGGTAGTGTCTGCCGGGCATTCACAGCGCATGCGCCGCTGACGTCAGCAGTTGCATGCAAGTGAATATCTCCTAAACCGTACAGGTTTTAAAAATTAAAAAAGTGGGTATACAACCACTTTAACAATACCTTCTTGGATGTAGTTCTGTCATTATGAGAAATATTCCAGTGCCAAGTGAGATTCTTACTAAGGTGCTTCAGAAATATTTGTAACCCACACCCATATGGCCATACCCAGTTTTCACTACAGTGCGCTACGCGTGCATGTTCTGCCCCCCCCATATTGTCCCCCAAAAATTGTCCTTCTTTGTCAAGTTCAAAAGTTGGGAGATGTATGTGGCAGAAAGAATCACATACTTTACATGTTAAAACAAGCAGATCAGGAGTTCTGAAACTTAAAATCAATGTCACTTCACAATCCATTGTAGAAGTTTATCGTGTTATTTACCCCATTTTCATTGCCCAAAATATTTATTTAGAAACTTTAAAATACATACTTCCTGTTGTAGCTCTTCTATGGCCTTATTTTTATTTTCAATTTGTTTCTTCAAAGTACACAACTAAAAATGAGAGATGGGAAATAAATTAGGTATATATAATACACAAGTAATTTTTGTTAAATATTAAAAGTATCAAAGGAGTTACCATCACCTGGCTTTCTCTTACATTGAAAAAGAGGGTCTAAAAATAACATACTTCCATCATGTTATGTATCTATAAAAACCCTGGCCTTTATGCTTGTGAATGGACTTTCAGTATAGAAAGTTATTTGCTAAAATGAAAAAATAAATAAATAATAAATTACAGAATTTATTTTTTTGGGTAGTGGTATAAAAAGGTGCCATCAACAAAATTGTTAGTGACAGTTCTGAGCTACTTCCAGGAGCAGAATGCGACCTGTGTGCATGAAGTGCTGCTGACTGGCTGGTCTGTGTTTTCACTGTGGCAGAGCACCCCAAGCAACAAAGTCATTGGGCCAAGAGACGCTGACTTATAGAAATTGTTTCAAAAAACTATTAGATAGGCACCTTAATGATCACAGCATACGGGGGATATATACAGTGGTGTGAAAAAGTGTTTGCCCCCTTCCTCATTTCCTGTTCCTTTGCATGTTTGTCACACTTAAGTGTTTCGGAACATCAAACCAATTTAAACAATAGTCAAGGACAACACAAGTAAACACAAAATGCAATTTGGAAATGAAGGTGTTTATTATTAAAGGTGAAAAAAAAATCCAAACCATCATGGCCCTGTGTGAAAAAGTGATTGCCCCCTAAACCTAATAACTGGTTGGGCCACCCTTAGCAGCAACAACTGCAACCAAGCGTTTGCGATAACGTGCAATGAGGCTTTTACAGCGTCCTGGAGGAATTTTGGCCCACTCATCTTTGCAGAATTGTCCTAATTCAGTTACATTAGAGGGTTTTCGAGCATGAACGGCCTTTTTAAGGTCATACCACAACATCTCAATAGGATTCAGGTCAGGACTTTGGCTAGGCCACTCCAAAGTCTTCATTTTGTTTTTCTTCAGCCATTCGGTGGTGGACTTGCTGGTGTTTTTAGGATCATTGTCCTGCTGCAGAACCCAAGTTCGTTTCAGCTTGAGTACACAAACAGATGGTCGGACATTCTCCTTCAGGATCTCTTGGTAGACAGCAGAATTCATAGTTCCTTTTATCACGGCAAGTCTTCCAGGTCCTGAAGCAGCAAAACAGCCCCAGACCATCACACTACCACCACCATATTTTACTGTTGGTATAATGTTCTTTTTCTGAAATGCAGTGTTCCTTCTACGCCAGATATACTTGGACACACACCTTCCAAAGAGTTCCACTTTTGTCTCATCGGTCCACAGAATGTTGTCCCAAAAGTCTTGGGGATCATCAAGATGTGTTGTGGAGAAATTGAGACGAGCTTTGATGTTCTTTTTGCTCAGCAGTGGTTTTCTCCTTGGAACTCTGCCATGCAGGCCATTTTTGCCCAGTCTTTTCCGGATGGTGGAGGCATGAACGCTGACCTTAACTGAGGCAAGTGAGGCCTGCAGTTCCTTGGACGTTGTTGTGGGGTCTTTTGTGACCTCTTGGATGAGTCGTCGCTGCGCTCTTGGGGTAATTTTGGGCGGCCGGCCACTCCTGGGAAGGTTCACCACTGTTCCATGTCTTCGCCATTTGTGGATAATGGCTCTCACTGTGGTTCGCTGGATTCCCAAAGCTTTGGAAATGGCTTTATAACCCTTTCCAGACTGATAGATCTCAATTACTTTCTTTCTCAATTGTTTCTGAATTTCTTTGGGTCTCGGCATGATGTGTAGCTTTTAAGGATCTTCTGGTGGACCTTACTGTGTCAAACAGCTCCTATTTAAGTGATGCCTTGATTGTGAACAGGTGTGGCAATAATCAGGCCTGGGTGTGGCTAGAGAAATTGAACTCAGGTGTGGACAACCACAGTTATAGTATGTTTTAACAAGGGGGGCAATCACTTTTTCACACAGGGCCATGATGGTTTGGATTTTTTTTCACCTTTAATAATAAACACCTTCATTTACAAATTGCATTTTGTGTTTACTTGTGTTGTCCTTGACTATTGTTTAAATTGGTTTGATGTTCCGAAACACTTAAGTGTGACAAACATGCAAAGGAACAGGAAATGAGGAAGGGGGCAAACACTTTTTCACACCACTGTAATGTAATATTAACATAAAAGCACACACACAGGTTGGACTTGATGGACTTGTCTTTTTTCAACTTCACCAACTATGTAATTGTTAGGGTTTCCCAAAGCACAAGGGCCTATTTGGGAAAAGCAATAAAAAGATCAAGGGTTAAATGTGAGCATGCTGAGCCATTACGCTCAATGTATTATTTATTGTGCCAGTGGGAACAAGGCAAGAAAACCTGACACTTGTATGTATGAGCTCTCAAACATGTCAAATTAATCACACATTTTTTTTTTAGGCCTCCTCCCCTTTTACCTAAGCTTTAGTCCTATCACCGTGGAAGACAAAAGTAACTTATGCAAACAATAAGCTAGGAACACCTGCTTTTATAGATGCTTGCCTTTTCATATTTTCACACTTAGAAAATGGGTTTTGTTTACATTTGTGAGGTTTAAATTTAGTATTTAAATCCAAAAGAAGGCCAACCCCCTAGAGGTTATAACCCCTCCCACCCCACACCTGCTCAGCTGTGGCAAACAAGCCAAAGAGAGAAGCGCAGATACTGGCAAACTCTAGTTCTATTATTCCTCTGACATGCGCTCTGAACCTCTGCTGCACCATCTCTCTACCAATGGTCTCAAGCCTCACCCCTGCTTTCAGATATGCAGTTTAGTGATCTGAGGCTAGCCAGCAGCTAAGCCCAAACCCCCATTATGGGGTCTCTACCAGAACACCAGCTAATTCTTAGATTCTTAGACTCCACTCTCAGAGAAAGCAACCACACAAAAGCAACAGGTTAACATTAGGGCCACCAATTCAGACACTCGCCTCCCAGAGATGATGGCTACAAGAAACACCACCTTGTGGATGAGTAGAGAGAGGAATGTTTCTAATGGATTCAAACAAAGGTTTCTGAAATGAAGAGAGGCAGAGAGAACTAGTTTCAGATCCAATGGATTCCCAAGAGAATGTATGAGGAAGTTACATGGGAGACCCTCTGTACAAAGGTCTTAATCAACGAATGAGTCTATGATGGAGTTGCGAATAAAATGCTAGTATAGGCACAGCTATAAGGAGAGAATTTGCCCCTGGGATAAAAGCCCCAAGATGCACACCAAGTGAAGTATGTCTTCTATGACTGATGAAGAAAGACTTTGCGAGAAGTGGACTTTCCAGTTTTTAGGATTGTAGGAAACACAGACTTAGAGATGTTCCTGTCCGGCAGAACCTGGGCTTTAACAGCCATGCTTAAAGCTAGGGACTGTGAAGTAGGATGGTAAATAGGTCCTTGGGACAGAAGGGTCTGACCATTCAGGACAGCTCAGAAAAGTCTTACCAGGATGACGTAGCATGTCTGCCTGGGCTGGCCTGAGGATCACCATGTCCTCCATTTCAATCCTGAAAAGAAGTTTATGGAAAGTCATAGGTCTGGGTGTACTGATCCCACAAAGCTACCAGAGCATCCAAGGCTTCCGCTAGAGCAGGGATATGCAATTAGCGGACCTCCAGCTGTTGCAAAACTACAAGTCCCATCATGCTTCTGCCTCTGGGTGTCATGCTTGCGGCTGTGAAGAGTCTTGCTATGCCTCATGGGACTTGTAGTTCTGCAACAGCTGGAGGTCCGCCAATTGCATATCCCTGCGCTAGAGGATTCATGCACCTGGAAAAAAAACTGTTTATTTTGCTGTCTAGAGGCCAGCAGGTCTACATACTGCATCCCTCACCTGTGATACAGGTCCTAGAATATCTCTGGGTTTGGGGACCACTCACCCGGGTCAAAGTGCTGCTGGATGAGGAAGTCTGTCAATTGTCCACATCTGAAAAGTATAGGCAAGGCTGGGACATGAAGTTCTGTCCACCATAAGATCCAATCTATCTCTTTTGCTGGCTAAAACAAGAGTTTTGGTTCCTCCCTGATGATCACAGAAGCCAGGTAGTCTCTCTGGTGAAAAGAGGTGATGACAGACTTGGTAGATTTTATGTGGAATTTTTGGACTCGAATAAAGACATTTGGAGCTTTGAGATCCATAATGGAGTGAATTCTCTCTTTTGGTTTGGAAATTGTGAACAGGTTGGCGTAAAGCCCCGGGACCATTCTGCCACAGGAACTGGGGCATTGACACTTTGATTAAAGTGAGCCGAGGGAGCTCAATGGAGGTATGCTAAAGTGGGAAAATGCCAGTTTGTAAGCCTGGGATAAAATGCCCCCATTCTGGAAAGTGGGTGCACACCTTCATGCAGTTGTCTGAGGATTTGGCAGACTTTTAAGTGCTAGACCTTGTAGGTGGATAGGGAACCAAGGTTGAGGGGCTCGACATGGAGGCCGAAAAAGAAAGAGACATTTCTTTACAGACAGGGATGAAGAAGACTTTGCACTCAATTCCTTAGGCTTCTTCCACTGAGGAAGATGGGTACTCTTTCCCCCAGCAGCATCCTTGATGATGTTGTCAAGAGTTGGTCTGAAAAGACCCTGTCCCTCGAAGACCATGCAGATCAAAAGCTTTTTTACTTAACAGTTCCACTGTTGACATTTTATCCAAAGTGCCTAATGCATATGTATTGACTGTAAGACCCCTTTCACACCACTCCGCCTAGAGCATCAGCTGTAAAGTGGCGCTATTTTTAGCGCCGATTTACCGTTGTTTTAGCGGCGCTATTTGGCCGCTATCGGGGCAGTTTTAACCCCTGCGTGAGGGGCGAAAAGGGAATAGGGAGAAGCGGCGAGTTCACCGCTCCAAAGAAGCTGCTGGCAGGACTTTTTCTGACGCCCTGCCAGCGCACCGCTCCAGTGTGAAAGCCCTTTTTTCAGGTGCTATGCAGGTGCTATTTTTAGCGCTGTAGCGTCTGAAAAATGCCTGATGTGTGAAAGGGGTCTTATTGACTGTAAATCCCCTAGTTTAATAATGATGTGCACAGCATCAGTAAGAGCCAAAACAGTCTCTTTTCATTTGGGAATAATAACTTTAGACTGTAACACCTCAGGGGAAGGTCATCAGCCAAGGACCAAAGCAACTGATGTCTCGGAAGCCACAAAGTCTGCTGCCAAACCAGATATAGAATCTGCAGGAAAAATTGTTGGAATGCATTTGTGGCCTCTGCAGTCAGTCAAAAATAACTAGGTAAATTGGGCCATTAAATCTTTTATGACCATGGTAAAAACGTCAGCCAAGAGGGGAGGAGGCCCAACCACACTAGGAGTTAAGGAGGACTCTGATCACAGAATAGATTCTAAGATCAGACGATAAAAGGATTCCAGGCTGCAGACGTCAACATCAAAAGGCAAGCTGCAACCAGCTCCAGAACCGTTGGTAGAATGTGAGCTCTTCTTATCCCTAGATGCGGAGAAGGCATTCGACAGAGTGGCATGGGACTACATGAGAACGGTCTTACAGGCAATAGGCCTGGGTGCACACATATCTGACCTAATCCTTTCGCTCTACATGGGCCCGTCGGGTAACCTCGGGTAAACAACGCTCTGTCGAATGCCTTTACCATCCGTAACGGAACGAGAGTGCTCCTTATATCCCCATCCTCTTGAACCATTCCTCCGTAAACTGAGATTCAACCCCCCGATATCCAGGGAATCCAAACGCCCAACAAGGAATATAAATATGCCGCCTCCACAGACGACATATTGCTATTTCTAATGAATCTGGTGACTTGCCTACCGATGCTTTTGTCAGAATTCAAACAATTCCAACTACTCTCCAACCTAAAAATGTATTTTTCAAAATCCTTTGCCCTTAACATATCCTTGCCTCCATCTCTAGTAGCCCAATGCAAAGAAAACTTCCCATTCCAGTGGAAACGCAAATCAATTACATACCAGGGTATACAGCTCCCATCTCTAGTAGCCCAATGCAAAGAAAACTTCCCATTCCAGTGGAAACGCAAATCAATTACATACCAGGGTATACATCTCCCCCTCCTAAATAGACTGACCTCTGATCTCAAATCCTGGAACAAACCACTATTCTCATGGTTTGGCAGAGCCGCAGTGCTAAAAATGAATGCTTTACCGAGAATGCTTTACATATTACAGACAGTTCCTATACAACCACCACCTGCCTTCTTCAAAACGTATAGAAGTATTTCTTCCAGATTTCTTTGGGGGAAAAGCAAACCCAGAATAAGTTATTCACTACTTACCCAACCAAAGCGACTTGGAGGCATAGGTCTCCCTGACCTACAAAACTATCACACAGCCACCCACCTCACAAGAATAGTGGATTGGAATGTATACTCACTTCAAAAAGACTGGGTTTCCCTGGAAGCATCTTTCACCAATTTGCGACTGGACTCTCTTCCATGGAACCCCCCACGACACACCTCTCAGATTATACAACGCCACCCCTTAATCGGGCTAATCGGATATAATCGGACCTAGACTGCTTTTGCAAGACGTGTCACAAAACCTCCATATCTTCCGTCCCGCCTCCTCACTCCGGTAAAATTAAACACTGACTTCCCGCTAGGAATGCATGGCCATTTTCTAACAGACAACTGGCCTCACGATCATATGAGGACATACCAGTACTTTCCCCAGAATGAACCCCTGACCGCTTCCCAGCTATCCACCCAATTGGAAAAAACACCTATCCCCTTGGACTTACCTATTGCTGTCCCACTTTCTAAAATCCCCTAATAAAGACCTGCAATGTTCAGGACAGCTCACGCCCTTCGAAAGATTATGTACCCAGAAGACACTACAACCTTACCTAATATCTGCTACAAATGACCTCATTTTCGCTGACATATTAGCCAACGAAAGCCCTGCTTGCAAAAACTGGGAGAAAGACCTGGACATCTCATTCTCGAAAGAGAACTGGGAACAGATTTTGCTAAACATTCATAAAGGGTCAACAAATGTCACCACTCAAGAAAACGGTTTCAAAATCCAATCCAGATGGTACCGTACCCCATCCCTCCTACACAAATTCAACCCTGCTACACCAGATATTTGTTGGAAATGCCATCAGGAAAAGGGCTCCCTACTCCACATCTGGTGGTCCTGCATCTCCCTGCAAACTTTCTGGAAGGAAGTCTGCCGTATCACCTCCCAGGTTACTTCCTATGCCCTAGAACTCTCCCCAGCTCAATTCCTTCTCCACCATTCACCCATACCACACAACTCATACCACAAATCACTAGCGATGCATATGATCAACGCAGCAAAACAATGTATTCCCTTATTCTGGAATTAAACTCGAACACCCACACTCACAGAATGGTTCCTCAGAATCCACAAAGTGGCTAAAATGGAAAGACTTATCCATAACGCACGGGACACTCCCACGAAATTTAGCAAAAAGTGGGCCTGTTGGTTACACTACCAGACAACATCTGAATACATTAACATAATGGATCCATCTACTCCAACAACAACCTGAATTGTGATAGGCCTCATCTGTAAAACACTTTCACCTTTCCTCTTCTTAACATTCCTACCTCGCTCGAGTCACCTACACATCATTATTCTTTAAGATGGAGCCCCCCCATCAAATATAAATAGCCACGGGAAGTCAGAGACGTTCCCCCTTCCTTCCCCCAATTATCCCTCATCCATAAGGGGGGGGCCCTTATCCCATCAACACCTTACCCTATCCCTTCCAAATCCTCCACCTCTATACCCCCACACTAAAAATGCTAACCCACCCTCCCCATTTACAAAGTCCTGGACCAAGAAATAGCTCTCTCCACCTTATTTCTGACCACCCTCCCAATCACATGGAAGTATGCCACATGGATACCTCACGTCCCTCTGACCTCCTCTCCATAACGCAGACCTTAGTAACCAAGCACCTATCGCACCATCTTCACTCCTTTTTCTAAGCTTCTGTTCCCTGCTATTCTCAACATGCCTAGACTAACAGGTTGGGGCATGACCCCTAACCCCTTTCCCCACATGTTATAACCTTGTAGTATAAGCTGTTTTACACTGTGGCAGTCTTTGGCTTTGTAAACCCCAAATGTATACCTGTTGTTCAAGATTATTGTCAATGCTTTTTTTTTTTCAATAAAATACATTTTCAGAAAAAAATAAAAAATAAATAAAAGAATGTGAGCTCATGACACCACAGGGTGGGTACTCACAAAACCTGGGAAGCTAGTGGCAGGCGAGGGTCAGATGGCCAGAGGTAGCAGGAACAAATCGAAAAAATTAAAGTTCTGCTGGCTCATGTCAAACAGTGCACAACACTCCACCCAATAGATAATGACAGAGTTCAGTCCCAGAGCATTAACCCTTCCGCAGCAAAACCAGCAGGAGCTGGAGACAATAGGGTCTAGCGACCTAAGTAATTACGACCGACTCACTTGAGGTAATACCAGTGGCTCTGGACATGGAAAGTGCTCCATAGCTAACTTTTACCAGAATAAAGTCTGTAAAGCAAGTCTCCAATCCTCATGTGTCCCTCCTGTGGATGAGTAAAAAGTACATCCACCAAAACCCTGCAAATACCCAATAATATTCTCTTAGGCTTGATTCGCACCTATGCAAATCTGCAAAATGCAAAAAGCACTAAAAATGCATAGGTGGGCCTTAAAGTATATAGCAGATTTGTACGAGGAGCGTTCAAGTCAAACCGGGACATTTGAGTTTATATAATAAAAGAACACATTTCAAGGAGTGAAAAACTGCATTTATTTTTAGCCATACTCCCCTGCTACATTTATACACTTATACCAGCATTTAACTAATGCCTGGAAAGCTTTGCCATGAAAAGATTTGTCAGATTTGATAAAATCCTTCAACGCAGTGCAGACTTCAACTCTTCTGTGCAGGTCAAAAACGGAAAGCTGTCTTGTACCCAGCAGTAGAAACGGAAAGTGGAAAGCTATCTTGGTACCCAACATGCGCTAACCTTTCCAAAATGCAAACGTTTACGAATGACTGTGTTCACCGTTTCCACCAAAAGAATAGTGTCTTTCACGACAGGTTATGCGTAGATTATCCAGGATCAGGCTTTCCACATGCTAAATGACTGCTGTGGGCTGGGAACCACCACGGCCAGGATTGTCACTGACAGATATACGGCCATCTTTGAAAAATGAGCGCCTCATCACTGTACTGTGTTTGAAGTCTTATATATATATATATATATATCCGTGGGTTTTACACCTTCATTCACAAGAAACGTCATCACCACACGCTGTTCTATGCACGCACTAACACTGTTGTCTGCCATCTTGATTAACGGTCTGTAGACTGGCCCAAGACATGTGCGCCACCTATCAGTAAAAGGACACACTTGCCACTTATTACTGCAGGCAGTAAAGCCATGCTAGCATCCCATTTTATACCTGTACATTTAAAAGTCCCGGTTTGACTTGACGTCTCCCTTAGTTGTTGAGTTTTCAATCACTGTTAAGTTTTAACATTTTGTTGCCCTGTAAAAACCTTCTCAACTGTCCAAAGTAGATCGTCTCACTAATGCTAAAATTGACATACTTGTAATGTAGTATCATCACAAATATTTTATCTAATATCCTTTAGAATACGTTACCTTGTTTTCCAAAGATTTTTGCTGTTTTTCTTTTCTGGAAAATTCATTTGCAAGATTTCTTTTCTATGAAAGATACAACGAATTATGACATTATAAAAAAACACATTATAAAGTGTATCAAAAATCAAAATTCAATATATTTAAGTTTATCACCCATAAGATGGTGGTGGCATTTGTTTTCTTTTTTTCAACATCTTTTACTATATTTTTACCTAGTAAAAACACACAGATAACACAGTTCCTTTCCCTGTGTGGCTGGCTACCTTTTATCTTCCATTGCATTTATAGCAGAAGCCATGGTTTTTACACTAGGCTGCATTTCAAACATGTCTGCCTTTGTTCATCTCCATTGAAGTTGACGGAATTAATAATTTACACACAAAGATAATACTGCTTTCTGCTTTCAGATCATTTCACAATCAGTGACAAGGACAATGCATTTCCGCCAAGATCGACAGGTATTTTTTGTACTTTCTGAAAATGTTCTTAGCTTAAAAAAGAAAAAAAAATGCAGTCACCATGTCTAAGAACTGGTAACCTACAATATTATACCTTTTTCTACTTGGGTTTAGAAACACTTTATATAAAAACTCTAGAGAGAAATAATTATACCTAAACTTTCCCCTTAAAGCAGTATTAAACCCAAACAAAAAAATGTCATATGTTGCAGCTTACCGATTACCGATGTGGTGGCTGCATCATCTCTTTTTTTTATTATTTTTTTTTTTTTAGGCTTTATTCCCCTTTATTTTCATCTGCATGTCCACCTGGGAGAACTTTAAAAAGGTCTGAACAGAGGACTAGATGGTGGCCTCTCACCAATCTGATGAAATGGGCGAAGTTGATTTGTCATTGAGAGTATAATGTCTCGTACACACTAGTATTTTTTTTTTCATTTAACCTAGCAGGGCAGAAAAAAACTGACCGCTCAGGAGGAGTCGCTGTACTAACTATACAATGCTATTATAACGATCTCCCCTGCTATGCTATTGTGTTCTGACAGGCGGAAGGCACACAAGGACCCACTTCCCCCCCTACCAGAACCCTCCGGTCAGTGCTCATTGGCTCAGAGTGCTGATCGGGAGCCAATCAGCAGACATTTTTCGGTCATGCCCCTTCACCTGGACCGCCTCCAGTACACACAGGCTGAATGGTGTAGTGGATAGCACTCTCACCTAGCTGTAAAAAGGGTCGCTGGTTCGTATCCCAACCATGACACTACCTGCCTGGAGTTTGCATGTTCTCCCTGTGCCTGCGTGGGTTTCCTCCGGGTACTCCGGTTTCCTCCCACACTCCAAAGACATGCTGGTAGGTCCAAAATTGGCCCTAGTATATGAATGTGAGTTGGGGACCTTGGATTGTGTTAGTAGAGCAGTGGACGATGTCAGTTGTTTATTACATTTTTATTATTAATTTGTTTTGGTATTTATCTACAATTCTATTTTTTAATAATTTTATCATTATTTAAATGTTTTTTTTTTTAAACAGGCCTGTTGGGGATGTGGTAAACTATAAGCGGTCTAAGGCTCTATTCACGCCCATGGAAATTAAAAATTGTGCAATTTCCATTGTGACTTTACAGTGTGACTATGGTGCGACTTTGGCTTTGACCAATGTGATCGTTTTGTTGGTGCTCTAAAAAGTCGCTAGACATGTACAGGACAGAATTTGTTTAGTTTTGTTTAGTTATTTTCTAACGAATTCCAAATTTTCAGAACGAGTTGAATTTTGAATCCAATTCTGTATGAAGAATAGTTTCCCCACTGACAGCTAAATGTAAACAGATGAATCCTGGCAAAGAAAAACAAAAGAAACAGTGTGGGGTCCCTTTGGCTCTGGTATGGATTTTAAGGTGAACCCCACACCAAAAAAAAAAAAAAAAAGGTCTGGCCCCCCAAAATACATACCAGACCCTTATCCGAGCATGTAGCCTGGCAGGTCAGGAACCATACCAGGCCACATGCCCTCAACATGGGGGGATGCTTTGTGGCAAGGGCCTCTTCTCCACAACCCTGGCTGGTTATCAGAATCTGGAAGCCCCCTAGAAACAGGGGGCCCCCAGATCCCGGCATCCCCCTATGGGAATGAGTATGGGGTACATAGCACCCCTACACACTCACCCAAAAAGTGTAAACACAAGATTTTGACAAGACCTTTATTAAAAAATCAAAAAAAGTCACTCGCTGTGGATCCATCGCCAATCACGATGCCCGCTGCCACCGCCAACCCGAAAAAGGAGAAAAAAAACCCTCAGGCCCATACGAATGCTCCCGCCATCTGACAGCTCTTAAATAGCCAATGGGCCTCCCTTGTGACGTCACGAACCAAGGGCATGCTGGGTCGGTGACATCACAAGTTATTTAAGAGCTGAGATGGCGGGAGCCTTTGTTGAGACCAGAGTTTTTTCGGGTTGGCGATAGCGGCGGGCATCATGGCAGATCATGGATTTGCACCAAGGGAATTTTTTCTTTATATTTTAAATAAAGGAATTGTCAAAAACTGTCTACTGTAATTTTTTACACTACACTTTTTTGGTGAATAAGTAGGGGCACTATGTACCCCATACTCATTTACATTGGGGGGGCGGGATCTGGGGGCATGTGGCCTGGTATGGTTCAGGAGGGGGCTCGCTCACCCCCCCTTTCCTGACCTGCATTGCTTCTTCAGATAAGGGTCCGGCATGGATTGGGAGGGGGGGGGGGGTCCACCATTTTTTATTTTGGTGTGGGGGTTCCCTTAAGATCCATACCAGACCCAAAGGGCCTGGTATGGAATGGGGGAGGGGGACCAAACGCAGTTTTTTTTTTAATTTATTTTTCATTGCACGCATTATTTTCATAGGTTGCATGTATATCATGCAGGCGCGACTTTTGAGGGTTTACATTGAAGTCTATGGCCCTCAGGTCGCATAAAAGTCGGACCAAAGTAGGAACTACTTTAAAGTTGCTGCGACTTAAAGTCTTACAGATATAAATGAACTTGCAACTTGTTATGTGACTGTGGGGTCCAAAGTCGCATGACAAGTCGCTCAAGTGTGAATGGAACGCAGTGAGTGATCGGTACCAATCGCTCACTGTGTTCATTCAGAAAAGGAAGGGGCTGGAAAATGACATATTTACTGGCCCCTTTCCCCACTCTCTAGTGTCCAAAGGACGAGCGGGGGCCAGGGGAGCACACAGAGGGGCTGGGCAGCAAGAGGAATCCAATGGACAGTCGTGCATTATCATGCGCCAGAGGATGGGCAATTACAAGAACCGATCTACCTGTATAGCTCTCATTGAAGCAGCTAAAAGCTGTGAGAGGTAGAGGAGGAAAAGCTGTCTGTCAGCTGCTTCATGGAGAGCCATACAGGATCATCCGTGACTGTCCATCAGCAAGAGTTTTCTGTGCAATTTGGTCTAGTTAATCTGCAGAGCGGTGTGGAAAACTGCAGCAGGGTTGCACTTTTCTGCACTGCTCTACACCACAGGTGACAGCTGCGGGGAAGTGTGAACAGGCACATGAAAAACATGGTTTTCTCTATGCCCTTGCAGGGAGCTGCATTTTTCTAATGCACAGGCCCTATAGGTGACTCATAACTGTGTCAAGGGTGATATAAACATACAATGTGGTCTAGGGTGCTTTCACACTATCAATCTATGCAGGCTTGTGGCTAATCCTCTCTCACAGAGGTTCCATCCAAATATGGACAACTTCTGATCAAACAGCCAGTGTTTAACATGCAGTCAACAGCATAATCACCTTCTCTTTAACATGCTGTTTACCCAAGCTTCTCATTACTTACATTTCTTATGTACACTAAGCTTGTGACCTACTGAAATTTTGTCCCCACTGCTCATCTTACTTCTCAGCCTCTATATAGCTCCCACTCACCTCTATATAGCTCCCCTCTCCTCTATATATCTCCCAACACTCAGATTTTCTGTTAGCTTGAAAGCATTGCTTGTTGTCATCCTGAAGTCCAGATGTCAACAAGCAATGCCTCTGGTAACTGGAGCTATATCGAGACAGAAGTAAGATGAGCAGCAAAGGTAGGATTTCAATAGGTCACAAGCTGAGTATACATAAGGCAATGTAAGCACTGTGAAGATTCTGCTCAAGTGAATGGAGGTTAGGGCCATGCTGTAAATTTGTCTCATCACATGTTTTAGGGCATATACACAAAGAATAAAACAGAGCAAATGGTAATTGATCAGTTAAGGCATGGTCCTGGAATAAAGAATTGTGTTAGTAGTTCATTACCCTTGTCCAGTTAGCTGCAGTTTGACATACTAAAATTACAGCAAGAGCTGGTTGTAAGACTGGGCCTGCTAAAGTAAAGAGCATGTATAGAGTGTCTCAAGCTTTCTATCTGCAGAAACATGGAAAGAAGGAACATCTTAAATAGGTTCAACTACAGGAACAGACAGGAATAGACCACTGTGTGATTAACTCTTTTTCCACTGGATAGAGTTTGGCAGGAGAAAATCCTTTCCATAGTGATCCAATCATCATACTGTATATTGCACATTCTATCTGTTCATCAACAGGGACTTTTTTAGGGTTTTACAGGTCTCTTTGTACCCAAAAAGGCATGGTGACATGGAGGAGAATCAAGCTACATAATAGCAAGGCCTTTGCTGATGGCAACAGTGAGCTTTTCCACACTACCAAGCATGTTACATGAAGCTCCCTATTCCAAAATGCGGCAATCTGGGGAAGAAATATCTTCTGCAGTTTCCTCCAATACTGCTTCAATGTCCTCTTCATTCCCTGTCTGTCATTGTCTGCCATGTCTAGTCAGGTCATATTGGGATCAGACTCAAGTAAAAAAATGAAAGTAGAAGAAGAGGGGTGGCGTTTTTGAACTCTTAGTGAAGATAGCTGTATTAAAGCTGGTATTTATCTGAGGAACTGTGACATAGATGCAGAAGGTCCTGCTTTTGTCAGGTAGGTCACTGGTTGAATGCCTGACATACAGCTAGAATTGGATGCAGAGACCAGTGTTATGCCTTGTACACATGATCGCACATTTCGACAACAAAATCTTTTTTTTTTTCCGACAGATGTTGGCTCAAACTTGTCTTGCATACACACGGTCACACAAAGTTGGTCGGAAATTCCGAACGTCAAGAAAGTGGCGACGTACAACACATACGAAGAGCCGAGAAAAATTAAGTTCAATAGCCAGCGCTGCTCTTATGCTTGATCCCGAGCATGTATGGCACTTTGTGCATCAGAATTGTGTACACACGATCAGAATTTGCGCAAACGGATTTTGTTGTTGGAAAATTTGAGAACCAGATCTCTTTTTTGAGCGACGGAAATTCCGATGGAAAATATCCGATTCAGCCTACACGGTCGGAATTTCCGACAAAAGGCTCCCATCGAACATTTTTTGTCGGAAAATCCGACCGTGTGTACGGGGCATTAGAGTCGGCTCTTGTTCTGGTGCAAGGGACTCATTGGGGTTGATTTACTAAAACTGGAGTGTGCAAAATTTGGTGAAGCTGTGCATGGTAAGCAATCAGCTTCTAACTTCAGCTTGTTCAATTAAACTTTGGCAAAAAAACCTGGAAGCTGGTTGGACTCTATGTAGAGCTGCACCGGATTTTGCATGCTCCAGTTTTAGTAAATCAACCCCATTGTCACCTTTGAGAATGAGTGTTGTGTGGGCCTTCTGCAGAGCAAATGTTTGCATGCCCTTTTGCAATGGCTCCCTTTTGTCTGGTCTACACCATAGCTATATTTGAGGGTATTTCCCTATGGGGTACTCACAGAGCAGGGAGTGGAATATAGGGTTTCTCTGTAAAAAGGAGAAACGATGCATCACCTTCAGTCCAGGAGAAATGGTCCATCAACTTCCTGATTGTACAGGCTCCTCTGCACCACTGAAAATGCTTAGTCTGATTTCACTGCACACTGTGAGCTTCTCACAGCACGCACAAGAAATTGTAACAAGTCAGATCGAGACATTATTTCCCAGCTAAGGGAAATCCAGCATCGTATAGCCTTTTCCTTCCCAGACTGTCTATGGCCCATCCCCTTTAGTGCTTTTAATCATGGAGGGTCAGCATCACATGTGGCATTCTGCAATAAAATGCAGTGTGCCTAGGAACATTCACACCTCAAAGCTGACATCACCCATCAAGACATTTTGATATTTGCATAACGCCTTCCAAGTGCCAGTCTACTACTTGTATCAGGGCCTCAGGCTATTGAGAGGAGTACTGAGGCAAGATTCTGTAATGTTTTCAGGAAGTTATGTATAGCACCCTGCCAACCCCTCCCATCAGCCATAATCTGCCATAGAGGCCCAGAGGCATAGAAGCACATAAGGCACAGAAATTATGTATTTAAATCGTTCATTAGCCCACTGATAGGAAGAGGGTTGGGAAGGCAAAATATAAGCAGATTAAACTTAACTTTAAAGCAAAAACATTAAAAAGTGGAACTATGGGAAATATAAAAAAAACTAAGAAAAAAAAACATACTGTATAATGCAGTCTGTCAATAGCAATAACACAGTAGCAGTTTTGTTTTTCTGAGTCCCTTTGTAACATTTTTTTACCTTTTGATTCTGCCAGTAAATATGTTTCCTTTAACAGACCAGCAAAAGTGGCAGTTAGTGTTAGATGGCTTGTCTCAACCCTCTGACAGGTGTGCTTCCAGTCATTCTTATTTACTTAAAGCTTTTATCCCAAAGGAACACAATTTCAGCATACATTTTTGAATGTAAATGTTGTGGTGTATGGGTATCATAATAGTTTGTTGGGTTGTTTAATTTCTGTACTGCTAATCTACAGTCTACAAGACAGCTAAATGTACAGTTGTAGGTTTTCATTTTGAAGGAAAGATGGTTCCCCCATAATACTGATACTTCGAATTGCAGCATAGGGCAATATAAGCAGAATAAGCTAATACCTCGTTTTCATATTCATTTTGTAGGTTCCCAATGTGTTTGTCTTTTTCTTTCAGTTGCTCCTTAAAAGTCCCATTTTCTTTTCTAAATATAAAAAAAAAAAAATATTACAAAATCACACATGGAGAACTCGGCATACAGGATACTGCATTTCAGTAAGATGATTAGCACCAAATATTATGCTTTCAGGATTTAGACAATAATTTTTTTTGCACAAAAATACAACATAGAAACATAGTTAAGTAGAGCATGTTATATCAAGACAAAATTAATTCCTAAAGTGGACCTATGGCCTTTCATTAAAAAAAAATGTGTTCCGCAGCACAATGTATAACTTAAAGAGGAAGTAAACCCTGATGGGTTTACTTCCTCTTTGTTTCCCTGCAAAGGTAAAGCATAATGGGCTACTATGCATTGCATAGTAGCCCATTATATGTCACTTACCTGACACAGGAGCCAGCGATGTCACCGCTGTCCCCTCCATAGAGCGTCCATCTTCTTTCTGGGTATCGCGGCTCCCGCACTGTGACTGGCTGGAGCCGCGATGACGTCACTCCCGCTCATGCACACGGGAGCCGCCACTAAGGGCATATCGCCGTTAGCAGCCGCAAAAGCTCAGTGCGCCTGCGCGCTGCTGTCTACGGTGCATGCGCCGTAGACAGCGGTGCCTGTCATTTTGCAAATATCTCCTAAACCATGTAGGTTTATGAGATATTTCTTAGACCTACAGGTAAGCCTTAATCTAGGCTTACCTGTAGGTCAAAGTTGTCTGTAAGGGTTTACAACCACTTTAAGGCTCTATAACACCTGGCTTTTAAATGCCGCCAGTTATAGTGCAAAACTGCTGAACACCAATTGCACTATTTACAAAGTGACAAACAGATAATTATACAATATTGTGAATGAACAAAGTAGTCAGTTATGATGTAATCATATAAATAAAATCCACAAAATAAAACAGCAACAAGTTCCTTCTAATCAAGTGCTTTAATTTTCCACCACCTTCTCACACATGTACTGCTTACCAGAGATAATTGAGGCACTGAATATGGAGGCACTGTGAGTAATTGGGCATTGAGTATAGGGGCACTGTTAGCAGGAGGAAAGGCTGTGTGACCAGCAAGCTGGGGGAGAAAGAGAGAAATGCAAGCAGGAGCATTGGAAGCGGATGCCAGATGCTGTGAAATAGGGAGCAAAAGAAAAAGACGCCAAGGGCCATGTGACAGGGAGAAGGAGGAGAAGACGCTGGGTGTTGTGTGCTCAGAGGGTAAGAACCAGGGAGGAGGAGGAGAGGACACCAGGGGGTCTTGTGATCAGTGAGCAAGAACAGGAGGAGAGGAGAGGACGCTGGGGGCTGTGTGATTAGTGCTCAGGAGATCCCAAACAGCTAGGGAACAACTAGTGTTCAGAATAAAATAAAGGCAGGAAGGAAGAATAACAATATGAACAGATAATTAACACTAAATTGAGGGTCCAGATAAGGGTAACAAAGCTAATAAGCGGACTAGAGGACCTCAGTTATGAGGAAGGACTGCAAGCATTAAACGTATTCTCCATGGAGAAAAGACACTTAAGATTCTAGCATAGGGAGAATTCTATTTAGTCTCAAGTTGTTTAAGAGGACACATGGCCACTCAATGAAGTTGGAAGAGAAGCAGTTTAACCTTAAACTGTGTAAGGGTTTCTTTACTCTCAAAGCGGTAAAGATGTGAAATTCCCTGAGACCTGAAAATAATTTCAAGGGTTACAATTAACCACATATACTGTGGCAGGTCGGCTCTATTGCGCAAAACAAAAT
This sequence comes from Lithobates sylvaticus, assembly GCA_028564925.1. Classification (NCBI taxonomy): domain Eukaryota; kingdom Metazoa; phylum Chordata; class Amphibia; order Anura; family Ranidae; genus Lithobates; species Lithobates sylvaticus. The sequence continues at coordinate 275,133,457 of CM053027.1, read as the reverse complement.
TTTGTGCAATAGACAGCGGCGGTGCACGCACGCCGATTGGTTAGAGGGGGAGCCAATCAGCGGGTCTGCCGACGCGATGTCCACCGGCCACCCGCGATCGTTCCACAGAGAGGTAGAATGGGGATCTGCCTGTGTAAGCAAGGCAGATCCCCATTCTAATAGGGAAGAACACAGTGATCTTGCGTTCCTGCTAAGCTGAAACACGGATATCTTTGTTCATCCAGTGAGTCCATCCCCCACACAGTTAGAAAGCACCCCTTAGGGCAGGGGTGGCCAAATGTGGCCCGCGGAGCCCTCCGATGTGGCCTGTAACATCTTGCTCTGGAATGGTGGGTTAGCAAGCCCAGATCGCAGGTTGCCGACCAGTCATACCACAGCATCAGTGTTCTGAATGAAGCTGGTGGTAGAGGAAGAAAGCGGCTGCAGAGCCCCATAAGCCGATGCTTCCTGTACCGCGACGGCTTTTGCCACAAGCAGAGTCTATGGCAAAGTTCAGTTAACCCGCAGGATAGACACAGGTGCACTACGCTGCACCCGCGGTGTGGGTAAACCGCAGCACATCAGTGTGAAAGCAGTTTAGACCCTTTTCACACGATTTACCCAATCGTACCCTCAATTCACTTCTACAGAGCGGCAGATGTAAACAGACTTTTGTCCGTTTATTCTCGCCTGCCTCCAATCTGATCCTCTGAAAAAAAAAAAAATAGAAGGGAATTTGTCCCCTTCCATCTGGGTGGATCGGATCGGAGGGCCTATAGAGTAGACGTGATCTGTCATCCGCCCGTTCTACTCTTTGTGGCCTGCGACTGGTTACCAAGTTGCTTAAGTTAAAAAGGTTGGGCACCCCTGCCTTAGGGTTACACTTAACCCTTAAACCCCTTCCAGTGTCATTAGTACAGTAACACAAAGATAGAAGCGCTGCTGAAGTAAACTGTATGACATTTAATTAAACAAGGCATAAAAGCACTTACATCTGGGCAAGTGAGGTGAAGGACATCGTGGGGTCCTCTGAGGTGAGTCTCTGCGCTGGCTGGGTAGCAGTGGTGGTTCGGTAGCCTTATCTCCTGTGGGCGCCGATCGTCAGCTGGATGTATTAGGTTGGAACAGGAAGAGGAGCTGGAACTTACGTGGACCGCATCGGCGCCTGAAATCACCGGATACGATGCAACGCGTTTCCGAGCATGCGCTCTGCCGATGATGATGACAGGCGCGCTCCTTTTAAAAGCTGGCTTGTGCTGGAGTGTGAGTGCCTTATATAAGAGGTGTTGATTGGCTGATGTGGCACATCAATTATCACTCACATGAATGGACAGTTCGAGAGGCCCTCTAGTGGCCGAGATTGGCGCCATCTTATGGCGTAAAGCAAAAATTACTCATGAAAAGGACATAGTAAGATTACCAGTGCTTAATACTGGCTGGACAGCAATTGGTGCAACATTAAAAACATATAAAAACACAGAAAGACAACATGCCTCTTAACCACTTCAGCCCCGGACCAATTGTCAGCTTAAGGACCAGAGGTCTTTTTTCAATTTCGCACTGCACTACTTTAACTGGTAATTGTGCGGTCATGCAATTTTGTAACGAAACGAAATTTGCGTCCTTTTCTTCCCACAAATAGAGCTTTCTTTTGATGGTATTTGATTGCCTCTGTGATTTTTATTTTTTGCGATATAAACGGAAAAAGAGCGAAAATTTTGAAAAAAAAAGAGATTTTCTACTTTTTGTTATAAGAAAAATCTAATAAACTCAATTTTAGTCAAACATTTGGGCCAAAATGTATTCAGCCACATGTCTTTAGTAAAAAAAATGCCAATAAGCGTATATTTATTGGTTTGCGCAAAAGTTATAGCGTCTACAAACTAGAGTACATTTTCTGGAATTTACACCGCTTTTAATTTATGACTGCCTATTTCATTTCTTGAGGTGCTAAAATGGCAGAGAAGTACAAAACCCCCCCAAATGACCCCATTTTGGAAAGTAGACACCCCAAGCTATTTGCTGAGAGGCATGTTGAGCCCATTGAATATTTTTTTTTTTTAGTCCCAAGTGATTGAATAAAGACAAAAATAAAAAAGAATTTTTTTTTCTTCAAAAAGTTGTCACTAAATGATATATTGCTCACACATGCCATAGTTATATGTGGAATTGCACCCCAAAATACATTTTGCTGCTTCTCCTGAGTATGGGGATACCACATGTGTGGGACTTTTTGGGAGCCTAGCCGCGTACGGGGCCCCGAAACCCAAGCACCGCCTTCAGGATTTCTAAGGGTGCAAATTTTTGATTTCACTCCTCACTACCTATCACAGTTTCGAAGGCCATAAAATGCCAAAATAGCACAAAACCCCCCCAAATGACCCCATTTTGGAAAGTAGACACCCCAAGCTATTTGTTGAGAGGCATGGTGAGTATTTTACAGCTCTCATTTGTTTTTGAAAATGAAGAAAGTAAAGAAAAAAAAAAATTTTTTTTTTCTTTTTTTTCAATTTTCAAAACTTTGTGACAAAAAGCGACATCTGCAAAATACTCACAATACCTCTCAGCAAATAGCTTGGGGTGTCTACTTTCCAAAATGGGGTCATTTTGGGGGGTTTTATGCCATCTGGGCATTCCATGGCCTCCGAAACTGTGATTGGCAGTGAGAAGTGAAATAAAAAAATTACTCCCTTAGAAAGCCTGAAGGCGGTGCTTGGTTTTTGGGGTTCCGTACGCAGCTAGGCTCCCAAAAAGTCCCACACATGTGGTATCCCCGTACTCAGGAGAAGCAACAGAATGTATTTTGGGGTGTATTTCCACATATGCCCATGACATGTTTGAGCAATATATCATTTAGTGACAACTTTTTGTAAAAAAAATATATATATTTTTTTTTTTTTTCATTATTCAATCTCTTGGGACAAAAAAAAATAAATATTTAATGGGCTCAACATTGCTCTCAGCAAATAGCTTGGGGTGTCTACTTTCCAAAATGGGGTCATTTGGGGGGGGGTTTGAACTGTCCTGGCATTTTATGCACAACATTTAGAAGCCTATGTCACACGTCACCCACTCTTCTAACCACTTGAAGACAAAGCCCTTTCTGACACTTTTTGTTTACATGAAAACATATTTTTTTTTTGCAAGAAAATTACGTTGAACCCCCAAACACTATATATATTGTTAAAGCAAAGGCCCTACAGATTAAAATGGTGGGTGTTGCATTTTTTTTTTCCACACAGTATTTGCGCAGCGATTTTTCAAACGCATTTTTTGTGGAAAAAATACACTTTTTTTTTATTTTAATGCACTAAAACACACTATATTGCTCAAATTTTTGATGAAATAAAAAATATGATCTTAGGCCGAGTACATGGATACCAAACACGACATGCTTTAAAATTGCGCACAAACACGCAGTGGCGACAAACTACATACATTTTTAAAAGCCTTTAAAAGCCTTTACATGATACCACATTAGATTCACGGAGGAGGTCTACTGCTAAAATTACTGCCCTCGATCTGACCTTCGCGGTGATACCTCACATGCATGCTGCAATTGCTGTTTACATATGACGCCAGACCAACGCTTGTGTACGCCTTTGCGCAAGAGAAGGGGGGGCAGGGGTGCTTTTTTTTTTTTTTTTTTAGTTTTTTTTTTTATTTATTTAGCTTTTTTATTCTATTTTTAAACTGTTCCTTCCATTTTTTTTCTTTGTTATGATTTTTATTGTTATCTCAGGGAATGTAAATATCCCATATGATAGCAATAGGCAGTGACAGGTACTCTTTTTTTGAAAAAATTGGGGTCTATTAGACCCTAGATCTTTCCTCTGCCCTCAAAGCATCTGACCACACCAAGATTGGTGTGATAAAATGCTTTCCCAATTTCCCAATGGCGCGGTTTATATCCGGGAGGGGGGACATTCCCTCCTACTGCTTGTAAAAGCAGTCTAGAGGCTAATTACCCGCTAGAATTGCTTTTACATGAAAGCCGATCACTGGCTGAAAAGAATGATACCAAGATGATACCTAAACCTGCAGGCATCATTCTGGTATAACCATTCAAAGTCCAGCAACATACTGGACATATATTGTAATCTTTTTTTTTTTCATCCAGCCTCTTGGCTGAACGAAAAAAAGAGATTGATTGGTGGGTATGCCCACCATTAGAATACCTCCCTTCATCCACCCACTTCTAATGATGGGCATACATGCACCATTTATATATGCCGATGCATGGGGGCATCCTCCCGCAAAAGTTATGCCGTGTACACACGGTCGGAATTTCGACCGTATGTACGTGGCATTAGGAGCCAATCGCTCCTCCGCCCCCCCTGCTGCCCCCATGCTTCGGCACATATGCTCTTTTTTTTAACTGTGGTGGTGAAATCACCTCCTACAGTGTTGGAGTCGCGGCTTTATGTATCGTGGGAGCAAACGCTGTTGCTGTCAAGATAAATAAATCCGCGCTGCAACTGAATGGCGCACCTGAAAACAAAAAAATGCTTAACACTAAAACACAGTAAACAAAATTACATACCTGAAAAGCAAGCATGATAAAACATAATAAAACATTGCAGAATAGAATGGAGTAAAAAAAGAGCAACAATAGAGAGAGAGAGAGAACAATAAAACGACAACTATTTTTGTTTTTTTTATTTTTTTGAGATTCACAGGTAAAAAAGCTCCTGACTGTTAGCGACTGAATCAAAACGCTACCACAAAAAAAATGTTAGCGATCGCAGGGATCAGGCCTGACTCTGCGAACACTGCAGTTATGTGTGCTTAGTGTTTTGTAAGTGACAGTGATCGATCGATACTGCACTTGGGTGGGCTGGGCGGAGGGGGAAAACGCAGGTGCTAGCAGGTATCTGGGCTGATCCCGCTAACAATGCGTTTTTTTGGAACCCTAAACTGCTGGGACGCTAGTATAGATCTGATCAGATCAGATATTGATCTGTTCAGATACTATACCACTAAGGGAGGTGTATGCTTTGCGCGTGGGTGTTTGCGGTACTGGCACTAACCTGGGGCGACGCAGACCTTATTTGACCCTAAAACCTAATTGATATCACCCGCCGGGCGATCAGGGGGTTAAACCGTTATTGGGTAATAAATGGCGGGTGCCCTGACAGTATAAAAAACAAGCTAACTAACCAGCGTCACCCGTAACAGTAATACAAAAAAAAAAACTGGTTACCTAGCGACACTAATGCAGCGATCAGAAAAACGATCGCTTAGTGACACTGGCAAAAGGGGGTGAAAAGGTTAACTAGGGGCAATCAGGGGGTTAAACCTTTATTAGGTAATATATGGGGGTACCTGACGCTATATAAAAACCTGACGGGGAACCTAAATAACGAAATAACTAACTGGCTAACCAGCGTCACCAGTGACATTTTATACGGTGATCACTGGTGAAAGGGTTAACTCTAGGGGCAATCAGGGGGTTAAAACCTTTATTTAGGTTGTAATATGGGGGTACCTGACCTATAAACCTATTTATGAACCTATATAAACATGGCGGTTAACCTAAAAAAAAACTGGTTACCTAGCGACACTAATGCAGCGATCAGAAAAACGATCGCTTAGTGACACTGGCAAAAGGGGGTGAAAGGGTTAACTAGGGGCAATCAGGGGGTTAAACCTTTATTAGGTAATATATGGGGGTACCTGACGCTATATAAAAACCTGACGGGGAACCTAAATAACGAAATAACTAACTGGCTAACCAGCGTCACCAGTGACAGTTATACGGTGATTACTGGTGAAAGGGTTAACTCTAGGGGCAATCAGGGGGTTAAAACCTTTATTTAGGTTGTAATATGGGGGTACCTGACCTATAAAACTATTTATGAACCTATATAAAACATGGCGGTTAAAATAAAAAAAAAATGGTTACCTAGCGACACAATGCAGCGATCAGAAAAACGATCGCTTAGTGACACTGGCAAAAGGGGGTGAAGGGGTTAACTAGGGGCAATCAAGGGGTTAAACCTTTATTAGGGGGGGGTAGGGGGCTACCTAGGACCTAAAACTAACTGCCCTGACAGTTATTACAGTCACACTGACACTAAATGCAGTGATCAGTAAATAAATGATCACTGCAATTAGTGACACTGTGACTGGGGGGGGAGGGGGTGATCTGGGGGGTGATCAGGGGGTGACAGGGGGGTGGAATATGTGCCTAACTGTACTGGTGTCAGTGTAGTGTTGTGCACTAACCTGTACATGTTCGCCGCTCGGCGTCTCCGGTCACATAGACCGGCGCACCGAGCGTGACATCACTTCCGCCTTCCTGTCTATACAATAGACAGGAAGGGGAAGCTTTTCATTCGCCAGGAGCGATCGCGAGGGGGTGGCCAGAAACCACTGGCCGTCCCCTCGTCCCGGATCGCTCCTGAAGCGATGCCGACCGTCCCCGCCGGCGGAGGGGGGTCCGATCGGACCCCCCAACCGCCGGAAGAATGTCACGTACAGGTACGTGATTCTGCCTGTACGTGCCATTCTGCCGACGTATATCTACATGGGGCGGTCGGCAAGTGGTTAAACAAGCCAATTATAAATGAGTGTAAATAACATGATGTTAGATAATAAAATAAATTAATATCTAGAAATCCTAAAGGAGAGCCCACATAAAGTTCAACATTGTAATAAAACTGACTCTGCTGGTGTGGTGTGTTTTATGTGAGAAACATTACATACAGTACAGTACACACAATAGGCATATATTAAAAATATCTCTCTATATGTGCATGGGCGAGGCCACAGTTGGATAAAACATATGCATCATAACAAGATGATGCAAAGAAGTAGATAAATGCTGGATTGAATAAGAAAAATTGTTCATTGTAAATATATGTCAAAAAACACAACAAAAAAACAAACGTGGCAGAATTTTGCACCTATGAAGACTGGGTTACTGGGTATCATAGGGATAGGTATGTGTGATATGCAATGGGAATCGATTTAGGAACGGTGTGCGTTTCTCTTTAGGATAAAAGTGGTCTCTGCGGCGGGTTCGCCGCAAGATCACTTTTATCGGTGGTGGGAGAGGCCCCCATCGGTGGCGGGAGAGGTCTTTTTGACCCCAGATCTCATATTTAAGAGGTCCTGTCATGCTTTTTTTTCTATTACCAGGGTTTACATTCCTTGTAATAGGAATAAAAGTGACCCAATTTTTTTTTTTTTAAAGGACAGTGTCAAAATAAAAAAAAAAAGTAAAATAAATAAGAAAAAATAAAAATTAAATATGAAAACAGTGTTCAAACCACACATGTGAGGTATTGCCACGATGGTTAGACCTCCTCTGTAACTCAAAACTGGTAACCTGTACAAATTATTAAACATCGCCTATGGAGATTTTTGTCGCCATTCCACGAGCGGGGGCGCAGTTTTGAAGCGTGACATGTTGGGTATCAATTTACTGTAACATTATCTTTCACAATATAAAAAAAATTGGGCTAACTTTACTGTTGTCTTATTTTTTTCACACGGCGGGCGCGCGCACGCTCCCTGGAGGGCCGTGAAGGGGAGGACGTCATATGATGTCCTCCCGCGCTGAGAGCTGCGCTGCCTGGCCGTCAATAGACGGCCGGCGGTCGCAAGGTAGTTAAATAAAAGTGGGTAGAAAGGCCCTGAAAATACTTCTGGCGTGGAGTAAACGCACTGTTTTGGCCCTACTATTGACCTAAGAAACCCCAAGGTGTCACAGTATACAGTATATTTTTTTAAAGCAGAGACCCAGAAGAATAACATTTTCAGCAAAAAATACACGGTTAATTTTAGTGCACACACGCTAAATATATTATCCAATTTTATGGTAAAATATAAAAGATGAGATTAAGCTAAGTAAATAGACACCCAACATGTCAAGCCTTAAAGCGGTTGTATACTCCACTTTCTCATTTTTACCTACAGGTAAGCCTATAATAAGGCTTACCTGTAAGTAAAATGAATATCTCCTGAACCTGTACGGTTTAGGAGATATTCACCTTGCATGCAACTGCTGTCATCAGCGGCGCATACAACCGCTTTAAAATTACATGTGCCTGTGAAGCAGCGACAGTTAAAATGCCCCTAGAATTATTGCTTTTACTCCAGAGCGCGTGGTGATCTGTAACATATGTAGCGCAATAACATTTTCCTACATGTGTGTACATATGTATGTGCATGCACGTTGGGGGCAGGAGGCTCAAAATGTGTGGTATTTTTTTTGGGGGGGGGGGGGGGGTTAAATGTTTGGGTGTAACACTTTTTTCCCTATAATGTTATTACTATCACATAGGGGAACAGCTCCTTATGTACCAGCATATATACTATACTGTCACAGGTTCTGTTAAATGAGACATCAGGGGTCTATTAGAACTTTGCTGTCTTCTCTGCTTCCCACTGAAACTTATTAGTTTCAGTGGGGAGCAGAGGAGACACCAAAGTTTCTCTTAAACCTTCTACAAAGTCCCACAAATATCTGTTCATCCTGCTAATAAAGGATATTTCTGTGATGGTATGACAACCTGCTGCACTGCTCCTAATTCAGAGTAGCATTGCCACTCTCATGTAGGCTGTGTCTGTTTGAATTACAGTAGATGAAAAAATGTTACAGGAGATGTGGCTATTAGCATTGTCACTACTGATTTACAAGTCTGTAGCTTGTCAGTCAGCACCTCTCCCCACCGAGTCTGCCCCACTGCTTTCTGGATTGACAGCACTGACTCTGTTGCTGAAACCCTCCTACTGTAGGCAGCAGTGTTGGAGAATGGGAGCATTTGAGACTCAAATGAAGCAGGATTTGGTTCAGTCAAAGAAGGTAAAGGAAGGTTTTCTGTGCTTCACATAGAGTAACTGGATTTGGTACTTTTAGTTTGTTATACAAGACCTGTTGTACTTTAAAAAACAGGTGGACAAATATGTAAAAGAGGGGGTGACCAACTGCGCAAACCAATAGGGGATAAAATTCAAATATGTAAAGCTAAAACAATAACTGCCGCAGCCACCATCGAGGTGTTCACACACCTATGATCAGTATGAATAATTTATATAAAAAAATATATAAAAATGGGGCGCTAGCATTAAAAATGATAAAATTCAATATATACGAGAAAAAATTTTTTTTTTGGGTAAAACATTTTAAGAGAGTACTCAAAGTAAATAATAAATGGTGAAAGAATGTGGCGCTTGCAAATGGTCAAGGACGTCACTCCGAGAGATTGGTCAACAGGGATGGCTCCGAACACAGCGTCAAAGGGTTAATGAACAAATAATACCCGTATAGCAACAGATAATAAACAGTGCTATACAAATGACATAAAACCAATATATCCAAATCTAAAGGTGTAAAAACATTCCAAAAACGTGCAATGCGTGCAACAAATAAATAAATAATAATCGGTGCAGCACAGAATAAAATAAATAAATAGCAATAAATAAATCAATGAATGAATGATTAAATGATAATCCGTGTAATGATAGTCCGTGCAAATAATGGATTAAGGTCCGTGCAAACAATAAATAAACAACAAATATGTGCAAATAAGCCAACCAGTACGCTAAAGAATTGCGACTGAGCCTGTGCAAAAATAAGCAAAAAATTGTGCAAAAAAGCAACAAAACACTGAACAGTATAAACCACTATCAGTGGGGAAGTGACAGTCCAAAATAAAGTGCTCCATAAAATAAGTCCTGTGTAATCCAACAAATAGTTCCCATACACAGTGCAATCTTTATGCAATCTCCAGGTGAATAAAATTCTTTTGTGCAGTGACTTTTGCAGATGTAATTGTACGGTCTTTAACAGAACCAAATAAAGGTGCTCTCTTCCAATCTCTTCTGCTCTATTTGTGGGGGAAAAATGATAAAAATTTTATTTGGGTACATCCTTGCATGACCGCGCAATTGTCATTCAAAATGCGACAGCGCTGAAAGCTGAAAAATGGCTTGGTCAGGAAGGAGGTATTCGTGCCTGGTAGGCAAGTAGTTAAAGGTAAGGAATAACAACCTTACAGATTTTCACCTCCTTGTTTTCCTCTCTGGCTGCGTCCTTACAGGCTCCTCTCCAGGCACCAGGCAGACATATAGGCAAGAAACAGGAAGCGCTCCATAGTGTAGTATTCAAATATTTATTAAGTAGCAAACAAAAATAACTTACAATTCAGCAGAGTAAATGCAGCGGTAGAACAGTGTGCGATCCCGGCCGAGACCACACACTCAGCGTCACCTAGCTCTGATTCTCCTTACGCGTTACGTCGCGCCCACGTGACTTTGTCAAAGGAATTTCCTGGAGAGGAGCCTGTAAGGATGCAGCCAGAGAGGAAAACGAGGAAGTGGAAATCTGTGGTTGCACTCAGTAAGGTTGTTATTCCTTACCTTTAAGGTAAGGGGCTGGGGGTTACAACTCGGATACCTGCATGGAAGAGAGCACCTTTATTTGGTTCTGTTAAAGACCGTACAATTACATCTGCAAAAGTCACTGCACAAAAGAATTTTATTCACCTGGAGATTGCATAAAGATTGCACTGTGTATGGGAACTATTTGTTGGATTACACAGGACTTATTTTCTGGAGCACTTTATTTTGGACTGTCACTTCCCCACTGATAGTGGTTTATACTGTTCAGTGTTTTTTGCTATTTTGCACAATTTTTTGCTTACTTTTGCACAGGCTCAGTCGTAATTCTTTAGTGTACTGGTTGGCTTATTTGCACATACAGTGGTGTGAAAAAGTGTTTGCCCCCTTCCTCATTTTGGCCCACTCATCTTTGCAGAATTGTCCTAATTCAGTTACATTAGAGGGTTTTCGAGCATGAACAGCCTTTTTAAGGTCATACCACAACATCTCAGTAGGATTCAGGTCAGGACTTTGGCTAGGCCACTCCAAAGTCTTCATTTTGTTTTTCTTCAGCCATTCGGTGGTGGACTTGCTGGTGTGTTTAGGATCATTGTCCTGCTGCAGAACCCAAGTTCGTTTCAGCTTGAGTACACAAACAGATGGTCGGACATTCTCCTTCAGGATCTCTTGGTAGACAGCAGAATTCATAGTTCCTTTTATCACGGCAAGTCTTCCAGGTCCTGAAGCAGCAAAACAGCCCCAGACCATCACACTACCACCACCATATTTTACTGTTGGTATAATGTTCTTTTTCTGAAATGCAGTGTTCCTTCTACGCCAGATATACTTGGACACACACCTTCCAAAGAGTTCCACTTTTGTCTCATCGGTCCACAGAATGTTGTCCCAAAAGTCTTGGGGATCATCAAGATGTGTTGTGGAGAAATTGAGACGAGCTTTGATGTTCTTTTTGCTCAGCAGTGGTTTTCTCCTTGGAACTCTGCCATGCAGGCCATTTTTGCCCAGTCTTTTCCTGATGGTGGAGGCATGAACGCTGACCTTAACTGAGGCAAGTGAGGCCTGCAGTTCCTTGGACGTTGTTGTGGGGTCTTTTGTGACCTCTTGGATGAGTCGTCGCTGCGCTCTTGGGGTAATTTTGGGCGGCCGGCCACTCCTGGGAAGGTTCACCACTGTTCCATGTCTTCGCCATTTGTGGATAATGGCTCTCACTGTGGTTCGCTGGATTCCCAAAGCTTTGGAAATGGCTTTATAACCCTTTCCAGACTGATAGATCTCAATTACTTTCTTTCTCAATTGTTTCTGAATTTCTTTGGGTCTCGGCATGATGTGTAGCTTTTAAGGATCTTCTGGTGGACCTTACTGTGTCAAACAGCTCCTATTTAAGTGATGCCTTGATTGTGAACAGGTGTGGCAATAATCAGGCCTGGGTGTGGCTAGAGAAATTGAACTCAGGTGTGGACAACCACAGTTATAGTATGTTTTAACAAGGGGGGCAATCACTTTTTCACACAGGGCCATGATGGTTTGGATTTTTTTTCACCTTTAATAATAAACACCTTCATTTACAAATTGCATTTTGTGTTTACTTGTGTTGTCCTTGACTATTGTTTAAATTGTAGTCTGATTGGTAGATACTCTATAATGCCGCTCCTAGAATAACTGACCACCCTTGCGCCAATAGTACCAAACAATGTGTGGATAGATGTGTGTGTGATAAACACCACCTACTAAAATTCTAAATGTGAATAAACACCTAGCAGCCACTTTAAAAATGTGTAACCATAAGATAGTGATTATAATCAAACTAGTAATGACAAGTGAAAAATATAATCAAATGGCGCTTAAAAAAGGAAAAAAACAAAAACAAAATAAAAACTATAAAAATATATAAATATATATAACACCACGTGAAATAGTGTCCGTATGATGATACAGAAAACAATCTTCATTAATATTTGTGCAAATTCAAAGAAAATGTGAATCAATCTTCCAAAGAAAAATAAGTCCACCAAAAAATCTTCAATCGAATGATCAAATAAATCTTCCACCACACCAACTTGTGTTCCCTCTCCCAATGAGACCGCACTCACCGAATGGTATTGCCTCGCACTCGCGTGGTTGGCAAATATAGCGATTGAACCCCACCTGGGTTACTTGTGCGATCACTCCAAACTTGAAAACTCCATATGTGAAAACAAATAACAAATGTGCCTCCACATAGCGTGATACTGTGATAAAACTTATTTATTCAAATTCAACCTCACTCACACTTCAATGTTTCAACTTACAAAAACACAAATGTAAAAAAGCCAAATACAGCACACAATCCACTGCAACTTTTGGATAACAGATGGGCCGACAGAGCGCACATATGATCACCAATGATCACCAAGATTGTGTAGCCACGCCCTTGACATGTTTCGTCGGTATGACTTCTTTTGAAGAAGTCATACCGACGAAACATGTCAAGGGCGTGGCTACACGGACACTGAGATACTTAACATTTCAATTTTTGTGTATGATGATTTGAATCTGTGTGCGGACTCCTCTACTACTATTTTTTGAGATCACTGCCCGGCAACCTCACTGAAGTGACTCCTGGAGAAAGAACCCACACCAGGAGCAGAGCTGCGAGGGGTGGTGAGATCACTTGTTATCCAGTTTTCAACCCAGTTGTTTTACCCATTGGTGATCATATGTGCGCTCTGTCGGCCCATCTGTTATCCAAAAGTTGCAGTGGATTGTGTGCTGTATTTGGCTTTTTTACATTTGTGTTTTTGTAAGTTGAAACATTGAAGTGTGAGTGAGGTTGAATTTGAATAAATAAGTTTTATCACAGTATCACGCTATGTGGAGGCACATTTGTTATTTGTTTTCACATATGGAGTTTTCAAGTTTGGAGTGATCGCACAAGTAACCCAGGTGGGGTTCAATCGCTATATTTGCCAACCACGCGAGTGCGAGGCAATACCATTCGGTGAGTGCGGTCTCATTGGGAGAGGGAACACAAGTTGGTGTGGTGGAAGATTTATTTGATCATTCGATTGAAGATTTTTTGGTGGACTTATTTTTCTTTGGAAGATTGATTCACATTTTCTTTGAATTTGCACAAATATTAATGAAGATTGTTTTCTGTATCATCATACGGACACTATTTCACGTGGTGTTATATATATTTATATATTTTTATAGTTTTTATTTTGTTTTTGTTTTTTTCCTTTTTTAAGCGCCATTTGATTATATTTTTCACTTGTCATTACTAGTTTGATTATAATCACTATCTTATTGTTTAAATTGGTTTGATGTTCCGAAACACTTAAGTGTGACAAACATGCAAAGGAACAGGAAATACCACTGTATTTGTTGTTTATTTATTGTTTGCACAGACCTTTATCCATTATTTGCACGGACTATCATTAAACGGATTATCATTTAATCATTCATTCATTGATTTATTTATTGCTATTTATTTATTTTATTCTGTGCTGCACCGATTATTATTTATTTGTTGCACGCATTGCACGTTTTTGGAATGTTTTTACACCTTTAGATTTGGATATATTGGTTTTATGTCATTTGTATAGCACTGTTTATTATCTGTTGCTATACGGGTATTATTTGTTCATTAACCCTTTGACGCTGTGTTCGGAGCCATCCCTGTTGACCAATCTCTCGGAGTGGCGTCCTTGACCATTTGCAAGCGCCAAATTCTTTCACCATTTATTATTTACTTTGAGTACTCTCTTAACATTTTTTACCCCAAAAAAAAATTTTTTCTCGTATATATTGAATTTTATCATTTTTAATGCTAGCGCCCCATTTTTATATATTTTTTATATAAATTATTCAGGTGGACAAATAGTCTACAGACAAATATGTTGTACATTTAACATTAAAGTTGATCTATGGCTACCCAAATAAATCTATATTCATAATTTTAATTCCAGTAATGTTATGCCACAATGTGAAAAAATGCCCCTTTAAGTTCCAGTAGAACAGTGCAGTCACCTCACTAACACCCCTTCTCCCTTCCCCATCAATGGAATTTACAGATAATGTAGTGGCATTACTGAGTGCACAGAGCATGTCTTCCATTAATTCCCTTCCAGAGGCCAGTGCCTGTATTACCACTCTGAAGTCGGACAGCGTGACAGAAACCAATTACTGGCAGAAATCTCAGCAATACAAGAATTGCTATGGGGTTGACATTGTAAGAAAAAACTAGTCCAGTGGCATTACATGGCATGAGTCCAACTGCATATATACTTGCCTTAACTGAGCGTTAGTTTGCTCTAAATTTTCAATTTTCTTAATGGTCTGATCTTTCTGTTTACTTGCCTGTAAATTTCAACAAAATCAAATACATCAAAGTCAAATTTAACACCCAGGAAAACAATAAATATTTACTATTGACTATTACATTTACTGACAATACAAAAGATGTGAAAATTGTAGAACGTGAATAATTGTTAGTTAGGCTGGGTTCACACTGCTGCGGTGCGGGAACGCTGCAAATCTACTGCGGGTTCCCACACCGCATGTCTCCCGCCGGCAGTTCACACTGCCCTATGCGAGCTGCTGGGAGTGTCAGTGAAATGTTAATGACACCCCCATATAAGCTCGCATATCGCAGTGCGATCTGCAAACTTGGACAGGAATCGGATCGCATGGTGAGAACACCATGCGATCCGACTCTGCAACGGACCGAAAAAAAGGGTCCTGTGCGAGTTCGGGCCGAATGCGATGCGAATTCAGCCATACTATCTGTTTGGCTGAATTTGCATCGCACAGAGATCGCATATGATTTGAACTGCAATGCGGTGCGAATCATATGCGATCTCCCGCACCGCAGCAGTCTGAACCCGGCCTTAAAATGAATTGGAAGTAAAACTAGGCATTGGCATTTTTCAAGTAATATTTATTGAAATATTTATAAGAGGAAAATACAAAGACAGTGTATAACAAATAATTGCATATATTGGTATACATCGTTGAACTAGAACTTCTGAGTATATAGTAAGATGAATAATAATATAAACATTTGCTTCAAGAAAGCGCTAATGACTATATTAAGGCAAAAGTAACATTTAGAAAAATGTAAAGTGAGGAAAAATAAAAAGTATAAATGAATAAATATCCATTCCTGTATAAATCATTGAAATAGCACATAACAAATAAATTATTCTTCCAAAATGCAAAGATATATTCCTGGTATTAACGTTCATCTTTCAAGTTTATATGGTGTTTACAATTGTTTGTCTTAAAAGGATACAGAGCTTCATATTATAAATGATTAAGGCGTGTATTCCCTGTCCTATATCCTTAAAAGACAAACGCAACATTCTATTAAATTAATGTTACGCTCTGCCAAATTATGTAGCATATTATATTATTAATTTCCTCTCGTCCCAACCACCCCAAATGGGATCTATCTGTGGTTGGGTGGAGGTTATATATGAGATCAATTGGAAGAGGTTTAATGGGAATATTGTCAGCTGTATGCGCCACAATGGAGCCAGGAGTAATCCATTGTGAAGCCTTTATAGGATTTACGGGACACGTAAAACAAATCACAACTAATGCGGATCCAGCCGCTCTACAATTTAATAAGCATGTTTAGTTATTTCTAATGAAAAGAAAAAGGAATTGATAACCAATGTTTCTCAGAATTTTTAAAGATAAAGACCTTTATTAGCAGATCCTAAAGTGGGTATAATGGGAGGGAAGGGGATCGGGGGATTGCAAAGAGGAAGAAAAATAACTGTAATGTATAATCCAAATTTCTGAGATCCAGTTAATGTTTAGAGGGTTGTATTTCTATAAGAGGAATTCCTTCTCGAAACGTGTCTATGTGTATCAGCCTTATATCTAGAGTCTATCGATATTTTTATGTCTGAGAAGTGTCAAAGAGAGTGGTTCATAAGATTTGGTAAGTACATTGTCAAAATAAATAAGGTATATTATTGGAGGATTTTGAGGTAAGTATCAGTTTTAGTGAAGTGCAACCAGCCAAACTATAAATGAATACATTTGGAAGGGGAATCTCTGGCTTGGTGCATTAAGTCTTCCATTTCTGCTATTTTTTAAATTTTAATGAACCAATCTCTTATAGTGGGCGGGTCTGGAGAGCCATTTGCGAGGGATACACATATTTGCAGCTGAGATCATATGCATAGGTAGTGATCGTAAATATTTTCGTGATGGTCGTGCTGAGTAGTGGAGTAAATATTGTGCCGATGTATAATCTGTTTGAAAAGAAGTAATGTGAAATATAAGTTTGTGTACCTCTTTCCAAAACAATTGGACCTTAGGGCATGACCACCATATGTCTATTAGAGATCCCGATTCTGTTCCACATCTCCAACATAGTGGAGAAACATAAGGGAATATTCGATTCAATTTGAGGGGTGTTTTGTACCATCTCGATAATATTTTTTATGCATTTTCTTGTGCATTTACATTTAGGGACCCCTTATGGATAATCGTGTATATAGATTCCCAGTCTTTATCTGGGATATGTATGGAAAGGTCTTTGTCCCATTGAAATTTCAATGTTTGTAGGGATTTGGCTTGAGCAAAGGAGAGCAAAAATGAAAGAAATAAGATGTCTCTGAGGTTCTTTTTTCTGGCATATTTCTTCAAATGGGGTAAGAGAACGGTACCAGTCAGAATGTTTTGCCCTTTTGTCGAGGAAGCATCTAATTTGTCGGTATGTCCAATAAGGTAGGGTTTTTGGCTGTGTAATATTTTGTAGGTCAGAATAAGAAGTGGGTTTGTTGTCGGTAAGGAAATGATTGGCTTGTATATTTGTGTGTGGCCAAACATCCTTTAAAATAGAGGGGTTCATTCCTGGTGAAAATTTCTGGGTTAATTTTAAGAGGGGTTAGTGGACCTGTGTTTGATGAAATTTTATACTTAGAACAAGCAAATTTAAAGGTGGCAAGCGTTGGACCTATAAGTGGATGAGATCTGTATTTTGTTGGAATATGGTTGTCTTTCATCCAAGGAGTTTGGGTTAGTGGAATAGGATCTAGAGAATTTTCCATTTTGACCCATTCTTTGGTGAGAATGTATATTCCAATCTACAATTCTTGTCAGGTGACATGTTTGATGATATTTTTTAATGTCAGGTAAGCCTATTCCTCCTTTCAATTTTGGAGCTGTGAGTTTGTCATAATTTAATCTTGGGTGTGATGTGCCCCAAATAAACTTAGTGCAGGTTTTGCGATAGGTAGTAAAGAAAGCTGAGGGGAGTTTGATTGGGACTGTTTGGAAGATACAGCAATCTCGGTAATATGTTCATTTTAATTATGGCTGCTCTGCCAAACCAAGAGAATAGACAACTTGACCATTTTTTTAAATCATTCGAAATGGATTGAAGAAGGGGAGGGTAATTTGCAGAGTATAAGTTGGTGATCGGAACAGTTAATTGTATACCCAGATAAGTAATAGCTTGTTTATTCCATTTGAAAGGGAAGTTCATTTGGCATTGCGTACATTGATCTTTGGTGAGAGAAATATTTAAAGCGATGAACTTGGTAAAGTTGATTTTAAGATTAGAAATTAGTTTGAAATGGTCAAGGGGTTTGGAATTGTTATCAGTGGGTTCGTTAAGAACAAGAGAATATCATCCACGAAAGCGGCTATTTTGTAGGAATGGTCCTGTATGTCAATGCCCTTAATATCCAAATTTTCTCTGATGCATCTTAACAAGGGTTCTAATGTGAGGTTATAAATGAGAGGGGATAAGGGGCAGCCCTGTCGTGTTCCATTAGAAATGGAGAAGGCGTCCGACAGGTGGCCATTCACTTTTATTTTTGCAGTGGGATTAGAATATAATGCGAGTATGAAATTGAGCATACGTTCTGGAAGACCAATATGAAATAGAGATTGGGACATATAATCCCAGGCCACTCTGTCGAACGCCTTCTCCGCGTCCAATGATAAAAAAAATACCTTTTGTTTTGTTTTTGCAAGCCAATGTTGGACATTAATGACTTTGACGGTGTTATTCCTTGCCTCTCTTCCAGGGATAAAACCCACTTGGTCTAGGTGTATTAATTGGGGGAGTAAAGGGAGTAATCTATTGGCTAATATTTTAGCGTACCATTTTAGGTCGACATTTAGTAGTGAAATTGGTCTGTAATTGGTGGTCAGTTGCAAATCTTTGCCAGGCTTAGGGATGACTGTTATGTGGGCAGATAACAGATCTCTTGGGGGTATCGTGGGCATTTCATATGTGTTAAATGTTGAAAGAAATATAGGTGTCAAAATATCCTTAAAGGTTTTATAATAGCCTACCGAGAAACCGTCTGGACCAGGGCTTTTACCAACTTTTAGCATATTTAGAGCAATCAGTGCTTCCTCCTGGTTCAGAGGTTTGTCAAGGTCTTGACATTGTTCTGTCGAAATGGGCGTAGGGCTATATTTCTTGAGGAATTTCTTAAGTAATTGCGTTTTTCCTCTTTTTGTGAAAGCGATTGTGTAGTGGGTAAGTTATATAGCTTGGAGTAGTACGACATAAATTGGTTTGCTATGTCTGGTGTGGAGTGCAATTTATGTCCCTGTGTATCGGAGAGAGAGTGGATCATTAGAGAAGATTTTTTAGATTGCAATGCTCTTGCCAACATTTTGCCTGCTTTATTGCCAAATTCGTAATAAGTCTTCTGGGTCAGACTAAATTTACATCTTGTTTGTTTCTCTAGTAAATTTAGTAAGGTCTTTCTGGCGTTTACGAGTGAATTTAGTACCGTTAGTGCTTGCGAACGTTTATGTGCTTTTTCTAATTGATGTATCTGCTTGGTCAGATCATAAAACTGTTTAAATTTTAGTTTAGAGAATACCTCTGATTACACATTTATGTGCTTCCATATAATGGGGGGGGGGGTGTCATTTATAGTGTTTTCTTTAAAGAATTGTGTAATGCCATTTTCTATTTCTTTTTTAATTTCGGGATCGGTTAGTAAAGAATGGTCTAATTTCCAAGTATTGGTACGTGAGTGTGTTTCAGGAAATGATACGGAGATGGAGATAGCGTGGTGAAGAAAAAATAGTTGATTCTTGAATATTTGTCATGGGGTTTTGAGAAGAACGTGAAGTCTTTACAGTCAGGAAATAGAGTATGCCATGTGTCATGAAGTGTTATGCCGCATACACACGGTCGGAATTTCCAATGGAAACAGTCCGATGGGAGCTTTTCATCGGATTTTCCGACCGTGTGTATGCCCATCGGTCTTTTTCTGTCGGAATTTCCGATGGACTTTGGATTGAGAACCTTTCTATCGGATTTTCCGATCGTGTGTATGCAATTCCGACAGGCAAAATTTCCGACGCATGCTCGGAAACAATTCGATGTATGCTCAGAAGCATTAAACTTCCCTTTTATAGTGCAGTCGAATGTTTTTTTAAGGCGTGGTGTTATTGACCGTTGGAATTTGGTGTGACCGTGTGTAGACAAGACAGTTTGAGCGAAATTCCGTCGAGAAAACCATCAGAGCTTTTTCCGACGAGAATTCCCACCGTGTGTACGCGGCATTAGAGTTTGAAGTTCAGTCCTAATTGTTTTGAGGGCAGAGTATGGTACCATTAGAAGTATCTAAAAGCGGATTTAGGGAGACATTGAAGTCGCCTCCTAAAATTAGTGTGCCTTCTTGGAAGTTTATCAGTTGTAAAATTAGTTTTTTAAAGAAAGAAACTTGTCCAGAATTAGGTGCATATATATTTGCTAGAGTAAGTTTCCTTCCTTTACAAGAACATTTCAGGAACAAGAATCTGCCCTGGTTGTCAGTCATTGTGTCAGTAACTTGGAGAGGGCAATTTTTTCCCAATAGTATAGATACCCCTTTAGTTTTAGATGACAGAGTGGTAGAATGATAAGTTTCTGGATAATTCATATTTTTTAGTTTTGGGATCGAATCGGTTCGAAAATGTGTTTCTTGGATAAAAATAATATCAGCTTGATTATGTTTCATGGTTAAAAGTAGTTGTGATCTCTTTTCCGGTAAGTTTAACCCTTTAGCATTTATGGAAATGATTTTGAGTTGAGTTTGGGCTGGTATTACTTGTGAAGAAGCCATTGCTGGTATAAGTGTGTGGGTTGGTATATATCTTCAAAAGATTTAATTATAGAAAAAAAAAAACAGTAAGAAGTTGTTTGGGTTTAAACAGTTATAAAAAATATTGGAAATATGTCAACCGTATGAGTACACTTCGGATCTTTGGTTGATAAATATAGGATTATATTCAAGTAAATTTATCTGAGATGCAATATTATATATATTAAAAATAGGGAAAGTAAGGGGAATCCGGGTATAGGTGAGATTCTGCTCACCTATTTTAATAATTTATGAACAATGCCGGGAATAGGCAGTGCTATAACATAAATAGACTATTGTGTAAGAAAGGTTTTAAAGTCTATACCACTTCTTGGGGTGGAGTGTAGTCAAGGAGTACTGTTGTTTTTCTTTTTTTTTTGTTTGGAAGGTACCGTTAGCCTCACAGCCTCAAAGTGCATATCTGTGAGGTGTGATGGGGGTTTAAGATATATTTTAATGGTAGATGGGGATATAATGCTTTTTAGTAAAAAGAGAATAATGAGGTAATAGGGAGGAATAAAATTGAGAACTATAAAAGCGGTTAATATGGCGTCATATAAGTTTGTCGCAATTACGTGAATGATCATTACAATCAATTTATAAAACCAAGTCTACTCGCAATTGTCTTATATGTTTAAGATTAATTCGTTGAGAGAAATCACTCATATCAGTCCTATGTTCTATAAGTTTGAAGTCCATATAGAAGGAGAATAATTAGTTAAATCCGATAGTCTAATCTATATGGTTAATAGGATTTATAAGATAAGATTAGATTAAATTAATTAATCGTCTTTTCTTTGAAAAGAGATGTATGTCAAATTAATTATAATAAAAACTTCCTCAAGTCTATAGAGGCAGGATTAACTTATATGACACCATGTATCTAAAACAAGTCATGGAAAAGTATAAAGCTCCAAATAAACAAATAGTAAAGTTCAATTATGCATGTATCATTGACCTTTACTAGTAATGGTTTAATTTTGAAGATAGTTTACAAAACATTAATACATTTCTATTAACTCAAGCTTTTCCTTGCATGTGTTCTCACCATTCCTTCATGGGAGATCACATTAAAAAAAAAAAAAAAGAAGGGTCAAATCACACAACCGAAAGTGTATACTAAAGTATAGGGGGGTAATGCGGAGTTGGACTGTTTGGGCGACTGCAAAATTGTGAGTGGTTGGAAAAATAGTAAACATAACTTGTAAATATGGAACTTGTAACTTTTTTTTTTTTTTCCCCCTTTTCCTCATTCCCCAATAAGGCAGTCTTCTGGAGTTGATCACATTGTCGCAGGATACAGTCTAGTTAGTATAGCTATTATAGGTATTTCACATTAGACATATGCATTGTAATGTGGGATTTTAACGAATAATCAATCCGTTAAAGAAAGTTACATTTCTTAGAATGAACAACTGTTCATGCTTCAGTATAGCAAATCATCACTATTTTCGGGCAAGGTGGAATTTTTAATGGCCGTCTCTGCGTGCTCTTCTTGGCAGAGGGGCGGAAGTTGGGCTATATGAGTGAGGTTGTGGAACTGTATCGGGTCCCAATCTTGTGGACGATGGGAATCTTCGGCGTCTGAAGTGGGTGGCTTGCGTCTCCATTTGGTCCTCGGGGTAGGTTTTGTCTGATGAGCTTGGGATGTTATAATCCGCATACCAGTTTGGTACCGCCGTGTATGGGATATCAAGAGTCTGGCAAAAGGTGTCTAGATCTTCTGGTATTCGAAGTATTGCAGTTCGACCGTGGTTGGTAGCAGACAAAGCAAACAGGAATTTCCAGCTATAGAGAATATTTTTAGCTTGTAACACTGCTAACAAGAGACGCAGGTCTCTCCTGTGTCTGAGGGTGATAGCTGAAAGGTCTTGATAGATGGAGATTCTATTTCCTTCATATTCTATAGGACTCTTCAGTCTTGCTTGTTTAACCAGTTAACAACCGGCCCATAGCTGAAAAACGGATACCGGGAGCGGTTTGTTAACTCTGGGAGGGCGTACATGGACGTCCTCCCAGAATTCCGCTCTCGCGTGCCCCCTGGGGCGCGCATCCGAGAACTTCTGTGACCACCGGGTCCAGAGGACCCGGCGCATCACGGATCACGGTGAACGGCCGCTGATCGCGGACGTTTACCACGTGATCGCGCCGTCAAAAGACAGCGCGATCACATGTCAACAGACCGGCGTAATTTCCGGTTCCTCCCCTCTCCGTCCAGTGTGAGCGGAGAGGGGAGAGATCGGTGGCAGCAGCGATGTGGGCTGCATGTGTAGTGCCCACAGCCTGCTCAGGGAGACATCCATCCATCCATGCTCACCGATCCCAGCCATTCTCTGCATACCCAGCCATACCCAGAAATACTCTGCATACCCAGCCATACCCAGCAATACTCTGCATACCCAGCAATACTCTGCATACCCAGCCATACCCAGCAATACTCTGCATACCCAGCAATACTCTGCATACCCAGCCATACCCAGCAAAACTCTGCATACCCAGCAATACTCTGCATACCCAGCCATACTCAGCAATACTCTGCATACCCAGCAATACTCTGCAAACCCAGCAATAATCTGCATACCCAGCCATACCCAGCAATACTCTGCATACCCAGCCATACTCTGCATACCCAGCCATACTCTGCATACCCGTCCATACTCTGCATACCCGTCCATACTCTGCATACCCGTCCATACTCTGCATACCCGTCCATACTCTGCATACCCGTCCATACTCTGCATGCTCTGCATACCCGTCCATACTCTGCATGCTCTGCATACCCGTCCATGCTCTGCATACCCGTCCATACTCTGCATACCCGCCCATACTCTGCATACCCGCCCATACTCTGCATACCCGCCCATACTCTGCATACCTGCCCATACTCTGCATACCTGCCCATACTCTGCATACCCGTCCATACTCTGCATACTCTGCATACCCGTCCATACTCTGCATACCCGTCCATACTCTGCATGCTCTGCATACCCGCCCATACTCTGCATACCCGCCCATGCTCTGCATACCCCCCCATGCTCTGCATACCCGTCCATACTCTGCATACCCGTCCATACTCTGCATACCCGTCCATACTCTGCATACCCGTCCATGCTCTGCATACCCGTCCATGCTCTGCATACCCATCCATACTCTGCATGCTCTGCATACCCGTCCATACTCTGCATACCAGTCCATACTCTGCAAACCCAGCCATACTCTTCATACTCTGCATACCCGTCCATACTCTGCATACCCAGCCATACTCTGCATACCCAGCCATACCCTGCATACCCAGCCATACCCTGCATACCCAGCCATACTCTGCCCTCCCAGCCATCCATACTCTGCATACCCATCTATCCATACTCTGCATACCCATCCATCCATCCTCATCCATACTCGGCATACTCATCCATCCATCCTCAGTAATACTCATCCATCCATCCATGCTCAGCTATCCCATCCACCCCCATCCATAATTAGCCATACCCAGCCATACTCAATAGTACTCAGTCATACCCAGCCGTACCCAGCCATCCCATCCATACTCAGCCGTACCCATCCATACTCATTCATGCTCAGCCATCCACGGCTCATCTATCCCCATTCATGCTCATCCATGCCACTATAGTGCCTCACAAAAGTGTAATAGGTAGTCAAATTAGATTTGAAACTCATGTCCCTAGAACACCTGACGGCGCTCCCTGCATGTTGGTCCTTTGTATGTGGCCACGCTGTGGAAAAGTCTCACACATGTGGTATCGCCATACTCAGGAGGAGTAGGAGAATCTATTTTGGGGTGTAATTTTTGCTATGTACATGTTATGTGTTCGAAATATTGTGTAAATGGACGTTGTGTAAAAAAAAAAAAATGTGGTTTAATTTTCTTTACACATTTTCCAAAAACATGTTCAAAAGACTTGATATGCCTCATAGATTATACATTGGGTTGTTTTCTTTTCAAAATGGGGTCATTTTTGGGGCGTTTCCATTGTCCTGGTTCTCCAGGGCCTTCAAAAGTGTAAGAGGTAGTCAAGAAATTATATGTGTAATTTATGCTCTAAGAATGCCTGATGGCACTCCCTGCATGTTGGGCCTCTCTATTGTGCCACGCTGTGTAAAAGTCTCACACATGTGGTATCGCCATACTCAGGAGGAGTAGTAGAATGTGTTTTGGGGTGTAATTTGTGCTATGCATATGCTATGTGTGAGAAATAACCTGCTAATATAACAATTTTGTGAAAAAAAAAACGAAAAAAGAAAAGAAAATCTTGATTTTGCAAAGAATTGTGGGAAACTTCAAAAAACTCACCATGCATCTTACTGAATACCTTGGAATGTCTACTTTCCAAAAAGGGGTCATTTGGGGGGTATTTGTACTTTCCTGGCTTGTTATGGTCTCAAGAAATGAGATAGGCCATCAGTACTTCAGGTGTGATCAATTTTCAGAGATTGGCACCATAGCTTGTGGACTCTATAACTTTCACAAAGACCAAATAATATACACCGATTTGGGTTGTTTTTACCAAAGATATGTAGGGGTATAAATTTTGGCCAAAACATATGAAGAAAAATTACTAATTTGCAAAATTTTATAAAACAAAAAAAGAAAAATTCATTTTTTTTTAAAAAAATTGGTCTTTTTTAGCGCAAAAAAACCCAGCAGTGATTAAATACCACCAAAAGAAAGCTCTATTTGTGTGAAAAAAAGGACAAAAATTTCAAATAGGTACAGTGTTGTATGACTGAGTAATTGTCATTCAAAGTGTGAGAGCACCGAAAGCTGAAAATTGGTCTGGTTATTAAGGGGGTTTAAGTGCCCAGTGGTCAAGTGGTTAAGTATCGCCTCCTTTAGATGGTAATCATTAATGTAGCAAATAATATCCCTTGGGGGATCAGATTCCTTACTACGTGGCCCGAGTGCTCTATGGATTCTCTCCATCGCTATGGGTTCTGTGCTGGGTTTATCTATAATCCTGTTAAACAGGGCGGATACAGTGACGGTAAGCTGTGAACTGTCCACATTTTCAGGGAGTCCTCTCACCCGCAAGTTATGCCTTCTGCCACGGTGATCCAAATCTTCAATGTGTCTTTGCATGTCCCGCAGTTGTGCAGTATTGTTGTCAGCTGCATTGGTGACTTTATTTATCGTTGTCTGCTGTCTATGTGTTCTCTGTTCAATTGTTTGAACCCTGCCCGCAATGGCCTGTAATTCTTGGCGTCTGACAGCATCCAATCCCAGGAAATTGGAACTCTTCGCCCCACAAAAGTTCCAATGGCCTTGAACCTGCTGTCCCAAGCAGTGCCCGGCAGCCTGCCAGACTGGCATTGATCGTCACCACTATTGGTTCTGAGGCCTTCAACGGAACTCCGTGGGAAAGATTGTGAGCTACTGACCACCAAACCAGGGACCAGATTATCGGAACTGGCAGATAAATTTTTTGGAACAAGGAGTGACGATCCCACTGAAGAAGAAAAGTGGCATTGAAACCTCCTTCTGTGCCGCCTGACCCATGGGACTACTGGAACTGTGGCTGTTAGAACCCCCAGATACTGCATGCATTCCTTCACCATCATAGAAGGCCTGGCTATCACTGCTTTTGTCTAAGACTGAATCTCCTGGACCTTCCTCTGAGGAAGAGAAACACCACCATGATCTGTGTGGAATTGTACTCCTAAATACTCCAACATTTGGGTCGGATGCATCTGGCTCTTCCGAAAGTTGAACAACCAACCGTAACGAGCTAGTGTTTTACAGGTGAAATTCACAAGAAGTAGAAGGAGCTCATTTGATGGACCCAGAAATAGCATGTCGTCTAGATAATGGAATATTTGCACTCCCTTGACCCTGAGAGTCGCGATGACAGCAGACAGTAGCTTTGAGAACATTCTCAGAGTCGTGCAGAGACCAGATGGGAGACATTAAAATTGAAAATTAGAGCCTTCCACGGAAAACCTGAGAAAGCGATGGTGAGATGCGTCTATGGAAACAAGAAGATACGCACCCGCCAGATCGATGGAAACCATCCAGTCTCCTGAGTCCACAACTGAAATGATCGTTTCCAATGACTCCATTTTGAATAGTGGTACCTTCATGTAAGAATTCCGGACTTTGAGGTCAAAAACTGGTCCGAAACCCCCTGAAGCCTCTGGGGCCAAAAACAGAGGGGAACACACTCTTTGCCCCAATTCGTGCCTTGGAACCGGAAGGATGGCTGCCAACAGCTCCCCTATATATCCTCAAAAACATCTGTAGGAAGCCCAGTTTCTACGAACAAGGTCTGAGGAGGCCTTGTTTTGAACTTGAGATGATAACGTGATCAAATGATGGCTAAAATCCAGGCATCCTGTAATTTGTCCGCCCCAAACCCCCCCGAATTGGGCTAGTCTTGCGCCTACTTGAAAGGGTTAAGAGGAGACACCTTCAGAAGGACTTATTTGAAGCCTTAGGAGCTTGGAAGGTTGAACCGGCTACCTTCCACTGTCTGAAAAACTGTCTGTAAGCACTGGCCTCTGAATCCTTCTTTGGATCTCTTGTTAAACCGAAAGGGCTGCTGTTGTCTTTTTCTCTTCTGCGGGATTAGGCTAGATCTGCCGCTGGAAACCCACTGAATTGCTGATTCTAAGTCTTCCGGAGGAACTGAACACAGACTGTGCTTAGAAGCCTTATCGGCTGACCAATGCTTCAACCATAAGGCTCTGTGGGCTATGATGGAATGAGCCAATATCTTTGCTGTCATTTTTGAACCGGCTCCCTGACCTGGTCAACAGCCACTTCAGCCACAAACTCTAAAGCAGTCTTGAAAACTGCAAAAGAGAAGAACTGCCACTTCCCAGACTTTCATCTGAACATCCATCCACCAGCTCCGCTACCCCCAGTCTAAGACTGGATTCACACCCATGTACTCCCAGCGCTCCCTGTATTCTGCAGACCCGCACCACAGAACACGTCCTATAGGAGACCATGGTAAATAAACAGCGCAAAACTGCAAAAAGCACCAAAAAAATAAATAACATAAAAATAAAAATGCACAGGTGCGAATCTACCCCAAGTGCTGCTGCCACAGAAGTGAGCACTACCACCGGCCTGCAGGCTGCTCCGGCCAAACTATACAACCTTTTTTAGATATGCATTTATTCTGCGATTCATAGGATCCCTAAAGGAGTCCGAATCCTCCAGCGGAAGCGGAATGTGGCAGGCAAATCTATGTAATGAAGAATCCACCTTAGGCGTAGTGTCCCAAGGGTTACAGCCTCGATATTCTATTATGCACATTAAGCCTCTTCTCAGGCCCCGCCCACTCATCGTCAAATACCTCTTTCATTTCAGAAATGAATTAGAAGTAAGGTAACGATTTCTTTAAATACGGGTAGTATCTCTGCTGTCTCTTTGGAGGTGTCAATTCTTCCTGCCACTTCATCGCATCCTTAACAGCCTCCACCAAGGGGGGAACCAGTGCAAAAATCAAACGTATGCGATTCCGAGACCATCACAGCCTCAGATGGATCCGAACCGCTATCGACTTCAGAGTTAAAACGCACTTAAAACACATGATCTGAATCTGCAGATGCTAAAGATACAGCAGAATGAGCAGGATTCCTTGAAAGGCTGTTTAACCCTTCCTTGACTGTGTCCTTAATGTAGGATTTAACCTGGCGTGCATTCGTAGCATTGTCCTGAGCCGCCTCCTTGAAGCAAGATGCACATGCCTGCTTTCCTCTGATGACCTCAGCTGAGCAGGCCCAACAAGATCCTTCTTCTGCCTGGGCTGGCGATGAAGACCTATCCAAAGAAGAGGATCTTCTTCTCTGCCTGTGCCCGGATTTGCTCTTTCTAGAGGCTTTCTGATGTCTTGACCTCTCTTGGCTCTGGTCCGAGCGACTAAAGTGAGGTAAGGGTGAGGGAGATCTGGAATGCAGTGACAACAGGCATCTATCCAGCTGCATGCGACTCTGCGATTTGTCATGTCTAGTCTCCTTTTTACTCCTTTGAGGCTGGAGTGCTGATTAGGAACCTCTTTGCGGGCGTTTAGCTCACATTGGGCCCTTCTCTCTGTGAAACAAAATAAGAAAAAAATAAAATAAACTTCAGGCAGGTAGGCAAAACTCCCCAGATCTATAAAGGCACAGGATAATATAAACACTCCAGACAAATAACACAGCAGTAAGTAATGCGAGTCCTGGAAGTCAGGCTTACCAGAGCAGAGCAGCAGATTGATCAGCTGGAGGCTGAGATTAGCCTAGAGGACAGGGCCTGCTGCAAATCAGCAGTGAGCATTCTGGTGTTTGCTAGGTAACCCAAGAGGAAGCTACCTCTGACCTCACCTGCTCAACTCTGAGCTTCCTGAAAGGAATACATGTGGAGGTGGTGAACTACAAGTCCCAGCAAGCCAAACCACTGCATGAACACACAAAAACATGGAAGGAGAGAGTGCCAGCACCTGCCTAACGAAGGTGTATACAGTCATTTATACTTCTAGTGACCTTTGCCAGTAATACACAGTCATTTATACTGTACCATACAATCCCAGCACCACGGGAACCCACACTCCTCAGGAGATTTACAGCCTATATGGGGGGGTCTTCTGATCTGGGAGAGGCTTAACCCGGACAGGATAGATGGTCGCCCTTTATGGGCTAGGAAAAAGGTGGTCCTGGAGGGGTCAGAGCTGACCCATAGTAGGCTGACATGGGGAGGTCCAGGAAAGTTGGGTATTTATATTTACCACTGCATAGAGATATTTAAGAATAAATTGCCTTTTTTTTTAAGCTTTACATATTAACTCAATTATACACCACACTTTTTTTTAATGTTAGTGATCGATTAATCGAAACAATAATCGGCCAACTAATCGATTATGAAAATACATATATTACTTCTTTGCACAAATTAAACAAGGATGGGAATAGCTGTGAAAGTAGTACCGTAATATCTATTGTGTAATGATATACCTTACCATACAGGATTGGTTTAAAACAATCTGTCCACGGGTGTGGCTTGGCACATGGAGCTGTAGGACATGTTGCTCTGCAGCTCCCTGGTGCTTGAGGCTGCACTGGATTCTTCACCCGTAGCTATCTTGCGTGGTTTAGGAGATATTCATACTGCATGCAGCCGGTGATGTCCCCGACACAATCGCTCTGAAGGGATGCATACCCGTGCTGTCCCTTTAGAGCTCTGTGCTGCAGTCCATGACTCCCGTGCGTGGCCAAACGGCCAGGGGACCTGAACCCAGAAGGAAAACAAGGTGAAGATGGAAGTGCCTTCAGCGGTGACAGCGTGCTGCTGGAAGGCTTTGTTCTAGGTTAAGTATTTCATAATATGCTAATATGCACTGAACTGGATCAGGTACACAGGACCTAGGAACTGCCCAAAGAATCCTTACCAGATTGGCTTTTTTCTCTGACAACATTTGGCCTGCCTTTCATTCCGCAGTGGCAACGGCAAGGCAAAAAGGAGTGCTCTAGATCCTCACCTTAAAGAGAACCTGGTGATTGATTATTGCACAAGATGCTAATTTCCTTTCTCATCTCTTTGAGGCCAGAAACCCTTCCTGCCTTTTTGAGTGTTTTTACTCTATTTTTGGAAATTTGTTGAGCCTGATCACCAGGCTACCACCACTGTTCTATCAAGTTATGTTTGCCAGTTTAACATTTTATGGTGGAATGTTTTTCTGTTATCTCTGCTTATAGGCTCTTTTTTTGCCCAGAGTACCAAGTTGCTGTTTTACCTCCCCTAGGGCACAACTGCAAGGAGACAGACACCACCCATTTACCCACTCCTTTCCCCATTATCTCTTCTATTTTTTCTCCTTCCTGCTCTCCGTTTCTCCTTTCTGTCTTGAGTGATACCACAGGCTGAAAATGTTCTTTAGTACTTTTTATCCCACCCTACCCTTCCCCCTTTATCTTCAACTAAAAAAAGGTGGCCCATAGTACTGTGACTTTGTCCTTTAAATTGTCAAGGTTTTAATACCCCTGAGAAGGGGAGTCATATTATACCACTTTCATAAGGCCCAATTCAAAATTATACTCCTACAAGAAACGTATTTTCCAATAATGTTTCATCCCTGCGTAATCGCTATTACCACACCTGGTATCAAAGCACCAACCCACAGGCTAAATCTAAAGAGATATCAACAGCCTTCCATATATCATTTGTTCCAGAGGTCCTGGACTCTTTCATAGACCCTGCGGGACATTTTCATTTTCTCAAATTAAAGTACCAAACTTCTGTTTTTACAGTGGCGAACATATATGCCTCTAATCAAGACTAGGGCCATTTCTCTCTGCGGTCCTCACCAGGTTGTTCGGTGGTCCCTGTTTTATTGTGGAAGGTAACTTAGACGTCACACTATTTGCGTCTGCAGATACATCTTCTGGTAAGTCCTCTATTTCCCACTCCACACTATTGCGCATAAAGTCACTTTTGAACACTACCCAATTAGTAGATGTCTGGCGTACTCAGCACCCCGTGGAGAGGGACTACAGTTATTTCTCAAATGCCCACAATTTATACAGTCACATCAACTACTTCTTCATCTCTCAATCACTCTTAGAAAAACCTTTACAATCGTTCCTCGCCACATATTGTGGTCGGATCACGCTCCTGATCACCTAAAATTAGCCTTGTCTACACCTCGTCCTGGCTCCTCCTGGCGCCTTAATGACAATTTACTTAAGGACTCCCCTTGTGTTGCTGATGTCACTCGGGCAATACAGAATTTTGTCCTAGACAATAGCTCTGACCAGACTAATTCCCTTACTCAGTGGGAGGCCTTGAAATGTGTGGTCCGGGTGTCCTTATTCAACATGGCTCTTGCTTAAAGGAAGCCAGAACGTTAGAGATTCGTCGTTTGCTCTTTACTATTGCTATTCTCAAGACCATTTACAAATGGGATCTGGATCCATTTGTTTATGAAAACCTCTCAAATGCACAACTAGGCCTGCTCTAATTACTTGACTCTCACTTTCTAATTGCTTGTGATAAAGCTCGTAACTACCATTATTCCCTAGCCAATACAGGTGGTCAAGACTTGGCAAGAGTCCTTCACCCTCAATCTCACCCACCACTTCATCATATACAATCCTTTAATACCTCAGATAATCGGAATATGCGTAATAACCAGGGAATCTCTGCTTCTTTTCGGCAATATTATTTTCAGATTTATAATTTGATGCCAAACTCAGGAGGCGATCCGGCCACTTCTCACTCTGAGGACATGTTGGTATACATCACCGAGACAGGATTGGCAGCTGTTGATGCTCAAGACTCATCGGACTTAAGCCTTAATTTTTAGGCACTATCAATTGGCTGAAACCCTGTAAATGTCCTGGTCCAGATGGGTTTTTTCCAAGATTCTATAAAACCTTCGCTCCACTCCTTGTTACACTTTTAGCAAGGGCGTTTAATTCTATCGATGAGGCCCATTTACCTTCTAAGTGATTATTAATTGCCAATATTTCTATTCTCCCCAAACCTGGCAATGACGCCTCCCAATGTAGAAGCTACCACCCCATCTCACTTCTTAATCTAGATATTAAATTATTTACAAAAGTGTTGGCCAGCTGTTTATCCCCTTTTTACCAACAGTTATACATAAGGACTAGGTAGGGTTCCTTCCTGGAAGAGAGGCTAGAGACAACAACACCAAGACCATTCATCTAATTTCCTACATCCAATGACACAACTTGAAAGCCTGTCTTCCCTCTTTTGACGCTGAGAAGGCCTTTGACCAGGTTAATTGGCAGTTCTTGCATCTCTCTGCATATTGGGCTCATCTACTAGGTACGTGACACTTTGTCATCAAAGCCATGTCCCTTTATTCTAAACTGTCGGTGTTGGTGAATGGTACCTCCTCTGAATGGTTTGACATCAAAGTCATGGAACACCTAGCTCGTGCTATGACAGAATGTCTCTCATTGGTATCCAGACCCCCTCTTTACATCATAAACTTTCACTCTACGCCAATGACTTATTAGTACATATGCAACAATCTCATACCGCTCTCCCTTCCTTATTACATGAATTTCATAGATTTGGGTTGCTTAGCAATTTCAACTATGTCCAAAACAGAGGCCCTAAAGATTCCCAACTATAGTCCAACTTTTTCTTTCAATGGAAACCCAAAGGTATTTCCTTCCTTGGCATTACAATCCCCTCCAATCTCTCTGACCTTTATGCCCTTAATTACGCCCCCTTACTATCATGCATTTGGAAAGATCTGGACTCCTGGGGCTCCGCCTCAACTTGTTTTTTTCAGCATAGACACCTTAAAAATGGATACTCTTCCCAAATTACTATTTCAGACTTTTCTCATATCAGTACCTTGTGGGTTATTTCCTTGTGGGTTTCCACGGTGAATGATAGCATGCGTATGGAAGAAATGTTAGTGTTGCAAAATGATTCCTTTGAGAAATATTAAGTATTGTGGTATGTTTGGCTTCACTTTTCCACTTCAGATGCCCTTAAGAAGATGCTGCCGCCCAACAGTAGTTTTGTGTCAGCACCGTCTTAGTCCTCCAATAGGATGGATCCTTTTGAGACCCTCCTGGTTGAAGTCTCTGGTATTTTAACTTAACAGCTTGTCTTTCTATTTTTTTTTTATTGCTATTATTATTTTTCTTTCTTTTCAGTCCTGGTATTTCGATCACGATTTTGTCCCTCTTGTTTTTTTCATCCCCTCTTCTATTTTGACCGTTTCTGGTCGTCTCTCCCTCTCTCTCTCCTCTTTTGCCTTCCCCATATACCTATATACCATTTATGCCACCGTTTATTTCTTTAAACCATGACCACATCTTTATAGACTTTACTTATACGATAATTGTTTAAAGTGGTTGTAAAGCCACTCCTATAAAATGCTCCCATCCCCTCTGTATTAGAACAATAAGTCCCCTGTGTTATATCATAAATATGCTTATCTGTACTGATAACACAGTGTCTTCCTGTGTTCAGGTGCCTCCTCTCTCCTCTGCCCGGCTGACAGGTCTAGTGAGTGGGGCCGAGCACTGCCACTGACATCAGCCGTGAAGGAGAGGAGAGAGGAGAGACAGAGCCGAGGAGTCCCATGATTCCCGGAAGACACTGTTATCGGTACAGATAAGCATATTTATTATATAACGCAGACACAGGGGAACTGTAAGAGAAGTCCGGCTAACAGATGCACCAGTGTAAAGAAGGACTTGTATTGCCGCGGACGTGCACAGGCGCGCGCTAAAGCGCGCGCTAATGTGCACGCTAATGTGCACGCTAATATGCGCACGAGCACACAGCACACATATGGGCGCCAAGTAGCT
This sequence comes from Lithobates sylvaticus, assembly GCA_028564925.1. Lineage (NCBI taxonomy): Eukaryota > Metazoa > Chordata > Amphibia > Anura > Ranidae > Lithobates > Lithobates sylvaticus. The sequence continues at coordinate 275,099,738 of CM053027.1, read as the reverse complement.
TATCTAAACTGAGCGCTGACACATGAACTTTGGTGAGTGGTCTTTCAGCTAGTGTTTGTTAACCTGATCTGTTCCAGTTTCCAGTATCTTGACCCGGCTTCATCTGAACCTTGTGTTTGACTCTGCTACTGCCTGATGCTTTTGTACCTTGCTGCCCGTCTGTGTACCGAACCCGGCCTGTGTCCCGTCTCTGCCTCTGCCTTCCGTCTCGGTACCTGCTCTGTCCGGCTGTTGATGACCTCCTGGCTTACATCCCGGCTACGCCTCCATCTGCTGACCCAGCAATACAGAGCTCCGTTCCTCAGAGCCTGCCCAGCGCTCTACAGCCATCTGGTCCCTGTCAAGGTCCGGCCAGCACCGTCCACTACATCGGCCCTCGTGCCACTCTGTGTCCTTCACTCCCTGTCACCACTATCAGGGGTGTCGGACAGGAGGTGCAAGAGAAGCCCTCTCTCCAGCTCGATCTCCACCAGGTACGTGACAGTACCACTCAGCCAGATGTCGGAGATCGAGAGAGGGGCTTCACCTCTGGAGTCGCTCTGCTCGCAACTTACGTCTCTTACCCAGGCAGTCTGTACCCTGCAAAAGAGCTACCAGCGACTAGAGGATCGCATTCAACCCATGGTTCCTACTTTGGCAACTCCCGCACCTGCTACAGCACCTGGCTGCTCCTCATCTGAACAGACTTTTTTCATACCCCTAGAAGCTATGCCTCCACCTGAACCTCAAGTTCCTGTACCAGAGCGATTCACTGGCGACCGGCACAAGTTCCGTACATTTAAGAACTCTTTTGAGCTTTACTTTGCTCTTCAGCCGAGAACCTTCTCACTAGAGACCACCAAGGTGGGATTTGTCATATCCCTACTCCTCGGAGACTCACAGTGTTGGGCTCATCAGCTTCGGAAACAGAACAGCGCAACCTTGGACTCCCTCTCTTTGTTCTTCAAAGCAATGGCTCAGCTTTACCCATGTTACAGGACAGAACACCCGTTTTTCATGGACACCTGCAGCCTTTGACTAGTTAAAGACTCTGTTAACCTCAGCGCCTATTCTGCAGCACCCAGACTCCGCATCTCCTTATGTCCTCGAGGTGGACGCTTCAGAAAATGCTGTGGGAGCCATTCTGTCTCAGCGTCAAGGAACAAAGTCCCTGTAGCACCCCAACGCCTTCTTCTCAAGGAAACTCAGTCCTGCGGTGAAGAATTACGATGTGGGTGACCGAGAATTACTAGCCATAAAAACTGCCCTAGAGGAGTGGCGTTACCTATTAGAAAGAGCAGCACACCCCATTTTGATTTTTACCGACCATAAAAGTCTTGAATATTTTAGAACTGCCAAACGACTGAGGCCATGTCAAGCCAGGTGGGCACTGTTCTTTTCCCGTTTCTCCTTCCATATTACTTTCAGACCGGGGTCCAAGAATGGCAAGCCCGATGCATTATCACGCATGTACCCAGAAGAGGAAGGACATCACCAGACAGACACCATCCTGCCAGACCAAAGTTTTCTGTTGCTACAAGCAGACCTAATCACCCAACTTAAGCAAGCATCCACAAGGGATGTTCTACCACCGGGTATCCATTTCCAGGAACAGGAGGGGCTATTCTTGCATAACCAAAAGGTATTTGTACCCACAAGCTCTCGCACCAAGATCCTCAGCCTGTGCCATGACCACCCCTTGGCGGGATATTTTGGGGTAACCAAGACTGTGGAGCTTGTACAGCGGACCTTCTGGTGGCCTAATCTAAGATCCGATGGTAAGGATTATGTCAGTACCTGTGGGTTCTGCAACAGAAGCAAGACTGATAAAACCAAAGCCTGGGGCCTGTTAAGGCCATTGCCCATTCCCAAGAGACCCTGGGAGATGATCAGTATGGATTTTATCGTCGAGCTTCAACCTTCCGAAAGATTCACCACAATCTTTGTGATCGTGGACAGACTAACTAAAATGGCTCATTTCATCCCCATGTTAGGAACCCCGTCCTCCACAGAGACCGCTTGTACCTTCATCAAGGAAGTGGTGAGACTCCATTGTGTACCCAGCAGTATCACCTCTAACCGGGGGGTACAGTTTACATCGAAGTTCTGGAGAGACCTGTGCAAGATGTTAAAGATCGAGACCTGCTTCTCATCTGCCTATCACCCCCCAGCCGAATGGCCAGACCAAGCGCACAAACCAGACCTTGGAACAGTACCTTTGGTGTTTCTCATCCTTTGCCCAGGATGACTGGGCATCTCTTTTACCCCTGGCGGAATTCGCCTATAATAATGCCATTCACTCGGCCACGGGACAAGCCCCGTTTTTTTGCAAATTACGGGTATTTTCCGGCTTTCCTGCCTGACATCGTGCCTGACTCCTCGGTTCCTGCAGTCCAGGATAGAATAAGTATGCTTCAGTCAAACAACAAAGTATTGCAAGAGGCCATTTCCAAAGCACAACTGGACAAAAAATTTTTTTTGGACAGGAAACGAAGAGGAGATCTTACACTTCAAGTAGGAGACAAGGTCTGGGAATCCACAGCCAACTTAAGACTCTCATGTCCTTCAAAGAAACTCGGGCCTAGATTCATCGGCCCTTTTCCCATCAAAAGGCAGATTAATCCGGCTGCATATGAACTCTCGCTCCCAGAGACCTACAGGATTCATCCCGTCTTCCACGTCTCCCTACTAAAGACCGCAAGGGAAGACCCTTTTCCTGGCCGTGAGTCAGGTCCACCCGCACCCACTATTATCGATGGCAATGAGGAATACGAGGTTATAACAATTGTGGATTGGAAGAGAAGGAACGTGATCCAGTTATTAATTAAGTGGAAGGGCTACGGGCCTGAAGACAACTCTTGGGAACCATAGACCAATCTTCATGCCAAGAAACTGATACAGGCATTTTTCAAAGCTCATCCCGAGAAGAGGTTACAGATGGGCATCCAGAGGTTGCCCATTGAGGGGGGGGGGGGGGGGGCAATGTAAGAGAAGACCGGCTAACAGACGCACCAGTGTGAATAAGGACAAAGGGCTAATGTGCACGCTAATGTGCGCTTATGTGCGTGCTAATATGCACGCTAATATGCGCACTCGCACACAGGTGCGCGCACATGTGCACGTATGGGCGCCAAGTAGCTTATTTAAACTGAGCGCTGACACATGAACTTTGCTGAGTGGTCTTTCAGCTAGTGCTTGTTAACCTGATCTGTTCCAGTATCTTGACCCGGCTTCATCTGAAACTTCTCCTTGACCTCCGCCTGCCTACCTGATCCCGGCTTGTGTTTGACTCTGCTACTGCCTGATGCTTTTGTACCTTGCTGCCTATCTGTGTACCGAACCCGGCCTGTGTCCCATTTCTGCCTCTGCCTTCCGTCTCGGTACCTGCTCTGTCTGGCTGTTGATGACCTCCTGGCTTACGTTCTGGCTACGCCTCCATCTGCTGACCCAGCGATACGGAGCTTCAATCCTCAGAGCCTGCCCAGCGCTCTACAGCCATCTGGTCCCTGTCAAGGTCCGGCCAGCACCGTCCACTACATCGGCCCTCGTGCCACTCTGTGTCCTTCACTCCCTATCACCACTATCAGGGGTGTCGGACAGGAGGTGCAAGAGAAGCCCTCTCTCCAGCTCAATCTCCACCAGGTACATGACAGGAACTTATTGTTATAATACAGAGGGGATGGGAGCTTTTATTATGAAATATTGCTGACACAAGCAGACAGTCAGAGAGGGGAGGGGGGAGAGGATGGAGGAGAGGACACAGGAGACAGATAGCAGGCTGCGGCTGACAGAGACACATACGCTGACCACGATGTCCGGGCTCAGCAGCCCTGATATATCGGAGTCAGCATACAGGGGGAGAGTAGGAGGGTATAGCCAGGCATGATCAGACAGATATTACAGGGGGCCAGATGACAGCACACGCACTGTGCTGTATAACATGCTTTAAGGGAACAGGATCTGTTCTTTTTTTTGGGGGGGTTAACAAACTCTTTAAATTGTAATTTGCTCATTGTGGTTGTACATTGCGTTTAAGACATTCCCGCATCTCGAAGTGGCTTTAATATCATACTTGTATGTACATTGAAAAACAATAAAGATATATTTGTCTCTAAAACAATCTGTCCACTAAAGCCTTTAAAAGATTTTATCATAGGCTGTATAATCACAATAGTGATGAGCCACAGCTTCTTTCCCAAAAAACTGATCTGATCGCTTTCTTTCTGGCATCATCAGAAAGGCCTTTCCTACCTCAGCAAGCTCATTAAACAGGTGGAACCCAATCACAGTGGAGGAGCTGAACATCTCCATCCCCTCTACTAAATCAGGTAAGGCTCCAGGCCCCAACAAGTATTACAAAACTTTTTAAGATGTTCTTTCTCCATACTTCATTAGTGCCTACAACTCCATTCTCAAAGGTCACCTCCCCCTGCTGGATATGCTGAGGGCTCATATAACTCATATCAAAACCAAAAAAGGACCATATGCATTGCAATAATTATAGACCAATTGGCTTGGTTAAGTCTCACCTTGCTCACCCTCAAAAAAAGTAGTGTGGAAAGCAACCTTCCTGACCTGGCACAATACTACAAAGCAGCACATTTGTCCAAGGTACTAACCTGGTGCTCGATGCCACAGTCCGAATCATGGGATGGAATTGAACAGCGTTCCTCTCCAGTGGCCCTATCGGCTCTCTCCTGGGTACCCTTTGTTTGGTGTCACCACTGCAGTTATTCATCAAACCTCTCAAAAAGGACTCTCTCTCTATCCTTCTCCACTAACGCCACTGTTGCTAAATCCTGAATTTCCACCAGGTATGGACAACAGACAACTGTTATGTCTCGATTAGACTGGCAGAATGAGATGTTTACATTACACTACCCAGTGTTGCTGGATGACACTCCATGATATCTGCAACATGCTACAGCCTCCACTCAGCTCATGGGCAGTATACCAATTGCGTAATTTCTTACAATCAATCCCAGACCTGGGACTCTACGCCAAACCAATGACTCCCTTCGAACCACTATTTAAAGAGTGCGAGTTTGTATTCCACCTTTCTTCTATATGCAAACTGTTGAATGCACCTACGGAAGAATTTGAACCTCAATATGTTTCACAATGGACACCTACAAGTGTCACTCACGAAAGCCCAGATGGACAGACTAATTTGATTAGCCCATAAATCTTCAATTACAAACCGCTTCTAAGAACAGGGATACAAATTACTGTCAAGATAGTACAGAGCCCGCCCTGTTATTGTCCTCAAGTTTCCAAGATGTGTTGAAGATGTCACAAAGAGCCGGGCACACTATTACATTTTATTTTGGCAATGCCCTTTGCTGCATCAGTTCTGGATGGGAGTTAAGAATGTAGTTCTGCAATTGATAGCCGTGGACCTTGGTTCAGACCCCCTGGGATACTTGTTACACTTTAATGCAGTGCCTTTGCACCGATAGAAGCATTCACTGACTGTCCATGTGTTGAATGCAGCCAGTGCTTTCATTCCTGATCTCTGAAAAGTGAAAACAGACCTCCCCGCCAACATTAAGTCACTAGTTTACTAGACTAAATAAAAAAGAGATATGGAAAGCCTAACGGGTACGCTATTTAATAGAGAGGACCAATTTAAGGACACCTGGCTGCCATGGTCAGCCTATACCTGCTCTTCACAAAACCCTGACGTTGTCCTCGAAATGGTGGCCATAGTACAGTAATCATTTGGAACTCACCCTTGAATGTTACCATACCTTTTCTTGACAGTATCCTGTTCTCCTTGTGGAGGGGAGTGAAAGCTGAGGGAGAGGAGGACTTTTTCATGCCCCACCCAACACCACCCCTTTCCACCTCCTCCCCTCCTTTTTTATTTTTAGCCCTTCCCAATAACACTGCAGCCTTTCTGATCCCAACTAGTGTCAGGTTTTGTAATTCCTGAGTACACGTCTTTATTGTGTTCCTATTCAATACTGTAAAGTCATTATGCAACCTATACTCCCTTCCTGGAATACATCTTGTAAGTGCACAAGGTATTAAATAGAGAATAAAAAAAACTGTCCAATCAAATAGATGTTCATTTTACAGTTGAATGCGTGTATAGCAGGAGATAACACTCCTAAAGACCACTTTATAATAGATGTCCTTTGCTAGAAAAATAACATATATTTATAAGACTGTCAAGAGTCTCATAGGATTCAAACTTTTTCCAAGGATGCTTTGTTGTTGTATAAACTGTTATAAATAAATGGGGAAAAAAATAGCTTCTACCTAGGTTATATGCAGACATTTTACATTTCCATGAATATACATGCTTTGTTAATAAAAAAATAAAATAAAAACATTAAAACACCTTGAGATTCTTTTGTGAATTTGACAAATTCTTGTCCGTTAAATCAACCATATTGTTTGCTTCATTTTCTTTGGCCAATTTTTCAGAAGCTGCTTTGAGCTCTGCATACTTTAACCTGTTAAGTAAAACAAAATATAAAACAATTACTTAACACAGCATCTACCTCACACTGCTTCCATCCCTTTTTTTTTAGAGTGGGTATTCCCCAGACCCAGCAACTCCAAACCCCTCCACAGGTCTAACATTTACCTGTTCATATTCCAATGAGATTTGTGCTGTGCAGCATTCCAATGAGATTTATACTGCGCAGCCTCTGGGAGCTGCATAGCCTCTCAAAAGAAATACTAGAGGGGATATTCTTCGTTTGAAAATGCGTGGCTGAATCTTCATCATTAAAGCAGACCTTTAGGCTGCATTCACACTTGGAATGATTTGGAATTGTTGGCAGGGTCGATGTGATTCCAAAGCACGGCAAAATGTGTAACGCACATTTGGGTGCCATTGTTCTTAATGGAACTTCAAACGTAGTGTGATTTTTCTGCCATTATCGACTGACAGGATCGCTTGGCAATCATGGCAAAACGGGCATTTAAAAATCATGAAAAGCTGATCATCCAAAAAAGTGCATAAGCTCCTTTTGCGTGGCAAACACACATAGGGTTGCCTATTCAATTGAATGGGCTATCCTATGCGTGACATGCATAATTGCATTATAATTGCACACACAAAATCAAAAGTGGGAACTCTTGTTCCCGTTATGCGATATGTGAATAGGGACTTAACCCCCCCAAACAGAAACATGATGGATGCAACCCTGCATGCCCATCTAAAATGCCATAAAATATATTTATTAAATAAAAAAAATTTGGGGAAGTTTTAATTTTTTTTTTTCTTCTGGGTTTTCCTGAGGCACTGGTGACAAAACCCTGGCCTCAGAGGTGCCCCCTGGAGTCAGGAGCCAGCTCACTAATGGCTCAGACAAACCTTGCCTGCTCTTCCACATTGGATGTGATCTGGGGTAGCTTCTTATTGTTCAGCAATATGTTGTCCAAGATTTAAAGTGGAACTTCACCCAAAAGCGGAAGATCCACTTTTGGACCTCTTCCTTTTTTGGGCACTTTTTTTTTTTTTTTTTTGAGGAAGCAAGTACCTGATTTTCATAGCTACCCACTCCCACTTACATTCAGATCGCCTAGAAGATCCAAGTGGAAGTTGGCCCCTCTCTTTGCCCGCAGCCTTCTGGGACACATCACAGGTCCCAGGAGGCTGTGGGTCCATTCACAATGAGCATCGCAACTCGTGCATGAGCAGTAGGAAGCCAGCTGTGAAGCCGCAAGGAGTCACAGCTGGCTTTCCACACTAGACATGGAGGCACCAGGGACCAGAATACCAGCAAAGAACTTGCCCAGGTGAGGGCAACGCTGGATCCCTGGACAAGTAAGACCCTTTATTAAAACTGAGCCGCTACAATATTTGTCCAGAAAACACAAAAACACCAAACCAGCGCTGTCCCCATAGGCAACACACAAATGTAACAGTCCGGGGGCGGCGGCAGTAAAGCAGCGCTATATTTAGCGCTGCTTTACCGTAGTTTTAGCCGCGGTATTCGGCCGTTAGCGGGGTGGTTTTAACCCCTGCTAGCGGTCGAAAAAGGGTTAAAACCCCCCGCAAAGCAATGCAAAGCGCTTTGCCGGCGGTATTACCGCGGTGTCCCATTGATTTCAATGGGTAGGAGCGGTTTAGGAGCGGTGCATACACCGCTCCTTCACCGCTCCAAAGATGCTGCTAGCAGGACTTTTTTTTACCATCCTGCTAGCGCACCGCTCCAGCTTTCACACTGGAGTTAAAGGACCCGTTTTTTTCAGGCGCATTACAGGCGCTATTTTTAGCGCTGTAGCGCCTGAAAAAACGCTTAGGTGTGAAAGGGGCTTAACAAACATGGATCTGAAAATCGGATGTACAGCAAGGGGGATGTCTCCTCTGCTGGTCTGATAGAATGTGTTGACCAACCCATTCTCAGTTTAGGCCGATATGTATTCTTTTACATATTTTTGGTAAAAAAAAATCGCAATAAGCGTATATTGATTGGTTTGTGGAAAAGTTATAGCGTCTATAAAATAGAGGATAAATTTATGGCATTTTATTATTATTATTAGTAATGGCAGCGATCTGTGATTTTTATTGTGACTGCGACATTATGGCGGACACATCGAACACTATTTTGGGACCATTGTCATTTATACAGCGATCAGTGCTATAAAAATGCACTGATTACTGTATAAATGACACTGGCAGGGAAGGGGTTAAACACTAGGGGCGAGCAAGGAGTTAAGTGCATCCTAGGGAGTGATTCTAACTGTGGGGTGGGTGGGCTACCACTTATATGACAGCAATCACTGCTCCCGATGACAGGGAGCAGTAGATCCCTTTCATGTCACTAAGCAGAACGGGGAAATGCCTTGTTTACATAGGCATCTCCCTGTTCTGCCGCTCCGTGACACGATCGCGGGACACCAGCGAACATCGAGTACACGGGACCCACGGGCACGGTCACGAAGTACGCGGTGGGCACGTGCGCCCACAATGCCGCGTCTTAAAGAGGACGTACCTGTATGCCCATTTGCGTTGCCATGCCACTGTGCAGACGTATATCGTTGTGCACTGGTTGGCAAACGGTTAACCCCTTTCAGACCGGACCATTTTGCTGGCTTAAGACCAGACCACTTTTTGGGATTCGGCACTTCGTCGCTTTAACTGACAATTGCATGGTCGTGCGACGTGGCTCCCAAACAAAATTTACATCCTTTTTTTCCCACAAATAGAGCTTTCTTTTGGTGGTATTTGATTGCCCCTGCGGTTTTTATTTTTTGCGCTATAAACAAAAAAAAAAAAGCCAATTTGGAAAAAAACATTATTTTTTACTTTTTGCTATAATAAATATCCCCCAAAAATATATAAAAAAAAAATAATTTTTTCCTCAGTTTAGGCCGATACGTATTCTTCTACATATTTTTGGGGAAAAAAAAATCTCAATAAGCGATTATTCATTGGTTTGCACAAAAGTTATATCGCTTACAAAATAGGGGATAGTTTTATAGCATTTTTATTAATAATTTTTTTTTTACTAGTAATGGCGGCGATCAGCGATTATTATTGGGACTGCAACATTATGGCGGATACATCGGACATTTTTGACACATTTTTGGGACCATTGTCATTTATACAGCAATCAGTGCTATTTAAATGCAGTGAAGGAGTTAACCAGGGGGTGGCAGTGTAGGGGTTAAGTGTTCCAAGGGGCGTGTTACTAACTGTGGGGGGCGTGGCTGTGTTTTAGTGAACACTGATCTCTGCTCCAATAACAGGGAGCAGAGATCAGGGTCACTAGTTGCTAGGTAGAATGGGGAGATGCTGTTTACTTCCGCATCTCCCCGTTCAGCCTTCCCGTGAGACGATCGTGGGTATGCCCGCGGCGATCGAGTCCGCGACCGGACTCACGGGGGTCCCGACCGGCACGCGCTCGCCCCCGGCGGCGCACACGCGATGGCATGGCGGCAATCTTAAAGGGACATACCTGTATGCCCTTTTGCCTGTCCGTGCCATTCTGCCGACGTACATCATCGTGCGCCGGTCGGGAAGTGGTTAAAGTTTATTAAGAGACACAGTATTCAGTTAATCTGAAACAACTGGTTTATACTATTGCATTCAGGAGGATTTGAACACCAGCAAACATATAAAGCTATCGCCAGCCAGGTATACCCTTTCCCATTCCCAGCATGTTTTATTTTGTAGAAAAGCAGTACTTAGAAGCTGATCAGAAAATCAGGGAGATGTGATCTGCAGAGGTTGTATGGTAAGTACAAAAACATTTTTTTTTAATTGCTTATTAAAAGCTATAGGACACACTAAATCTGAGGCAATTTGAAAGTCCAAAAGCAGTACAACTGAGGGGTGGACAGCAACAGATAACAAAAGATTAACAGGCCCACAAACAGAATAAAAATAAAAACTGGGAGTAGCCTGCAACTTAAGGCACTTCGTGAAGCTCCTTATGCACAAAACTTGCACCACTAGGCCTGAACATCCACCTTGACAGAAAAAGGTGGAACTTTGTCCTTAAAACCATAAGCCTAAATAATGATCTGTCTGAGCCACCAAGAAACGGTGGAGCGAGAAGCTTGTTCCCCTTTACAGGGACCATTAGGACTGACAAGAAGAGAGTCAGCCTTTCTAACAGAAGCATTAGACGAGCGGTAAACCCTCAGAGCATGAACTACATCTAGGCAGTGAAGAAAAATGTCCTGATGTATGGGAGGCAGACAAAAATATGGAAGAAAAACGTATTGGTAGAGGCCAAAATTACCTTGGGATGGAAGGAGGGTCTACTACTCTCAGATACTCATCTTACAGCAGTGATGGCAACAAAGAAGGCAACCTTGTGATAAAGAGTGAAAAGGGTGAATATCCCTAACAGGTTCAAAAAGGGCCTCTGAATAGCCAACAGAATCAAACTGAGATCCCATAGGGTCACAGTAGGTTGTACAGGAGGTACCCCACAAGAGACACCCTGCACAACTATCTTGACAAAAGAATGGGGCCAAATGTTGATTTGGGACTAATGGCTTAAAGGTCAGGATTTGTTTCATGAGGTATTTCCTGGAGTGAAACATTCCTGCATGCACCAGAGGAAGTAAGCCTTCCATGTCCAATGGTAGCCCTTACGAGAGTTAGATTTCCTAGCTTTTAAAAGTATGGGAATTACTGACTCAGAGAGACCCTTGTCTTTCAAGACCTGGGCTTGTATACCCAAGCACTTAAATTGGGGGGCATATAAAGCAGGATGGTAGACCGGTCCTTGGGATAGATGATCCAATAGATCTGGAAGAGCCCACTGGATGTCTGCCAGAAGTTTCATCAGAAAGGAGCATCAGACCAAAATTGGGTGAAAGAGTCCAAGATAATTTTAATTGTTGGTAAAAAGTCATATAAAAACAGTCAATCCAATTAGGGGGGCAACACTAATACTGCTTCATCAGGGTTCAACTCAGGATAAAACTTGGATGGATGGAGAAAACAGTGGTTTCACAGATCTATATTGGAACTTGTATCTAAACTGGGGTAAGAAAATCTGGCGAACGTTCGTCTGATTTTCTCAATGTTTCCCAGCAAATCAGAACCAATAAACGAAAATTTGTACGAAAATTTGGAATCGGCTATCGAAAGTTGTGTACACACTATACGAAAATTGTACGAAAATTATTTGGACGAAAATGTTCGCCTGATTTTCTTATAGTGTGTACGAGCCTTTATTTTTATAAATTTAAAGGAGTATTTAAATGCTTATTATAGTTGCATTTAACATATATCTTTCTCTGTCAATTTATAGTTAATTTATAACTTGGGTAAATGGGAGTTTTATACCACAAAGTAGCATTTTTAGTGTATCTCAGGGTTCATTCTTCAACACATTTCATGAATAATTAGCTTTATTTTTTACTTCACTTTCACTGATAAACACCACACTCACTCATTTGTGCTTATATCCATCTTCAGTTCTTCAGTTTGTCTAGACAGATTATCTATATCCACAGCTGAAGCATTTATTTGCATTTTTAGAACATCAATTTCTTCCTAGAAGAACAGATCAGAAAATTAAAGGGGTTGTAAAGGAGATTTTTTTTTTTTTAAATAACAAACATACTTACCTCCACTGTGCAGCTCGTTTTGCAGAGTGGCCCCAAACATGGTCTTCTGGGGTCCCTCGGCGGCTGTCTCGGCTCCCCCCCCGCAAGTACTGCTCACCTTAATGTGAGCTCCCTCACATGGTGTGGAGTACTTGCGGGCGCGCTCCCGTGATACAACCGGTGGCTATAGTCGCTCGCTGTATTGCTCAGCCCAGCCCCCCGGCGCGCTGTGTCATTGGATGTGATTGACAGCAGTGTGAGACAATGGCTACGCTGCTTTCAATCCATCCACTCTAGCCAATCAACGGCCAGGGTGAGCGGCGAAGAGGATGTCGGGGGTGAGCGCGGGACTTTCGAGGGGTCAGGTAAGTAAAACTGGAGGCTGGTGGGGGGGGCGGTATTGTCAGATGTTTTTTCACCTTAATGCATAGAATGCATTAAGGTGAAAAAACTTTTACCTTTACAACCCCTTTAAACAAAATAAATTCAATCTCATTCTTGACCTTGCAACGGAACACCACATGATTATTTTTTAGCAGACTAAATGTAACAGAAATGCATGCTGATGCTGCATGAAAAAGTATACTCACAACAGACTTGATCCCTAAGAAGCAATATACAAGAGAATCTGCTGAGGTTCTATGTTGCCCATCACAAATGCATAGGGGTGTGTGCCTATATACTTTATACTCCCAAAACTAGGGTTGCACCGATGCCGATACTAGTACCAGTATCTGTGCCAATACAGAGCATTTGCACGAGTACTTGTACTCATGCAAATGCTCCGATGCTTGACCCAAAATCTGAGCAGCCAGGGATGATCGATGTGGCGGTGGGGAGAGTTACAATCACTGATCTCCCTGTGTAGATTTCAATAAAGCAGCTGACAGCCGCTTCTCCTCCTCTCTCCTCCACCCGTAGCTTTCAGCTGCTTTATTGAAATCTATACAGGGAGATTGGTGCTTGTAACTCGCCTAACCGATCATCCCTGACTGTCCCCTGTGTCCTCCTCCATGCTCTTCCAGTCCCCCTCCGTGTCCTCCATGCTCTTCCAGTCCCCCTTGGTGTCCTCCGTGCTCTTCCAGTCCCCCTTGGTGTCCTCTGTGCTCTTCCAGCCCCCCTCCGTGCTCCTCCGCTCCCCCCTGTCCCGGATTTGTCAGGATGGAGAGCGGAGGAAGAAGCTGGGAAATCTGTCATTTACAGGCTCCTTCCTTTTCTGAATGGAAAGAATCAGTGATCACTGACTGTCTATTCATAACTGAGCATTGTAAACTGTGTTTATGATGTCTCCATTTATGAATGGAGAGGAGCATCTGTCTACTGTTTATTCATTTCCAGTGGAGCTGTGGCTTCTGAGAAAGGGACTGGGTAATCTGTTTTATTATTCCCTTTCTCTGCAACAAAGGGGAGATATCAGGGATCGGTTTAGACCCCTGATATCTCACTAAAGCCCCCTCCCCCCCAACAGGGCTGATTAAAAAAAATAATAATAATAATAATAAAAAATAAAAGAAATGTAATACATATTTAAAAGTTAAAATTGTAAAAAAAAAATAAAAAAAAAAAAAACACTGACACATCCAAAAGAAAGCATTGTAAAAAGAAAACTAAAAATAAATAAATTGTAAAAAATTAAATTGTAAAAAAAATAAAAAATAAAAATAAAAAACTACTGCCACAGTCCACACATCATCGGTGCTGCATATTAGTGCCACTGTCAAATTACACTAAAAAAAGTATTGGTTAAATAGTATCGGTACTTGTACTCTTAAAAAAGTGGTATCGGTGCAACCCTACCCAAAAACCACACGATTTCAAAATCAGCCACAAAAGGCAACTACTGTTCTTTAACTGTTTCTATATTTAGAGTAAATACATATATTTTGTTTTGGTGAATGCAGATATCAAGAAAAAGGTCTGAATAGAATTAACTATATTATAAACAATTATTTTTTGCAAAACCTCTCACTAAATTGTCCAAAATTGCACAGCAAAGATATAAAGAATAACATAATATTTTCTTACTTCTTTGCTTTTAATTGTCTCCGTGAACTGGTTGTGAACATCTTGTAAATCACCAACCAACTTCTTTAAGTCAATATTTTCTGTTGACACATTATGAAACTGGACCTATAATAAAACAAAAAAAAACAATTACCTTGACACAATACACAATGAAAACAAATAGAAAATGTGATTAATTATATTGTATCTCTAGCAAAAACTTTTTTTATTTTTTCCTTCAAATTTGGATAGTGTAAGGAACAGTAAGAACCACTGTCAGTTTCTGTTTGTTCCTGTAACAGGAAGAGAGGGGAAATCTTGCATGTAGACAGACAGCTAAAACAAGCTTTCTAGTCTCCCCCCAGCCTATTAAAAAAAACATGTTGGCATTATTCCTTTGTAATGCAGGAACCTCACCTTAGGACTGGAAAGCTGCAATATATGACATTTGTAAGTTTAGATACACTTTAAATAAATCATTACACACTAATGTACCTGAAGATTTTCCAGACTGACAGTTAGATCTTGTTCGTTCTTCACCAATATTTGATTTTCTGACTTCTCTTTGGATAACTGATTTTCCAACTCTTTATGAACTTGCAAGGTTTCATCCTAATGGATTTAAATATAGTTACACTAAATCTTACAGTCAAGCACAGATAAACATTTACAGTGCTTATAAAAAGTATTCACCCACTGCAAATATTCATGATTTTTTGTTATAAAATACAATGTAATAAATCATTTTAGATTTGCCGTAATTGTGTTGTTTTACATGAGCGACAGAAACAGACTAAAGCCCCATACACACGCTCGGATTATCCGAGGACCAGGTCCGTCGGATCATGTCCGTCGTACTTTGTCCGATGTTGGTGTTGCGTACACACGGTCGGACTTTGTTGTCGAAAAATCCGATCATTCTGAACGTGGTGACGTTTGTTGCGTACAACGGGACTACGTAGAGGCTAGTAGCCAATAGCTTTGGTCTTGTAATGTGATCTGAGCATGCGTGGCACTTTATCCGTCGGAATTCGATACACACGATCGGAATTGGTGTGATCGGACTTTGTTGTCGAAAAATCTATCCAGCAGGAGATAGAACTTTGTCCATCGGACAATCCGATGGAAACTGTCCGATGGTGCCTACACACGGTCGGAATTTCCGACAACATTGACTGATAGGACAGAATCCATCGGAAAATCCGACCGTGTGTATGGGGCTTTAAAGTGGAACTTTGGTCAGAAAATGAAGTGATGCTAGATCACTTCAGGCTTGCCCCTTTTGCAGATATGTAAAACATTAAAAATAAGTGTCTTGAAATCCGGTAATATACTGTTTCACCCTGCTCTGCACATGATCAGTCGCTCTCCATTTAAGGCATTTTTAGGCACTGCCAAGCTTGTAGAGGCCGATCTGCTGACAGTCCTAAAGCGTAATAAAACACTCAACACATTTTTTTTAAACTTTATAATCGTTATTGTAAATTTTTTCCCATTAAAATACTTAACATACAAAACAGCTCTTATCCCCTCATTTAATATACCAGGATACAAAGTGATGAGAGATAGACATACTCGCAATACATTTTTCAGTTATTTGTTCTATACCAAATCCATCTTCCTCCCATAAACTTCCCATTCAAAACCTCCACATCTACCCTCACAACACCCCCTATCACACCATTCACTTCCTTTCTGTTCCATCTCTTTCCCCACTATCCCAATACCCGCTCTCAATCTCCCTCCCCTCCGTATTCCACACTTTTTGCCCTCATTCACACTACTCTACCATTCCTATATGTCACCTCTTATTTTTATTGCATTCATTCACTGCCCCTTTTCTTTTTCCTTTATCATGGGTATCATTTATCCCCGCCCTCTCTTAAAACCTTCTTATCCTTCTTCCTCTATTCAAATGGTTCATGACTATTAGTGTCTTCCACCTCACTCTAAAAAGGGTGACCTTCTACCTCACACCAGAGTTTCCAGATCTCTTCATATTTCTTTAAACAGCCTTGTCTGACATATACAGACTTTTCCTTCCAAACTGTCTTGTTAATGCCTCGCTCCCATTCTTTACAGCATGGGGGTAAGACCGATTGCCACCTTTGTGCTATCAGTTTCCTCACCTGAAATAAACACCCGAGGATTGCGATCTGCGTGCATCCGGGGTTTCCCTTCCCATCTACCAAGCCCAGTACACAAAACCTTAAATCCGGATTTGGAGGTCCTCCGAATACCTGATACCTCCCTCCATTTCCCAGAATAGCTTCGGACACTTCCAAAACATGTGGATTAAATCGCCTTCCATTTCCCCACATCTTGGACAGCTAGCGTCTGATGTACAGCCAAATGAAAAAAGTTGTTGAGGAGTATAATATGTTCTATATAGCAGAAATAGATGTGACATCTTTTGAGAGGGGGAAAGTGAGACAAGGGGGCTCAATTCAAGGATTTCTACTCCATTGCTCTTACGATACAGTTCCTATGTCTTGTTCCCATCTCCTCCTTGGTGGGGCCCCTATCCCGTTCCAGGCTCCCCTTAAGTATAGGTGGATATAAGCTCGAAATAAGGCCTTTTGGGGTGGTTGCATTAATTACCTTCTGGAGCAAAGCAATCTTGCACCATTCAAACGCCCTCTCTAAACTGCGCCTCTAGAGCATGCCTGACCCGTAGGTACCTGAAAAAGGATTTATTCAATATTGTATATTGTTCCCTCAATTCCTGTAAAGAGTATCATTCTTGTAAATCTGGCATAATGAACTTTATTCCGCACCTTTCCAATTCCTTAATTGTCCCCATCTTCTTGATTTCGCCGAAGTTTCTACTCTCCCATAGGGGAGTATACTCTGCAAGTCCCTTATACCCTATCAATGTCTTCACTGTCTCCCATATTTTAACCATTAGACTTAGGCAGGCCATACATGGGTTGAATTTCAAAATAATTTTCTTTCAAAAATCTTATCTAAGAATTTCCGTTCGTATTTCGCACCAATAGTGGGCTGCAGCAACAGCCGATTTCCGTGCGGCAATCAAATTCGAGTCATCGAACATGTTGGAAATTTTTTGAAAAACAAGTTTTTCCAATCAATGATAAGAGAATCGTGCGTGACATGTAATCAAAAAAGAAATGCACATGTGCAAGAGAAGAACATTCCCGGAAAGAAAAGAAGATTCCTAGCCACAAAAATTCTTGTGCAAGAGAAGAACATTCCCGGCAGGAAAAGAAGATTCCTAGCCACAAAAATTATTTTCTGTAGCAACATTAGGTGAAATTGAAGGCTTGGCTGGCCGAATTTCGAAATCAATGGTGGCACCATCGGATCACAAAACACACAAATTTTCAGATTTTCAAAAGAAAATTCTTTCGAAATTCAACCATATATGGCCAGCCTTAGTGTGGGGAGCCTAGAGGGAAGCGAGCCCGCCTCTATAGCTTCTACCATTAATCCATGTGGGGTGTTTTGTAGCAACATTTCCCTCCCTACATATCCCCCTTTTGATCCACTACACCCTCCTATATGCTGTAATTGTGCCACGAGGAAGTAACTCTGAGGGTTTGGAAGTGCAACCCCTCCTTCCTGACTTTGTAATTGTAAGGAATGCAGATGGATTCTTGCTAGGCCACCTTTCCAAATGAATTCTCTGAAAATAACGTCTAACGTTTGGAACCACTTTTTATATACCCACACTGGGGAGTTATGCAATGCATACAAAAGCTGTGGCAATGTTATTTATGATATACTGTTTAGGGTCTCTTGTAATATTAATTCTCAAGTATTTCATTTTGTCCACTATTTGAATTTGAGCAACCTCCTCGGGCAAGGGACCATCCAGGGGATCTATTGGTAACAAAGCGGATTTTTCCTAGTTTATAGTGATTCCGGAAAATTGGCCAAAATTTGTTATTATTTCCATTGCCTTTTACAAAGAAGCCTGCATATCTCCTAGAAATAATAAAAGGTCATCCACGTATAATGCCACTTTTTCTTCCACTATTCCCCTTTTAAATCCTATTACCTTTGGGGAAAACCTAAGAGCCACCGCGATAGGTTTGACTGCGTGGACGAAAAGCAGGGGGGGCATAGGGCACCCCTGTATAGCATTTTTATCCAATTTATAAACCCCGGGCTGAATCGGAACTCGGCCAGGACCCTCCACAGGTATCGCCACTCAAGGCTGTCAACAGCCTTAGCGGCATTCAAAGAAAAATAGCCCTTGATCCATCCCCATCAGCCGGGATCTGTAAATTCAAGTACACACATCTTATATTTATGCTAGTGGATCTTCCAGGTATAAATCCCGACTGATCGGGGGTGGACAAGTTTCTGGATGACCATAGTTAATCTGGTCGCCAAGACCTTCGCCAGGATTTTAACATCCGTGCTCAGTGGGTCTATATGAGGATGTATTAAGTGGATCCTTACCTTCTTTATGTATCATGATTATAGTAGATTCCATCATGGATGTAGGGAGCTCCCCCTCCATCGCTGACCAAATTGAGACCCCCAACCGCTCGGTGTCTGTAGTGTCTGTAGGTCTCTGCTGGGAGGCCGTCAGGACCAGGAGACTTCTGACCTGCCATCTCCCTTGTAGCCCGCTGCAATTCCTCTAGTGTTATTGGTAGGTCCAGTTCATCTCTATCAGTTTCAGAGAGGGACGGTATCGTTAAGCCCCTAAAGAAAGCATCCACTTCCTCCCCCATTTCCTGTTGCTGGGAGCTATATAAATGCTCATAGTATTCTTTTATTTATCTACAATTTCTGGAGTATATGAAGAAACCCTTCCCTCCCCTATACTAATTGTGGAAACCATAGATGAGGGTGAGTTTGTCTTGACCAGATGGGCCAACATTCACCTCATGCTTTCCCCCTCCCCAAAGGTGTTCTTCCTCTGAAAAAGTTGTTTATTCTCTGCTTTCCTAATCATTAGTGTACTGTAAATCTGTTGTTCATTTGCCCAAACCCTAAGAGATTCAGGGTTTGGATTATTCACATATTGTTCTTCCACCCTTTCTCCGGCTGCCCTTTAAGTGTTCCACAAAGGGAGGCCTTCAAGGTGTCCCAGATTACCCCTGCTGGGGCGGTTCCTCTATTCAAATCAGTAAACTCTCTTAAGGCTGTTAACACCTCCTCTGCGTCACCCATTATTTCCATCCAAAAAGGGCTTATTTTCCACTCCCCAGGTCAAGAACTCTCCCTCACCTCTATTGATACTGTCACCGGGGAGTGGTTCAAAAGAACTCTTGGCATGTAACTTACATTTTTTATCACCTGCAGTGTCTCCTTGTTCCCCAGAACCATATCAATTCTAGAAAGAGTGTAGTGTGTCCTGAAAATACTTTTGGACCGCCGGATTCTGCGCTCTCCATATATCTATTAGTCCGGCCTCTCTTAAAAATAGGGACAATCGGTCGTCAACTGTAATACCCATCTGTATCCCATGGGGAAACCTATCCACCTTCCAGTCCAAAACCGTGTTGAAATCACCCATGACAATAATTTAGTTTCAATGTAGGGCCCAATAAATTCGGTCTGTTCAAGGATCTTAACAAATTCATTTGTTCGCTTAAATTGAAGCGACATTATGCTAAGAATGACAACATGATCCAAAGCAGGGACAAACCACCACCTGAAGGGGGCAACGACTCAATATCAACCCTTTCTCAGGATGACATTTTGCACATTCTTGAAGATCTTTGGGCAGAAGGAAGCATAGTGAGTCAAACACAGGAACCCTTTTTGGACCCTGAGGTTAGACACACTACCTTCAGACCACCTTCCACATTCAATCCCACACAATCCAAAGGTCCACACATAGAGACATTCTATCAGGCGGTATATAGAGACTTTGTGCAGCTGTGTGACACTTCGTTTAGACAGAGTTCTACCAATTTAAGTGCACCCGAGCGTTCAGCCCTTAAAGACCTTACCAGTAATAAGGATATTATTGTAAAGCAGGCGGACAAAGGGAGTAGCCTGGTGGTGCAAAACAAATCAGACTACCTTAGGGAGACCCATTGGATATTGGATGATAACAATACCTATTTAAAACTTCGTTCTGATCCTCTTCCTGGCTATCAGTCGGAACTTGTCAAGTTAGCTGAAACTGTTTGGAAGGAGGTGATACTTAACAAAAAAGAGAAATGCTTTTTGTTACCAGCAATTCCCAGCACCCCCTATTTTTACCACCTTCCGAAGGTGCGTAAAGCCCTAATCGATCCTCCGGGCAGACCAATTGTGGCTTGCCCCAACAGCTTCACCAGTGGTTTATCGGTCTATATAGATTTTCTGCTCCAACCCATAATCTGTCAACTGTCATCCTATAGTAGGTATTCGAGCCATGTCATTGAAGTTTTGAAAGAATACTCCAATATTTTCTCACGAAGAACGGACAGATGAACTCCCTACAATCCAAGTTCGTTTTAAATAGTATAGAATTTTTAAATATTGACAACATCTTGCTCATTTGGAGTGGTGGCCAGGACCTGTTCTCTTTTTTTGTTACCCACTGTAACACCAATGCCCTGGGACTTTCCTTCACACATGTTTTGGATCCCACAGAGTTGATGTTTTTGGATATGGTTCTGTCCCATGACCAGCACAACATCATTACCTGTAATCATACTAAACCAACTAGCGGTAACTCCTACCTACACTATGACAGTTGTCATCACCCGACCTGGAAAAACAACATCCCCAATGGGCAGTTTCATAGACTAAGGAGAAATTGCACAAGGGTCAAAGATTACAATCTACAAGGTGAACATATGCAAAAAAAGTTCATAGAAAAGGGTTACCCCAACGACCTAGTCTGAGATGCTTTTCTTTCCCACATTCACAAATCACCAAAAAACAAAAGTAAAGACAATCACACTAAGGACTTGGGTAACACTGTTAGATTTGCTTCTACATTCAATACTAAATATAGGACCATTTCGAAAATCATTCATAAACACTTTAATATTTTAAAATTGGACCAACATTTGTCCCCTTGTTTACCTCCATACCACAAATTACATTTAGAAAAGCACTCACCATAAAAAACATCATTGCCCCTAGCAAGTTGGGAACACCCCACAGTAGACCCCTTTCTGACATTAGGACATTTTTTGATAAAAGAACAGGAATTTTTCAATGCTGCAAAAGAGGCTGTCTTACATGTCAATTTATCACTCATGGATGCTCTAAGATTGTCACAAATAAGGTTATCTCTTCCTCAATCAAGCAGTTTATTACTTGCTCTACAGAATTAGTTGTTTACGTTCTGCGGTCCATGTAATTTACTATATGTTGGTCGTACTATACGTACCCTCAGTACGAGAGTGGGCGAACATCTTAGATTTATCAATAATGGCTTTGACAAGCATAGCAACAAGGTACCCTAACCGAGAACAAAAAGTTTTCTCTCCTTTGTAAGAGAGAAAGCTTCTGGATCTATATGATGGGTTCTCTCACGCTGGGGGGCGTCAATGAGGAACTGGAAATTCAAAGCCTCATGTGATGCCCCTCATGCCCATTTTAGTACATTATAGACCAATACAGCAAATACTGGATGAGCCACACATATGAGTATAATGACTCGTTGATAGTTTTTTCCAATTGCATATGGGCTCATCTTCTTTCATACAGGTACACCTTTCAGTATGTTGCCTCTTTTTTTAATTTATTCCAATACTATAGATTTTAAAGTTTATGATATGCCTTTCTTATATTTTCATTTGTATTTATTTTTATGTTTGAATTGCCCTGTTTGTGATTCAGTTCTGCATGCGCCTGTCTGTCCCCTTCCATTGTGGTACCGCTTGCGTGCATGAGCACATGCATGGTTCTTCATAAAATATATATATGAATAATTTTTGCTTGCTATTTTTATTTATTTATTTTTATTCATTTTTTTTAATTGATTTATTATTTATCATTTATTATTTAAATAATTCTTTATTCATCTTTTATTTCAGTTTTTAATTTATAATTTTTTTAGGGTATTTATTTTAATCAATCTGTTACACATAATTTTATACATTTTTACTACTTTCTTTCACTGAGCATAAACAGGAGCTGTATGTGTATGTCATATAACTATCTACAGCCTCTGTTAACATATGCCATGGGCTTGTGAGGACGAGGGGTTAACATCACTCTGTAGGTTTTTTCCCCTCCCTCTCCTTAGCCTGACCTCTTTAAATTTCCTTGTTGTTGTTGCCTCCGTAGCTTTGACAAAGCGCAGGTGTGCAAAACATGTCAGCTACAGCAACTCTTCAGCTTTCGTTCCACCTTCACTGACCAGGTTCCTGTTCCCGGAGGAGCGCTGACATCACACACGTCCTCGCGCATGCCCAGTTCCATCTGACACTTCCGTCTCTCTTGGCTCGGCTCCACTGCAGTGATGGACACCCACACACCACCAGAGTTAGACGCCATGCTTCGGGATCATAGAGGTGAGCTTAGACAACCGCTGTGCCCGGCGGGAGTTCCTTCCGCTTTCCATCTGCACACCCATCGATCCTGTGTCAGCAGGCGGAGTTTTCTGTTACCCCACGCTTTCAGATTGGAGCCAGATTGTCCTACATACACCTTAGGATGACTTCTTTCCATCAATGAACAGCAAACCTCCCGAGAGCAGTTAACCCCTCTTTTTCAAGATGATATGATATGGTGGTACCGTTTTTAAAATTTTCTTTGTATAGTTATAATTTTTTCTACTGCTGTCCACACTAACATATATATCCCTATGGACATTGCTGGGCTTTAACCACTTAACCACTGGGCACTTAAACCCCTTCCTAACCTGACCAATTTTCAGCTTTCGGTGCTCTTACACTTTGAATGACAATTACTCAGTCATGCAACACTGTACCCAAATTCATTTTTGTCCTTTTTTTCCACACAAATAGAGCTTTCTTTTGGTGGTATTTAATCACTGCTGGGTTTTTTATTTTTTGCGCTATAAATCAAAAAAGACTGAAAATTCGGTAAAAAAATTCTTTGTTTCTATTAAAATGTATTGGCGAGCATTGGCAGAGTATTGGCAGATTATTGGCGAGTGTTGCAGAGTATTGGCAGAGTATTGCACAGTATTGGCAGAGTACTGCACAGTATTGCAGTGTTGGCAGAGTGTTGCACTGTTATTGAGCAGCGCAGTGGGCACTACACATCCAGCCCACAGCGCTGCTGACATCTCTCCCCCTCTCCGCTTCTCCCCTCTCACTGTACCGATCGGTACAGAGAGGGGAGGGAGGAACCGGCGTCATGATAGGACGCCGGTTTGTTTACATGTGATCGCTCCATCATTTGATAGAGCGATCACGTGGTAAACGGCCGCTATCAGCGTGCGTTTACCGTGATCCGTGATGCGCCGGGTCCTCCAGACTCGGCAGTCACGGATGTTCCCGAGTGCGGACGTCCACCCAGAAAAAGCCGACCGCGCTGTAGCCGTCTTTCGGCTATGGCCCGGTCGGCATGTGGTTAATTCAAGTGCAATAATAAAAAATTTTAATTGAATCAAATGTGTATACAATTTAATATATTATACATATATGGACATATATATATATATTTTATTTTTTTTTACTTTTTCCCATAGAGCGCTGTATATACTGTTTTCCATTTTCCAGTGGTCGGCAGCCGCACTGGGTGTCAATTTTATTCAAATACACCCTCCTATTTACTATCAGGTTTAAGCACTTGGTGCTTGTTAATAGGCTCAACATGCCTCAGAAATTTCCTTGGGATGTCTACTTTCCAAAATGGGGTTTGGGGCGGGGGGTTGTACTGCCCTGCCATTTTAGAACCTCAAGAAATGATAGGCAGTCATAAAATTCCAGAATATGTACCCTAGTTTGTAGACGCTATAATGTTTGCGCAAACCAATAAATATACGCTTATTGACATTTTTTTTTACCAAAGACGTGGCTGAATACATTTTGGCCTGAATGTATGACTAAAATTTAGTTTACTAGATTTTTTTTATAATAAAAAGTAGAAAATATATTTTTTTTTCAAAATAAATTTCCGTTTATATCGCAAAAAAATAAAAATCGCAAAAAAGAAAGCTCTATTTGTGGGAAAAAAAGGAGCGCGGTGTCAAATTGTAAAAAGTGCTCTGTTAATTGAGCAGTCAAATCTTCCGGGGCTGAAGTCGTTAAAGGCAGTGTATATTTATGCATTTATTCTGTTATTTTATTGTAATTAATATACAGTAAATCACTTTACGGAAATCTGATTTAACTAGCTTTTTTTTATTAGTGTACAAAATGGTATTTTTGTACTTAACCATTTCAGCTCTGGCAGGTTTAACCACCATTTTTTGTGCAAAAAAAGAAAAAGACCAACAATTTTGAAAAAAAAATTAAAAATATTTCTTACTTTCTGCTATAAAACATATCCAATGAAAAAAAATGTAAAAAAAAATCGAATTTCTTCATCAATTTGAGGTGAAAGGCAACTGCTTTGGGCAGGAAGAAAGTTCTAGCATTAGCTGTCAGTTCAGACAATCGCCTTGCAAAGGGAATCACTACAAAGTATACCTGTACTACTTTATAGTGAAAGTAGATAAAGAAGGGTCTCTATTTGGTTCAACAGCAGTTTTTGAAACACAGAGAGAAGCAGATTCAGATCCCACAGAGTCACAGGGGAATGAATGGGGGTAGATACAAAGAGACCACTTGTACAAAAGTTTTAATGTTTTCGCTGCCAGGTCCATACGTCTTATGGACTTGACAAACTACGAAACTGTTTTTTTTTTTTTTTAATTTTCGGTCTTTTTTTGGAGAAAAATGTAAAACCCAGTAGTGATTAAATACCACCAAAAGAAAGCTATATTTGTGTAATAAAAAAAGTTAAAAATGTCATATGGGTACAGTGTTGCATGGCCGCGCAATTGTCATTCAAAAGGCCCGTACACACGATCAGACTTTTTGACAACCAACATGCAAATTAGCTGTTTTGGACCAACATCCGACCGTGTGTACGCTCCATCGGACCAACTTTTTCCAGGTTTCATCGGACTTTTGTTGGCTGTGCGAACGGACCAACTTTCTGCCAACAAAAGTCCGATGGACCAAAGTCCGACCGTGTGTACACAAAACCAACGGACTTTTGTACAAACCAATGCAGAACCAATGCCAAAGATCAGACAACAATACAGAAGTTGACCAAAGGTGGCGGTAAAGAGCAGAAAAACCAAGTGATTTGGTGAAAGTTGGCTGAAAAAGTCCTGCCGTGTGTATGCAATACCAACTTGGGGCCAACGCCCTTTGGACAAAAATCCACGGGAAAGTTGGTCCACGGTCCGATCGTGTGTATGAGGCTAAAGAGTGACAGCGCTGAAAGCTGAAAATTGGCCTGGGCAGGAAGGGGGTTCAAGTGCCCAGTAAGAAAGTGGTTAATCCATTTTGGAATAGGGCTGTAACACAACAAAATGTGGAAAAGGTGATGTGCTGTGAATACTTTCTGGATGCACTGTACATGTCACATACATACACACTGCATACACATACAGCACATACACACAGAATACACATACAACACACACAATCACTTACCTCTCTGCTGACACAATTAGTTCCTCATGTCCAGCTGGTGGAAACCTGATGGAGGCAGCCATCAGAAATTCTTGGGCCCCGTACACACTGAGCCCCCCCCCCCCCCCCCCAATCATGTATATATGTCACCCCCACCCCTCCCCCCCCCCACACACACCTGTATATATATCAGCCCCCCACCTGTATATATGCCAGCCCCGCTCACACCTGTTTATATGTCATCCCCCCCTCACACCTGTGTGTGTGTGTGTGTGTGTGTGTGTGTGTGTGTGTGTGTGTGTGTGTATATATATATATATATATACACACACACACACACACACAGTATCTCACAAAAGTGAGTACACCCCTCACATTTTTGTAAATATTTTATTATATCTTTTCATGTGACAACACTGAAGAAATGACACTTTGCTACAATGTAAAGTAGTGAGTGTACAGCTTGTATAACAGTGTAAATTTGCTGTCCCCTCAAAATAACTCAACACACAGCCATTAGTGAATAAACCGCTGGCAACATAAGTTAGTAATCCCCTAAGTGAAAATGTCCAAATTGGGCCAATATTGTCAATATTTTGTGTGGCCACCATTATTTTCCAGCACTGCCTTAACCCTCTTGGGCATGGAGTTTACCAGAGCTTCAAAGGTTTCCACTGGAGTCCTTTTCCCCTCCTCCATGACGACATCACGGAGCTGGTGAATGTTTGAGACCTTGCGCTCCTCCACCTTCCGTTTGAGGATGCCCCATAGATGCTCAATAGGGTTTAGGTCTGGAGACATGCTTGGCCAGTCCATCAACTTTCCCCTCAGCTTCTTTAGCAAGGCCATCTTAGAGGTGTGTTTGGGGTCGCTATCGTTACCTGTTAAACCGCTGTAATAATGGTCTTGGCCAGTATGCTGCAGCTCAGTTTCAGGGTCTTGCCAATCTTCATAGCCCATCTTTATGTAGAGCAACAATTATTTTATTCAGATCCCAAAAGAGTTCTTTGCCATGAGGTGCCATGTTGAATCACCAGTGAAAAGTATGACAGAGTGAGAGCGATAACACCAAACTTAACACACCTGCTCCCCATTCACACCTGAGACCTTGTAACACTAACGAGTCACATGACATCGGGGAGGGAAAATGGCTAATTGGGCCCAATTGGACATTTTCACTTAGGGGTGTACTCAATTTTGTTTCCAGTGGTTTAGACATTAATGGCTGTGTGTTGAGATATTTTGAGGGGACAGCAAATTTACATTGTTACACAAGCTGTACACTCACTACTTTACATTGTAGCAAAGTGTCATTTCTTCAGTGTTGTCACATGAAAAGATATAATAAAATATTTACAAAAATGTGAGGGGTGTACTCACTTTTGTGAGATACTGTATATATATGTCACCCCCCCCCCCCCCTCACACCTGTATATATGTCAGCCCCCCCACTACTGAATATATGTCAGCCCACCTCACACCTGTATATATGTCAGCCCCACCCTCCCCCCACACCTGTATATATGCCAGCCCACCTCACATCTGTGTATATGTCAGCCCCCCCACCACCCCACCTGTATATATGTCAACCCCCCAAACCTGTATATATGTCAGCCCCACCCCACCTGTATATATATGTCAGCCCCACACATACACAAATCTGTAAACACACAAGCCTCCTCCCTAAAAACAAACAGCCCCCCTCCCTTTCCTTCATGGCCCCTATTTGTAAAGGAAATCTTCCTACTTAGTCCCAGCTCGTTTTTACAAAGCTGACATGTTGCTGACACAGGGGAACACAATACAGGCAGCTCACACGAGGGATGCACATGCACATAGTAGCCAGAGGTGGCAGTAAAGAGCTCAATGTCTGAGCTGAATGACACAGAGAGCAGCAGAAGCTGCAAAATCATTCTATAGTGCACAACACTGCTCCCCTTCAACCGTCCAGCCCTCTTCTGGCCCGGGCCACTCGGGCCCCTTACAGTTATGTCGGCTGTACCCCACTGATGGCGGCCCTGAAGGCAGCTCACCCCCTACCTCCACCACTTTGCCCCCACAAACAGCTCTTCTCTGTCTTTGTGGCAAGCACAGCTCCTCCTCCTCTCCCTCTACCCTCTGCATAGCAGACACATCTCCTCTTCCGCATTGCCTTCCCTTCTCATCTTGGATGAGGCAAAGCTCCTCTAACCATTCCTCTCCTTTCTAACCCTCTAGTGACAGGGCACAGTGTACGTGACTCAGAGAAATGACGTTGAACATGCTGCAATCTATTTACATCTCCAGAAGAGGAATGTAGGAGATAGGAGCTAAAAAAAAATGGTAATGACCTGGCAACTGGAGCTAAATTCCCGTATTGCTGGGTCATTTCTGGCAAGTTACCAGTTATGCAAATGTAGTATTCTTCTTCTAAATTCATGACTACTGAGGTACCCAGAGACTGGAATTTACTACTGTAAGAAATAAGTTCCAATGTGAATTTATATTGTGGATATTTAACCACTTCAGCCCCGGACCAATTGTCAGCTTAAGGACCAGAGATCTTTTTTTAATTTCGCACTGCACTGCTTTAACTGGTAATTGCGTGGTCATGCAATGTTGTAACCAAACGAAATTTGCGTCCTTTTCTTCCCACAAATAGAGCTTTCTTTTGATGGTATTTGATTGCCTCTGCGATTTTTATTTTTTGCGATATAAACGGAAAAAGACTGGAAATTTTGAAAAAAATATATATTTTTCTACTTTTTGTTATAAGAAAAATCTAATAAACTCAATTTTAGTCAAACATTTGGGCCAAAATGTATTCAGCCACGTTTTTAGTAAAAAAAATGCCAATAAGCGTATATTTATTGGTTTGCGCAAAAGTTATAGCGTCTACAAACTAGAGTACATTTTCTGGAATTTACTTCGCTTTTAATTTATGACTGCCTATCTCATTTCTTGAGGTGCTAAAATGGCAGGGAAGTACAAAACCCCCCCAAATGACCCCATTTTGGAAAGTAGACACCACAAGCTATTTGCTGAGAGGCATGTTGAGCCCATTGAATATTTTTTTTTTTTAGTCCCAAGTGATTGAAAAAAGACAAAAAAAAATAAAAAATTCTAAAAGTTGTCACTAAATGATATATTGCTCACACATGCCATGGTTATATGTGGAATTGCACCCCAAAATAAATTTTGCTGCTTCTCCTGAGTATGGGGATACCACATGTGTGGGACTTTTTGGGAGCCTAGCCACGTACGGGGCCCCGAAAACCAAGCACCACCTTTAGGATTTCTAAGGGTGCAAATTTTTGATTTCACTCCTCACTACCTATCACAGTTTCGAAGGCCATAAAATGACAAAATAGCACAAAACCCCCCCAAATGACCCCATTTTGGAAAGTAGACACCCCAAGCTATTTGTTGAGAGGCATGGTGAGTATTTTACAGCTCTCATTTGTCTTTGAAAATGAAGAAAGTAAAGGAAAAAAATATTTTTTTCTTTTTTCAATTTTCAAAACTTTGTGACAAATAGCGAGATCTGCAAAATACTCACCATAACTCTCAGCAAATAGCTTGGGGTGTCTACTTTCCAAAATGGGGTCATTTGGGGGGGGGTTTGTGCCATCTGGGCATTCCATGGCCTCCGAAACTGTGATTGGCAGTGAGGAGTGAAATAAAAAAATTACACCCTTAGAAAGCCTGAAGGCGGTGCTTGGTTTTTGGGGTCCCGTACGCAGCTAGGCTCCCAAAAAGTCCCACACATGTGGTATCCCCGTACTCAGGAGAAGCAACAGAATGTATTTTGGGGTGTATTTCCACATATGCCCATGACATGTTTGAGCAATATATCATTTAGTGACAACATTTTGTAAAAAAAAAATATATATATATATTTTTTTTTCATTATTCAATCTCTTGGGACAAAAAAAAAAAAATATTTAATGGGCTCAACATTGCTCTCAGCAAATAGCTTGGGGTGTCTACTTTCCAAAATGGGGTCATTTGGGGGGGGTTTGAACTGTCCTCGCATTTTATGCACAACATTTAGAAGCTTATGTCACACATCACCCACTCTTCTAACCACTTGAAGACAAAGCGATGTCCGCCGGGCACCCGCGATTGCCCGTGAAAACAGCGGGACCGTGGAGCTGTGTGTGTAAACACACAGCTCCACATCCTGTCACTGGAGAGGAGACCGATGGTGTGTTCCCAGAACAGAGGAACACCGATCTGTCTCCTCCCCTTGTGAGTCCCCTCCCCCCACAGTTAGAATCACTTGCAGGGAACATATATTAACCCCTGTAGCGCCCCCTAGTGTTAACCCCTTCCCCGCCGGTCACATTTACACAGTAATCAGTGCAATTTTATAGCAACGATCGCTGTGTAAATGTGAATGGTCCCAAAAATGTGTCAAAAGTGTCCGAAGTGTCCGCCGCAAAGTCGCAGTCACGAAAAAAAATCGCACATGGCCGCCATTACTAGTAAAAAATAATATTTTGTAAACGCTATAACTTTTGCGCAAACCAATCAATAAACGATTATTGCGATTTTTTTTACCAAAAATATGGAGAAGAATACATATCGGCCTAAACTGAGTAAAAAATTTTGTTTTTTTTTTTTTTCAAAAAAATTTGATATTTGTTATAGCAAAAAGTAAAAAATATTGTGTTTTTTTCAAAATTGTCGCCCTTCTTTTGTTTATGGCACAAAAAATAAAAACCGCAGAGGTGATCAAATACCACCAAAAGAAAGCTCTATTTGTGGGAAAAAAAGGACGTCAATTTTGTTTGGGTGGAACGTCGCACGACCGTGAAATTGTCAGTTAAAGAGACGCAGTGCCGAATCGCAAAAAGTGCTCTGGTAAGGAAGGGGGTAAAATCGCCCGGTGCTGAAGCGGTTAATGGCACTCTTACTCTACTGAAACGGGAACACAGAAGAGCAGAAAGAGCCTGGAGAAGAAACACCACAAAGGAAAATCACAAACTACAGAATACTCACCAAGAGATATCATAAAGCAATTTTCACAGCAAAAAAAGAACATGTCTCAAACACCCTCTCAAAAGCTTTAAACCGACCACGGGAACTTTTCAAACTAGTCGCCCAGACTATGAACCCCACCTGCCTTGAGCCCCTAGGAAACGAAACTCAAGAATACTGCAACGAGTTATCCAATTTTTTCATCAACAAAATAGACAACATTCAGAAAATAATTCAACAAAAAAACAACAACAACCAATTCTACTCAACCCATCCCAGGTAAGGAATTTTACATCCACAGCGCACAAGCACCACATTTTTCGCTTACCACGATCACCACAGATGAAACCAAAAATTTTATCAAAAGCCTCTGAGACAGTACATCGCCAAACGACATCATCCCCACAAAACTCTTGAAAGAATGCTCCGACATTCTGGCCCACGCTATTACACACCTAGTAAATCAGTCATTCAAAGAAGGATTGGTTCCTAACTCCCTCAAGCAAGGCATCATCAAACCACTGCTAAAGAAACCCAACCTCGACCCCAAAGATCCAAACAATCGCAGAGCGGTAACAAGCCTGAACACCATTTCCAAGATCATGGAGAAAGCAGTAGTACAACAGCTTCAACTTCACCTGGACACACACAAGCTCCTGGACCCACTACAATCTGGCTTCCGCCCAGGCCATGGCACAGAAATGGCACTTCTGAAAATATGGGATGACGCCCTAGAAGCAGCGGATGATGGAGAATCGTGTCTTCTGGTACTGCTGGATCTTAGTGTGGCGTTCGACACAGTGGACCACAACACTCTTCTCAGCCACCTCAAGGAAGTGGCAGGAGTTACAGATGTAGATCTTTCATGGTTCGCTTCCTTCTTAGGAAACCGGTCACAGACAGTGAAACTAGGAGCCTTCACTTCAGAAACCCGGGCAATTACTTATGGAGTCCCTCAAGGATCACCACTGTCACCAGTACTGTTCAACATTTACATCCGGCCACTCTTCAAAATTATTAGCAAATCGGATCTATGCTACCACTCATACGCGGACGACACTCAACTGTATTTCCGGATCACCGGACAAAAAGACCAGTACCAGGAACTAGGAAAATGTCTCACATTGATAGATGACTGGATGACCACTAGCTCCCTCAAACTAAATGGATCAAAAACAGAACTACTGCTTCTGCAATGCGCTACCAAACAACATCCGCTTGGAAGAAAACCATCAGGCTTTCAGGAAAAAACTCAAGACCCACCTCTTCTAAATATGGCATCACAACAAGAGCAGACAAGCGCCTTGAGGCGATTCAATTCGCATTTGCAGCGCTATACAAATTCATTCATTCATTCATTTGTCTGAATTTCTCAATTTCTGTTCCTCCTCAGTAAACTGTTCAGTAAGCTGTTCTGGCTGACTAAACACCGCTCGAATGATGGTGTGAAGTTTACTGAGGAGAAACAGGAAGTGAGAAATTCAGACAAAGAAAAAAAACATTTAGAAGGGAAATCGAAGGAAAAGGTAAGTGAACCAACAATGCACAAGCTTAAAGGAACCTATTTAGAAAATAAAAAACTAACCTTTACAACCCCTTTCATGAAATTATAATCCAATTCTTATTGCTATATACTTACCAAATCACATCTAAGTTGTTTATTTTCATTCTTAGCATTCTCATTTGCCTTTGTAATTTCCTCTAAAAATAAATCAAAATTGATAAAACATAAAAATTTTCAACATTGTTATTAAGAATAACCAGATAACAGCAACGCATCACAAGAACAATGGGAGTTATAAAGTCGTAACCATTTATTGTACATAGGGAGGTCTAGTTGAAGCTACAAAGACAAACCTCAGGTTACATGAGTATCTCATGAAACAATGTTGCCTGGCTATCACAAAGTTCTTTAAAATAACTATTGTTTTGTGTTGTGTAACATTGTGTTCTAACAGCTCTCTTTGCTTTATCTCAGCGTCTACAGTTAGCACAATCAGAAGAGGCAGAAGAATGAGGGCCACCCCATCTATAGAGCTAAGGAGGTGATTTCCTATTAGGATTGTATATCTGTGTTTTATTTATATATTTAAAAAAAACAAAAACATTCTATACTTTCTTCTAGTTGCCACCCATTTGACCAGATGTACACACATGGATCATAACTACGGTTGAGCGAACCCGAACTATAAAGCTCGGGTCCGTACCGGACTTTTGGGTGTCCGGGTCCCGGACCCGAACTATTGGCTGTATGTTCGGGTCCGGTGTTCGGCGATGTATTGGCGCCTTTTACAAGCTGCAGGGCAGCCAATCGACGCTAGTTTCACTAGTGTGTCTTTAGAAGCCATCACAGCCATGCCTACTAATGGCATGGCTGTGATTGGGCAGTGCTGCAAGTGACCCAGTCTCTATATATAGTACAGACACACAGCACACAGCGTCACTCTGCTATAGACAGGTTCCTGTGCTGCTAAGAGAGGATTTTAGGAGTTAGTCTGATAAAGTCAGTCAGTCCACATTCCTTAACTTCTTGCTGACCGCCCACTGTCAAAAGACGGCGGAGCGGTGCAGCTCTTGTGGCAGGCCGCCGTCATATGACAGCGCTACCATTTTGGCCACTAGGGGGCGCGCACGCGCGTCCCCACCGCGTCGCTGGGGACCCGATGCACGTGCCCAGCGGCCGCAATGTCTGCCGGGCACCCGCGATTGCCCAGTAACTGAGCAGGACGTGGATCTGTGTATGTAAACACACAGATCCACGTCCTGTCACTGGAGAGGAGACCGATGGTGTGTCCCTTGTACATAGGGACACCGATCGGTCCCCTCCCCCCACAGTTAGAATCAGTAAGATAGAGAACATATTAACCCCTGCAGCGCCCCCTAGTGTTAACCCCTTCCCTGCCAGTCACATTTATACAGTAATCAATGCATTTTTATAGCACGGATCGCTGTATAAATGTGAATGGTCCCAAAAATGTGTCAAAAGTGTCCAATATGTCCGCCGCAATGTCGCAGTCACGATAAAAATCGCAGATCGCCGCCATTACTAGTAAAAAAAAAAATAATAATAAAAATGTCATAAATCGAGGCCCTATTTTGTAGACGCTATAACTTTTGCGCAAACCAATCAATATACGCTTATTGCGATTTTTTTTAACAAAAATATGTAGAAGAATACGTATCGGCCTAAACTGAGGAAAAAATTTGTTAAAAAAAAATTAAAAAATTGGATATTTATTATAATAAAAAGTAAAAAATATTATGTTTTTTTAAACTTGTCCCTCTTCTTTTGTTTATAGCGCAAGAAATAAAAACCGCAGAGGTGAGCAAATATCACCAAAATAAAGCTCTATCTGTGGGGGAAAAAATGATGAAAATTTTATTTGGGTACAGCGTTGCATGACCGCGCAATTGTCATTCAAAATGCGACAGCGCTGAAAGCTGAAAAATGGCTTGGTCAGGAAGGAGGTGTTCGTGCCTGGTAGGCAAGTGGTAAAATTTTCTTCAAATTTGTTGTATCAGTGAGCGATCTACATAGCTAGAGTAGACTAGAGAGTGGCTTTTTTTAAGGAAAAGAAAGAGGCAGAGAGAATTATTCAAGAGATTCCTAAATCAATTGTACCCTGGCTGGGGTGCAGTGCACAGTCTTTTAACAGTGCCATGAGGCCAGTGCCAGACAAAATATAATTTTTACCTGCAAGCTCAGTGCAGCATCACTGCACTGCATATTTTAGTAAGAGATACACCATACTCTGTGTGTATTCTGCTATTGGAAAAACATTGCAAAAAAATTAAATTTTGCTGTGATTTTCTTTTTTTTTTTTTTCAATAGCATTTTCTGCATGTTCATACACGCTTTAGACACTGTACGTGTATTCTGCTATTGACATAAAATAAAATATTTCAGTGCTTTGTGCAGGAGTGTGACATACAATCGATCGATATTTCTTCTATTGTATTGTCCCAAAAAAAAAATTGTAGTGACATTTTTTTTTCCCAATAGCATTTTCTGCATGTTCATACACGCTTTAGACACTGTACGTGTATTCTGCTATTGACAAAAAATTAAATATTTCAGTTCTTTTTGCAGGAGTGTGACATACAACCGATCGATATTTCTTCTATTGTATTGTCCCCAAAAAAAATTGTAGTGACATTTTTTTTTTCCAATAGCATTTTCTGCAGTTTAGCAGTTTTTGAGATACACGCTTTACATACTGTGGGTGTATTCTGCTATTGCAAAAACACCCATTTAGGGCGAGGCCCGGGTCGTGGTGCTGCTGGTGGCGCTCCTGTTGCAGGGAGAGGACGTGGTCGATCTGTGCCAGCTACACGCGCTAGTGAAACACCTTCCTCAGGTGCGAGTAGGTGACAGAGCCTGCAGCGGTATTTCGGCGCGCCTAATGAGGCTGTAAGTATGTTGAGGCCAGGACAAGTACAGGCGATAGTAGATTGGGTTGCTGACAGTGCCTCCGGTTCCTTCACATTGTCTCCCACCCAGTCTCCTGATGAAAGTTCAGAGTTGGCACCTGCAGCCGATGTCCATCAGTCTTTCACCTCACCCCCTTGCAAATCAGCCAATCAGTCTGAGCCCCAAATCATGCAGCAGTCTCTTCTGCTTTTTGATGACTCTGTTAGCAGGGTTTCCCAGGGCCATCCACCTAGCCCTGCCCCAGAAGTGGAAGAGATTGTGTGCACCGATGCCCAACCACTTATGTTTCATGATGAGTACATGGGAGGACCATCGCACCACGTCTCGGATGATGACGAAACACAGGTGCCAACTGCTGCTGCTTTCGCCATTGTGCAGACCGACAAGGGCAGGGGTGAAGACTGGGTGGAAGATGATGTGGAGGATGATGAAGTCCTTGACCCCACATGGAATCAACGTCATGCAGGTGACCAGTGTAGTTCGGAGGAAGAGGCGGTGGTCGCACAGAGCCACCAGCACAGCAGAAGAGGGAGCAGGGTGCAAAAGCGGAGCGTCCGTCCCCTAGACAGTACATCTGCTACTGCCCAACGCAGCAAGGGACCGAGCACACCAAAGCCAGGTCCAAGGAGTTCCCTAGCGTGGCAGTTCTTCAGACAATGTGCTGATGACAAGACACGAGTGGTTTGCACGCTGTGCGATCAGAGCCTGAAGCGAGGCATAAACGTTCTCAACCTGAGCACAACCTGCATGACCAGGCATCTAAGTGCAAAGCACGAGATGCAGTGGAGTAGACCTCAAAACCCAAGAAAGGTCTCTGGCTCCTCCTGCTACCTCTTCTGCTGCAGTCTCGGCCTCTTCATCCACCTCTGTAGTGACAGTGACACCTGCCAACCCGCAAACAGAGGATCTGCCAGCAACACTACCACCTGGGTCACCAACCATCTCCACAATGTCTCATGGAAGCGTTCAGCTCTCTATTTCCCAAACACTGGAGCGGAAGAGGAAGTACCCCCCTAGCCCTGAATGCCAGAATTTCAAAATTCCTCGCCTTTGAAATGCTGTCATTCCGTCTGGTGGAGACGCAGAGTTTTAAAAGGCTGATGTCATTAGCTGTCCCACAGTACGTCGTGACCACCTGCCACTACTTTTCCAGACGAGCTATCCCTTCCCTGCACAACCAAGTGGGGGACAAAATCAGGTGTGCACTGCGCAACGCCATCTGCGGCAAGGTCCACCTAACTACGGATGCGTGGACTAGTAAGCACGGTCAGGGACGTTATATCTCCCTAACAGCACACTGGGTAAATGTAGTGGCGGCTGGGCCTGAGGCGGATAGCAGTTTGGCGCATGTCCTTCCACCACCGAGGATTGCAGGGCACTTCAGTTTACCTCCTGTTGCTAACTCCTCCTACTCCGCCTCCTCATCCTCTACCGCCTCCTCATCCGGTCAGCGTAACACCTTCACCACCAACTTCAGCACAGCCAGGGCTAAACGACAGCCACACCGCGCAGGAGTTGTGGAGGGACATGGAACAACAGACCGATGAGTGGTTGGTGGCAGTGAGCCTCAAGCCCGGCCTGGTGGTGTGCGATAATGGGCGAAATCTCGTAGCAGCTCTGGGCCTAGGCGGTTTGACGCACATCCCTTGCCTGGCGCATGTGCTGAACTTGGTGGTCCAGAGGTTCCTTAAGAATTACCCCGATATGCCAGAGCTGCTGCAGAAAGTGCGGGCCATCTGTGCTCACTTTCGGCGTTCTCACCCTGCTGCTGCTCGCCTGTCAGCGCTGCAGCGTAACTTTGGCCTTCCCGCTCACCGTCTCATATGTGACGTGCCCACAAGGTGGAACTCCACCTTGCACATGCTTGCCAGACTGTGCGAGCAGCAGCAGGCGATAGTGGAGTGTCAGCTGCAGCACACACGCGTGAGTCGCTCTGCGGAACAGCACCACTTCACTGCCAATAACTGGGCCTCAATGCGAGACCTGTGTGCCTTGTTGCATTGTTTCGAGTACTCCACCAACATGGCCAGTGCCGATGACGCCGTTCTCAGCGTTACTACCCCAGTTCTATGCCTCCTTGAAAAAACTCTTCAGGCGATGATGGAAGAGGATATGGCACAGGAGGAGGAGGAGGAAGAGGGTTCATTTCCAAGGCTTTCAGGGCAGTCATTTACAAGTGGCTACGAGGGTGGGTTCCTGCACCAACAAGCGCCAGGGACACAATTGTCCGGCAGCAAGGGCACAGCTCTGGAGGATGAGGAGTAAATGGAGGAGGAGGAACCATGTTCACAGCAGGGTGGCACCCAGACCAGCTCATGTCCATGACTGGTGCATGGCTGGGGGGATACAGAGGACACAGACGATACACCTCCCACAGAGGACAGCTTTTCCTTGACTCTGGGCAGCCTGGCACACATGAGCAATTACATGCTGCAGTGTCTCTGCAACGACCGCCGAGTTGCCCACATTTTAACTGGTGCTGATTATTGGGTGGCCACCCTGCTGGATCCCCGTTACAAGGACAACGTGCCGTCCTTAATTACCTCACTGGAGCGTGATCGTAAGATGCGCGAGTACAAGAGTACGCAGGGAGACGCGCTGCTGGTGGCATTCCCACTTGGCAGCGGGGGTACGGTGGAAGCACAAGGCAAAGGCAGAGAAGGAGGAAGAGGTCGCCAACGCAGCCGGGGCACCGCCAGCACCTCGGAAGGCAGGGTTAGCATGACCGAAAAGTGGAAAAGCTTTGTCAGCATGCCACAACAACCAGCACCACCAGCTGAGATGGAACGTCTTGGCAGGAGGCAGCATTTCACCAACATGGTGGAGCAGTATGTGTGCACACGCCTACACGTACTGAATGATGGGTCTGCCCCCTTCAACTTCTGGGTCTCCAAATTGGACACATGGCCTGAGCTTGCCCTTTAAGCCTTGGAGGTGCTGGCCTGCCCTGCAGCCAGTGTATTATCTGAACGTGTATTTAGCACGGCAGGGGGCGTTATCACAGACAAGCGCAGCTGCCTGTCCAGAGCCAATGTGGACAAGCTCACGTTCATTAAAATGAACCAGGCATGGATCCCACAGGACTTGTCTGTACCTTGTGCAGAATAGACACGTATACCGGTGTTCTGACAAAAACTGTCTGGCCATCGGCTAGTGTCCGGCCACTTACTGTGCAGGCGCAGTGCTTGAGCAGTACGGAGGACAAGGAGATTCACAAAATCTCTAAAGATGAACGTCGCCTGAGCAGTGAGTGCAGGTTCAAACCCCACCATCCAAGTGGACATACAGTAGCACATAGTAACAGGGCCCCTCACGGGCTCGCTTGGCTAGGCTTCAACCTCGGATGATGTGGCTTGAACCTGGAGTCACCGCGCATCGTCTTCGGAGAGTTTCAAAATCCCCTTGTCCTACGTACTGAGCAAGCGCAGTACAGGGCGGACACTTTGCGACGGGGGACAGAATTCGACACATCATTCACCACTAGCCTTACCCAGCCATTGTTGTATTTTTGAACCAGTGTTGGCTACCTCGTCCTCCTCCACCGCCGCTTCCACCTACACCGCCACATCCACCGCCACCTCAACCTCCTACTCCATATGGACCTCGTCCTCCTAGGTCAAGATTATAATTTTTTCAGTTTTTTAATTTCCAAGTATTTTATTTTCCCACTATCTTATCCATTAAATTGAATAATTTTTTCCAGAAAGTGCGTATTCTGGGGTATTCCCACCATATGTGCGGCATCGTTCTGTTGAGTTTCTGAGGTTCTTAATGACTTCCTGTACCTCTTCTGCTGAGAAGGGGGCCTCCAGCATATTATTTTAAGTTATTTCCCTATCCACATTTGTTTGCAGAGCACTTGCCATGCTCTTAACAACATTTTGTTGCCATTTGCAGCCCTCTAGCCCTTTCCATTACTTTTTTACAGCCATTTTAGTCTTCAAAAGTTCGGGTCCCCATTGACTTCAATGGGGTTCGGAGTCAAGTTCGGTCCCGAACCCGGACTTTTTTCCGAAGTTCGGCCGAACCCGCCGAACCCGAACATCCAGGTGTCCGCTCAACTCTAATCATAACATATGCTTAGTGTTCATTAACTACTTGCCGCCCATACTATAGCTGAAAGACGGCTACAGCGCGAGCCCTAATTGCGGGAAGGCATCCGTGGACGTTCTCCCGAGCAATCGCTGTCTGTGTATCCCTGTGGGACGCGCACGACGTGCTCTGTGTTCACGGAGTCTATGAGACTCGGCTGAACACAGATCAAAGGGGTCGATCCTGGCCCCTTACCACGTGATCAGCTGTCAGCCAATAATGACTGATAACGTGATGTAAACAGAAGCTCGGTTATCAGTATTTTTTTTTTCGCGAGGGGTGGGGGGGAATCCGATCCCCGGCTTCTGTCAGAGGGACATCAGTCCCTCACACAGAAAGCCGTTGCTGCATTTTCTGTGCCCACCAGTGTCAGCAGCCAGTGCCCACTGTGCCACCCACCAATACCCCCTATCAGTGCCCACAGTGCCACCCATCAATGCCCTCCAGTGCTGCCAATCAATGCCCATCAGTGCCACAGATCAGTGCTGCCTATCAGTGTCACCTACCAGTGCCCATCAGTGATCATCAGTGCCACCTACCAGTGCCGCTTATCAGTGCCACCTATCAGTGCCACCCATCTGTGCCCATTAGTGCTTATCAGTGCCCATTAGTGCCGCCTTATCAGTGCCTACCAGTGCCCATCAGTGCTGCATATCAGTGCCCCCTATCAGTGCCCATCAGTGCCGCCTCATCAGCACACATCAATAAAGGAGAAAAATTACCTGTTTTCAAAATTTTATAACAAACTATGAAACAGTTTCGTTTTTTTTTTTTTCAAAATTTAGCAAAAAATAAAAAACCCAGCAGCAATTACATACCACCAAAAGAAAGCTCTATCTGTGTGAAAAAATTAAATAAAAATGTAATTTGTGTACACTGTAGCATGACCGTTTTGTCATTCAAAGCGCAAAAATTGACCTGGGCAGAAAGGGGGTTTAAGTGCCCAGCAAGCAAGTGGTTAACCACTTAACCACTTTCAGACCGGACCAATTTGCAGCCAAAGGACCAGGCCCCTTTTTGCGATTCTGCACTGCGTCGCTTTAACTGACAATTGCGCGTTCGTGCGACGTGGCTCCCAATCAAAATTGACG
The DNA here is from genome assembly GCA_028564925.1 of Lithobates sylvaticus. Lineage (NCBI taxonomy): Eukaryota > Metazoa > Chordata > Amphibia > Anura > Ranidae > Lithobates > Lithobates sylvaticus. The sequence goes on along the minus strand of CM053027.1, from coordinate 275,059,623 downwards.
TCCTTTTTTTCCCACAAATAGAGCTTTCTTTTGGTGGTATTTGATCGCCCCTGCGTTTTTTTTTTTTTTCTATAAACCAAAAAGAGTGACAATTTTGAAAAAAAAACGCATTGTTTTTTATTTTTTGCTATAATAAATACCCCCCAAAAATATATAAAAAAACATTTTTTTTCCTCAGTTTAGGCCAATACGTATTCTTCTACATATTTTTGGTAAAAAAAAAATCACAATAAGCGATTATTGATTGGTTTGCGCAGAAGTTATAGCGTTTACAAGATAGGGGATAGTTTTATAGCATTTTTATTAATAATTTTTTTTTATTAGTAATGGTGGCGATCAGCGATTTTTATTGTGACTGCGACATTATGGCGGACACATCGGACATTTTTGGGACCATTGTCATTTATACAGCAATCAATGCTATTTAAATGCATTGATTCCTGTGTAAATGACACTGGCAGTGAAGGGGTTAACCACTAGGTGGCAGTGTAGGGGTTAAGTGTGCCCAGAGGTGTGTTTCTTACTGTGGGGGGGCGTGGCTGTCAGCTAGTGAATGCTGATCTCTGCTCCAATCACAGGGAGCAGAGATCGGCGTTACTAGTTGCTAGGCAGAACGGGGAGATGCTGTTTATTTCCACATCTCCCCGTTCAGCCTTCCCGTGAGATGATTGCGGTGTCCCCGCGGCTGGCCTCATGGGGGTCCCGACCGGCGCGAGCCCGATGGCACGGCGGCATCTTAAAGGGGATGTACATGTACGCCCTTATGCCTGTCCGTGCCATTCTGTCGACGTATATCATGCGCCGGTCAGCAAGCGGTTAAAGACCAGGCCTCTTTTTCAGACTCAGTGTTTACAAGTTAAAAACAAGTTTTTTGCTAGAAAATTACTTAGAACCCCCAAACATTATACCTTTTTTTTTTTTCTAACACCCTAGTGAATAAAATGGCAGTCATCACTTTTTGTCACACCGTATTTGCGCAGTGGTGTTACAAGCGCACTTTTTTTGGAAAAAAATCACTTTTTTGAATAAAAAAATAAGACAACAGTAAAGTTAGCCCAATTTTTTTTATATTGTGAAAGATAATGTTACGCTGAGTAAATTGATACCCAACATGTCATGCTTCAAAATTGTGCCCGCTCGTGGAATGGCGTCAAACATTTACCCTTAAAAATGCATGTTTTGAGTTACAGAGGAGGTCTAGGGCTAGAATTATTGCTCTCGCTTAAGCAATTGTGGTGATACCTCACATGTGTGGTTTGACCACAGTTTTCATATGCGGGCGCTACTCACATATGCTTTCGCTTCTGCGCGCGAGCTCATCGGGACGGGGCGCTTTAAAAAAAATCTTTAAACAATAAATAAAATTTGGGTAATGTAAACATCCCTTGTAATAGAAAAAATCATGACAGGTCCTCTTAAATATGAGATCTGGGGTCAAAAAGTCCTCAGATCTCATATTTGGACTTAAATGCAATATAAAAAAAAAATTTGGTAATTTGAAAAAAATTACGACAAAAAAATGGCCCTTTAAGATGTATGGGTGGAAGTGACGTTATCACGTCGCTTCCGCCCTGCTATGGTATGGAGATGGGTGAGCCATCTCCCCCTCACTCGTCTCCATACTTAGCCAGGGACAGGTCCCGATCGCCTCCGCCGCTGCCGACGGCTCCGGTAAGTGGCAGAGGGCGTGGGAGAGCGACAGGAGGGGGGGTGGCCCCTCTCCCGCCGCCAACAGTGATCTTGCGGTGAATCTGCTGCAGAGACCACCATTATCGTAAACAGAACCGTGGCATGACTGTTTAGATGTTGAATTTTAAAAGCTGCAGCAAGCGTGCTGATCTCACAGGTTTGCTAATCAGACAGAAGTTTGCTGCTTTTAAAATTCAACATCTAAACAGCCAGACGGAATTCTAAGTACTGTATTTCACTATATAAACCTAGTTTACTCTTAAAAATAAGTGTAAAATGCAGAACTCCGGTGGGTGTAACAAGATGTCCACTTACCCCCTTCTCAGTGTATCCTTACTGTGGAGGAGTGTGGGGTGTAGCAAGATGGTGGCAACGAAACGTCACTTCCGTTACACATTCTGACGGGTCACCTAATCTGATAAAACACCCTGATTACCAGCCCAGGTCCCCCCTGCGAGGAGATGGTGCTGATCGGCACTCCTTACCACAGACTCTGTCAGTGTGAAGCGAGGAGAGCCGATTCACGACACTTCCTTGTTTACATGTGGCCAGCAGAGATCAGGATCATGCCGTGTCCTAGCAGCACGGCGGACCGCTGTCATATGACGTCCACCCAGAACGAGAGCCATACCGCCCCTCCGTCATTTGCGGCGGCAACTGGTTAAAAAACACTTATGCGGCGTACACACGGTCAGAATTTCCGATGGAAACAGTCCGATGTGAGCTTTTTATCGGATTTTCCGACCGTGTGTATGCCCAATGGTCTTTTTCTGTCGGAATTTCCGACGGACTTTGAATTGAGAACCTGTTCTCAATTTTTCCGACGGAAAACCTTTCTATCGGATTTTCCGATCTTGTGTATGCAATTCCGACATGCAAAATTCCGACGCATGCTCGGAAACAATTGGACGCATGCTCGGAAGCATTAAACTTCCCTTTTATAGTGCTGTCGAACGTGTTTTATGCCGCTGTGTTATTGACCGTCGGAATTTGGTGAGATCGTGTGTAGGCAACACAGCTTGAGCGGAATTCCGTCGGAAAAACCGTCAGAGTTTTTTCCAATGAGAATTCCGATCGTGTGTGTGCGGCATTAGGCTGCATGTACACTGCTGCTGGTAAACGGATGTTTAGGAGCAGTTGGGTGTTTTTTTTCAGCTGCCCCTGAACTCTCCTCTATGTTATCTTATCAGTACATGTACACAGGGTCGTTTCTAGGCAGTTTAGAAGCATTTTTTGGAAAGCAAAAAAAATGCGTTCAGGATGCATATTCAGAGGCATTTGAAACACCAAACGCCTGTAACAGCTTGTAAATGCGGTAACTCGCATTTAGCCGCGTTTCGTTTACAGTCGTTTTTAATTTTTTACTATTGGGGGGGGGGGGGGGGGGGGTGCGGCTAAACACGGCATTTAAACGTGACAAAATTTACATTTTTAAAAGTCGGTTACTATCTGTCAAGTTAAATCGTTCAGGAGAGGTTGTAAAACGTCCGTGTACAATAAGCCATACCATAGTAGGGAAGCCTGTCTCCTGCCAACATGCTGTAGAGAAGAACACTTACTCCCATTGTGGCAACAGTGTTCTCTCTGTAGTGGTTTAACACAGCCCCTTGCTCAGTCAGACCTACAGCTCTGCAATCACAAAGGTCAAGCTCCCTGCTGATTTGAGATTTCTAGCTGTGAGTCAGCAAGTGGCTTATCAGAATGTTACAGAACGATTACTGCTACAGGTTCTGCATGCTAGCAGGGGACAATTCTTTTCCACTCAGGACGTGGCTGTTTCCCAAAGCATATAAATTGTATGAACTGTTATGCCCTGTACACACAATAGAATTTTCCGACAACAAAATCCATGTTTTTTTCCCGACGGATGTTGGCTCAAACTTGTCTTGCATACACACGGTAACACAAATCTTGTCAGACATTCCGAACGTCAAGAACGCGGTGACGTATGTCATTAACGTCTTCAGCGGCGGTAACACGTACGGCTTTGACAAAATGCGTATGGCTTTGATACGCACATCACGTGAACTAGGGCTAGTGGGTGGAATGCCGCGGGAGCGCATGCCGCACACCCACAGCTCCTTGTGCTATCCATCACATAGAGCTGCTTCTCTAGGAGAAGCACCCATGGTATATGGACTTTGCTCTTGGTTTGTTTGTTTTTATTTTTATTGCTTGTTTGATTTTTAAATAAATTAACTTTCTTGGATACTACACCATGGGAGCCAATTTTTATTTTTTTATTTTTCATGGGGAATATTATTGCATATATTTGCCATTGATTGGACATCCAAAAGCTTCTTGAGGAACTGTGGATGCTGGAACCTGAGACCATTGGCCTAGACTGCAGGGGTTATAGGAGCTGGTGAGTGGGGACCCATGAGGGGGAGCATGCAAGTCACCTGTCAAGTAGTGTGAGCACCAAAAGTCACCTGCAACAACCTATTAATAGCACGAAAAATTACTCATATCGGAATGGATGAACATATGTGTTTTTAGCAACTGGTGTGATTTTTGTGTTTTTTTGCTTTTGGTTTGTTTTTTTGATGCAATTTTTTCGCATTTTTTGGTATTCCTGCACAGGACTGTGGAACAATATTTATTGTGAAACATCCACATGTATACTAGTCATTTGACAATTTACAAATACTTGTTAGGTTTATTGTGTACACATGGGAGTTCACCTATGAACCATTTTTGGATTTATGTCATAATCACTCTTGCATTTTTCGTTTATGTTATGGTATATCTATTTTGGGATATCACATAGTTGATTTCACTATTTACCATTATTGGTTTGTCACCAATTACTAGACCCTTTGTGGACATAACCCCTTTGCTATCCTTGAGGGTTTTTTCTTATGAGGAGGTCCTTGACACTTCATTGACCCTACAGGATACAGAGGGTTATTACAGCGTTGGGATTTAATTTGGGTAAACACCATTATAATTTTATTTAAGGAGGTCCTTACAGCCACTAAAGAGTGACTTGCTAGATCACTCTTTAGCATATAGGTAGCGCCACTACCCCTGTCTCTGTGTTTTTTTCTGATTACTTAAGGGCTCTCTTTTTCTAAGCACAGCTTTTTTTTTTTATAATTTCTTACTATTTGTTTGAGTGCCTAGCTGGCAGGTGCTGCTTGCAGGCAACCCATTTAGGTGTTCGGCCCCAAATGCAGACAGTGTGTGTTTGAGACTACACACCTGCATGCGGATGAGGAGGTGTGTACGTGCAGCAGCTGCGCCCTTAGAGACATGAATGGGCTGCCTGTGCATAGCATTGCTGACTAGGGACACAAACAGCCTGTTCACAAGTGTACTGGCCTCAGTGCCTGTGTGAACGAGAACTTCAGAGACAGCCTGGTTATTGTTTGAATCTACTGAAACTGCAGATATCAAAACATGGAAACTGATACAGAATCGTTTTGTGTTAGTATCTTACTCTATATCAATTTTGTTAAAAAAATTCAGTGAATTATATCTAACAATGCTGCAATTAATTTTACCAAGTTTAAGAGACTTCTTTTGTGTTTCCAGAGCCGCACTTGCCAATTCACTGACTTTTTCTTCTAATCTGAAAGAACAACAATTTTTTTTAGTTTTTTTTAACTGTAGGCAAGCAAACTGAAATCTAAAATATGTACTTCAATATTCATATATATGGAAAACTATTATAATGAGATAACTTTATATGGAGATAACTGTATGTGGCTAATACATGTAATTCTAGTATTCAGTGTAAGAACTTGTTTTTTATTTTTCATATCAGTTCCAAACATTGTCTGTCAGTTTACCACCTAAAGCTGGCCATAAATAGATTGAATCTTAGCCGCTTCAGCAGGGACCGGTTGAAGTTCAATCCATCTATGGGCAGGCTGGTTGTACTAAAGCCGAACCATCTATCAACTTCAGTACAATCAGCCTGTCAGATTTTTGCATGCAATCGCTGCCAGCGGCTATAGCTGCTAGCAGTGATCATTGTGTTCCTCCCCGCCAGCAGAACACTATAGCACTGCAGGAGGGATACCTCCATTAATACTGATTGACTTTGACAGGTGTAAGGAAAGAAAATTGTATAATCTATGGCTTGATTGGACAGGAGAGACTCTACAATTATTGCTGCACTACTGATTCCCCTTTACAAATGAGTGATGTATGCCACTGCTGTGGCATTGTCCAGTTGTATTTTGACCAGATGACTGGCCAGAGGGTGGTCCAGTGAAGTAATGATAGATGAGTTGCCAGTAACTTCAGCCTCATGTCGAGGGCCTGGCGCCTTATTTGCAGGACACCAGTCACCTTCTCAGAACCCATGATGGCATCACAGTTCCAGAGGAATAGTGGATGGTACCCCTTGATGTTGAGGCCCTCTACAACATCATCCCCCATGATTTGGGTGTTGGGGTTGTGGAGGTCTATATTTTTGAAAATGATGAAGCGCCCCAAAACCTACAACAGGTTCGTTTTGGACTTGCTTCAGTTTATCTTGACTAACAAACACTCCCACTACCTCCAGATGCAGTGAGTAGCTATGGGGACCAAATGTGCTCCCTCAAATGCAAACCTGTATCTGGGGGTGGGAGCAGGATCTCTTTTTTAGAGATGACATGCAAGTAGTTTTTGAATAGATGCTCATTTGGAGGCTCTTCATTGATGATATCTTTTTTATCTGGACTGGAAGCAGGGAAGAATTTTTTTTTTTTTTAATCAAAACCAAGTTTATTGAGCATAAATCAAACAAGGATACATATTCACATCTTAGGTGCAACAGGCACCATAACAACGAGTTACAAAATTGACATGTCTGAAGGAGTAAGTACCAACTTATAAGGAAAGGTGCTTTACATGTTTCAGGCTAGTGAAGTACCATGGGCTCCAGTGGTGTTCCCAGGGGCTCTATCGTGCCTCGCAACGGGGCCGCAGGGCCTCGTTGGTTACCAATCATGGTGGGATGTATAGAGTGGGCCGCGCAGATTCAGTACTTAGTGGAGCAGAGTAGGTTATGCACAGTGGGATATGTCAGGTGGGGGGACGTATGTGGCTGGGGGGCGGTAGACCACCCCTAGGTCGGACAAGTGTCTGGGTCATCGATCCATCTGTCCCAAATGTTATTGTATTTGGCAGGACATCCTCGGTGGAGGTATAATATCTTCTTATAGGGGAGGGTGGTGTTAACAGCAGCTATCCATGCTTGAAGAGTGGGGGGGTTTGTTTTAATCCAGGTGCGGGCAATTTGCATTCTGGCTAGAAATAGGGACTCCTGCAGGAGTATAGTGAGATACTTTTCTTCCTCAGGGAGTGGAAGGATCCCTAGTAGGCATTGGCAGGGGCATAGGGACAGGGGTGAGCCTATTCAGTCATGCAGGAATTTGATGACTTGTGACCAGTATTCTTGGATGTGTGGGCAGGCCCATATTAGGTGGTAGAACGTGCCCTCAGAATCTCCGCATTTGGGGCAGGAGGGGTCATGGTCAGGCCTAAATTTAGATAGGCGAATCGGCGTGAGATATGACCTATGTAGAATGTAAAGGTGAGTAAGCCTATCCAACAGTTTGGGGGACACTAGTTTGGAGACAGCAAGTGCGTCCTCCCAGTCCTCATGCTCCACAGCGCCCAAGTCCGTCTCCCATTTGGGTTTTAGGTTGTGCGCCAGCAGGGTAGCTTCAGGTAATAATAATTGGTTGTAAAAAAAGGAGATTAATTTCTTGGGGTCCTGACCCCGGATCACGCTCACAGTGGACAGTGATTCCAATCTGGGAGCAGATCCGGTAAATTGGGAGCTGAGAGCTTGCCGGAGCTGGAGGTGACGGAAGAGCATGTGGTTAGGGAGGTCAAAGTCGTCCTTGAGGGCCTGGAACTGTCTAATTGCTCCTCCTCTCAGTACCTGTGAGAGGAACACTATACCCTTGGTGATCCAAAGGGCCTGGTCGGGCAACTTGAGGAGCTTGGGTAATTGGGAGTTGTTCCATAAAGGAGTGTGAGCGTGAATGGGTGGAGCTTTGGTTTTGTTAACTGCTAGTTGCCAGATTTTACAATGGTGAGCAAGCATGGTTTTATGGGAGGTAGGGAGGCCGTGGGTGCCACAGAGGAGGACCTGTAGTGGGTGGGAGATCGGACCTGTGCGGGGTGGGCAAACTAGTCTCAGGTATCGGTCTTTGTCAGTCTTGTCGAGGTAATAAAAATGTGAGAGTTGGGACGCTATGTAGTACAAGAGAAGGTCGGGGAGGGCAGTGCCCCCTAGGTGCACTGGGCACTTTAGGGCCTTCCAGGAAAGCTTGTGACAAGAGGGGCCCAAGACAAAAGTATTAAGGATGGCTTCCATGGACTTAAAAATTTGTAGGGGAATACCTAGGGGAGCATGCCAAAACAGGTAGAGCAGCTTGGGGAGGAGAATCATCTTAATTAAGTTAATGCGCCCCTTAACCCCAAGAGGGAGTCGGGACCAGGTTTGAGTCTTGGATTTAAGGAGGGTAAATAGTGGTTCAATATTGAGTTTTATGTATTCCTCAGGGGCTCTAGTGCATTGTACTCCGAGGTACTTAATCTGGCTTGCCCTGACCAGTGGTAGTGCTGCCTGAGATGCCGTAGGGGCTCCCAGGTCCAGTGGGAGGATTTGGGATTTGGAACAGTTAATTTGCAGCCCTGAATATTCACCAAAGTGTTTGATGAGTTGGAGCGCGGCCTCCAGAGAGGGACCAGAGTCCTCCAAATAGAGGAGCATGTCGTCGGCATATAAGCTAATTAGCTCAGTAATGTGTCCTGCTCGGAGGCCTTTGATATGGGGATGGGCTCTGATTGCTATGGCTATCGACCGCGAGGGCATATAGAAGCGGTAATATTGGGCAACCTTGACGAGTGCCCCTTGAGAGTGTGAAGAGGTCCGATGTCCTGCCATTGACCTGAATCTGGGCGGTGGGAGCCTGGTAGAGGAGTTGTAACAATTTGATAAATTTTGGGCCGAAGCCAAACCTGCGGAGGCACTCCCAGAGGTACCTCCACTCCACGGAATCAAATGCCTTTGCGGCATCCAGGCTCACCACCACCCTAGATCCAGTGTTGTCATGTGTGGCCTGTAAGTTCATATGTAGCCTACGAAGATTGAATGCTATGTTTTTATTGGGCATAAAGCCCATTTGATCCGGGTGAAATAGGCTAAGGATAACTTTGTTAAGGCGGAGGGCAAGAATCTTGGCTAGGATTTTAACATCGAGCTGTAGGAGGGATATAGGGTGATAAGACTCAGGAAAGAGGGGGTCCTTACCGGGTTTGGGGATGAGGACAATGAGAGCCTCCCCCATAGAGAGGGGGAGGGTCTCAGAGTCGAAGATGTGGGTATAGAGTTTCTGCAGTTTGGGGATGAGGGTGTCCTGGAAGTGTTCATAGAATTCTAAGGGGAGGCCATCAGAGCCTGGAGACTTGGAGGCTGGAAGGAGTGACATCGCTTCGGCGATGCATTCAGAGGTTATAGGTGCCATAGGCTGGGTCATTTGGAGAGGAGTAAGGGAGGGAAAGTCCACTGTCTGGAGGAATCGGGTCAGGTCAGCCGGGGTGTGGCAAGCTGTGGATGTGTAGAGGTCGGAGTAGAATTGTTTGATTTCCTCTGTCACACGGCTAGGTTCAGAGATCACCTCCCCGGACGAAGTCCGAAGTTGAACCACCACGGGGGGGGGGTATGGTCAAGGTGGGCCATGTAGGCGAGAAGCTTGTCCGCGCGTTCACCGTGTTCAAAGATGCGTTGTTTGCTAAAAAATATATGTTGCTTTGCCTTTTCAAAATGTAGCTGGTCAGTCAGTCTAAATTGTAAGCGGAGAAGAGAGGCATTCTCTGCAGAGGGGTCAGCGAGGAACACCTGTTCCAGAGAGCCGAGCCTCTCCTCTGATTGTTGCAGTATGGTCTTTGGCGTGGCTTTGTGTCTGTTTATGCGGGTGGAGAGTATTGGGCAGGCATGGGCTTTAAATGTCTCCCACACCACACCCATGGGCGCCGATTCAAGGTTTGTGGTGAAAAAATGCGTCCACTCGCGGTCGACCGCCTCCAGGTCTGGCAGAACGGAGAGCCAAAAGGGGTTCAGCCGCCACTTGCGGGGGGCTGGAGACGTCGGGAGCCGCAGCGTTGCCCAGTAAGGGGAATGGTCCGAGAGCACTTTGCTACCGAACACCACTTCTACAAGGTCCAGGACCAGAGCAGGGGATAGCAGTATCGGGTCGATACATGACATGGCCATGTGTGAGGGGGTAAAGCATGAGAAGGCTATTTTGTCTGGATATTTGTGTCTCCAGGAATCCGTCATGGCGAATTCTGCAAGAAGCCTACCGAATCTAGTGGTCGAGGATAGGGGGGGTGTTTGGGTGGATGTGCTGAGTCTGTCTAGGCTGGGATTGATGGTCATGTTGAAGTCGCCAAGCCACATTGCAGGCACTGCGGGGTGCTTAGCCATAAAGGTGAGACCCTCCTGGAGGGCACCAAATTGGAATGGCGGCGGAATGTAAAATGCCATAAGGAGTATCTCAAGCCCACCTATGGTGGTATGGAGAAAGAGGAATCTGCCCTGCGGATCCGACTGCAGGCTATGTAGCTGGAATTGCACCGATTTGGCTATTAGGATAGCAATCCCCCGGGAGTTGGAGGTGTGGGGGGCATGGTATAGCCATCCCACCCATGGTTTTTTAAGTGACATTTGGGCCTGGCCCACTATATGGGTTTCCACGAGGACAGAGATGTCTGCTCGTGCAGCCTTAAGGTAGGAGAGGACAGCTATTCTTTTGGGTTTGGCACCAAGCCCCCGCACATTCCAGGTAACTAGTTTAAGCGATGCCATGGGGGGGTGGGAGGGGCGCTATGAGCAGTCAGATCCGCAAGGAGAAACCCACAGTACACATTTTCAGCAATACACATGTTTTGTAAAGCAGTAAGCATAGAGGCGTACATTCGTTAAGGCACATCAGGTGGTACACAGGGTAATACAAAAGCATAGAGCATGTAAAAAAAAAGAGTCGTATATGCAGCAATAATAACAATAACGGAAAAAGAAAAACTTTGCCATCTCTGGACCGGCATGGCAAACCGAGGAAAGAGCCACCCTCCACAGCCATGGGGGTGGCAGCCGGCCAGGGAAACTGAGTTGTGACTGGTGTTGCAGACCGCCGGGTGAGAGACTCACCCGAATCTCCAACGGTCATTTTGAAGCAAAGGGGCGAACAGGTGTGCAAACTGCAGAGCACACAGTGGGGCAGGGGTGCTGGAATGTTTACCAGTCAGGTAAGAGCAGATGGAATGTCCGAGTGGAACAAGGTGAGCGGGGGTCGGTGAGAAAGGGGGAGATAAAACGTGTGTTCCTGAGACACGGATCCATGGCCAGGCAGTCCTGGGAGAGGGGTCTCTTCAAGGGGATAATAGTACCTTTACACGGGAGAAGAAGGGGGGGGAGAGGGGGGGGCACAGGTAACTCACAGTTCAGATGCAGGCAGGGTCTTCCCGGGAAGTACACTTCGTGTGCATATTCCAGCGCTGTCGGTTGTAGAGCTTGCTTCCTCGGCCACAGTGACAGGAGTTGCAGAGAGACAGCAGTGTGGTGAGCAGGTTGAGCAGGGGATGCTGTGGAATATGATGAGGTTATTGCTCGGATCATGCAGGGGACAAGTGCACACGTTCAGGTAATCGCTGTGTGGAATCAGGGACGGTGAGTGCATGGGTCATCTATGTGCCGGACCGGCCGGCTCACAGTTCTCCAGCCACGAGATCACCGCCGTGGGGTCCTCAAAGAACTGGGCCTTCCCATCACATACTACCTGCAGCCTCGCCGGGAAGAGCATGGCATAGGGAAGATGTTTGATGCGGAGCTGGCGCTTGGCTTCTGTAAACTGCGCCCGCTTCTTCTGTACTTCCGCAGAGAAGTCCGGGAACACCGCAACAGTCACATTGCCGACCGGAATGTTACCCCTCTCACGGGTAAGACGCAGGACGGTGTCTCGGTCCCGGTAATTAAGGAGCTTCACTATGAAGGTCCTGGGTGGCGCTCCGGCTGGTGGAGGGCGCGCAGCAAGGCGGTGGGCCCGTTCAATAACGAATGTGGACGAGAAGGCCTCTCTTCCATATGTCTTGATCAGTAGGTTCTCCAGGTATGTGGGGTGGTCGGAGTCCACTGCGTGCTCCGGCAGGCCGACGAAGCGGAGGTTGCACCTCCTTAGCCTATTTTCCATGCCGTCCTGCTTATGCAGGATGACGCTGAGCTGGTGTTGGAGCTGCTCCGTAGTCACCTGCAGGGGAGCAATGTCTGCCTCCATGTGGCTCACTACGCTCCGTCTCGGCGGCCCGGTCCCTCAGTTTCTGGCGCCATCTTCATCTTCGCTCCCGCGGCCCTCATGACGGTACTTTGCCAGCTTGTTCATGGCCTCCGAGACCCGTTTTGGTGGAGACATGGTTGCAGGAGTGTGGGTAGCTGTCCCGGGTGATCTGGTGCCTCTTTTAAAGGGAATAACCCCGCAGGATAGGTAATTAGGATATGTGCTCGGACGGAGCTCTCACTCTGCACACCCTTCTCCATGCAGCTCCAGGCCACGCCCCCAAGCAGGGAAGATTTACTTGCTTTTTTTGAGAGTCTCAAAAAAATCGGTTAAAATTCAAATTTTTGGATATGTGAGATTTTTATCAATTCTGACGGTGGCATTGGGTCCACAATCTTCGTAAACCTTCTGCGGAAAATTCCCTGTTACATGCTACCACTAGGTAGCATGTAATTTCCTGCAAAATGCACTAGGTCGGTGCTCCCTCCTTTTTTTCTTTTCTACATGCTACCAGTTCCCATCCCGCTTCTTTGATAGCCAGTGTACCCTACGGAGAGTATCTCAAGCTGAAGAGAAACTGCAGAAAGCATGTTCAATTTTGAAGCTAAAGCACTACAGATCCGTCTGAAACAACGAGGCTACAGCAGCAAATGTCTCAAAAAAGCCAAAAATCAAGACAGATCTACTTTGATTCATGGCCATAAAGTCCCTAAAACAAATGTAGGGGTCAGACTGATTACCCAATTCTCAGGTCAGCACCAACAAGTGCATGACATAATGCGGAAATATTGGTATCTCCTTATGGGGGATACCAATGTGTCTAAACATCTCAAAGAATATCTGGAGATAACCTATAAAAGATCCAGGTCATTAAGGGACAACTTTGTGCATAGTCACTATGCCCCGCAATTAGAAACCTCTGGTAAGACAAAAGGGACCAGACCTTGTCACAAATGCAGCTTCTGTCGTTATATTTACGCATTGCGGCATATCATCCTGACCAATGGACGCATGTACAAGCCAAAGTGTTTGGCTACATGTCAGTCCATTGGGGTAGTATACATCATGATCTGTGATTGCGATGCCTTTTATGTGGGGAAAAATAAACAACCTTTCTTCCATCGTATCAGGGATCATGTTTCCCTGGTACTGAAAAAGAAGATGGAGACGCATGGGCCTCTACCACAATTTTGATGATTCAAAAATGCATTTTTTTGCCCTTGAACACGTCCCCCCATATTAATTCTTAATCGAATTCCATCTAACTACTTAGTATTGCACTCAATTCCTCTTCATTTTTTTGGTTTGCTCTAATCTGGTTGTTTGTATGGACGCCTGGGGCACCTATCGATCGGTTTGCTAATCAATGATCCGACCGATCTGTGCCCTTATTGGTGCTGCTTTCTGGCCCTGCCCCAGTTTATTTAGTTTTTATCAGTTGTGTTCCCATGTCTTTATGATTTGGTTGTACAGATCCAACTTGCCACTTCCTTTATCTACAAAAAACGGGCTGTGTACCCTTCGTTCCATCAAATCAGGGCATTCGATTTTCCAAGATGGTGGCCATGTTTCTGACGTGTCACAGCTTCTATTTACATGTGCCGTCCATCATTCTGGGCGCCTGCGCATTGGCATCCCCCTTACACGTCCGCAACTCGGTGATGACGTCAGACGCCCCTAGTCGGAACATAACTATTAAACGGCAGCATCACGCCGCTACAATCTGCCAGAGACACTCAGCCTGTGGGAGAGGTAAAATCTCTCCGAGTTCTCTCCAACCACGCTATTTCATGTTGGTAAGTTTCGTACATCTCTGGATTCTCTGCTCATTTGCAAGCAGATTTAATTTTTTGACCTTTAGATTTATGGGGTTTTTTTTCCACAATGATAACTTTGCAATATATATATTGTTTTAGGTCTATCTTGGGAGCATCAGCCTTCTAACCAGTTTGGTTTACTCTGAGTTTATTCTCGTGGTATCTGTACAGACTGTAAATGGCAGAACCATTTAACCGTGAAATTGATTCAATTCATTTTATGCTTTTCTGAAGGTAATTCGTTTCTCTTGAATCTTTGTCAAGGAAATACCCTTACTATAATACCTCTTTATAGATATTATTATGCATACATTTTTTATGTTTTTATTTAGGAAAAACTATTATGCCGCGTATACACGATCGGAATTCTAGTCAGAAAAAGCTCTGATGGTTTTCCTGTCGGAATTCCGCTCAAACTGTCTTGCCTACACACGGTCACACCAACTTCCGACGGTCAATAACACTGCGACATACAACACGGTCGCTGGCACTATTAAAGGGAAGTTTAATGCTTCCGACGAGCATGCGTCGGAATTTTGCGTGTCAGATCGGTATTTTCGATAGAAAGTTTTCCCGTTGGAAAAATTAAAAACAGGCTCTCAATTTAAAGTCCGTCCGGAAATGCCGACAGGAAAAGACCGATGGGCATACACATGGTCGGAAAATCCGATGAAATCTCCCATCGGACTGTTTCCATCAGAAATTCCGGTCGTGTGTACGTGGCATTAATATAGTTTTTTTCTGCAAACACTGGAGGAGCTTCTTTAAATAATGGGATGTCTTGTGCATACTTGGAACGTATATCTTTCCATTTAAATTATCTATTGTTTCAAAGCAGCTTTGGTAAGGTTCATGTCTTTTTGTATCCATACATTTCTATGCCCTTTAATTGATATTTTGTGTACTATTTGTTAAATAATTGCATATTTTTCAATATATATGCCAACATACATGTTTTACATGTTTATGTATTAATGAAATACCAACATGAGTCACTCATTCTCATCTTTTTGTTGTCTATAGCATATAAAACGCCACACCGGCTGCCAAGCGAAACATGTTTAGAGTGGTAGTGTCTGTTATAATATGCCTTTATAGAACAAGGGATTTTTGATATGGATGAAAATTTGTGCTCATATTTTTTATCTTTATAAATAAAAATTATTTTCCATATTGGGATGTGGTGTTTAATTTGATTACTCTGTCTTGTTCTATAAAAACAGTAACTTCAGCAGGTTGATTGGAAGCTTCAATTCTTTCTAAAACCAACAATCCTGAACAGACAGATGGTGCAGAACTCCAGCCAACCAATGACAATATTCCAATGTAGGGGAAGAAAAAATCTGCCCATTACTAAAACACCAGAAACAGAAGCCATGATTACTAAGACATCTTTGTTTAAGGATGTAACTGGATCATCTTGTCCAGAGAAAGACTGGATTTGTCCCATGCCATGGGGATATAGGCTGCAGAGTTCTGCAATAGAATTGGGCAAATGGAACCACTTTAAAAAAGTTGGATACCATCAATCTTAGTACTCACATGCAGCTTAGCAGGGAAGACTGATGTTGGGACTAAAGTTGCAGAACCTGATTCTGCAGTTTTTCTAACGTCTTCTGGGGCAGGAAAACCTTGGTCTGAAAGGTATCCAAAAGACCCAAGTACTCCAAACAATGTGGTAGGATCAGAGATTACTTTTCCATGTTCAGGATCAAGTCCCTCAAGGTCCGTATTGTGAAAGAATCCAAGGCCAGGGGGGGGGGGGGGGCTGCTTTCACAGCAGCAGATTGTCTAGGTATCTGATAAATAGAATACCCCTAACATAAATGTAAATAGTGCTACTATATGGTAGAAATAAGCATAAAGTACCGTCGTCCTGTAATTTAGGAAAAAATACGAGGAATCATCTGGTGACCCGTCGGTATCCGTTGCCACTAATGTCCAAAATAACAGCCATATCATGAAACCACGTAAACAATTTAAACCTAAATCCCGTCATTTTCCCGACCTCTTGACCTGTCCCAAGATATGGGCTTTTTTACAACTGACTATCCGTGATCTTAAAACGTTCTTGGTCCAAACCACTTTCTAATCTTACCTCGGAACAAATAGAAGCTCTAGAATCTTTAAGGTCATGTAAGGACTGTGTAATTAAACCATCCGACAAGGGTGGCAACATCGTTGTGATGTCTCACCCTCAATACCAAAAAATGTGTTTAGATATTCTCAAAAATAAGCATTGGTATGGTTGCATTGATGAGAACCAAGTTGCCTCATACTCCGAGGAACTTCGATTACTCTGTATAGAAGCTTATTCTCAAGGGCTCATTGATCTCAAAACATTTGAATATCTCAATCCAAAATTTACCTGTATTGCCACATTTTATGCCTTACCGAAGGTCCATAAGCATCTTATTAACCCCCCAGGTCGCCCCATTATTTCGGGGAACGAATCCCTCACTGAGAAGGCGAGTCGCTATGTGGACTCAGTGCTCATGCCACATGTGACATGTCTGCCCTCATATATCAGGGATACCTCAGATCTTCTGAGACATCTGGAGGGGACCTGCTCGTTGCAGTGGATATAGAGGCACTGTACTGTAGTATCCCGCACGAGCAGGGCATCCGGGTGATCGGGTCCTTTCTAGATGAACAGGATGACGCCACCTGGCCTCACAATCGTTTCATCCTGAAACTGTTACGATTTATTTTGACGCACAATTATTTCACCTTTATGGACAAGGTATACCTTCAACGTCAGGGGGTGGCCATGGGCACATGCTGTGCTCCCTCCTATGCCAACCTTTATCTTGGTGGTTGGGAAAGATGGATATTCTCTGATGAACGCTATGATAGATGGCTGACCCACATTCTGTATTGGTTTCGTTACATAGACGATTTATTGATCATATGGACAGGCACTACCCATGACTTGTTACTTTTTCTTGACACACTGAATACTAACGATTTCAACTTACGTTTTACCCATACCTTCAGCTTTGAGCACATTTCTTTTCGGAACCTTTCGATCAAAATAGACGCGGCAGGTAGTATCACGACCAACCTTTATCGTAAACCTAGTGCTGGTAACACCATTTTGCACGCATTCAGTGCACATCCCTCTCGCCTAATCCGGAGTATCCCATACGCACAGTACCTGCGTTTACGTAGGAACTGTTCATCGAACCAAGATTTTATCAAACAAGCAGGTCTTTTACAAGATAGACTCCTGAGGAGAGGTTATTCTAAATCACTTCTTAGAAAAGCCTTTAACAAGGCTAAATCCAGATCCAGGTTTGATCTCCTGTACAAAACACCCTCTGACACTGAAATTCAAACAGTCAAATTCATTACTAAATTCTCTGCTCATCAAGATCCCCTACGGGCTTCAATATCCCGCCACTGGCACTTACTGACTGAGGATCAAACCCTCTCTAAATACGTCAGGTCCACCCCTGAACTAGTTTTTAGACGAGCTACATCTCTCAGAGATACCCTTACCTCCAGTCATTATACCCTTCCCCAAGCCAGACCCTCCAGACCCTTATGGGGCACTTACCGCTGCGGCAACTGTAGCCGCTGCCCTTGGGTCACCGAGGGTCAAGGGATTAAGCTCCCGAATGGACAATGGCATCGTCTCCGTTGCCATGCTGACTGTACCACCCGGGGCGTCATCTATTTAATGTCATGTACATGCAAGGCATTCTACGTTGGGAAGACCATACGTGAATTCGGCCAACGTATTCGTGATCACGTCTACTGTTCAGGTTCTGGAAAAATTCTAACTTTAGTAACAAGGCATATACAGTAGGCCTACACCATAGATTTGATAACAGTGTAGTATCCTTTTCTGTCCTTGAAGTTGTCCCTCCTCACCCGCGTGGTGGTGATTGGGATAACAAAATTCTAAGGGCAGAAACTTTATGGATCGAGAGATTATCGGCCACCATACACCCTGGCATCAACGAGAATAACTCATATAAGCCTTTTTTGTAGAGGTTTGTTTGTTCTCCTGTATACGCCACACTTGGTCCGGCCAAACCTATCACCCTGTATGTGGATTTAAATATACCCATATTGTAAGGGATTGTCCTGCAACTTTTTTGCCCGGTTTCTTGCAATTAAGCATATACCCCTTTGTTCCCCTGTATTTGCCCATTTTGTCTTCCCCTTTTTTTGTCTCCCCTGTGCTGTGTTTTCTCCGGTCCCCTTTTCCTTTATGTCCTTGTAAACTTAGGTTTGTCTGTTTTTTTCACAACATTGACATACGTAATTTTCCCCATTTAGTTGCCCTTACAAAGCCACTTATACGTTGGTCTTGATTCCACGTTATATCATTTTCTCCCTATCTCTACATTATTTATATACATTTTCTTAAAATTCTAATTATTAGCATCCATGTCCTTATATCATATATTATGAGCAACGTGCGACTATGCCATCTTTTTAATACACTCGTGCTTTAGTCCAGTGATGGTCCTTTTTCCTGGGCTGATATGCGATCTCCCCCTCAGCAGTTCCATGTCCGCCCACCAGATGGTGTCGCGGTGTTTTGGTCTGCCCAGTGGGGAAACAAATGGCCGGTCCAATTGCCTGGTTGCTGTCTCTTGAGCCCCCTCTATGTATAACACTGCACCCTTGCAGCGTTTGTACTGTCGGCTGTCTCTGTGGCAGTTTTCCGCTCTTTTGGACACTATGTGCCGTTTTTGCTCCACTGCGCATGCGCGTCGCGTTGAGGATCGGGTCCGATGACACCAATTGTACGGCGCCGGCCGGCACACAAGTTTGGCGTCATCAGGACTGGCGCCAGAGACTACTATTTAAATGGACATCACGTCCATAGGATCTAGGTGCATTGGGGGCCTGATGAGCGATTGGTGGTGCTGGCTGCTGGGCTTTCTTTTTATCCTTTGCTGTTTGCAGGTATGTTCCATGGTCTCTTGGGATGGATGTTTATTTATCTTAGCCCCTCAGAGAAATCCCTCTTTATTTATATATTTTTTTATGTTTATATGGATTTCAGTTGCTCGTTTCGTGATTCAACCATCCATGCCCCTGTGATGGTTGGTCTAGCCAGGTGTATATACTCAGATATCCACTCTGCAGGTTTGTTCATGTCGCCTTTGACCCTTTTCTATCCGTTTATTTTTAGTTTTTGCTGTATCTTATTACTTGATTTATAATCTCTGAGCTCTGTCTGAAATGTACCTGTTTATCTACAGGCTTCAGCAATTGAGCTGGATATCACAGAATAAACAGATTTCTTGGTGTTTTTTGACACTTAACCTTATCCTGGTGAGTCAATCGTCACTTCGCTGGCTATTCATTATACTAGTATAGTTCTGCTGGCCCAGGTAAATATTTCTTCCTTACTTCAAGACATGGTTCTCTGTTCTTTTATATATCAAATTATGCATTTTATGCATACACACATATATATTTATATATAAGAACCTTGTGCATCCCAGGCCATCATATGCAGATCGTTTAACTTTTGGTATGTACCCTTTATTATCTTCATACCAGTACTCTGGTTTACTTTATATGACATATACGCTGATTAATCTGGTGCACCCCATGTCAATCTTGTAGGTGCCCCATTTGGATATGATGTTTACATCATGTCAATTCTATTTATTTATTTAATTTATGTTCCTTTTTTGTTGACAGCTTTATGATATACCCTTGAGTACTAATCTTACCTTGCTCTGGCTCCCATATCAGCCCGGGAATCTGCCCCTGTCTTTTGGGGCCCCTAGCCTCACTCGCTCTTGTGCACCCTTGAGATGGTAAGTCACAATATGCTCTCTTATATATAGGTGTATAAATGGATGTAATCTCCTTTCCTCATTCTCTCATAATTATCTTTTCTGACATGCATTCCTTGGAGTTGGTATGCCTCCGCCTTCCCTGACGGCAGAATCAGGGTGGCGTCTTTCCGGCTGTCTCCGGGTGCACTGTTCATTCTTCTACCTCCCATATGTACACTATATTAACTATTTCAATTTCCCCCTCTTTAGAGACAACTATACAGACATATGTTTCCTTAATATATACTCCTGAAGAAGCGGCCAGTCCGCGAAACATGTTGAGTGCCATCTTGCGACAGTTCGAATATCACTACATTGCTTCCGGTATCAGGGACCAATAATTATGTGCTGCACTGTGCAATTATAGGAAATGATTCTGTATTGTATTATCTCAATATTGTCTCTTGCTTTTATTTGCCTTTTTTCATTCATTGTATGATTTTTTTCTTATTTTGTTGTAATAAATCTTTATATATTTTTCTATACACATTGTTATGTGAGTCCTTACCCGTACCATGAAAGTCCATAGTTGCCTCAATTTTTATGCCATCCCCATTTTTTTCTACCCCTAACATAAAGATGACTCGAAAACCTTTGTGAAATCTAGAAGCAAGGCCGAAAGCAATGCCACAGACTGATAGTGGTTGTTGCCCACAGTAAAGCAAGGAATTCCTTAATGTTAATGGATGCCAAGAAGTCTCCACAAAAAAGGGAGACAATAACTGACAGAATATATTCCATCTGAAACTTTTAAGGATGTACAAAAGCATTAAGAGCATTTACAACTAAAGTGGGACGAAAACCACCTTTGGGTATCAGAACTGTAGACAGATTTGAGTAAAAACCTTGAAACCTTTCTGTTGGAAAAATGAAAATGATAATGCTCTTGGTCATAAATAAGTGAATGGCTGAAAGGAGGTCCATCTGACTTTGCCAAAACAAAGAAAAACATAAAACTAAGAAACAAAGAAGGATGAAGGCAAAAAATGTTGTAACCTCTTCCGTACCCATGCATTGGCTTTGTAAGTTTCCCAATCTCCGCAAAGGCCATCACACATTCCCAACCTCTGATAGAGCTAGTTGGAGTAGGCCTTCATGTGGTGGCTGATTTATCTGCAGGTTTACATTTTTTGGATTGCCAAAAATGTTTAGAATCACCTGAGCCTGAGGGAGGAGAATAACACATGTGGGCCCTGCGGAACCTGATTTGGAAGAACGAAAGGAACGTTTTGGTGCAGTATAGGAAGGTGTTGACCTAAATCAATCTCTAGAGAATCAAGGGAATCGGAGTCCAACGACATATCCTCCAGAGGGACTCTGACAGAATCAGAGATAAGAGGTTTTTTGGTGTCTGTTGGAGATGGCAGCAGGTGAGAGCATTAAGGCCCTGCAATCAAGAGGAACTATGATTTTCAACATTCTTACATAACTGGAGAATTAAAGAAAGATCTTCTACTGTTAAACAGGAAGAGGAATGAAGTCAAACCTCTGGTAGCCTCTTCAGCTAGCATACCACAAAGGGGGTTTCCCACACATACTACAGCACACCACAGGGCCTCAGTTACTACAGGCAGTCCCCGGGTTATAAACAAGATAGGGTCTGTAGGTTTGTTCTTAAGTTGAATTTGAATTCAAGTAGGAACAGGTACATTTTTTTAGTGTAGCTCCAACCAAAACAATAATTTTTATGTTTTTAGATATAGGCATAGGAAAGGGTTAATACCCCTGTAATGTTTGTTTTGCTGTCTGTACCCCTGTCCAGAAGATGTCACTTCACTTTCTGTCCCTATGACAACTGGATTTTGAAAATGTTGGGTTGTTGTGGAGACAAGGATTGTGATAAAGCTTCAGTGGAGGCACCTTTTTCCCATCATAAGTCTTACAGGAGTGAAATTCCCTTCTAATGGTAGATTTCCTCTCACTTCCTGCTGTCTCCCTCCGTTTGTAAGTAGGAGTCATTTGTAAGTCAGATGTTTGTAACCCGAGGACTGCCTATAAAGGCCTGATGCAGACACTCATTGAAATAAGTATTCAGAGATGGAGACCGTGTAAACATGGCATAACTCTGACCCCAATACTTAGCAAGGAATCCCAAGGTGTATGGGCTTGATCTTAAAGTCCTGTACTAACCAAAACACACAGGGGTTTCACTGCAGGAAAGTACAGAACTGTAGTAGAGAGAACACAGGTATACTTAGTCATATGGGAAAACCTGCACTTGTTGGCTAATTGGAGAGACTTCAAGGAATTTCAGATACATGAATCTGAATCTAACATCAGCTGTTGATAGAAGAAAAAATCTTTCAATTCAAGAAAAGTATAGCAAAAAGAAATAATGTATCTATTTGTCTGGGGAAAATAAGCAAACCTGAAATGGTGGGAGGGGTTAAAGCCCCAAGGGGGGCTGACCTATAATTTTCTATGTGCCTAATGTTCATTTCTCCTGTTGGCCGCAGTATAACCTTTGATTATTTATTACCAAACTGTGTCCCTCAATGGACAATAGAGAAATATAAATTATGATTTTTCTGTATTTAAGCAGCTCTGCATGCATTACAATTTTGAAAGGCAACAAAGCCCTGCAACAAGGGAGGTTAGCACATATCTCATCCATCTCTACACTATCCAACTAGAAAAAAAAAAGTTTGCCTATAGTTCTACTTTAATACATGTTAGCAACTATAAAATAACTCTTGATTGAAAGCACATACTTGGTTTGTTCAGATACAAGCATCTCTTTTAAAGTTTGAACTTCAGATTGAAGAACAGACAACTGCAAGGCATGCTGATCCTGTGTTTCTTCAAGTTCTTTTTCTCTTATTTCTCTTTCTTTGGAAACTTCAACCAGCTTTGTTTCTGCATTGTGTAACAGATTTTCTTTAATGCTAAGTGCATCCTACATAAAAAGAGAGTTTTTAGCAAATATGCAATTCAATATTAACAATAAGCAAATGTTAAGTATGAGGCTGGGTTCACACTGATGAGGCCGCAGGTCCCAGCAGGGGGTCCCTGTACACTGATTCAGGTGCCAATTAGAGCTGAATTTTTGCCTGTATTCGGACCTGAAACTGAGCCAAAGATGCACAGAACCCTTTTCCAATGCAAAAAGCAGCTGCCCCGGAGGTATGTGAACAGGCTCCACTGAGAGTGGGTCACAATCTCCTGTCATGCGAATTTGCATACAGTGGTGTGAAAAAGTGTTTGCCCCCTTCCTCATTTCCTGTTCCTTTGCATGTTTGTCACACTTAAGTGTTTCGGAACATCAAACCAATTTAAACAATAGTCAAGGACAACACAAGTAAACACAAAATGGAATTTGTAAATGAAGGTGTTTATTATTAAAGGTGAAAAAAAATCCAAACCATCATGGCCCTGTGTGAAAAAGTGATTGCCCCCCTTGTTAAAACATACTATAACTGTGGTTGTCCACACCTGAGTTCAATTTCTCTAGCCACACCCAGGCCTGATTATTGCCACACCTGTTCACAATCAAGGCATCACTTAAATAGGAGCTGCTTGACACAGTAAGGTCCACCAGAAGATCCTTAAAAGCTACACATCATGCCGAGACCCAAAGAAATTCAGGAACAATTGAGAAAGAAAGTAATTGAGATCTATCAGTCTGGAAAGGGTTATAAAGCCATTTCCAAAGCTTTGGGAATCCAGCGAACCACAGTGAGAGCCATTATCCACAAATGGCGAAGACATGGAACAGTGGTGAACCTTCCCAGGAGTGGCCGGCCGCCCAAAATTACCCCAAGAGCGCAGCGACGACTCATCCAAGAGGTCACAAAAGACCCCACAACAACGTACAAGGAACTGCAGGCCTCACTTGCCTCAGTTAAGGTCAGCGTTCATGCCTCCACCATCAGGAAAAGACTGGGCAAAAATGGCCTGCATGGCAGAGTTCCAAGGAGAAAAACCACTGCTGAGCAAAAAGAACATCAAAGCTCGTCTCAATTTCTCCACCACCAGAAAAAGAACATTATACCAACAGTAAAATATGGTGGTGGTAGTGTGATGGTCTGGGGCTGTTTTGCTGCTTCAGGACCTGGAAGACTTGCCGTGATAAAAGGAACTATGAATTCTGCTGTCTACCAAGAGATCCTGAAGGAGAATGTCCGACCATCTGTTCGTGTACTCAAGCTGAAACGAACTTGGGTTCTGCAGCAGGACAATGATCCTAAACACACCAGCACGTCCACCACCGAATGGCTGAAGAAAAACAAAATGAAGACTTTGGAGTGGCCTAGCCAAAGTCCTGACCTGAATCCTATTGAGATGTTGTGGTATGACCTTAAAAAGGCCGTTCATGCTCGAAAACCCTCTAATGTAACTGAATTAGGACAATTCTGCAAAGATGAGTGGGCCAAAATTCCTCCAGGACGCTGTAAAAGCCTCATTGCACGTTATCGCAAACGCTTGGTTGCAGTTGTTGCTGCTAAGGGTGGCCCAACCAGTTATTAGGTTTAGGGGGCAATCACTTTTTCACACAGGGCCATGATGGTTTGGATTTTTTTTCACCTTTAATAATAAACACCTTCATTTACAAATTCCATTTTGTGTTTACTTGTGTTGTCCTTGACTATTGTTTAAATTGGTTTGATGTTCCGAAACACTTAAGTGTGACAAACATGCAAAGGAACAGGAAATGAGGAAGGGGGCAAACACTTTTTCACACCACTGTAAGTGTGAACCCAGCCTCACATGGAAATGTAAATTCATTCAACATATATTCATCACACTGAATGATGTCAAGACCAAGTAACCAAAAATGGTTATACTTCCAAAATTGCTTGTTTTTTCTGGATATAATAAGTGAGGTTACGACCCAATAAACTAAACATTCCTTTTATTTGGTGTGTTTTTCAACAAAAGCTCACAATTTTAGTAAGTTGATATTGAAATGTGTCAGTATTCTTCAAAATATGTGTAACTTAAGTTAGGATTCTTTGGGGGATGTTATATTTGATGAAGATTTAGCTGCATAAAGTGGTCTCTGCAGCATAGACATACTGTATGTCATGTCTATTTAAGCAAAATAGGGCCGCACCCTTCTACAAGGCTACATATAGTAGCAGGGGTATACCACAAAAATTTGATAAGGTCTGGGGCAGTTGGATGAATAGTGAAACCACGGTGGCGGATTGAGAGATACATAATAGTATGCACTGGCGATGGGTTTTGTGACATGCATGTAATTATCTATATGTAAATGCTCCTATTTAACGTTTTTGAGAAAAGGGGGCCTTAGTAATAAATGTTTTGATTTTTACGGAGCGGGGGTGGGGACAGAGGAGGAAGAGTCAATGCTGAAGAGTTGTAAATAGTGTTGTATTTTTTTTTTTTTTTTGTGTGCGGCCCCTTGGGTCTTGTATGTACATGTTATGTTCAAAAAGCAATAAATAAAACTTTTCAAAAAAAAATAAAAATGTGAACATTTAAAACATATTTTAAAAGCTTCTGTAAAAATCAGGCACGTTTTTGGTGCTTTCTTTGGTAGGTAATGCAGGCAGTGCTTACCATGGCTCCTGACCACTCGTCTAGCTGCATTAAAGCGGAACTACATTTTTTTTTATGCCCTATTCGGAGGGGTGGAGCGCTCCCACTTTCGGATGGATAATCACCACCGGAAGTTAAATCCCCACCCCCCCCCCCACACACACACCATTTTCAAACACATCACAGGTCCCAAAAGGCTGCAGGACCATTTACAAAGCGCAGCACGGCTCGCGCAGTGGGCAGCCGGCTGTGAATCCGCAAGAAATCACAGCCGGCTGCCCATAGTAAACATGCTGGTGTCGGGACCCATAGACCGAAGAAGAAGCGGTTCGGGTGAGCATGGCCCTTTTAATACAGTATTTGTAGCTGCTGACTTTTAATTTTTTTAGAAAAAGCCTGAAGAACCACTTTAATCAAAGACTCTCTCTTCAGGACAAATCTCTTACCTTCATCAACAACACTCATATGGCATAGGAAGAGAAAGAAAATCTGGATGGCCGCACTCCAATGAAATCTTTTATTGTTGAATAATTCATAGAACAAACAGAGGTAAACTACAAGGATAAGCTGACGTGATTCAAACCTATATCTGGAGCTTAATCAGAGCTCATATGGCAGCTCTTCTATGCAGAGCAATATCGATTCTTTTGTGAAAGGATGTCTAGTGTTTAGACTTATGTAGTATTTTAGTTTAGTATTATAGCTGGTGCCTAGTATTTACAAGTAAATAAGTGTGAGCATAATAATTACATGATTTAGTGCTACATTTATAATGAAGCAGTATGGCCTTACCTCAGCCATACGGTTGCTTTACACACAAAAAAAAACAGCATAAATAAAGCACTGCGATGTGCTTTATTAATTTGCTTACCACTGCACCAACTTTGGTGCTATTACAATGAGTGAGCATAAAATGAAAACAGTTTCCTAATTGCACAAAATTAGCTCTTGGTGGGCCTGAATCTGTATTAACTTTGTCAAGCTTCATGTTTAAAGTGTAACTAAAGGCAAAACTTTTTTTTCTATTTTGCAGAGTGGAGAGAGATTTGAACAGCTGTCAGTTTTTATTGCTGTCTGTGCCCTGTTAGGGGTCGTCACCCTCTCTATTTGTCCTGTTCACTGTTATCCTGACCCTGGTGACCTGCTGGGATTCCCTCACTTTGGAGGGATTTCTTCTCACTTCCTGTTTTGGCTATAGGACAGGAAGTGCCCTCCAACTGAATAGAAAGCCCAAAATCAAGGTAATCCTATGGGCATAGTTTACATCATTGCAGTGCAGTTCAGCGCCATTGGAAATAGTAGAGGATGCTGTATTTTTCTGTATCCCAAATGCAGGTAACGCGCTACAAATGCAATTCAAATGCACTGCACTGTACCTTTTTAAGCCAAGAAAGCCGAGCCCCAAAATGTATAGAAAAATGCACTGCAAATGCAGTGCTAAACGAAGCACAGAAAACACATGCCAAATGCATTCAAGCGTGCTTCAAATGCATGTAAACATGCAGTCAAAAACATTATAGGCAGTTTCGAGTGTGAAAGGGCCCTAAGAATATTATGTTGGTGATAAAATATTGTCAACTGAGATTGATAAGCACTTTCCCTATCGTCATAGAAACTTTACTGGCCTTAGTAGAATAATTTTCAGTGTTGACGGGAAAGCACAGCAGTTCTTGGTGTAGGGATTCAGTGCCAAAAAAACGCTAAAAGATTAATTTTCTTATCTTATCTATCTGATCGGGCAGATCATGACCCATTCAAATGAATGGGGGTGCTTGTGCCATGTCCAAGGGGTTAAAGAAGGTGGCTAGGAGGAGATACAATGCCTCCCCAATGCCTGTCAAATGTTCCGTGAACAGCCATCCTAATACGGATACCGCTTCAGAGAGCATTGCAGGTGCACAAGTACTTATAGTGATACTTTGACTGGTGTGGCGGTGATCAGGAAAACTGTAGCTGGCGTGGAAGTGACTAGCGACACTGTACCTGGTGTGGCATTGATTATGGACACTACAACTGGTGTGGCAGTGATTAGGGATAATATGACTGGTATGGCAGTGATCAGAGACAAAGGCAATGGTGTAGCAATGATCAATGGCAATTGGACTTGTGTGGCGGTGATCAGGGACACTGTAACAGGTTTGGCGGTAATCAGGACACTGTAACTGGTATGGCGGTGATTAGGGACAACATGACTGGTGTGGCCGTAATCAGGGACATTGTGACTGGTGCAGCGTTGATTAGAAACACTGACTCGGTTACCGTATGTAAAAAAATTAAAATTTTTTTTTTAATGTTCACAATTTTTATTTTATTTTTTTAATATTGTCAGCAGAGAATTCTAGTGTCACCATAGTCACACTGTACTACTCTGGGAGGGGGTGATCTTTTTTCTTTGCACTTTGATGGCTTATTACAGTGACTGTAATAAGCAATCTCTGAAACTGTCTAAGGGTTTCATTCGTGAAACCTTGTTTACCACTGTGATGCTGGTACAGAGCCGCTGTGATTGACCCTTGTACGATCTGATCACTATGACAAATCACAGAGATCACACAGTAGTAAACAAGGCATCATGAATGACAGGGCACTTTAACACCATGCTTAAAAGTGAACTGTTTACCGTTCACAGCTGCACATAAAACCTGAAGCTCTTTATTGTGAGACACTCTTCTCCCATAACACTGTATACTTTATCTTCCTAAATGTAGCATTTTGAGGGGGCACCATGGAGCTTGTATCCCACTCCACCAGCCCAGCTTCCTTGCCATCTCACTCCCAGTGGCAGATCATAGATCCCACCATGCACTGAGCGCAGATCTGCACACGTGCACAAGTTAACTCTTTCACTCTCCCGTTCAGCTAGGTTCAAAGCCATTGTCCAATCACCTGAAGGAAGCCTGCGTTTAACCTATAGTCTATGAACACAGGTCCTGTGTCCTGTAGTGTACAAATAGGGTCCAATTTTTTTTTTTTTAAATATTGCAGCTTACCAATGTTTTGGTGGTCACATTAGCTTTCAATTTTTAGGCTTGTTTTCCTTTACATTCACCTGAAGATCTGGCCAGTAATATACTTTCTGTTTTAGGGTGGCTCCACTCTATGAAATTTAGATGGACTTGACTAACAAACTGAACCTAAACTCTAGCTAAGATTTCTTAAAGTGGATACGCAATACTTTCCTCCTTTCAACAGTCCAATGACTGTGAGGTCTCTCGCAGACATCTTCTCCCCTGCTTCTTCATGGATGCAGGTCCTCTGCGCCTTGATTGGCTGACATAGAATGACTTAACTCCCTCACATGCGCAGGAGTTCTATCACCCTAACAACACAGGCACCAAGCCAGAAATGTAAACTGAGCTGCATATACATAGCTATTGTAAGTGTACAGTACATTATACAGAACACTGCGAGCTGGCAGGTACATTTATTTTATTGCAGAAGAGACATTGTACAGCTTGGGAAGAAGTTTTTTTGACTCAAGACTGAGGAGAAAAGTAATAATTGCACAATTAACTATTTCAATGTTAGATTTGCCTGAAGGTGGTTTTACATTTTTGCTTTTGGGTTTAGATACACTTGAAAGCCCTTGATTTATTTTATTTTTATTTATTTTTTCTTGTTGGGCTGGTTAGCCTGTGTTATTTGGTTATGCCCACCCCTCAGTTCAGATTGCTTATGGATGACCCTTGTTTTCTTACTATCAAGTTCTGTCCCTCAATGGAAGATAGAAAAGATAGGATTTTTGCAATCACTGTACAATCCTTTTCTCAGATAGGCAGCAGACAGGACAAGCTTATTCACAGAGGTACTGGTCTGGTTCTCCAGTTATACTCACATAAATTTGCACAACAATTTGATATTTGTTGGGTTTATATTTATTTGAAACAATACCCTCTTGGCCAAGCATCTGTATCCAATACAGGTGCCTTTACTCCTGAGAGCATCTGATGTATGTATGTATGACACTAGGGATGGGCCCGGTGCTCGATGCGAACCCACGTTCGCATCGAGCACCGGCGTTCGCTCGATCGGCGAGCCCAGAACTATTTGGGCCGTTCGCATCACATTCGTGTGATGCGAGCGGCCCCGCAATGCATTGCGGCCGGCGCGGCCGGCGCAGTGCATTGCTGGCTGATGATTGGCCAAGCATGCACTGTGACCCCGCATGCTTGGCCAATCACAGCGCCGGAAACTCGGAGAGCCATAATTGGCTACAGGCAGGACGCCTGTAGCCAATTAAAGCTCAGGGGCTTTAGTACACGCCCCACCATTTAAAAGGCCGCCACGCCGTCGGCGCCGGTCACATGAGTTCCGGCTTTAGGAGAGATCAGGCTGATTCTGTGTCTTTGCTAGATTCATTCATATAGAAAGATTTGCTCTACTTTGCTAAACCATTGGCTATTTATTTGCTAAACCATTGCTACCTGTCATTGATCGTCCATTGCTGCTGGTTAGTGTGTTATTAGCTGCTGCTGGGGATTAGTCTGGTGCGTGTTTTACTGTTAGTACAGTATTTCAGTAGTACCAACCGCAGTGCTGTTAGCACAGCATTGCACCCCAAAAGCACCCATAGGACTTCTAGTGTGTTAGTGGCATCACACAGAGCTCCTATATTTTCTTCCCAGAAGCAACCATAGGACTTCAATTGTGTGTTAGTGGCATCACACAGAGCTCCCATATTTTCTTCCCAGAAGCACCCATAGGATTTCTAGTGTGTTAGTGGCATCACACAGAGCTCCCATATTTTCTTCCCAGAAGCACCCATAGGACTTCTAGTGTGTTAGTGGCATTACACAGAGCTCCCATATTTTCTTCCCAGAAGAACCCATAGGACTTCTAGTGTGTTAGTGGCATCACACAGAGCTCCCATATTTTCTTCCCAGAAGCACCCATAGGATTTCTAGTGTGTTAGTGGCATCACACAGAGCTCCCATATTTTCTTCCCAGAAGCACCCATAGGACTTCTAGTGTGTTAGTGGCATCACGCAGAGCTCCCATATTTTCTTCCCAGAAGCACCCATAGGACTTCTAGTGTGTTAGTGGCATCACACAGAGCTCCCATATTTTCTTCCCAGAAGCACCCATAGGACTTCTAGTGTGTTAGTGGCATCACACAGAGCTCCTATATTTTCTTCTCAGCAGCACCCACAGGACTTCTAGTGTGTTAGTGGCATCACACAGAGCTCCTATATTTTCTTCCCAGAAGCACCCATAGGACTTCTAGTGTGTTAGTGGCATCACACAGAGCTCCTATATTTTCTTCTCAGCAGCACCCACAGGACTTCTAGTGTGTTAGTGGCATCACACAGAGCTCCTATATTTTCTTCCCAGAAGCACCCATAGGACTTGAAGTGTGTTAGTGGCATCACACAGAGCTCCTATATTTTCTTCCCAGAAGCACCCATAGGACTTCTAGTGTGTTAGTGGCATCACACAGAGCTCCTATATTTTCTTCCCAGAAGCACCCATAGGACTTCAATTGTGTGTTAGTGGCATCACACAGAGCTCCTATATTTTCTTCCCAGAAGCACCCATAGGACTTCAATTGTGTGTTAGTGGCATCACACAGAGCTCCTATATTTTCTTCTCAGCAGCACCCACAGGACTTCTAGTGTGTTAGTGGCATCACACAGAGCTCCTATATTTTCTTCCCAGAAGCACCCATAGGACTTCTAGTGTGTTAGTGGCATCACACAGAGCTCCTATATTTTCTTCTCAGCAGCACCCACAGGACTTCTAGTGTGTTAGTGGCATCACACAGAGCTCCTATATTTTCTTCGCAGAAGCACCCATAGGACTTCTAGTGTGTTAGTGGCATCACACAGAGCTCCTATATTTTCTTCTCAGCAGCACCCACAGGACTTCTAGTGTGTTAGTGGCATCACACAGAGCTCCTATATTTTCTTCCCAGAAGCACCCATAGGACTTCTAGTGTGTTAGTGGCATCACACAGAGCTCCTATATTTTCTTCCCAGAAGCACCCATAGGACTTCAATTGTGTGTTAGTGGCATCACACAGAGCTCCTATATTTTCTTCCCAGAAGCACCCATAGGACTTCAATTGTGTGTTAGTGGCATCACACAGAGCTCCTATATTTTCTTCTTAGCAGCACCCACAGGACTTCTAGTGTGTTAGTGGCATCACACAGAGCTCCTATATTTTCTTCCCAGAAGCACCCATAGGACTTCTAGTGTGTTAGTGGCATCACACAGAGCTCCTATATTTTCTTCTCAGCAGCACCCACAGGACTTCTAGTGTGTTAGTGGCATCAGATCAAGAGAAGAATTGCTGCGTCCCCAGGTGGCAATCTAAAAACACCTATCATATATGTGAGTGCCACATCCTACATATTGTCAAAAAATTATTACCCTTTTCCAAAATAGAGAAAGGAAAGAAGAATGGACTTTACAGGCACTTTGTTATGAAAAATATTTTTTAGTACAAAATTTATTAAATAACATATATAGTTGAACAAAAAACATATAATACATACATAACACCAGTATTGACAAAAAAGCAATATTGGGGCTAAAAGGTTGAGAACCCCGAAAGACTTTCCCTATGGGTATTACAGTACCACACAGTAATCCGCTAAACGTGGGGTCGGTGTATGTGTAGTATTGACACCATAGATTCCTCCCACTGGAGTGTGGACTTGCCCAAGGTGGGGATTGGTCATCGGTTCCACCAATTAAAAGAAGAAGAAACTTGTGCTCGACATGTTTCGCGACACCTAGGTCGCTTCCTCAGGAGCTTATGTTCTAGTTTAGAAGAGACAATGTGTTACTTTATGTCACTTTTACATATCTGTATCATACAAAACAAATTACATTCAATATAAGCATTTACAGGGATAAAGATGAGGCTCACCTACTGATGCAGAGCCCTGACCAAGAGTCACTCTACTCGCTAGCGCTGATGGACCCTCCTGATGTTTTAACGTTAGCCCCCCTAAAGGAAAAGAGGGGGGAAGAGGGAAGAAGGACACCGTAGACCACCAAAAGACAGTGTCACAACCTCAAATGGGTGTGCCCACCGATGGTGAGACCCTCGAGGTTGGTCACTGCTGTGCGGGGGTAAAGTTATGGGGACATAAATGATAACTAGTGATACAAAGCCAAGATGAGAAGAGGCAAAGCAAAGGAGTAATGGTAAACAAGAAAAATGATGTATTAGAGCATCTTGTATTAAATGTTCATTGAAAAAGGTAGTCTCTCTACGTGTACTCCAAAATACTTACAGAGGTAGGCATGCGTAAGAAGTATGCTGGGTGACTTATTGCTTCAATCTGCAGGAGACCCAAAACTTGATACTCAGATATAAGAGTCCACACTAGGGGGATATATAATTGAGAGAATACTTGTATGTTCTCTATAATGCATATATAGTTAATGTTCTCGTTAAATCTAAGGCCAGCCTAAAAAAGAGAGGCCTGGTAATATGGCCAAAGGGGAGAGGATATATCTCCTAGAGGTCACATCTTCAACATAAATGAATAGATTGACAAGTGTACGTAAGGTATATTTAAATAGTGATGGTAAAAAATACTATTTACCCCCTTAAAAGTAATGGAACCCCTGAGCATCAAAGAGAGTAAAGGGCACTGTACCTTGCAGAGTACGCAGAGTAGAGTAGTATGTAACCAGCGAGAAGATAGTGCGGCTGCCTGGCAGGTGTATGGCCGCCGCTCTCACAGGGCATCTGTGAGAAGCAGCGGCCAAACGACCGCTACTTATGTCCCGTTCGGATGACGTCAGAACGCGTCCGACGTCTATCCGAACCAGCCGAAAGCGTCATCATCACAGCCGTGGGGTGCGCGCGCATCACATACTGCGTTGCGCTCCACACGGCGTAGATGGCGTAGCGGAGGACGTTGCTTAGCAACGTCGTCCTAGCCGCACAGCACCGCAGGCCTGCGCCCAAAGGGTTCCCGATGATAACGGGGAACCAGGGCAGCCCAGACCGGAGGTGCTTGCGGCTCGGGCGGCTGCATAACTTTGCCGCACAGGTGGTTGTGGGGTATCCGTCTCCAACGTGATTGATGGGACAAGGAGTCCATCGCGCTAGGATGGGATGGAAGAAAGAGAAACTGGGTATACACATAAATGGTGTACATACAGATGGATCTTAATGAATGAAAGAGGGAGGACAGATGGGGGACAGTGCATCAGGGAGTTGCCTCATGTTTTTTTGTATAAAGAGGAGTATAGACATACAATCAAATACAGTAGAATACAGTACCACAACAGGCAATGGAAAAACATCGCTTGTATTCATAAATAAGATTTACAGTGAGTCTACAGAGCTACACTTACTGCGGAAGCTATTGTTATCCTCTAAGGTGAAACGCACTATTCAGGGACGGAATAAAGAAAGGGGGGAAGGGAATGATGTAAGGGAAGGGCGAAAGAATGAGGGGAGGGGAAAGGGGAAGGGAATGGAAACTGGAGGGGGAAGGAAGTTGCATGGAGAAACATGAATAAAATTGATTAAGTCATCTCTGAATGTTCCCCCCGCCGGGTATCAGAGAGGGAACATCCCCCGTCCACGTACTCAGAGGAAAGGGCGGTAGGATATCACCTCATTGATACCAGGCGGGGTGGTGGCCTCCAAACGCTCGATCCAATATGTTTCACTTTGTAAGATTTTTTTATCCCAATTACCTCCCCTGGGATCTGGTTTGACCACTTCTAAGACCATAAACGTAATCATAGTGATGTCGAATTTATGATATAATCCCAGGTGTCTGCTCACGGGAGTTAGCATTTTGGCCCATTGTGAATAAAAAAGGTGATCATAGATTCTCTTTTTAAGGGGACGTATGGTTTTGCCCACATAAAAGGCTCCACACCTGCAATTCATAAGATATACTACCCCTGGGGTGTCGCACGTGGCATTGAATCGAGGAGAAAATTTCTTTCCGTTGGGTAGAGTAAAGGTGGTGCCCACCTGTATATGTAGTGCTTCGCCAATACGTCCGCACCACACCGGAAATTGTTTTCAGAAAGGCACCGTCTTTGGGAGATAAACTCACGGCCAGTCTTTACCAGCCAATAGACCAAACTGATGACCTAGCCAGGGGTATGTATATATGTGGTCATTGTGCTTATTGCCCACATATACAGGTGGGCACCACCTTTACTCTACCCAACGGAAAGAAATTTTCTCCTCGATTCAATGCCACGTGCGACACCCCAGGGGTAGTATATCTTATGAATTGCAGGTGTGGAGCCTTTTATGTGGGCAAAACCATACGTCCCCTTAAAAAGAGAATCTATGATCACCTTTTTTATTCACAATGGGCCAAAATGCTAACTCCCGTGAGCAGACACCTGGGATTATATCATAAATTCGACATCACTATGATTACGTTTATGGTCTTAGAAGTGGTCAAACCAGATCCCAGGGGAGGTAATTGGGATAAAAAAATCTTACAAAGTGAAACATATTGGATCGAGCGTTTGGAGGCCACCACCCCGCCTGGTATCAATGAGGTGATATCCTACCGCCCTTTCCTCTGAGTACGTGGACGGGGGATGTTCCCTCTCTGATACCCGGCGGGGGGAACATTCAGAGATGACTTAATCAATTTTATTCATGTTTCTCCATGCAACTTCCTTCCCCCTCCAGTTTCCATTCCCTTCCCCTTTCCCCTCCCCTCATTCTTTCGCCCTTCCCTTACATCATTCCCTTCCCCCCTTTCTTTATTCCGTCCCTGAATAGTGCGTTTCACCTTAGAGGATAACAATAGCTTCCGCAGTAAGTGTAGCTCTGTAGACTCACTGTAAATCTTATTTATGAATACAAGCGATGTTTTTCCATTGCCTGTTGTGGTACTGTATTCTACTGTATTTGATTGTATGTCTATACTCCTCTTTATACAAAAAAACATGAGGCAACTCCCTGATGCACTGTCCCCCATCTGTCCTCCCTCTTTCATTCATTAAGATCCATCTGTATGTACACCATTTATGTGTATACCCAGTTTCTCTTTCTTCCATCCCATCCTAGCGCGATGGACTCCTTGTCCCATCAATCACGTTGGAGACGGATACCCCACAACCACCTGTGCGGCAAAGTTATGCAGCCGCCCGAGCCGCAAGCACCTCCGGTCTGGGCTGCCCTGGTTCCCCGTTATCATCGGGAACCCTTTGGGCGCAGGCCTGCGGTGCTGTGCGGCTAGGACGACGTTGCTAAGCAACGTCCTCCGCTACGCCATCTACGCCGTGTGGAGCGCAACGCAGTATGTGATGCGCGCGCACCCCACGGCTGTGATGATGACGCTTTCGGCTGGTTCGGATAGACGTCGGACGCGTTCTGACGTCATCCGAACGGGACATAAGTAGCGGTCGTTTGGCCGCTGCTTCTCACAGATGCCCTGTGAGAGCGGCGGCCATACACCTGCCAGGCAGCCGCACTATCTTCTCGCTGGTTACATACTACTCTACTCTGCGTACTCTGCAAGGTACAGTGCCCTTTACTCTCTTTGATGCTCAGGGGTTCCATTACTTTTAAGGGGGTAAATAGTATTTTTTACCATCACTATTTAAATATACCTTACGTACACTTGTCAATCTATTCATTTATGTTGAAGATGTGACCTCTAGGAGATATATCCTCTCCCCTTTGGCCATATTACCAGGCCTCTCTTTTTTAGGCTGGCCTTAGATTTAACGAGAACATTAACTATATATGCATTATAGAGAACATACAAGTATTCTCTCAATTATATATCCCCCTAGTGTGGACTCTTATATCTGAGTATCAAGTTTTGGGTCTCCTGCAGATTGAAGCAATAAGTCACCCAGCATACTTCTTACGCATGCCTACCTCTGTAAGTATTTTGGAGTACACGTAGAGAGACTACCTTTTTCAATGAACATTTAATACAAGATGCTCTAATACATCATTTTTCTTGTTTACCATTACTCCTTTGCTTTGCCTCTTCTCATCTTGGCTTTGTATCACTAGTTATCATTTATGTCCCCATAACTTTACCCCCGCACAGCAGTGACCAACCTCGAGGGTCTCACCATCGGTGGGCACACCCATTTGAGGTTGTGACACTGTCTTTTGGTGGTCTACGGTGTCCTTCTTCCCTCTTCCCCCCTCTTTTCCTTTAGGGGGGCTAACGTTAAAACATCAGGAGGGTCCATCAGCGCTAGCGAGTAGAGTGACTCTTGGTCAGGGCTCTGCATCAGTAGGTGAGCCTCATCTTTATCCCTGTAAATGCTTATATTGAATGTAATTTGTTTTGTATGATACAGATATGTAAAAGTGACATAAAGTAACACATTGTCTCTTCTAAACTAGAACATAAGCTCCTGAGGAAGCGACCTAGGTGTCGCGAAACATGTCGAGCACAAGTTTCTTCTTCTTTTAATTGGTGGAACCGATGACCAATCCCCACCTTGGGCAAGTCCACACTCCAGTGGGAGGAATCTATGGTGTCAATACTACACATACACCGACCCCACGTTTAGCGGATTACTGTGTGGTACTGTAATACCCATAGGGAAAGTCTTTCGGGGTTCTCAACCTTTTAGCCCCAATATTGCTTTTTTGTCAATACTGGTGTTATGTATGTATTATATGTTTTTTGTTCAACTATATATGTTATTTAATAAATTTTGTACTAAAAAATATTTTTCATAACAAAGTGCCTGTAAAGTCCATTCTTCTTTCCTTTCTCTATTTTGGAAAAGGGTAATAATGTTAGTGGCATCACACAGAGCTCCTATATTTTCTTCGCAGAAGCACCCATAGGACTTCTAGTGTGTTAGTGGCATCACACAGAGCTCCTATATTTTCTTCTCAGCAGCACCCACAGGACTTCTAGTGTGTTAGTGGCATCACACAGAGCTCCTATATTTTCTTCCCAGAAGCACCCATAGGACTTCTAGTGTGTTAGTGGCATCACACAGAGCTCCTATATTTTCTTCGCAGAAGCACCCATAGGACTTCTAGTGTGTTAGTGGCATCACACAGAGCTCCTATATTTTCTTCTCAGCAGCACCCATAGGACTTCTAGTGTGTTAGTGGCAGCAAACAGAGCTCCTATATTTTCTTGTCAGCAGCACACATAGTACCTATAGTGTGTTAGTGTCAGCACCCATAGGACCTACAGTGTGTTGTGAGCACACATAGGAGCTCTATTTTTTATACTATATACACTACCGACTACAATGCCTGGAAGACCGCCAAGGGGAGGCAGAGCGTGCAGAGGCAAGAACACAGGGCAGGCAGGCTCTGTTTCTAGAGACAACAGTGCTGGCCGTGGCCGTGGTCGTGAATCGTCATCAGCACGTGGCCATGGGACACGCTTGTCTTTGTTTTCGGCAGCTGGACATGTGGAGCCGCATCATGCTGAAGGCTTGGTAGAATGGATGACCAAGCCCTCCTCTTCCTCCTCATCCTCTCTCTCACCCAGGCTCAGGGTACTGGCAGAGCAGCTGCCAACGCGTACTCAATGGCATCATCAGCCACCCCTTCCCTAGACCCACCATGTCCTCCTGAGGAGTCCCCCGAACTCTTTGAGCACAGTGTTGGGTACATGCTCCAGGAGGATGCCCAACGATTCGAAGGCTCGGATGATGATACCCAGCTTGAGGAAGTCAGTAGTGTGCGCCCAGAGAGAGGGGATGCTGAAAGACAGCAATCTGGCAGTACTGTTCCACCAGCTGCAGCTTACTGCCAGGTTTGCTCTAGTGGTGAAGAGGGAGGGGATGATGAGGTCACTGACTCCACGTGGGTGCCTGAAGGGAGAGAGGATGAGGAGGAGGACGAGGAGGAGGAGGATGCGGCGTCACATGTCCAACGAGGCAGGATGCCCCCTGGAGGCCAGCACAGCAACTGTACCACACCGCAGAGCTCCGCCTGTGCAGGGCGCTGCCTCTGCACGTTATCACAAAAGTTCTTTGGTGTGGGCCTTTTTTGAGACGAGTGCATCAGATCGCACCACTGCTATTTGCAATATTTGTCTCAAGCGTATCTCGCGTGGCCAAAACATCAGCCGCTTGGGCACCACAAGCATGAGCAGACATATGTCGACCTGCCATGCAGCTCGTTGGCAAGCACACATAAAAGACCCACACCAAAGAACTAAGCGGACCTCTCTTTGCTCCTCATCAGCTGGGATCTCCATCCCCACTACATCTTCAGTCCTCTCTGAAAGCTGCTCTGAGAGGACTGAAGGTGTAGAATTAGGTGTGTCACAACCAAGTACTTGCAGTACACCGACGTCCGATTGTAGCAGGCAAATTTCCCTGCCCCAGCTGCTGGACCGTCGAAAGAAGTACACTCCCAGCCATCCACATGCCCAGCGGTTGAATGCTAGCTTGGCTAAATTGCTAGCACTTCAACTGCTGCCTTTTCAGTTGGTAGACTCGGCCCCCTTCCGTGAGTTTGTTCAATGTGCGGTTCCTCAGTGGCAGGTTCCTAAACGCCACTTTTTCTCACGGAAGGCGATTCCGTCTCTCTACCGGCATGTGGAAGGCAATGTCCATGCCTCGCTGGACAGGGCGGTCAGCGGTAAGGTGCATATTACCGCTGACTCATGGTCCAGCAGGCATGGACAGGGACGTTACCTTTCTTTCACGGCCCATTAGGTCACTCTATTGGCAGCTGGGAGGGATGCAGGACAAGGTGCAGTAGTGTTGGAGGTTGTTCCGCCACCACGCCTCCAAAATGCTACTACTGCTACTGGTTGTGACACACCTCTCTCCTCCACCCCCTCCTCTTCTTCTTCCTCCAGTGCTCTGTCCTCGGAACCAGCGGTGCTCCGTAGGCGTACAAGGGGCTACGCAAGTACGCAGGCAAAAAGATGCCATGCCGTGCTTGCGCTGGTGTGTTTGGGGGACAAGAGCCACACTGAGCCAGAGGTTCTGGCAGCTTTGCAGGGGCAGGCCGAGAGGTGGTTGACGTCACGCCAGCTTAAGCCAGGAATGGTAGTTTCTGACAATGGCACCAACCTCCTCTCCGCCCTGCGACAGGGGCAGCTCACCCATGTGCCCTGTATGGCTCTATCTATTCTATCATGTTAGATTTAATTTGGGAAAAAGGTATCTCCTCTCTACTGATGCTTTATCACCAATCCTTGTTTCAATTAAAACCCCACTTTTCCAAAAACATTTGTCATTGGGACGGAAAGTGAGGTGACATGTTCTGAACAGATGTGCAAAGACAGCAAATGTTACAGGGGTGATAACCCCTCCCTATGTTCTCCAAAAAGCTTAAAAATTGATTTTTTTGGGATGGAGCTACACTTCATAATGTACCTGTTCAGATTCTACTTAAGAACAAACCTACTGTTCAGAGTATATAGGGTTGTAGGTATAGGGTTTTATTTTGGGTGCGGGGTCCCCCTTAATATCCATACAAGACCCAAAGGGGCTGGGGTGGGGGGGGGGGGGGGGTGATGGGGTAGCCATGCATTTTTCTCAAGGATTTTCAGCCATATGGCTGCCAGGACAAGACATGACATTAAAGCCGCAAGTGGTTTTAAATGGCTTCTTTTTTTCCTTTACAAATGTCATTTTGTGCAAGGACAGTTCTAAACACGGGAAACACATGCCACTTCACAGGCATACTTTAGACACCCCCCAGGTACCATATTTAAAGGAAAATTTCACTTTTTTTTTTTCACTTTATGCATCATTAAAATGACTGCTCCCGAAAAAACGTTAGTTTTTAAAAGTCCTTTTTGCATTGATATATGTCCCCTGGGGCAGGACCCGGGTCCCCAAACCTGTTTTATGACATTAACATGCA
Source organism: Lithobates sylvaticus (assembly GCA_028564925.1). Lineage (NCBI taxonomy): Eukaryota > Metazoa > Chordata > Amphibia > Anura > Ranidae > Lithobates > Lithobates sylvaticus. The sequence continues at coordinate 275,019,752 of CM053027.1, read as the reverse complement.
TATTGGCCGTTCGAAAATTTGCGCGAACTTTCGGTCCGTTCGAAGGTTCTGGTGCGAACCGTCACCCACTGTGCTGCAGGGTTTTCTGTGGGTGACTGTGTCGGCTTCCCCCCATCTCCACCTCACTCTTTTCCCCAGACTTTTTTTCATTTTGGAACCCAGATCTTTAAAGAGCTCAGAACGGACCTGATCTCCATTGGATGTGACAACTTTTTGGAGGACCAGAGAAGAGCCACCTGCTGTGCCCATCTCCCTATATCATCCCCACCAGGATTTGATAAGATACCAGCTCTATGTGGATTTTGCTGAGACCTGTAGTCCCTCCTGTTGTCCTGTCCAGAGATGTGCCTAAACGCAACACTGCAGTTTTACATGTGAGTGGATATTGTCTTTTTAATAAATGTTAACATGATACATACTCAGAGGCGCCCCTTTCCTTGTGTTTTAGGTGTTATCCTAGACTCTGAACAATCCTTTTAGCCCCACATCCAATCACTGTCCAAAGCTTGCCGCCGGAACCTCCGGAACTGTCAGAGAAATACCAGGGTTGCGCACGCGCGGTAGAGCAGCTCAACGAACAGTACAGGTACGCCGGGTAGCGGGTGCGCATGCGCGGGTCCGTGGCACTCGGGTATCTGACACAGCCCAGCCAGTGCGGCTCACCGCTGTGCGCGGCGCTGACAGAAGACGAGTGCGCATGCGCACTCGTCCGGGTATCCCACCTGACCACTCACCTGGCCTATAAAAGGCTTCCCCTGTTTTCTCACAATTGCTGGTTTGTTGTCTCTTCCTGAGTCCTGGCTCCAGTCCTTGTATCCTGTATCCTGTATCCTGTACCCTGTATCCAGTACCCTGTGTCCTGTACCTGCTTGATTACCTGTGCCGACCCGGAATCTGCTTGACCATCGCTGCCGTTACTTACCTGTGTTTGACCCCCGGCTTGCTTCCTGGATACCTCTGCTGCCTGATCACCTGTGCTTGACCCTCGGCCTGCCTACTGGACATTCTCTGAGTTCCTTACCTGTGTTTGACCCCTGGCTTGCTTCCTGGATACCTCTGCTGCCTGATCACCTGTGCTTGACCCTCGGCCTGCCTACTGGACATTCTCTGAGTTCCTTACCTGTGTTTGACCCCTGGCTTGCTTCCTGGATACCTCTGCTGCCTGATCATTTGTGCTTGACCCTCGGCCTGCCTACTGGACATTCTCTGAGTTCCTTACCTGTGTTTGACCCCTGGCTTGCTTCCTGGATACCTCTGCTGCCTGATCACCTGTGCTTGACCCTCGGCCTGCCTACTGGACATTCTCTGAGTTCCTTACCTGTGTTTGACCCCTGGCTTGCTTCCTGGATACCTCTGCTGCCTGATCATTTGTGCTTGACCCTCGGCCTGCCTACTGGACATTCTCTGAGTTCCTTACCTGTGTTTGACCCCTGGCTTGCTTCCTGGATACCTCTGCTGCCTGATCACCTGTGCTTGACCCTCGGCCTGCCTACTGGACATTCTCTAAGTTACTTGTGTTTGACCCTCTGCTCGGTGTTCGGGACTTCCAGTTCTCTCATGCTCCTGAGGGTCCTCCTCTAGTATACGTTCTGGTACCTCCATAACCTCTGCCTGGTTCACGGTCCTGCCAGGTGTCTACTTCCAGTGCAGCATCAGCCTCTCCTGGTCAACGTCGCTACTGCACACCACCTGCAACACTCCTGCTGGCAACCCGTGCATCTTTGTGCCCGGTGACCTCTGTACCCACTCCAGAGGCATCGTGCACCTAGTCGCAAGGGGAGCAGCTCTCAGCATATCGGCCCGGGTGAGTACATCTGACAGTACAAACCAGCCAATGTCCGAGGCCGACAGAGCTGGTTCACCCCTTGAGGCCTTATGCCAGCAGGTGACAGCCCTTACTCAGGCTGTACAACGCCTCCAGGATGGATACTTTCAGATCGAGGGACGTCTCCAACACCTGACTCTCTCTCCGAACCAAGCGGACCAGTCACCCCCTGCAGCCAGCACCTCCACTCTCCCACAAACACCTGGAGGTGCTTCTCCTACCTATGTCATGTCTAATCCTGATCCCAGGGTCCCCACACCAGAACGTTTTTCCGGGGACCGAAGGAAATTTCGCTCATTTAGAAATTCCTGTCTATTACACCTGGCCCTACAACCCAGGACTTTCCAGTTGGAATCCACTAAGGTGGGTTTTATTATCTCTCTGCTTTCGGATGACCCCCAATCCTGGGCATACCACTTGATGGAACAAAAGAGCCCACAGCTGAATTCTGTAGAGACTTTCTTCTCCGCCATGGCAGCACTCTACGAGGACTCTCAACGCACAGGTACGGCAGAATCCACTCTGCACACCCTATCCCAGGGTAGAAGGCCCGTAGAGGACTATATAGTAGATTTTCGCAAATGGGCTGCAGATACAGAGTGGAATGAGTCTGCTCTAAAGTACCAATTCCGTTTGGGGCTATCCAAAGTATTGAAGGATGAACTGGCCCGAGGAGAAATCCCAACCACTTTTGCAGACCTCTGCCAACTTGTCACTAAACTTGATCGTCGGTTGCGGGAACGACGGGCAGAGAAGCTCCAAAGCCCCCGGCCCACCTGGATGATGCCCCGGGTTCCTCCGGCACCTGCTCCTTCTTGGAATTCCCGCTCTTCCCCCCATGGGGAGCCTATGCAGTTGGGCCTGGCACGGTCCCCCCTGTCTGCTGAAGAAAGGCTCCGCCGTCGACAAGCTAACCTCTGTCTCTACTGCGGAGGCACCGGTCACTACCTACAGAAATGCCCCGTGAGACCCAGTAAGTGCCCTTCTCGGTCCCTCTTGAGCTCACACACTGCTGGAATTCCGCATTTTCACTTTACTGTTCCACTCTCCCTACAGGTAGCAGGAGAGGCCTTCCAGCTGGGAGCCATCCTTGACTCCGGGGCATGCAGTTGCTTTATGGACTTGACCCTAGCACGACACTTGAACCTCCCTTTAGTAACCAAGAAGCAACCTCTCCAAATCCAGCTGGCTGATGGCTCTCCACCCTGCTCAGGACCGGTCACCCAGGAGACCGGTCTCATCCTGACCTGCACCAAGTCCGGCCACCACGAACTTTTACGTTTTGATGTAATCCACTCTCCTATGTTCCCCATCATCCTGGGTTATCCCTGGTTACTGGCCCACAATCCTCGGATTGATTGGATCAACAGAGAAGTGGTGTTCTCCTCCCCTTACTGCCTGCAGCACTGCTTCCCGGATAAATCAGCAGGGCCTCTTACCCATCTTGCCATGCAACCCAGTACCAAGGACCTGCAACATGTTCCTATACCCTATCGAGATTTCATGGACATTTTTGATGAAAAAAAGGCTGAAGTGCTTCCCCCTCACCGTTCATATGATTGTCCAATTGACCTCCTACCAGGGGCTGAGATCCCCTTCGGAAGAATCTTCCCCTTGTCTGAAACTGAACTTGAAGCCCTACGGGTGTATATTGATGAAAATCTCGCTAAAGGGTTCATTCAGCCATCCTCTTCGCCAGCAGGGGCTGGGATCTTCTTTGTAGAAAAAAAGGATGGTTCCCTCAGACCCTGTGTGGATTACAGGGAACTCAACAAAATTACTATCAAGAACAGGTACCCACTCCCACTCATCCCCGAACTTTTTCAGCGGCTCAGGACTGCCAAAGTCTTCACCAAGCTCGATCTCCGTGGGGCCTACAACTTGGTTAGAATACGCTCTGGGGATGAGTGGAAGACGGCCTTTAGGTCCAGGTTCGGCCATTTTGAGTACCTGGTCATGCCGTTTGGGCTTTGTAATGCCCCAGCTACTTTCCAGCACCTTGTCAACGACATCTTCCGTGAGTATCTGGATAACTTTCTCATTGTATACCTTGACGATATTCTGATTTTTTCCGACTCTCTAGAAACTCACCGTCAACATGTCCGGAAAGTCCTCCTCATCCTACGTAAGCACGGGCTCTATGTCAAAAGAGAGAAATGCGAGTTCGAGACAGACACCATCCAGTTCCTGGGCTTTATCATCACCACCGGAGGAGTACTGATGGACCCACAAAAAGTGAAGGCTATCCAAGATCGGCCTGCCCCCACAGACAAAAGGTCAGTCCAACGTTTTATTGGCTTTGCAAACTTTTATAGACGGTTCATTCACGGGTTTTCTGCCATTGTGTCCCCAATCACTCAACTTACCCGTCAGCAAGTCAAGTTCCAATGGACACCCCAAGCGCAAGGCGCATTTGAAAAGCTCAAGGAACTTTTTTCCTCCGCACCCATCCTGCAGCACCCTGACCCTGAACTTCCCTACGTTCTAGAAGTGGATACTTCTGATTCTGCTATGGGGGCAATCCTATCACAGAGAAGTGGCCCAAAGGCCTTACTCCACCCGGTCGCCTTTGCCTCCCGAAAGTTGAGTCCCCCTGAAAAGAATTATGACGTAGGCGACCGGGAATTACTTGCGATTAAGTTCGCTCTTGAAGAATGGAGATACCTGCTAGAGGGAGCCTCCCAACCCATTCTTATCTTCACAGATCATCGCAATTTGGAATACCTCAGGGCAGCAAAACGCCTTAGACCCAGACAGGCCCGCTGGGCCTTGTTCTTTTCCCGATTTAACTTCCACATCACTTACCGTCCCGGCTCCAAGAATGGCAAGGCGGACGCCTTATCCCGTATGTTTCTGGACACTGAGTCCTCTAAGGAACCTGCCACCATCCTGTCCGCTCACAATTTCCTCCATGCTATTCAACCTGACTTGACCGTAGCCCTTAAACAAGCCTCCAACCAGTTTTCCTCTCCTACATTACCCTTCCTTGAAAGGAAACAGGACTTACTTTGGGCTCATGCCCGAATATTTGTCCCTCCTCCCGTCAGGCTCCAAGTCCTGCAGACCCTTCACGATCACAAAATGTCCGGCCATTTCGGAATACAGAAAACAGCGGACTTGGTAAGTCGGTCCTACTGGTGGCCGGGCTGGAGAAAGGACTGCCAAAATTATGTTCTTTCTTGTAACACCTGTCAGAGGAACAAAGGGGCCAACATCAAGTCCTGGGGTCTGTTACGACCTCTACCCGTCCCGGAACGTCCATGGAAGGAGATCTCTATGGACTTCATTGTAGACTTGCCTCCCTCAGATTCCTTTACCACAATTCTGCTCGTGATAGACCGCCTTTCAAAGATGGCCCACTTCCTGCCCATGAAAGGTACCCCTTCGGCTTCCGCTACCACAGACATTTTCATCAAAAAAGTTATAAGACTACATGGAGTACCAGCTAATATCACCTCAGACCGGGGGGTACAGTTCACCTCCAAGTTCTGGAGAGACCTCTGCAAAACCCTTGAAATTAAAACTTCCATGTCTTCAGCATACCATCCACAAACCAATGGCCAAACTGAGCGCACCAATCAGACTCTTGAACAGTATCTGAGATGTTTTTGTTCATACTCCCAAGATGACTGGTCAGGCCTGCTACCCTACGCAGAGTTTGCCTATAATAACTCCTTGCATTCTGCCATTAACCAAACGCCCTTTTGGGCAAACTACGGCTATCACCCCTCTTTTCTTCCAGATTCCATTCCAGACGTCCCTACTCCAGCTGCACAGGAACTAGTCAAGCATATCCAGGACAACTTTCTCTGGATCCAGCAGGCCATGAAGGAAGCACAAAGGGGGTATGAGGTACAGTACAATCGAGGCAGGAAGGAATGTCCACCTTTCCAGATTGGTGAGAAAGTTTGGTTATCAACTGCTAATCTGAAACTCCCCTGTCCTTCTCGGAAACTCGGTCCCAGGTTCATCGGCCCTTTTGAGGTCAAGAGGGTAATCAACCCAGTGGCCTTTGAACTAGACCTCCCCAGTTCCTATAGGATCCATCCAGTATTTCATGCCTCTTTACTGAAACCTGTAATTGCCAATTCTTTCCCTGACAGGCAAATGCCACTTCCTCCACCCATCACCATCCAAGGAGAGGAAGAATTCGAGGTTGAAAAGATTCTGGATCTCCGAAAAAGAAGGGGACAGGTTCAGTAACTAGTCAAATGGAAGGGTTATCCCCCGGAAGACTGCTCCTGGGAGCCATCTGAAAACATCCACGCCCCTCGTTTAATACGAGAATATCACCAAAGACACCCTGAAGTGGGCATCCGGAGGCTGCCCTTAGGGGGGGGGGGCACTGTCAGAGAAATACCGTGCTTCACCGCCGGGTTCCAGGGTTGCGCACGCGTGGTAGAGCAGCTCAACGAACAGTACAGGTATGCCGGGTAGCGGGTGCGCATGCGCGGGTCCGTGGCACTCGGGTATCTGACACAGCCCAGCCAGTGCGGCTCACCGCTGTGCGCGGCGCTGACAGAAGACGAGTGCGCATGCGCACTCGTCCGGGTATCCCACCTGACCACTCACCTGGCCTATAAAAGGCTTCCCCTGTTTTCTCACAATTGCTGGTTTGTTGTCTCTTCCTGAGTCCTGGCTCCAGTCCTTGTATCCTGTATCCTGTACCCTGTACCCTGTATCCAGTACCCTGTATCCTGTACCTGCTTGATTACCTGTGCCGACCCGGAATCTGCTTGACCATCGCTGCCGTTACTTACCTGTGTTTGACCCCCGCTTGCTTCCTGGATACCTCTGCTGCCTGATCACCTGTGCTTGACCCTCGGCCTGCCTACTGGACATTCTCTGAGTTCCTTACCTGTGTTTGACCCCTGGCTTGCTTCCTGGATACCTCTGCTGCCTGATCACCTGTGCTTGACCCTCGGCCTGCCTACTGGACATTCTCTGAGTTCCTTACCTGTGTTTGACCCCTGGCTTGCTTCCTGGATACCTCTGCTGCCCGATCACCTGTGCTTGATCCTCGGCCTGCCTACTGGACATTCTCTGAGTTCCTTACCTGTGTTTGACCCCTGGCTTGCTTCCTGGATACCTCTGCTGCCTGATCACCTGTGCTTGACCCTTGGCCTGCCTACTGGACATTCTCTGAGTTCCTTACCTGTGTTTGACCCCTGGCTTGCTTCCTGGATACCTCTGCTGCCTGATCACCTGTGCTTGACCCTCGGCCTGCCTACTGGACATTCTCTGAGTTCCTTACCTGTGTTTGACCCCTGGCTTGCTTCCTGGATACCTCTGCTGCCTGATCACCTGTGCTTGACCCTCGGCCTGCCTACTGGACATTCTCTAAGTTACTTGTGTTTGACCCTCTGCTCGGTGTTCTGGACTTCCAGTTCTCTCATGCTCCTGAGGGTCCTCCTCCAGTATACGTTCTGGTACCTCCATAACCTCTGCCTGATCACGGTCCTGCCAGGTGTCTACTTCCAGTGCAGCATCAGCCTCTCCTGGTCAACGTCGCTACTGCACACCACCTGCAACACTCCTGCTGGCAACCCGTGCATCTTTGTGCCCGGTGACCTCTGTACCCACTCCAGAGGCATCGTGCACCTAGTCGCAAGGGGAGCAGCTCTCAGCATATCGGCCCGGGTGAGTACATCTGACAGTAACATCTCCAAAATACACTCCTTACTAACCAATGACACCATTAAGTTTCCTAGTTTCTCATACCTTGACTAATGCAACTCCCTCCTCTTTGGAATACCTTTACATAAGCTATTCCCCCTTCAGTCCATCGTGAATGCTGCTGACAGACTCATCCACCTTACCAACCGGTCAGTGTCTGCTACCCCTCTTTGTCAATCCATCCATTGGCTTCCACTCACCCAACAAATTAAATTAAAAATACTAACAAGTTACAAAGCCATCAACAACTCTGCCCCCAGCTACATCACCAAACTGTTCTCTTCATTCCTCTCAAGAACTCTTGCTCTCTAGCTCCCTTGTGACCTCCTCCCATCTCAACTCCAGGAGTTCTTCTGAACCTCTCCCATCATATGGAACTCCCTGCCCCAATATGCCCGATTATCTCCTATTCTGCTCACTTTTAGCCGATCCCTGAAAACCCTGCCTTTCAGAGAAGTCTATCCCACCTCCACATAACAAGTGAATTTTCACTTTCTCCATCAGCTCATCCCCCACAATTATTACCCTTTGTATCAGTTGACCCTCCATTTTAGATTGTAAGCTCTACAGAGAAGGGCCCTCTGATTCCTCTTGTACTGAATTGTATTGTAGTTGTACTGTCTGCCCACATGTTGTAAAGTGCTGTGCAAACTGTTGGCACTATATAAAACCTATATTCGAATAATGATTTGCAGGGCTCTGCCCACTGTCCTAAAAAGAAAGAATACACCTCTTATTTTTGTGTAACAGAATAAGCAGGGCACATTTGTTACTTCTGTAAGTTAGTGAGAATAACAGTTAATTTGAGATGTCGATACACCTTTGATCAAAGACTTAAAGGCTAAGTTCACCTTTTGAACATATTACATGTTCCACCCGTATTTAGGGTAGAACATGTAACATGTTCCAGCTCCTGCCTCCTCTCCCCCTGATCCCCCCTCCATGTGACAGTGGGCAGAGGCTTGCTGCCAGGGCATGAAAGCCCATCCATCCCAGCATGGTCAATTTGCTTCTTTGTATTCTACTTGGGAGCACAACCTGCCTGTACTCCAGTGGTCAGACTCCTGAGTGGCTTTTCACTGGGAAGATTGGTTCTAGACTGTTTCTTTGCCTCCTGCTGATGCAACCCCCTCCCCCAGCTTTTTACAGTGTATTTCTGTTTCTTCATTTTACACTGGACAATATCTGTGCTTTGCACCCCCCCCTCCTTTCCCACCATAATCAAAAGGAGTCCCCACCCCAACCTCTGTAAGCCTCTTATTCAGCTGATAACAGAAGTCATGTGACAAGGTATTTAGAAAACATATATATTAATATATATTAATAATAATATATACATAAAATATATACAGTATATATAGTGACAATATGAAGGCGAATTGAACGATGGACGTTATGTTTCACCTCGCATGCCCTCATTTGCAGGGAACTAGGGTTGGTTCCGGACCAGATTTTACAGATTTCTTCTGTCCACCAGCAGGTGGTATAAATAAAGCAGGACTGGAGCAAAAGCTTGCTCTTGGACTGGGACTCAGGAAGCCAAAACCTGAGAGAGCTACTGATGGTAATCTTGCTTTGTGGGGGAAAGAAAAAGGTTTGCATTATCCTTGTTTTGTGGGTGACTGGGAGAAGCCCTTCACCTGTGAGTTAGGAACCTGATATGTCTAGTTAGTGCCTGGATGGCAAAGATTTATTTTCTGTTTTGTTTATTTGATTTTCATGCAACCTTTTAAATAAAACTGGCTACAAGTCAGATTTTAAGAAAAACATGCCTTTTGGACTACCTTTTTTCCCAGGGAAGGTGATCCCTACTGAGCTAACCCCTTACAATATACAATATCTCACATTTTTGTAAATATTTTATTATATCTTTTCATGTGACAACACTGAAGAAAGACACTTTGCTACAATGTAAAGTAGTGAGTGTACAGCTTGTATAACAGTGTAAATTAGCTGTCCCCTCAAAATAACTGAACACACAGCCATTGATGTCTAAACCGCTGGTAACAAAAGTGAGTACAACCCTAAGTAAAAATGTCAAAATTGGGCCCAAAGTGTCAATATTTTGTGTGGCCACCATTATTTTCCAGCACTGCAGACCAATTTGATGCAGTGTGTGGCGTATGGTCTGAGCACTGACAGGCTGACCCCCCACCCCTTTAACCCCTGCAGCAATGCTGGAAGCACTCATACATCTATTTCCCAAAGACAACCTCTGGATATGATGCTGAGCTCCTACACTCAACTTCTTTGGTCGACCATGGCGAGGCCTGTTCTGAGTGGAACATGTACTGTTAAACTGCTGTATGGTCTTGGCCACCGTGCTGCAGCTCAGTTTTAGGGTATTGGCAATCTTCTTATAGCTTAGGCCATCTTTATGTAGAGCAACACTTCTTTTTTTCAGATCCTCAGAGAGTTCTTTGCCATGAGGTGCCATGTTGAACTTCCAGTGACCAGTATGAGAGACATTCACACCTTAGACCTTGTAACACTAACGAATCACATGTCACCAGGGAGAGAAAATGGCTAATGGAGCCCAATTTGGACATTTTAACTTAAGGGGTGTACTCACTTTTGTTGCCAGCAGTTTAGAGATGAATGGCTGTGTGTTGAGTTATTTTGAGGGGACAGCAAATTTTCACTGTTATACAAGCTGTACACTCACTACTTTACATTGTAGCATCAATTCTTCAGTGTTGTCACATGAAAAGATATAATAAAATATTTACAAAAATGTGAGGGGGTGAGGGGTGTATATATACAGTTGTCAGTTGTGCTCAAAAGCTCATAAGTGCTCATAAGTTTACAAACCCTGGCAGAATTTATGATTTCTTGGCCATTTTTCAGAGACCATGAGAACATGAATGGTAACAGAAAAACATTTCCTTTACTCATAGTTAGTGCATGGCTGAAGCCATTTATTATCAATCAACTGTGTTTACTCTTTTTTAATCACGATGGCAACAGAAACTACCCAAATGACCCTGATCAAAAGTTTACATACCCTGGTGATTTTGGCCTGATAACATGCATGGCCACAAAGTTGACACAAAGGAATGGCTATTAAGGGCTCTTTCACACACGGCGGATCAGTGCAGATACGCCCCGTGGATAGCCGCTTGCTCAGCGGGGATCGCCGAAGCGATCTCCGCTGAGCAGGAAGATGACAGGTCCGTCTCTGCACTCCGTGCAGGGACAGACCTGTCAGAGCGTCACTCTCCTCTATGGGAGATCGGGTGACGACGGACCGTAGAGTCCGTCGACATCCGATTCGCTCTGCAGACGGATGAAAAAATTGGGTTTTCCTCCGTCTGCAGAAACGGAGCATAGCGGGCATGGACGAGAGCGGGTGTCAGCAGATGCTCATCCGCTGACACCCGCTATCCAATAGGGATACATGTATGTCCGTTTTTCATCCTAAAACGGAAGGATGAAAAACGGACATACGGACCGTCAGTGTGAAAGAGCCCTAAAGGTAACCATCCTCACCTGTGATCTGTTTTTTTGTATCTAGTGTGTATATAAGGTCAATGAGTTTCTGGATTCCTGACAGACCCTGACAGTGCAGCACTTTCATCCAGTGCTGCAGTGACGTTTCTGGATTCTGAGTCATGGGGAAAGCAAAATAATTGTCAAAGGATCTGCGGGAAAGGGTAATTGAACTGTATAAAAAAGGAAAGGGACATAAAAAGATATCCAAGGAATTGAGAATGCCAATCAGCAGTGTTCAAACTCTAATCAAGAAGTGGAAAATGAGGGGTGCTGTTGATACCAAACCACGGTCAGGTAGACGAACTAAAACTGCCAGAAAATTTTTTTCTGGTTGCAAAGAAAAACCCACAAATAACTTTAGGTGAAATACAGGACATGTGGTGTGACTGTTTCCAAATCCACAATAAGGAGACACTTGAAGAAAGCCATTACAACACAAATGCCACAAAGTATCCCGCTTACAATACGCCAAACAGCACAAAAACAAGCCTCAAACCTTCTGCCACAAAATCATTTGGAGTGATGAGACCAAAATTTAGCTTTTTGGCCACAACCATAAATGCTACATTTGGAGAGGCATCAACTAGGCCTATTGTTAAAGGTACACTGTGGGGGTTATTTATGAAAGGCAAATCCACTTTGCACTACAAGTGCAAACTACAAGTGCAAAGTGCACTTGAAATCGCACTGAAAGTGCACTTGGAAGTGCAGTTGCTGTAAATCTGAGGGGTAGATCTGAAATGAGGGGAAGATCTGCTGATTTTATTATCCAATCATGTGCAAGCTAAAATGCTGTTTTTTTATTTTCCTTGCATGTCCTCCTTGGATCTACAGCGACTGCACTTCCAAGTGCACATTCAGTGCAAAGTGGATTTTCCTTTAGTAAATAACCCCCATGAACTTGCACTTGCAGTTTGCACTTGTAGTGGAAAGTGGATTTGCGTTTCATAAATAACCCCCCATGCGTTTCATAAATAACCCCCAAGGTGTAAAACACTGAGGTGGATCGCTGATGTTTTGGGGATGTGTGCGCTACAAAGGCACAGGAAATTTGTTCAAAATTGATGGCAATTTGAATGCTGTATGTTATCAAAAAATACTGGAGGAACATTTGCATTCATCAGCCAGGAAGCTGCGCATGGGATGTACTTGGTCATTCCAACATGACAATGATCCAAAACACACGGCCAAGTTGACCTGTCATTGGCTACAGCAGAATAAAGTGGAGGTTCTGGAGTGGCCATCTCAGTCTCCTGACCTCAATATCATTGAGACACTTTGGGGAGATCTCAAACATGTAGTTCATGAAAGACAGCCCAAGAATTTACAGGAACTGGAGGCTTTTTGTCAAGAGGAATGGGCAGGTTTACCATCTGAGAAGATAAAAAGCCTCATCCACAAATACCACAAAAGACTTCTAACGGTCATTGATGTTAAAGAGGGCAATAAACGGGATTAAGAACTGGGGTATGTAAACTTTTGATCAGGATCATTTGGGTAGTTTCTATTGCCATTATGATTTAAAAAGAGTAAACACAGTTGATTGATAATAAATGGCTTCAGCCAAACACTAACCATGAGTGAAAGATTTTGGGGTTGATTTACTAAGGGCAAATCCACTTTGCACTACAAGATGCTGTTTTTTATTTTCCTTGCATGTCCCCCTCGGATCTACAGCAATTTTACTTGCAGTGCACTTGTTGTGCAAAGTGGATTTGCATTAGTAAATAACCCCCTTTGTGTTATCATTCATATTCTCTGAAAAATGGCCAAGAAATCATAAATTCTGCCAGGGTGTGTAAACTTTTAAACACTGTATACACATATACAAACATTTGACTTTTCTATTTAAACTTTATTTTGCATTTCTATTTTAAACTGAATGGGTTGTAAAGGTTCTAGTCTAGAAGATTGCCAATTTTGGCCTGGCATATAGTGACCAACTGCTAATTTTTAATTAGACCTTTAGGAACTACCGGTATGTTTTGTAATTAAATGTTTTCAACAGCTTCAAAAAGAATAACAAATGTAATGGATTATGACATCTTTACCTTTGTATTCTGTAACAACATATTAGCATCTTCTAGTTGCTGGGTGATTTCTTCAGTTTTATGTTGGTAGTCTTCTAATTTTGAATAATAATTCTCTATTGAATTAAGTAAACGTAAACAGACAGTCAGACAAAATTATTTTACAGGTTTTGGTAAATACAAAAGAGTTGCATTGTCCACAAGCTTCTTTTATATCTTGATGAATTTCACAGTGAGATTTCCCCACTATGGTTTTTGGAACTACCTTCTCCCTGAAGTCTCACAACTCCTGCTACACCAGAGGAAGGTTTTACTCCCACAGTATTCTACATAATATTGATAAATTAAATTCAGTGACCATAAATCTTCCCAGAAATTGGTGGGTGATTTAACTTTTCAGCATCTGAGAAAAACCTAAGCATCGATTTTTTAGTTATCTGACATGTTACATATTTCTTTACATTAATTTCTCAATAGATTTAGTGGAAGCGCAAACATGAATAAGATAAAGGAGTTATGCTCCTTTGAGTTTGCCAGACCCAAGCGACTATAAACAAAAGAATACCAACCAGAAAACCTGAGCAATAAACATGGTAGAGTTTTGTAAATGCTTGTTGTAAATAAAGCAACCTGCTGCTTTACACATAGGGGATTATTTACGAAAGGCAACTCCACTTTGCACTGAAAGTGCACATGGAAGTGCAGTCACTCTAAATCTAAGGGGTAGTAGATCTGAAATGAGGGGAGGCTCTGCTGATTTTATCATCCAATCATGTGCAAGCTAAAATGCTGTTTTTTTATTTTCCTTGCATGTCCCCCTCGGATCTACAGCGACTTTACTTCCAAGTGCACTTTCAGTGCAAAGTGTATTTTCCTTTAGTAAATAACCCCCATTATGTGCTCCAAATAAACTATCTGAAATATGGCACAAGTGAATGCAACCTGCGCCAAAGAAAGGTGTATGCAGGCAGAAGTAAGGCTGTGGGGGTTTATTTACTAAAGGCAAATCCACTTTGCACTACAAGTGCAAAGGGCACTTGAAATTGCACTGAAAGTGCACTTGGAAGTGCAGTCGCTGTAGATCCGAGGGGGACATGCAAGGGAAAAAAAACAGCATTTTAACACGCACATGATTGGATAATAAAATCATCAGAACTTCCCCTCATTTCAGATCTACCCCTCAGGTTTACAGCGACTGCACTTCCAAGTGCACTTTCAGTGCAATTTCAAGTGCACTTTGCACTTGTAGTTTGCACTTGTAGTGCAAAGTGGATTTGCCTTTCGTAAATAACCCCCATAGCGTCTACAAATTTTGTGATATTTTTATTTATTTCTTTTTTTACTAGTAATGGCGGTAATCAGTGACCTATAGTGTGACTGCTTTATTGCAGTGGACATGCTGACACTAACTGACACTTTTTGGGGACCAGTGATCAGTGCTAAAAAATATGCACTGTCACTGTAATAATGACACTGGCTGGGAAGGGGTTAACGTCAGGGACGATCAAAGGTTTAACTGTGTGTCTAGCCTTTGTTTTAGTACAATGTGGGAGGTGCTTTTACTAGGGGAAGACATGGACAAATAGAGCTTTCTTTTGGTGGTATTCGATCACCTCTGCTGTTTTTATTGTTTGTGCTATAAACAAAAGAAGAGTGAACATTTTGAAAAAAAAAACACATCTTTTACTTGTTGCTATAGTAAATATCCCAAATAAAAAAAAAAAAAAAAAAGTTATAGCGTCTACAAAATAGGGGATAGATTTATGGCATTTTTATTATTATATATATATATATATTTTTTTTTTATTATTGTAATGGCAGTGATCAGTGATTTTTATCAGGACTGCGATATTGTGGCGGACAGATGAGACACTTTTGACACATTTTTGGGACCAGTGACAATTATACAAGTGCTATATACATGCAAGGGGTTAACTGTGTTCCCTAGGTTTGTTCTAACTGTGGGGGGGATGGGACTGACTAGGAGAGAGAGATTGGTGTTCATACTGAGTATGAACACACAATCTGTCTCCTCTCCCCTGGGAGAACAGGGATCTGTATGTTTACGAGCGATCGCAGGTGCCGGGCGGTCATCGCGCATTTACATCAGCTCAGGCGGCCGTGACCCCCTAGTGCTCAAAAGGCGAACAAACGTAAGGTAAGGTTGTTTCGCCCACCCGTGCCATTCTGCAACAATAAAACTGCGGCGACTGGTCGGGAACCGGTTAATCATCAACCATCTGAGTTGCTAAATGTTGTACCTTCATTAAATGTAACCATATTACTACACTTAGAGGTGTCTCTCTTCTCTTTTATACTCAGTTGTGACATGACGCTATTTGTATATCAAGACATCGATTGTATATCAAGTCAAAATTTATAAAAAAAAATAGCTAGTCTTGCAAAACGTGCATAAACCAAGTTACTCTTAAATCAAGGTTTCACTGTATATGGTTGGGAGCAAAATCTCGACTCCACTCTGAGAATAACAGACAGAAGAGATATACCGTATATACTAATAGTTAAATCTGGTAATTATCATCAGACTCAAATATCAAATGTTTTATTTAAAGAAAAAAAAATGTAATGAATTGTGCCCCTCCCGCTCTCCGCCCCATGGTGTGGTTAGTGGCCGGCTTAGGGTCAGCTTGTCTCCTTTGTGTTACCGTTCCTGATAAGAGCTCTGTGCATGCGCGGCTTTACTGGCGCCTGCGCAGTAGGAAGTTGGGCTGGATGGAGTCACATGCTGGCTTTGTCCGGCAGTAGTGCTTCCATTTGGAGTGATATGTAAGGGGCAGTTAGATTATACTTGACACGTTCCATTGCTTTCATAAAAGCTTTACCGATTGGATGCTTTGTGGAAAGAATGTTATACCTGTCTAAGAGAATTTTCTTGCAAGGGTGTTTTTTTTATATTTCAATGGGTACCATTTGGCTGGTCCCATTGCTGGTGATGCAATAATATATCTTCCCCCATTTAACACTGGTATTCCTTACTTACATCATCTCTTTATAGACATACTCTGTGGATGAGGGGAATCCAGTTTATGTTTTATACACTGTAGGGGGCTGTGAGTTATATACTTGCTTGGGCCCTTATAACATTAGTAAGGGACTCCTAATATGCTATTTTAACCACTTTCAGACCGGATCATTTTGCTGGCTTAAGACCACTTTTTGTGATTCGGTACTGCATCGCTTTAACTGACAAGTGCGTGGTGGTGCAACGTGGCTCCCAAACAAGTTGACGTCCTTTTTTTTCCCACAAATAGAGCTTTCTTTTGGTGGTATTTGATCACCTCTGCGGTTTTTATTTTTTGCGCTATAAACAAAAAAAGAGCGACAATTTTATAAAAAAACGCATTATTTTTTACTTTTTTTCTATAATAAATATCCCCCAAAAATATATAAAAAAAACGTTTTTTTCCCTCAGTTTAGGCCGATACGTATTCTTCTACATATTTTTGGTAAAAAAAATCGCAATAAGTGATTATTGATAGGTTTGCGCAAAAGTTATAGCGTTTACCAAATAGGGGATAGTTTTATAGCATTTTTATTAATAATTTCTTTTTTACTAGCAATGGCGGCGATCAGCGATTTTTATTGTGACTGCGACATTATGGCGGACACATTGGAAATTTTTGACCCATTTTCGGGACCATTGTCATTTATACAGCAATCAGTGCTATACAAATGCAATGATTCCTGTGTAAATGACACTGGCAGTGAAGGGGTTAACCAGGGGGTGGCAGTGTAGGGGTTAAGTGTGTCCTAGGGGTGTGTTGCTAACTGTGGGGGGCGTGGCTGTGTGTGACAGTCACTGATCTCTGCTCCAATCACAGGAAGCAGAGATTAGTGTCACTTGTTGCTAGGCAGAACGGGGAGATGCTGTTTACTTCCTCATCTCCCCGTTCGTCCTCCCCGTGAGACGATCGCGGGTATCCCCGCGGCGATCGAGTCCACGGGTTTAAAAATCTAAAGCATTAGAAAACACTGGTCTTGGTGTGATCGAATGCTTTTAATGGCAGAGAACCTCAGATCTTTCCATAAAGAGTACATGTCACATGCCTATTGCCATCACAAGGGATGTTTACATTGCTCGTGACAGCAATAAAAGTGATAAAAAATAAAAAATAAATAAATTGTAAGCGACTGTGTAAAAATTATAATAAATAAAAAATAATTTTAAAGTTGCCCCCCCCCCCCCCCCCCCCATGCAAAGGCGAACGCACGTGTTGTTCCTGCACACACGCAAATAGCGATCGTCCCACACATGTGAGGTATCACTGTGAATGTCAGATTACGGGCAGTATTTATAGCACCAGACCACCTGTGTAAATCTAAAAATCTAAAGTGGTAACCTGTAAAGGCTTTAAAAGCGTTGCCTATGGATAGTAAAATTTACATCATTTGTCACCATTGCACGGGCGTGCACAATTTGAAAGCGTGACATGTTTGGAATCTGTTTATTCTGCATAACATCATCTGTTATATTATACCAAAAAATTGTGTTATGTATTGTGTTTTTTTTTTCCATTAACCACTTCAGCCCTGGAAGGATTTACCCCCTTCCTGACCGCACTTTTTGCGATTCGGCACTGCGTCGCTTTAACTGACAATTGTCTTGCGAAGTTGCAACCAAACAAATTGACGTCTTTTTTTTTCCCACAAATAGAACTTTGTTTTGGTGGTATTTCAGCACCTCTGTGGTTTTTATTTTTTGCGCTATAAACAAAAAAGAGCGTCAATTTTGAAAAAAACACAATATTTTTTAGTTTTTGCTATAATAACTATCCCCCAAAAATACATTAAAAAAAAATATATTTTTTTTCCTCAGTTTAGGCCGATACGTATTCTTCTACATATTTTTGTTTAAAAAAAAAATCGCAATAAGCGTATATTGATTGGTCTGCGCAAAAGTTATAGCGTCTACAAAATAGGGGATAGATTTATGGCATTTTTATTATTAATTTTGTTTATTAGTAATGGCGGGCGATCTGCGATTTTTATCGGGACTGCGACATTATGGCGGACACATGGGACACTTTTGACACTATTTTGGGACCATTTATACAGCGATCAGTGCTATAAAAATGCACTGATTACTGTGTAAATGACACTGGCAGGGAAGGGGTTAACCACTAGGGGGCGATCAAGGGGTTAAGTGTGTCCTAGGGAGTGATTATAAACTGTGGGGGTGATGGGCTACCACTGACATGACAGCGATCACTGCTCCTGATGACAGGGAGCAGTGATCTCTGTCATATCACTAGGCAGAACGGGGAAATGCCTTGTTTACAAAGGCATCTCCCCGTTCTTCTGCTCCGTGACACAATCGCAAGCATCCGTGTCCCCAGAACCTGTGGTCATGGAGCACGTGGCGGGTGGGCGCGTGCCCACAATGCATCTTAAAGGGGACGTACCTGTACGCCCTTTTGCCCACCCGTGCCATTCTGCCTGCGTATATCGTCGCGCGGCGGTCGGGAAGGGGTAAAATTCAAAAAAGTGTACAGTGGTGTGAAAAAGTGTTTGCCCCCTTCCTCATTTCCTGTTCCTTTGCATGTTTGTCACACTTAAGTGTTTCGGAACATCAAACCAATTTAAACAATAGTCAAGGACAACACAAGTAAACACAAAATGCAATTTGTAAATGAAGGTGTTTATTATTAAAGGTGAAAAAAAATCCAAACCATCATGGCCCTGTGTGAAAAAGTGATTGCCCCCTAAACCTAATAACTGGTTGGGCCACCCTTAGCAGCAACAACTGCAACCAAGCGTTTGCGATAACGTGCAATGAGGCTTTTACAGCGTCCTGGAGGAATTTTGGCCCACTCATCTTTGCAGAATTGTCCTAATTCAGTTACATTAGAGGGTTTTCGAGCATGAACGGCCTTTTTAAGGTCATACCACAACATCTCAATAGGATTCAGGTCAGGACTTTGGCTAGGCCACTCCAAAGTCTTCATTTTGTTTTTCTTCAGCCATTCGGTGGTGGACTTGCTGGTGTGTTTAGGATCATTGTCCTGCTGCAGAACCCAAGTTCGTTTCAGCTTGAGTACACGAACAGATGGTCGGACATTCTCCTTCAGGATCTCTTGGTAGACAGCAGAATTCATAGTTCCTTTTATCACGGCAAGTCTTCCAGGTCCTGAAGCAGCAAAACAGCCCCAGACCATCACACTACCACCACCATATTTTACTGTTAGTATAATGTTCTTTTTCTGAAATGCAGTGTTCCTTCTACGCCAGATATACTTGGACACACACCTTCCAAAGAGTTCCACTTTTGTCTCATCGGTCCACAGAATGTTGTCCCAAAAGTCTGGGGATCATCAAGATGTGTTGTGGAGAAATTGAGACGAGCTTTGATGTTCTTTTTGCTCAGCAGTGTTTTTCTCCTTGGAACTCTGCCATGCAGGCCATTTTTGCCCAGTCTTTTCCTGATGGTGGAGGCATGAACGCTGACCTTAACTGAGGCAAGTGAGGCCTGCAGTTCCTTGGACGTTGTTGTGGGGTCTTTTGTGACCTCTTGGATGAGTCGTCGCTGCGCTCTTGGGGTAATTTTGGGCGGCGGCCACTCCTGGGAAGGTTCACCACTGTTCCATGTCTTCGCCATTTGTGGATAATGGCTCTCACTGTGGTTCGCTGGATTCCCAAAGCTTTGGAAATGGCTTTATAACCCTTTCCAGACTGATAGATCTCAATTACTTTCTTTCTCAATTGTTCCTGAATTTCTTTGGGTCTCGGCATGATGTGTAGCTTTTAAGGATCTTCTGGTGGACCTTACTGTGTCAAGCAGCTCCTATTTAAGTGATGCCTTGATTGTGAACAGGTGTGGCAATAATCAGGCCTGGGTGTGGCTAGAGAAATTGAACTCAGGTGTGACCACAGTTATAGTATGTTTTAACAAGGGGGGCAATCACTTTTTCACACAGGGCCATGATGGTTTGGATTTTTTTTCACCTTTAATAATTAACACTTTCATTTACAAATTGTATTTTGTGTTTACTTGTGTTGTCCTTGACTATTGTTTAAATTGGTTTGATGTTCCGAAACACTTAAGTGTGACAAACAGAGGAACAGGAAATGAGGAAGGGGGCAAACACTTTTTCACACCACTGTATTTCCAAATAAAGTACATTTGAAATACCGCTGCGCAAATACTGTGTGACCTAAAAAAATACAAAACACATCATTTTATTCTCTAGGGCCTCTGCTTTAAAAAAATATATATAATTATCGTGCCAAATTGTATTTTATAGTAATTTGTATTTATATTTAGATTGCAATTGCTCTTGTCTTTAATTTCTCCTGAAGACGCGTGAAACATATAGGCAAAAAAAAGGATGGTGAAATTCCCAAACCAAGCATAATATTATTTGTTCTACAAGGCCAGTAGTGTGTACAATTTATACAGGGAGTTCTCCCCATCATTTAATGTGAAAGTGGTTGTAAAGACAGAAGGTTTTTTATCTTAATGCATTAAGATAAAAAAAACTTGTATGCAGCAGCCCCCCTCAGTCCCCTAATACTTACCTGAGCCCCATCTAGATCCAGCGATGTTGCATGAGAGACTCAGCTGTCCGGGACTCCCCTCCTCCGTGGCTGAGACATCAGCGCAGCATCATTGGCTCCCACTGCTGTCAATCAAAATCAGTGAGCCAATGAGGAGAGAAGGGGGGGGGGGTAGGGTGCAGCTCCTTGTCTGAATGCACACAGGGAGCTGCAGCTTGGGTGCCCCCATAGCAAGCTGCTTGCTGTGGGGGCACTTAACAGGAGGGAGGGGCCAAGCACCGTAGCGGGACTCAGGAAGAGGAGGATCCAGGCTGCTCTGTGCAAAACCACTGCACAGAGCAGGTAAGTATAACATGTTTATTATTTTTAACGGAAAAAAAAACAAGACTTTAGAATCACTTTAAGACAGAACACTTATTTTTTTAATAATATGTTTTTATCATTTGTACTCAATAAAGATAATGTACTTTTAAGTGTGTTGTGATCCTTAGGGTGCATATAAAATCCTTATCCAATTTCAAATTTTTCCCATTGTCAATGGGATGTGGTGCCCTGCATGTTATATATTTGGGCCTCTAAGTTATCAACCAGTAGAGATCCTGCGCTTTTATATCTACCTAATATGTCTAATGCACACTGGCAATATTGCTGCTGTGAACCCACTATTTTAGAAAAAGGACTAGATTATCGATTCCTTCAAGTTTTCGGCTCTTGTGCCTGCTGAACAAGGGCAAAGGCTAACCTACTGCATTATACTGTGGGTTGATCCTTATTTCTGGTGGCAAACCTGCAAACATTTGGTCAAAACCTTTGTAATTTGCAAATTTTGCAAATTCGGGGGATACACCAAAAATCTGTGGCAGTGGCAAACCTTAAACTCATTCCTATAGAAAACACCAATATATTCATGTTATATTACCTTTTAACTGAGAAAAAAGAAACCTGCATGTGACATTTTCATGTTTGCCTTTGAAATGCAATTCTTTGCTGCCAATTGGGTTTATAACTGAAACTTTTCTGAGATAATCTCATTAATTCAGTCTCTTTTTCTGCTTAAATGAGAACTATAGTAAGATATAACAGCATAGCATTTGATTAACCTCCCTGGCGGTATGATTATGTCTGGAATTTTGTACCAAAAGCGGTACAATTATTTTGCATGGAAATGGCGTTTTATATTGTAGGCATGCAATTCTTATGAATAACTCACTTAAATCTGTCCAAACCAGAGTCTAGTAGGCAGCCCGGGTATGATAAAGTTTGAAACACAAGATCATAAATTATAATATAATAAATAACTATAAAAATTATTCAATAATGTAATCAAATCAAAAACACTGAAATTTGCTCAGTTGCAGAATAGTCGCTGTCATTAAATTTAGGGTTTGATGATGAATTGTGATTCTAATTTATTATCGTTTTTTTCTAGCTGGTCTAAAACCACTTTTGACATAAAGGGACACTTTTTGGTTGCTATGGACAATCTCCAGTTTCCAGGCAGAATTTTTTTTATTTATTATATAAAATGACATGCAGGGCACTGGGCAGACCACTAGGGACAAAGGGGATGTGTATTTTTTATTTTTTTTACAGTACTGTAATCTGTAAGATTACAGTACTGTATGTGTATTGTGTGTTTTAACTTTTTTGAATTTGGCGCCAATCTCTGCTCCCGTGCGTCGTAACTTCGCAGGGAACGGAGATCAGCGGCACTCGGCACTGTGTGAATCGAGCGGAGGAGCTCGCACACACATCGGGGAGACATCGCAGGATCCAGGGGACAAGGTAAGTAATTTCCCCTGTATCATGCAATGCAAGCCCGAGTCTGGCTCGGGTTTACTGCTTTTGGTACTGAAGTTTCCGCCCCGAGCCAGACTCTGGATTACCGACAGGGAGGTTAAACTTGACAGCAACCCACAATTAAAATGCTACCTTTGGGTAAATGCGAGAACAAAAGGAAGTGGGGTTGGGATTTTACATGAGACATGTTGGTGTGTATGATGATATATAAAATAAACATGAATAAATTGAATGTCACAATCCCCAAGGGGGTAATTCATAATAATAATAAGAAGCATAATAAAGCTGATAACGGTGAAACATTTATGATACATAATGTAATCATAAAGAGTCAATATATATATAATAATAATACATTTAATAGCGAATTAATAAATGATGAACATGATTTGTGACAAAGTAAATGATAAGCAATCAAATACATACAGATAATTCATACATGATTTACATGATATGTGAAATTGATAAAAGTTGTAATATGATATAGTTATCAGGACAAACTTGTACTTGGCACCCATAGATGAACACTCAGCACGTTTCATGGCCTCTTATCAATCGTCAGAAGTTGGATGCATGAATGAACTAAAAATTAAATAGATAAATTATTGAGTTATCTATAGGGATCCACTATTCCCCATAGGTAAAAGAAAAAGGCAGAAAGGAGAAAGAAGAAGCACTATCAATGTTACTTACAAAGCAGCCCATAAGTTATGGCCAGGTCCAGGGAATGGAATAGAGCAGTGGCACGGCATAGGTGGTCCCAACCGGGGTTGAGGCAGGAGATCCTCGAAACAGGACCCGTGGGAAACCGATAGGGCTGCAACTAACGATTATTTTCATAATCGATTAGTCGGCCGATTATTGTTTTGATTAATCGATTAATCGGTTAATAATCTAAAAAAAAAAGTGTGGTATAATTTTTTTATCTAAAAAAACAAACAATATATTCCTTCAAAAAAATTTTATTTTAAGAACGTTCGTTTGATTTTTCAAATCGTTAGTGGGGTCAAATCGATGTTCATTTTCAACCACAGTGACAGGAAAATTTCGAAATAATAGCAAACTTCTTGGTGAAAGGAATTCTCAGACAGTGGATGTGGTTTTCGTTCAGAAATTACATTAATTTTAATAACAGAATGTTAAAAACAAGTGAAAATTTCAAACAACATTCTTTCATTCAGCGAATGTACAAAGATTTTTCGTCTGAATAGTCTCATCTGAAAATTGATCCGTGTGGCCAGAATAAGGCTTGGTACAAACCTATGCAGTTTGCTGGATCTGTTTCTGCAGTGCTTTTTGCTGTGCGTTTTGATTTTGCTGCGATTTGCCCTTTTGCATTTTTTTTAACCCCATTATGTTACTGGCCGATTAATCGATTGTGAAAATAGTAATCGATTAATTTCATAATCGATTAGTTGTCGATTAATTGATTAGTTGTTTCAGCCCTAGAAACCGAGGCCAGGGAGCAGGTCGGACAGTCACTACACAGTGCCATATTGTGAAATGTGTGCATAATTGGCATCTGCCCAAATCTGTGTGCAAATATAAAGTAAAATAATAAGGAGCAACCAATGCAAAATGATAAATTGCATGACTAGTGTGGGTGTAAGGTAAATGTGAATATGAGTACGTGTAAATATAATTGGATATGTGCAGTGACGGAAAATGTGTGAATGATGTAATTAATTAGATTAATTTAAAAGTATATACTGCATATCAAATATATGTAAATATACATGTCTGTACAAAGAAATGTGGCAGTAAAAATCTAATGTGTATGCAGTAGTAATGTATATAAATGTGTGTGTGGGGGTTGGTGTGTGTGTGTGTGTGTGTAGGTGTATGTAAATGTAATTTGTGTGTAGGAGTATGTGTATGTGTGTGTGGGTTGGTGTGTGTAGAAATGTGTGTATGTGGTACGGGTGGTGGGCCCGGCTGATTGAGACATCGGCTCATCGACGTCATGTCAGCACGCCACATGCTTGGCGACACTGTGATGTGAAGGCACGCTTTTTCCATCCCACGTTTCCGCGGAGGGAAGTGGACGCCCGCAGGTCTGATGGGGGTTAGATGCTCCTCTCCCTGGCTGCCACGTGGTATACACGACGTTAGCGGGGATCCGCCCAGAACCAGGGGCATAACTGGCCTGGGGCTGGCCGGCACGTCACTCCACATGCCATCACTATGGGGATTAGACCTTTGTATCACACCTATTTTAAGTTCAGGTAATTAGGGTTTATTGTATTTTATCACTTCACATATGTCATACACATACACACACATTTCTACACACACACACATACACACACATTTCTACACACACACACACCAACATACACCTACATACATACAATATACATTTACCTACACACACACACATTTATATACATTACTACTGCATATGCATTAATTATTTACTGGCATATTTCTTTATATAGGCATGTATATTTACATATATTTGATATATATACTTTTTAATTAATCTAATTTATTAAATCAAGCACACATTTTCCGTCACTGCACATATCCAATTATCTTTACACATACTCATATTCACATTTACCTTATACCCACACTAGTCAAGCAATTCATAATTTTGCATTGGTTGCTCCTTATTATTTTACTTTATATATGCACAAAGATTTGGTCAGATGGCAATTATGCACACATTTCACAATATGTGTGTAGTGACTGTCCGACCTGCTCCCTGGCCACGGTTTCCCACGGGTCCTGTTTCGAGGATCTCCCGCCTCAACCCCAGTTGGGACCACCTATGCCGAGCCACTGCTCTATTCCATTCTCTGGAGCTGGCCATAACTTATGGGCTGCTTTGTAAATAACATTGATAGTGCTTCTTCTTTCTCCTTTCTGCCTTTTTCTTTTACCTATGGGGAATAGTGGATCCCTATAGATAACTCAATAATTTATCTATTTAATTTTTAGTTCATTCATGCATCCAACTCCTGACGATTGGCAAGTGGCCATGAAACACGTTGAGTGTTTATTTATGCAGTGCCAAGTACAAGTTTGTCCTGATAACTGTCTCATATTACAACTTTTAAAATTTCACATATCATG
Source organism: Lithobates sylvaticus (assembly GCA_028564925.1). Lineage (NCBI taxonomy): Eukaryota > Metazoa > Chordata > Amphibia > Anura > Ranidae > Lithobates > Lithobates sylvaticus. The sequence continues at coordinate 274,994,336 of CM053027.1, read as the reverse complement.
TAAATCTTGTATGAATTATCTGTATGTATTTGATTGCTTATCATTTACTTTGTCACAAATCATGTTCATCAATTAATCATACGCTATTAAATGTATTATTATTATATATATATATATATACATATATTGACTCTTTATGATTACATTCTGTATCATAAATGTTTCACCGTTATCAGCTGTATTATGCTTATTGTTATTATTATGAATTACCCCCTTGGGGATTGTGACATTCAATTTATTCATGTTTATTCTATATATCATCATACACACCAACATGACTCATGTAAAGTCCCAACCCAACTTCATTTTGTTCTCACATAACATTTAGGGATGGAGGCATGCTGATGTTGTTGCTCCAGGCTGAGACAGGTCACATTTATTTCTAGTTTTCTACCTTTGGGTAAAGCTACAGTGCCATGAAAAAGTATTCATACCCCTTGAAATTGTCCACATTTTATTATGTTACAACCAAAAATGCAAAGGTATTTTATTGGGATTTTATGTGATAGACGAACAAAGTGGCGCATAATTGTGAAGTAGAAGGAAAATGATAAATGGTTTTCAATTTTTTTTTACAAATAAATATCTGAAAAGTGTGGCGTGGTATTCAGTCCCCTGTACTCTGATACCCCTAACTAAAATCTAGTAGAACCAATTGCCTTCAGAAGTCACCTAATTAGTAAATAGAGTCCAACTGTGTGTAATTTAACCCCAGTATAAATACAGCTGTTCTGTGAAGCCCTCAGAGGTTTGATAGAGAATCTTAGTGATCAAACAGCATCATGAAGGCCAAGGAACACACCAGACAGGTCAGGGATAAAGTTGTGGAGAAATTTAAAGCAGGGTTAGGCTACAAAAAAATATCCCAAGCTTTGAACATCTCACAGAGCACTGTTCAATCCATCATCTGAAAATGGAAATGAGTATGGCACAACTGCAAACCTACCAAGACATGGCCGTCCACCTAAACTGACAGGCCGGGCAAGGAGAGCATTAATCAGAGAAGCAGCCAAGAGGCCCATGGTAACTCTGGAGGAGCTACAGAGATCCACAGCTCAGGTGGGACAATCTGTCCATAGGACAACTATAATGCCCCATACAAAGGAGCGGAAATTCCACCAGCAAAAGTCTGATGTGAGCTTTCGGTCGGAAATTCCGATCGTGTGTATGCTCCATCTGACATTTTCTGGCGGAATTTCCGCCAGCAAAAGATTGAGAGCAGGTTCTTTATTTTTCCGTCAGAAAAAGGTCCTATCGGAAATTCAGTTCGTCTGTATGCAATTCCCCTGCGCAAAAAAACACGCATGCTCGGAAATAATTTGGCGCATGCTTGGAAGCATTGAACTTAATTTTCTCTGCTCATCGTACTGTTGTACGTCACCGCGTTCTTGACGATCGAAAGTTCAGAGAACTTTTGTGTGACCGTGTGTATGCAGGCCAAGCTTGAGCGGAATTCCGTCAGAAAAAACATCCAAGAATTTTCCAACGGAAATTCTGCTTGTGTGTACGCGGCATTAGTCATGCACTCCACAAATCTGGCCTTTATGGAAGAGTGGCAAGAAGAAAGTAATTGTTGAAGGAAAGCCATAAGAAGTTTCATTTGCAGTTTGTGAGAAACCATGTAACAAACAAGTGAAAAAAGGTGCTCTGGTCAGATGAGACCAAAATTTTACTTTTTGGCCTAAAAGCAAAACGCTATGTGTGGTGGAAAACTAACACTGCTCATCACCCTGAACACACCATCCCCACCATGAAACATGGTGGTAGCAGCATCATGTGTGTGGGATGCTGGTCAGAGTTGATGGGAAGATGGATGGAGCCACCTTCCAGCAGGATGACCCTAAACATACAGCCAGAGCTACAATTGAATGGTTTAGATCAAGGCATATTCATGTGTTAGAATGACCCTGTCAAAGTCCAGACCTAAATCCAATTGGAAATCTGTAGACTTGAAAATTGCTGTTCACAAACGCTCCCCATCCAATCTGACAGATCTTGAGCTATTTTGCAAAGGAGAATGGGCAAAAATGTCACGCACTAGATGTGCAAAGCTGGTAGTGACATCCCCAAAAAGACTTGCAGCTGTAATTGCAATGAAAGGTGATTCTACAAAGTATTGACTCTGAATACAAATGCACGCCACAATTTTCAGATATTTGTAAAAAAAAAATTGAAAACCATTTATCATTTTTCTTCCACTTCACAATTATGTGTCACTTTGTGTTGGTCTATCGCATAAAATCCCAATAAAATGCATTTATGTTTTTGGTTGTAACATTTCAAGGGGTATGAATACTTTTTCAAGGCACTGTATTTGCTAATAATTCATAATTGTCTGTATAAAGATAGGAACTAATAACAATATCTTAAGCTTTTCCTACTTGATGATTCTTCTAGCTGGTCAATTTTGTTTGCTGATTCGCACAACTGAAGTTTTAGTTCTGACAGCTTGCTACCAAGGTCTTCTTTTTCTATGGTTAATTCCAATACCTGGTAAAATACAGAGGTTAAACCAAAATGATAACAATGGCATCAATTTTAGTAAGCAAAAAGTACATGAAAAACTAATACAGAATGAGGTTGGCAAAATGAAGTATATTTATTGGACATGCGTCTTTGTAAAAACCTTCTGGACCAAAGTGGTTTCTTTTATATATTATCCACATTACTTTACAGGCATATCCAGAGAAACCCATGGTTTACTCCATTACAAGACCAAAACAAATACCATCATAAATATTATTGCATGCTAGCTGCCTTTACCCTTATGGTGTCAATAAAACAACTGTCTCTATCTGAAAGAAACAAACTACCCCTTTCCACAAAGTCAAGACTATATCATTCATGATTACTGAGAAGCTTTCAAGTATTCTAGATGACACCAAGCTATTTACTTGAGGGTTTGGTTCAGATGGGTTTTCTAAAAACTTACTACAATAGACCTAAGCTCACTCACCCCAAAGAGATCACCAACTAATCCTTTCCCTCACCCCCACTTTTCCCCTCATTCCCTCTTTAACCAAACCCCACTTACTTCCTATACTTCTTACCCTTTTCTTTCCGTCTGTACATTTATGAATTATTATTTTTTTTCAAAACACTTCCCCACCTGCTGCTTTAATCTACTTTAAACAGGTGGTCTACTATAGCTTACCCTTTATTTTATTACTACAAAGTCAACCATTTATATCTTCACGCCCAAGATGTACACTCCTGACCCCCCATATCACATCAGTTGCATCTAGGCACACACTATTTCACTTAGCTACATTGGATTTATTGTACTTTCTACATAATCAGACCTAGTGACCGCCAAAAGGCTAATTTGCCACAGTTTCCTGTGTGTTATTCATGTGGATTTTATGATTGTAATATGCATCATTATTGTACTGTTTATACTGAAAACGTAAGATCTTCGAAATAGAAAAACCATAACAAAGGCCAAAACACATTTCAAAATGAAAATATTAACCACTTCAATACCAGGCACTTAGACACCTTCCTGCCCAAGCCAATTTTCAGCTTTCAGCGCTGTCGCATTTTGAATTACAATTGCGCAGTTATACAACACTGTACCCAAACAAATTTTTTATCATTTTGTTCCCACAAATAGAGCTTCCTTTTGGTGGTGTTTGATTACCTCTGTGATTTAAATTTTTTGTGCAACAAATAAAAAAAGACCGAAAATTGTGAAAAAAAAAACAAGTTTTTCTTTGTTTCTGTTAAATTTTTTGTTAAATAAGTACGTTTTCTTCTTCAATGACGGGCACTGATATGGCTGCACTGACAGGCACTGATAAGGCGGCACTGATGAGGTGGCACCAATGAGGTGGTACTGATGAGGTGGCACTGACGGGCACTGATGATGGGCACTGATAGGTGTTCCTGATGGGCATTGATAGGTGGCACTGATGGGAACTCATAGGTGGCACTGATGGGCACTCATAGGCATCACTGATGGGCACTCATAGGCGGCACTGATGGGTACTTATGGGTGGCACTTATGGGTGGCAATAATAGGTGGCACGGATGGGCACTGATAAGTGGGCACTGCTGGGCACTGATGGTTGCACTGCTAGACACTGAGGGTGGCACTGCTGGACACTGATGGGTAGCACTGATAACACTGAGGGGTGGCATTGCTGATTCAATTTTTTTCATGATGGTGCCAGTCAGTGTCCATTTGTAGGCACTGATTGGCACAGATTGGGCATTCATTTGTAATGTGGATGGCCATAGGGTACATACCTGGCCATCCACATGTTGCCCACATCCCTGGTGGTCCTGGGGGCTTCCCTGGTCTAGTGTGGGCATCCGAGGGGGGCAGACCCCCCTGTCAGGAGAGCCGCCGATCGGCTCTCCTCTACTCGCGTCTGTCAGACGCGAGTGAGGAAAAGCCGATCATCAGCTTTTCCTGTTTACTTCGTGATCAGCCATGATTGGACACGGCTGATCATGTGGTAAAGAGACTCAGACTAACACACTGTTCCACCGATCGCCGCGATGCGCACCCCCACGGGCGCGCAGCGGCATGTTATCCTGAAGGATGCCATATGACGCCCAGTCAGGATAACAGAACCCCTTCCCGGACGTCAATCTGCTATTGACCAGGCGGGAAGTGGTTAATGATATATAAAGATACGGTATGTGAAAGTGAAATTAAGAAGTGATATACTGGGGCGTGGCTTTGACATGGCCGCGTGAGGAAGCAGGACTCCAGAGCTCCTCACACACAGCAGCTAAATTAGCCTGATCCGGCTGATATACCGCTCTGAAAGAAGCCACACTGCTATGTCCCAGCACCAGAGGGCCTCCTCGAGAAATAGGGGCACTCCACAGCCCGGCAACGGCTCCATAGGAGCCTTTTTCGGCCCCAAGGGGAAGCAACACGAGGCGGCCAAGATGGCGACCAGGAAAGGACGCGGGACGGATGCAATGGCGGAGGCCTGTTTACAGCCAGACGGCCAGATCACCTATCCAGACCCCACAGCTGGTAAGCGACACTGCTCCCCCAGACTCCCCTGGCTCTTCAGCCTCCCTGGATCAGGGATCGGACGCATCTATACTAATGGGGGACAGAGACTTAAAACAGCACATATGGTCTCTCCCTACAAGAGAGGACCTAGACAGCTTTGCCACCAGGGTTGAAAAGGCCTTTAAGCAGGACATAGAGCAGCTGAAGGAAGATACAGCTCAGTTAGGCAACAGGCTTGAAACCCTGGAGCAGACAGTGGAAGAAGCATTGCCAGTGATCACTCAGCTGAGGGACAAATGTGCAGCACAAGACCACCAGATTGAGGCCCTAAATTCACAGTTAGATGATTATGAGAACCGAAGTCGCAGGGCCGAAATTCGCATAAGGGGGTTGCCAGAGGCAACAGGAGCTAAGGACATTATTCCAATGCTGCAAGGCATATTTAAGGAGCTCCTAGGCCTCCCCCTCCTGCAAAAGTGGAAATTGATAGGGCCCACAGAGCCCTTTGGCCTCCATCACAAGACGCAGACAATCCACGCAACATAATCTGCAAACTTCACAAGTATACTGTAAAAGATCAAATTATGCAGCTCATGCGCAGACACCCCTAATTTGATTTTGATGGCGCCCATTTGTACTTTTACCAGGACTTGTCTAGACGCACCTTGATGCAGCGCAGGGCACTACAACCCCTGCTGGAAGCACTCCGCACAGAAGGTAAAACCTACAGATGGGGTTTCCCTTTTTGCCTCCATGCAGAGAGAGATGGAAAGTCTGCCACCTTACGCAATAAGGATGATCTCCACCGCTTTCTGCTGCAACTAAACCTGGAACCCGTGGACTTCCCTGACTGGAGACTCACCACAAATATCCAGACGATGCAAGCCCCTCAATCAAACCGAACAATGCAAGCCCCCAGATCAAACCGAAACACTCGGAACCGCAAACGTTCTTCCTCTGCAACGGCGAGACAAGAGCCCCTGAATGGAAATTGAACGACCACCACATGCTACCACCCCATTATTGACGTTCTTCCGAGAACCTGAGAATGTGCAACTACCGATTGAGCTAGTGTCACCAGTAGAATATATGTTTGGGAAGTAGGAACTAACTACCTTATATGCAACTTCCTTTTGTTTTTCTTAAGGGATTCGCTCCCCCCTTCCCCCAACCAGTTTTTTCAATTTTTCATTATTGTCCCCCCTTTTTTCTAGCACTTTATTTTTTGTCCTTTGCCCATCTTAAGAGGCCCATAGCTTGGGTACGCCAATACTAAAAGTCACTACCCGAAGAAGTGGCGGAAAGAAACAATTGCTCTGACATGTTGGCATGGGACATAACTCCTTGCAGCTTACTAGCCTTTAAGGCTTACTGTTCCCCGGACAACTACTGCTTCTAACTTAGTGAGGAGCAGGAACTTCCTAGTTATCCATGTCCTATCACGACCCCCACATAGGACTACCCAGATTGGGTGTTAGCCCAGATTTGGGCACTTTGCCGACCTCGGGTGGCTCCCCCCTGTTTCCGAACACCCAGGCAGCATCACGGTAACCCGTTGGGAAGGAATCACATGAATGAAATCTCACCAAATTCTGCAGCAAAAGGAGGGTCGCCTGGATGAGATCTAAAGACACAACATGGCTACGGTTAAGGTAATGTCCTACAATGTACGTGGTATGTGCTCTCCAAATAAAAGAAATAGGCTATGGTTAGAAGTAAAAAGATTGGGGGCACAGGTATTGTTATTGCAAGAGACCCATTTTACATACACATCACTCCCCAAACTGCCCACCCACCTATTCTCACAATGGTACCTGAGTAACTCCCCAAAACCTAAATCCAAGGGTACGGCCATAGCTATACACAAAAACTGCCAATTTCAAACAACCACTTGACCATAAAGTAGATCCATCGTGCGGTTCGTGTTTTTGAAAGGCACCATAATGGGACAGACGTATACTTTCGCCACAATTTATGCCCCCAACACTCAGCAGCTTACATTCATAGACCAGACCCTGTCCAAACTGGTGGACTTCCGGGACGGTAAACTAATTATGGGCGGTGATTTTAATGTCAGCCCAGACCCCACATTGGACACATCGGCGAACAGGTCGTCACACTCACAGGCCTTTCTAAGACACTTTCGAAAAGTCTCCAGACCTACAACCTTGTCGATTGCTGGAGAGTAATATAAAAATTAGGTGTTTGTTAGTGCCGCCCTCCTAAGATAAACACCGCTCTGCGCTACTAGGATGTTTAAGCTGCAATATGTGAGATAAAATTGACTAAATCCCAATGTGCTAATAGTGATATAATAAATATAAATGAATATATAAATAAATAAATAAATCAAGAAAATAATTTGTGATAAAACAAAAATTTCCACAATGTAAATGAATGGTTGACCCTATACATACATTGCTACAGCAGCCGCTTAGATAAATAAAATGGTAAAAAATACAAAAAAATGAATAGAAAAAATGTGCAAAATAGCGTTTTTCCTCCAGGAATTTGTAGCAGCGCTATTATTTAAACTTCACAGTCCAAATGTGAAATAAATATATTGTTAATGAAGTCCGTGTTTAGGATAAATCAATCCGTGTCAATCCGTGTTTAGGATAAATAAGATAAATATAAATAAATATAGATAAATAAATAAATAATTAAATCATCCAATGGTCTCAATACATGTCCCAAATATAAATGGAAAGTATAAGATCCACATGAAATTAATAGATGAATGAGCAATTCTCCAGCTGTGACAGGTCTAAAACGATGTGAAAAACAGTTCTATGCAGAAAATATGTAGCCAATCTCAGCCATCCACCACAGACTTCACCACGTGCGAGGATCGTCCCCTTTTGGGGGTACACTCACCAGAAACATAAATTATACAAGCCTGTAGTCATCATCAGTAAATCAACCTTTTCCTCCAACATCACAGATCAATTCTCCAACAGCGCGGGTATTAATCATATATGGAAAAGAATAATGGGCCACATAGTGTAATACTGCATAAAAATTATAGAACCGGAAGTGACGTCACGACGTGTGCGGTCCAAGCGTGCACTCCATTGATCCGGACAGGAAGAACGCCGCTGTTACACAGTGGAACTACTTACACCATATCCGGCGGAGAAAAGCTGCTCAGGCACAGTACACGATCTTACATTTGCCCATTATTAATTTGTTTTCGGTACGCTTAATTTACTGACGGGATTATCTGTTAAAAAGGTTTTTTTTTTTTTCAATAAATCATTTTTATGCAGTATTACACTATGTGGCCCAATATTCTTTTCCATATATGATTAATACCCACGCTGTTGGAGAATTGATCTGGTGATGTTGGAGGAAAAGGCTGATTTACTGATGATGACTACATGCTTGTATAATTTATGTTTCTGGTGAGTGTACCCCCAAAAGGGGACGATCCTCGCACGTGGTGAAGTCTGTGGTGGATGGCTCAGATTGGCTACATATTTTCTGCATAGAACTGTTTTTCACATCGTTTTAGACCTGTCACAGCTCGAGAATTGCTCATTCATCTATTAATTTCACGTGGATCTTTTACCTTCCATTTATATTTGGGACACGTATTGAGACCATTGGATGATTTATTTATTTATTTATTTATCTGTATTTATCTTATTTATCCTAAACACGGATTGACTCTGTGGGGGACTTTATTAACAATATATTTATTTCACATTTGGACTGTGAAGTTTAAATAATAGCGCTGCTACAAATTCCTGGAGGAAAAACTTTATTTTGCTAATTTTTTCCATTCATTTTTTTGTATTTTTTACGATTGCTGGAGAGTGTTACATGCCACAGAAAGGGACTATAGCTACTATTCTGGTGTGCACAAGGTGTACACTAGAATAGATTTACTACTAGTGGACCAGGGCACACTGGATCTAATCATAGGAGCGACCATAGACCGGATAACGATCTCAGACCATGCACCTGTGACTCTTACACTTTCAATGACCCAGGCCAGGGCTAAAGTAAGGACTTGGAGGCTGAACGAGAACCCGCTTGACGACCTATGAATGGTTAACGCAATACTTTGCAGAAAACAATAACGGGGAGGTGACGGAGGGTATTCTTTGGGAAAGCCACAAGGCTGTGGTATGGGGCACTTTGATCGCCCTGGGAGCCCAAATCAACAAGGAGAGGCAGGCGGATTTCCAGAGGGTGCTACGGGAACTACAGCGGGCGGAGTTGGTACATAAAAGAACGTCAGGTTCTGAAGAACTCCGGCGCCTGACAGAGCTCAGACAGCTCTTCTCTAAATTGCTGGATCGTAAAATAAACCGTAAACTTAGATATCTGGCGCACACTTATTACGAACACGGCAACAAGTGCGGCAGGCTACTGGCTCGAACACTTCGCCCAAAAAGAGACTCCTAGCGCACGTGCACAAGCTTTACTCCCCCAATGGGGAACCGGCGCAACACACATCCAAAATAGCTTCCCTGTTCCGGGAATACTACGCTAAACTATACAATCTGGACTCAGCCTCCTCTCCAGCGGACGTAGCACTTAAGAAGGCACGCATACAATCCTACCTCTCGACTGTTGGGCTCCCCACACTTACACCAGAACAGTCAGCCAACTTGGAAAGCCCAATCACCACAACCGAAATATAAGCTACTATTAAATCCTTACCTACTGGCAAACGCCCTGGACCTGACGGCTTCACTAGGGCCTACTACCTGAAGTTCTTTGACAGACTGCAAACCCCCCTATGCACCCTACTCAATTCCCTTACAAAAAACGGATCATTGCCACAAGAGACTTTGCTAGCACACATTACAGTACTCCCAAAAGACGGAAAGGACCCCACCCAACCACAGAGCTATCGCCCAATCTACCTTCTAAATACAGACCTCAAAATCTTCACCAAGATCATAGCTAATTGCATGAAACACTTTCATGCAGGATATGATAAAACGTCCATATGGTGAGAAAAAAGCAATCAATAAAATCCTTAAACCAATATAATGGTGAACCAAACTATAAAAATCCTTATAAAATATATATAAATATATATATATATATATATATATATATATATATATATATATATATATATATATGTGTGTGTGTAAGAAAAAAGTGCTAGTGTGCTGTGCAATCAAAAAAAGTTCAAAAGTGCTCCAATGTAATCCATGCGATTTATGCAATTCAGTGGTTGCTGTGATATCAATCCAATATTAACCACTTTCAGACCGGACCATTATGCAGCCTAAAGACCAGAGGACTTTTTACAATTTCGCACTGCACTGGTTTAACTGGTAATTACGCGGTCATGCAATGTTGTACCCAAACGAAATTTGCGTCCTTTTCTTCCCACAAATAGAGCTTTCTTTTGATGGTATTTGATTGCCTCTGCGATTTTTATTTTTTGCGCTATAAACGGAAAAAGACCGAAAATTTTGAAAAAAAATGATGTTTTCTACTTTTTGTTATAAGAAAAATCCAATAAACTCAATTTTAGTCATACTTTTAAGCCAAAATGTATTCAGCCACATGTCTTTGGTAAAAAAAATGTCAATAAGTGTATATTTATTGGTTTGCGCAAAAGTTATAGCGTCTACAAACTAGGGTACATTTTCTGGAATTTACGCAGCTTTTAGTTTATGACTGCCTATCTCATTTCCTGAGGTGCTAAAATTGCAGGGAAGTACAAAACCCCTCCAAATGACCCCATTTTGGAAAGTAGACACCCTAAGGAAACTGCTAAGAGGCATGTTGAGCCCATTGAATATTTTTTTTTTTGTCCCAAGTGATTGAATAATGACAAAAAAAAATAAAAATGTTTACAAAAAGTTGTCACTAAATGATATATTTCTCACACATGCCATGGGCATATGGGTAATTACACCCCAACATAAATTCTGCTGCTTCTTCTGAGTACGGGGATACCACATGTGTGGGACTTTTTGGGAGCCTATCCGTGTACGGGACCCCGAAATCCAAGCACCGCCTTCAGGATTTCTAAGGGCGTAAATTTTTGATTTCACTCCTCACTACCTATCACTACCTATCACAGTTTTGAAGGCCATAAAATGCCAAGATGGCACAAACTCCCCCCCAAATGACCCCATTTTGGAAAGTAGACACCCCAAGCTATTTGCTGAGTAGCATGTTGAGTCCATGGAATATTTTGCCACAAGTTGCGGGAAAAATGACAAACTTTTTTATGTATTTATTTCTTGCCCAAAGTTGTCACTAAATGATATATTTCTCACACATGCCATGGGCATATGTGGAATTACACCCCAAAATAAATTCTACTGCTTCTCCTGAGTACGGGGACACCACATGTGTGGGACTTTTTGGGAGCCTATCAGTGTACGGGACCCCGAAATCCAAGCACCGCCTTCAGGATTTCTAAGGGCGTAAATTTTTGATTTCACTCCTCACTACCTATCACAGTTTTGAAAGCCATGAAATGCCAAGATGGCACAAAACCCCCTAAAATGACCCCATTTTGGAAAGTAGACACCCCAAGCTATTTGCTGAGAGGCATGTTGAGTCCATGGATTATTTTATATTTTGCCACAAGTAGCGGGAAAAATTACAAACTTTTATTTTTTATTTTATTTTTTGCCCAAAGTTGTCACTAAATTATATATTGCTCACACATGCCATGGGCATATGTGGAATTACACCCCAAAATAAATTCTGCTGCTTCTTCTGAGTATGGGCATACCACATGTGTGGGACTTTTTGGGAGCCTATCCGTGTACGGGACCCCGAAAACCAAGCACCACCTTCAGGATTTCTAAGGGCGTAAATTTTTGATTTCACTCCTCACTACCTATTACTACCTATCACAGTTTTGAAGGCCATAAAATGCCCAGATGGCACAAAACCCCCCCCCAAATGACCCTATTTTGGAAAGTAGACACCCCAAGCTATTTTCTGAGAGGCATGGTGAGTATTTTGCAGCTCTCATTTTTTTTTGAAAATTAAGAAAGAAAAGAAAAAAAAAAATTTTTTTTTTCTTTTTTCAACTTTCAAAACTTTGTGACAAAAAGCGAGATCTGCAAAATACTCACCATACCTCTCAGAAATCCTGAAGGTGGTGCTTGGTTTTTGGGGTCCCGTACGTGGCTAGGCTCCCAAAATGTCTCACGCATGTGGTACTCAGGAGAAGCAGCAGAATGTATTTTGGGGTGTAATTCCACATATGCCCATGGCATGTTTGAGCAATATATCATTTAGTGACAACTTTGTGCAAAAAAAAAAAAAATAATAATTATTTTTCCCGCAACTTGTGTCAAAATATAAAATATTCCATGGACTCGACATGCCTCTCAGCAAAAAGCTTGGGGTGTCTACTTTCCAAAATGGGGTCATTTGGGGGGGGGGTTTAAACTGTCCTGGCATTTTATGCACAACATTTAGACGCTTATGTCACACATTACCCACTCTTCTAACCACTTGAAGACAAAGCCCTTTCTGGCACTTTTTGTTTACATGAGAAAATAAAAAAATTGTTGCAAGAAAATTACGTTTAACCCCCAAACAATATATATATATTTTTTAAAGTAAAGGCCCTACAGATTAAAATGGTGGGTGTTTCATTTTTTTTTTTCACTCAGTATTTGCGCAGCGATTTTTCAAACGCATTTTTTTTTGAAAAAAACACACTTTTTAAAATTTTAATGCACTAAAACACACTATCTTGCCCAAATATTTGATGAAATAAAAAAGATCTTAGGCCGAGTACATGGATACCAAACAGGACATGCTTTAAAATTGCGCAGAAACGTGCAGCGGTGACAAACTACATACATTTTTAAAAGCATTTAAACGCCTTTACAGGTTACCACTTTAGATTTACGGAGGAGGTCTACTGCTAAAATTACTGCCCTCGATCTGACCTTCGCAGTGATACCTCACATGCATGGTGCAATTGCTGTTTACATATGACGCCAGACCGACGCTTGCGTTCGCCTTTGCGCGAGAGCAGGGGGGACAGGGGTGCTTTTATTTATTTTATTTTTCAACTGTTCCTTTCATTTATATATATTTTTTATAATTTTTATTGTTATCTCAGGGAATGTAAATATCCCCTATGATAGCAATAGGTAGTGACAGGTACTCTTTTTTGAAAAAATTGGGATCCATTAGACCCTAGATCTGTCCTCATGCTCTCAAAGCATCTGACCACACCAAGATTGGTGTGATAAAATACTTTCCCAATTTCCTAATGGCGCTGTTTATATCCGGCGAAATATAAGTCATGAAATGCTCGTAGCTTCCGGTTTCTTAGGCCATAGAGATGATTGGAGCCATTCTGGTCTCTGATCAGCTCTATGGTCAGCTGGCGGAACCACCGGCTGCATTCTCAGGTTCCCTGTTGGGACAGGAGAGCCAGAGAAAACCATGAAAGCAGTCTAGAGACTAATTAGCCACTAGGATTGCTTTTACATGAAAGCCGACCACTGGCTGAAAAGAATGATACCAATATAATACCTAAACCCGCCGGCATCATTCTGGTATAACCACTCAAAGTCCAGCAACATACCAGTACGTTGCTGGCCCTTGTTTGGCATATATTGTAATCTTTTTTTTCATGCAGCCTGTGGGCTGAACGAAAAAAAAAAGATTGATCGGTGGGTATGCCCACCATTAGAATACCTCCCTTCATCCACCCACTTCTAATGATGGGCATACATGCACCATTTTGTTTTTAACTGTGGTGGTGAAATCACCTCCAACAGCGCTGGAGTCACGTATTTATGTATCGTGGGAGCAAACGCTGTTGCTGTCAAGATAAATAAATCCGCGCTGCAGCTGAATGGCGTACCTGCTAAGCAAATTATGGTTAACAATAAAACAAAGTAACATTACAGTATAACAGTAAGATTTACCATACCTACAAAGCAAATACCAAAAAAAACATAGTAAAAAATAAAACATTTTTTAACGCAACCTGTGCCTAAAATATATATATCATGGGGGCATCCTCCCGCAAAAAAGTTATGCCGCGTACACGCGGTCGGAATTTTCCACGGGCAAGCCTCCATTGGAATTTCGACCGTATGTAGGCGGCATTAGGAGCAAATCGCTCCTCCGCCCCTGCTGCCCCCATGCTTCGGCATATATGCTCTTTTTTTTTTTTTAACTGTGGTGGTGAAATCACCTCCTACAGCATTGGAGTCAAGGCTTTATGTATCGTGGGAGCAAACGCTGTTGCTGTCAAGATAGATAAATCCGCGCTGCAACTGAATGGCGTACCTGAAAACAAAAAAATGGTTAACAATAAAACATTGCAGAATAGAATACAGTAAAAAAGAGAACAATAGAGAGAGAATAGAGAGAAAGAGAACAATAAAACAACAACTATTTTTGTTTTTTTTATTTTATATTTTTTTCGTTTTTTTATTTTTTACTTTTTTTTTTTAAACTTTTGTTTGTAACTGTAACAGTTCTAACGGAACTGTTGTAACGGTTCCAGCGGTTTTGGTCTCAAAATGCGATGGCATTCTTGAGAACGTGTGCCTAGTCTGTGCAATGCTGTACCCTACGCTAATACTCAACTAGTGTATGGTAGCGTTCAAAACATTCACCGATGCAAAGACCAGGATTGTCAGGACAGCGGGGACAATAATAGCGGGTGTCACGCCTAAATCCGCGCTTTCTGCAGACACGACATTTTCTTTGGACAAGGACATAAATAAAATGCCGCTCATGCACCCGGCTAACTGCATTTGGATTGGGAAGGTGAGGTGGAGCACCGTCTGGAAACAGAAGGGCTCCGATGATCTCTTCCTGGAATTTAAGGAAGGATCCAGTACGTCCTGAAGCTCTGTATAGCACATGAGCGTTCAGCAAAGCTAATTGGAATAAGTAAATAGACACTTTTTTGTACCAGCGTCTAGCCTTACAGGCAACTAGGTACGGCGCCAACAACTGGTCGTTGAGGTCCACCCCTCCCATGTTTTGGTTGTACTCGTTGACACAGAGGGGTTTCGTCACAACACCAGCCGCTGTAGTAATTTGGATCGTCGTGTCTGCATGAAGGGAGGTAAGAACGAAAACATTCTTATTATCCCTCCACTTCATAGCGAGCAAGTTATTACACTGCAAGCAGGCTCTCTCCCCCAGCCTAAGACGGGAATCTACAAGCCGCTGGGGAAAGCCCCGGCGATTAGGTCGCACGGTGCCACATGCTCCAATCTGCTGATCAAACAAATGACTAAACAGTGGCACACTCGTGTAATAATTGTCCACGTACAAGTGGTACCCCTTTCCGAATAAGGGTGACACCAAGTCCCACACAATCTTGCCAGCGCTCCATATGTAGTCAGGGCAGTTTGTCGGCTCTACGTGGCTATCTTTGCCCTCATAAACCATAAAACTACATGTATAGCCTGTGGCCCTGTCACAGAGCTTATACATCTTGACCCCGTATCTGGCACGCTTTCTGGCAAGGTATTGTTTGAATGACAAGCGGCCAGTAAACTTAATCAGGGACTCGTCAACGCAGACAACTTGATGGGGAGTAAACAAGTCTGCAAAACGTTGGTTGAAATGGTTTATGAGGGGCCGAATTTTATAGAGCCGATCGTATGCAGGGTCCCCACGAGGACGACAGAGTTCATTGTCGTTGAAGTGCATGAACCGCAAAATCATCTTGTATCGTGCCCTGGACATTGAAGCAGAGAACACGGGCATATGGTACATTGGCTCAGTGGACCAATATAAACGCAACGTACCCATTTTAACTACGCCCATGATGAGGGAAAGGCCCAGAAAGAGCTTAAATTCGGGGACCGTAATTGGTCTCCAATCTCTGGCAAGGGTGGACAACTGGGGATTAGCGGCGAAGTGTTGACCAGCGTACAAATTGGTTTGGTCCACAATAGATCTATAGAGATCTTCCGTGAAAAACAGCGGAAAAAAAAGTGGCGTAAAATCAGCTGTTTCCACCTGAATACCGGGTTGGCCAGTGAATGGGGGAAGTACGGGTTCTGCAAAAGTGGTGGGCACCCAATCAGGATTGGCGAATTCTGCAGGAAGGGCACTATGGGCACGACGGGCCCGTCTGTGTCTTCTTCTTGGTGGCAGCGGGACACTACTTGTGCTTGCCACCTCGCCAGCTGGAACTGCACTTATGGGACTCGCCACGTCACCACGTGATACTGCAGTGCTGGATGTACGTCCAGGGTGTACTAGGCCGCTAGTGTTTGCCAGTTCACCAGAAGGAATAGCGGCTCTAGTACGTCTCTGCCTCCTACGAGCGACCTGCGGTTCCTGCACCTCAACAACAGAAGAAGGAGTTTGGGGTCTGGTACGCCTGACCTTAGCAGGGACCACAACTCCGCCGTCAGAGCTATCTGTCATGGAGCCACTGTCGTCTACTGGGTCGTATTCTGAGCCTGATTCTGACAGATGAGTGACCTCCTCTTCACTATCTGTCATACTCAGAAACAAGTAGGCCTGTTCACTAGTGTACGTTTGACTTGCCATTTTGGGCTCTAAATTTAGTAGTACACTAGTGAGACTCACAGGTAAAAAAAAGCCCCTGACTGTTAGCGACTGAATCAAAACGCTACCAAAAAACTGTTAGCGATCGCAGGGATCAGGCCTGACTCTGCGAACGCTGCAGTTATGTGTGCTTAGTGTTTTGTAAGTGACAGTGATCGATCGATACTGCACTTGGGTGGGCTGGGCTGGGTGGAGGGGGAAAACGCAGGTGCTAGTAGGTATCTGGGCTGATCCCGCTAACAATGCGTTTTTGGGAACCCTAAACAGCTGGGGACGCTAGTATAGATCTGATCAGATCAGATATCGATCTGTTCAGATTCTATACCACTAAGGGAGGTGTATGCTGCGTGTGCGTGGGTGTTAGCGGTACTGGCACTAACCCGACGCTGCCTGGGGCAACGCAGACCCTATTTGACTCTAAAACCTTACTTATATCACCCGCCGGGCGATCAGGGGGTTAAACCTTTATTAGGTTATAAACGGTGGGTGCCCTGAAACTATAAAAAATAAACTAACTGACCGGCGTCACCCGTAACAGTTATATGGTGATCACTGGTGAAAGGGTTAACTAGGGGGCAATCAGGGGGTTAAAACCTTTAGTAGGTAGTATATGGGGGGGTCCCTGACGCTATAAAACGCTGCGGCAAACCTAAATACCTACCTCCCTAACTAGCGTCAACTGTGACACTAATACAGCGATAAAAAAAACGATTGCTTAGTGACACTGGTGACGGGGGGTGATCACGGGGTTAAACCTTTATTAGGGGGGGTTCCTAGACCTAAAGGGGGCTAAATCTAACTGCCCTAACAGTTATTAGGGTCACAATGCACCAATGCAGTTAACAGTAAAAAAAAGGACAGGGGGTGCAGGGGGGCAATCGGGGGGGGGGGGGGGACGGGGGTGTGAAAAGTGTGCCTAGAGTGTTCTACTGTTAGTGTAGAGTAGTGTAAGTGTATTGTTGGGCAACTCACGTGTTCTCTCCTCGGGGGCGGTTCGAAAAGACCGCCACGAGGAGAGATGACCTCACTTCCTCTAGCTCTGTACACAATACAGAGCCAGAGGAAGCATTCCATTGGCCGGGAGCGATCGCGAGGGGGTGGCCACGAATGAGTGTCCCCCCCCTCATCTCCGATCCCTCCCCCAATGTCCCGGACAATTACAGGCACGGGGGCGGGCCCGATCGGGCCCCCCACCCGCGGCCGTTAGGGATGACATCACTTCCTCTAGCCCTGTTTACATGACGGGGCTAGAGGAAGTGTTTGATTGGCTGGGAGCGATCGCGAGGGGGTGGCCACGAATGAGGGGCCTCCCCCTCATCTCCGATCGCTCCCCCAACGATGCCGACCGGCGCAGGCACCGGGGGGGGGGCCTAATGGGGCCCCCCACCCGCAGGCAGGTAGGGACTTATATATATGCCCTCCTGCCTGTACGTGCCATTCTGCCGACGTATATCGTCGTGCGGCGGTCGGCAAGTGGTTAAGGTGCTGCATGTGCACTCAGGTGTTCCCCCCAGGTAATGGCCGCTCACCTTAGAGCGTGTGACCTTGCTGATTAGGCTTGGTCAATACACGCATTGGAACCTGTAAATGGTTCAGTGTTGATTCCCGGATTCCTGTGGTGGCCTCACTCTGTGCTTCAATATGGTAATGGAGTCCCTTTTGTGCCTCAGTAATATAGAAAAAGGAGGACTTCATAGTGTAGTATATTAAAACTTTTATTCTCAACACAGTAAAAAATCCCTTGCAGGGTAATCACATTTGCATGGCACGTCAGGGCGCCACTCTAAAATAGCATAAAAACAAGCTGTAGCAGCTGATATCAGGGTGGTATGCTGATCGTCCTTAGTGGGTGCACTGACTAGCGTTCCGTCCTGTCCCCTTCCCCTACGCGTGTCGATACAAGGGGCTAATTCGTATCTTCCTCTTATCTTCTTCTCCCTGAGGAAGATACGAATTAACCCCTTGTATCGACACGCGCAGGGGAAGGGGACAGGACGGAGCGCTAGTCAGTGCACCCACTAAGGACGATCAGCATACCACCCTGATATCAGCTGCTACAGCTTGTTTTTATGCTATTTTAGAGTGGCGCCCTGACGCGCCATGCAAATGTGAGTACCGTACTGTGTTGAGAATAAAAGTTTTAATATACTACACTATGAAGTCCTCCTTTTTCTATTGATATTACTGAGGCACAAAAGGGACTCCATTACCATATTGAAGCACAGAGTGAGGCCACCACAGGAATCCGGGAATCAACACTGAACCATTTACAGGTTCCAAAGCGTGTATTGACCAAGCCTAATCAGCAAGGTCACACGCTCTAAGGTGAGGGGCCATTACCTGGGGGGAACACCTGAGTGCACATGCAGCACCTTAATATTGGATTGATATCACAGCAACCACTGAATCGCATAAATCGCATGGATTACATTGGAGCACTTTTGAATTTTTTTTGATTGCACAGCACATTGTAGCACTTTTTTCTTACATATATATATATATATATATATATTGGAAGGCCGGGTACCGGCCTGAAGTTATGGGAGGAGCCCGGAGGGTATTTAAGCAGCCCAAAGGCCGCCGGTCTTTGTCGGTTTCCTGTGCGTGATATCTGATACGTCAGACATCTAGGACCGACTCGTTCGTGACAAGCGCTCTTGGTGCCGGCTCGTGAGCTCCGTTTTCGTCTATCCGTCTTCTCTTGTTGCAGTCCCGTGTTCCGTGTTCGTAAGTTGTGTCGTCCCTTCGTGTCGCACTCGTGTCGTCGAGTCGCAGTTTCGTACAAAGAGTCTGGTTCGGCTGTCGCAGGCAGGGCTTCGGCTCCCATGTTTTACGTTCTCATGCACTGCTTATCATGTCACTAAACTGTGATCTGCGTAGCTCACGAGCCACGCGCTGCTTGTCTCGAAACCTAAACACTTACTCGCACGTTTTGTTGTACCCGATCGGGAGCCATCTAACGGCACGCACATTCAGGGCCGCCCGCCACAGACACTCCGACCGATGTCGCATCCGGCACTTAGGGTTCCCTTACACGAGCGGGCTACACAGTCTCCGAATCGTTCAACATAACTCACGCACGGGTGCCGTTCGCACTCACACGTATCGTTCATGTTCTGCCATTATCCGAATTAGTGGCGCTAACGAGCGTGCCGAATCGCTATTATATTCCGAAGCACTGTTGGCATTCTAGTTGTACGAATCACTTCGACCGTGTCGAAACATTTCACGAATTAGCATGACAATCATTTCATCATTTCAAACGTGGCTAACGTATCAGGCCATTCGGTCATGCTAAATCATTTCGCATCAGTTAATCAGGGCGTTCATGCCATCGCTTCGATCCTGGTCCGGTCGCATCCACGCATGCTCCGATCGGGGCGATCCAGATGCACGACTACCCGGCCTCATTTCGATACATGCGCCAAGGGCGGAATCACTTTACTGGCGGCGGGCATTCCTGATTCTTGCCCCTGTCATGGCATATCATTTCTGTCACTTTACCACGCCCGGCATGAATGCAGTCACTTCCCCGCACTAATTCGTGTCGGCGTGCCCTAGGCACGGCCTCATTTCTATACATGCGCCAAGGGCAGAATCGCATCACTGGTTGCGTACATTCCAGATTCTTGCCCCTGTCATGGTATCTCATTTCTGTCACCTTACCACGCCCGGTGTGAATGTAGTCACTTCTTCGCACTAAATTCGTGTCGGCGTGCCCTAGGCATGGCCTCATTTCAATACATGCGCCAAGGGCGGAATCGCATCACTGGTTGCGTACATTCCTGATTCTTGCCCCTGTCATGGTATCTCATTTCTGTCACCTTACCACGCCCGGCGTGAATATAGTCACCTCTTCGCACTAAATTCGTGTCGGCGTGCCCTAGGCACGGCCTCATTTCAATACATGCGCCAAGGGCGGAATCGCATCACTGGTTTACGTACATTCCTGATTCTTGCCCCTGTCATGGTATCTCATTTCTGTCACCCTACCACGCCCGGCATGAATGGAGTCACTTCTTCGCACTGAATTCATGTCGGCGTGCCCCAGGCACGGCCTCATTTCAATACATGCGCCAAGGGCAGAATCGCGTCACTGGTTTACGTACATTCCTGATTCTTGCCCCTGTCATGGTATCTCATTTCTGTCACCCTACCACGCCCGGCATGAATGGAGTCACTTCTTCGCACTAAATTCGTGTCGGCGTGCCCTAGGCTCGGCCTCATTTCAATACATGCGCCAGGGGCGGAGTCGCAAAAAAAAAAAAAAAAAAAAAAAAAAAAAAAAAAAAATTTTTGATTCTTGCCCTTGTCATGTTATATCATTTCTGTGTCACCTTACCACGCCCGGTGTTAATTGGTCACCCGCTTGTACGAATTCGCGCCGGCGTGCCCTAGGCCGGCCGCATTTCAAAAAAAAAAAAAAAAAAAAAAGAGGAAAAAAAAAAAAGAAAAAAAGAAAAAAAAAAAAAAAAAAAGGGGGGGAGCTTGGAGTCGGACTCGGTGGCAGCTGGATGTCACAGTTCGGCCTCAGCATACCTAGGCAGTCGGCCTAGTTTCATGGTGGCCTCATTCTGTACGTGCTCCAGAGTCCGGCCCACAGTCACCCCCATACGGTACGAACGGGCCGGGCCCTGTCACGGGAAGTTCATTCAGTAAGGCAACGTGTCAAGTCAGTCGTTCGTGTTGTCATCTGTCAGTTGATCCCACAGCGATCTCGGCAGTCGACTCAAGTCACTATCGCCTGTTGTTATCATCTGCGTTGGGTTCCGTCGCTCTGGACGGCAGCAGTTTTAGGCTCTTAAATAGGTATTTTTTCTCACACTCTCTCAGGTCAGTCGGATTCAGTAGGTCCACCTGCGCCAACTTGATCAGGGTTCCAGCAGGTAAAAAAAAAAAAAAAAAAACACAAGGGCACGGGGGGCTCCTGCTTTCTTGTGGCAGGTACGTATATCATAGGTGACACGTCCAAACTCATTTCTTGTCACCTTTTAGGCCCAGCCTGCAGACACGTGACCAGTCTACCAAGTTACAGGTCTTGGCAGCCGCCATGTCGTCAGTTGGCAGCGATGACCTCACCACCCCACTATCTCCGGCGTCAGCCTCCGAGGCTGGCAGTGTCCAGTCTCTTAGGGCATGGACAATTCCCAGGCTGTCCGCCGAGCTGAGACGCAGAGGGATACCCTTCTCGTCCACGGCCAGGAAGGCGGAGCTTTTCAGGCTTCTCTTCCCACCACCGGCCGCTGCAAGCCCCAGCAGCCAGCAGGCGTCTCTGGAATCGATTTCAGCCGCCGTTGCCCAGCTACACACCCTCGTGTCTTCCCTGTCTTCCTCAATCGTGGAGGTCCAGGACAGGGTGTCTCGGCTAGAGGCCAGCCCGGCTGCCACGGTTCCGGACCACGCGGTGGTCCCAGCCATCAGTGCACCGGCCGCAGGTAGTGAGCTTGCCACGCCTACCGTTCACCCTTCCCACCTGGTGCCACCCAGCGTAAGGAAGGACATTCTAGAGGGCAAAGACGTCAATCTGGCCTCACTCTTGATCTCGGTCCATGACTTGGCCGAGAACAAGGCCTACACCTGGGGGGATGTCTCGGTGGTGTTGAAAGCGAAGGATCCGAGGCTCAACAGGAAGCTCACGGTGCCCGAATTCACGCTCGCTTTCGGCATGTTTAGAGACGTGCTGTGCTCAGCCTCCCCCGGCAGACGGGAAGAGCTGGACCTCTACCTCCATTTGGTCGTAGACCTGGGCCACAAATACGGTGGCTCAGCGTTCTACGACTACCATCGGTCCTTCTCGGCCAAAGCCGCAGCCAGATTCACACAGTTCCATTTGCCAACGGACTGGAGCGTAGTGGACACGGAATTGTTCTGCCGCCACTTTGCAGGCCTTCGCTCCCCGCTATGTGCTGTCTGTCAGTCAGCGTCTCACACCACGGTCTGGTGTGCCAACGTAGCCTCTGTCCATCCGATAGCTAGCACGGCCTCTGCCAGCACGAGCCAGGCTCAGCAGGCCCCGGTGCAAGGGCGAAAGATGGACAAATTGGGACGTCCGGTGCGGATGGTTGGGGGAGCCGCCATTTGCAACAATTTTAATTACGGCTCCTGCAATTTCAGCCAGTGCCGGCTCTTGCACGTTTGCACCCTGTGCCAGAGGGCGCACCCCAGGATCCTGTGTGAGGTCAAACAGAAGAGACCATGACTAAGCCGGGTCAATGTCCTTTGGCTCGGCGTTTACCTGACCTCACACCCCACTCCGTCACTCGCCAGCTACCTCATCCGAGGCTTCACTGAGGGGTTCCATACCGGGCTCATCACCCTGCCCCACTCCACCCACGAATGTCCGAATTTACGCTCAGCAGCAACAGACGAGCCAGCGATTGATGTCCTTTTGCAGACGGAGTTGGATCGGGACTTCATGATAGGCCCGTTCTGTCAATCCCCCTTTAGCATCTGGAGGGTTAGCCCTATCGGGCTTGTGCAGGGAAAGTTTTCAAATAAAAAACGTCTGGTGTATGATCTGTCAGCGCCTCATTCTTCCGTCGTTCCCAGTCTCAACTCGCTCATCCCCTCCGAGGAGTTCTCGCTGAAGTACGCTTCGGTAGACATGGCTATCCAGGCCATTCTCAGGGCAGGGGTGGGTGCGTGGCTCTCGAAGGCGGACATATCCGACGCCTTCAAGCTGCTGCCCATCCATCCTTCCTTGTGGTGCTGGCACGGCATCAAGTGGAGGGAGCGATATTATTTCGCGACCAAATTGACCTTCGGGTCTAAAAGTAGTCCTTGGCTATTTGACAAGTTCGCCGAGACCCTGGCGTGGATCCTTCTCCATGAGGCACAGTGCCACGAGGTCATCCATTATTTGGATGACTTCCTTTTGATAGAGCCGCCCGGGGCTCCCCCAGGGGACCTTGGAAAGTTGAGGACGGTTTTCGACAATCTGAACGTCCCCATAGCGGAGCACAAGGTTGACGGCCCGGCACACAAGATCACGTTCCTGGGCGTCGACCTTGACACGTTGGCCATGCAGGCCAGCCTTCCAGCAGATAAGTTGGACCGTATCAGGACGGTTCTGCGAGAGTTCACCCGGGGGGGGGGATGTACTCAGAAGCAACTTCAGTCTCTCCTCGGGATGCTGAACTTTGCCGTGAGGATCATCCCCCAGGGCCGCTCCTTTGTGTCCCGGTTGCTGGTCTTCCTGTCCTACACGCAGGACCCAGACCAGGTCATCAGGCTGGATTCTGCAGCCAGGGCAGATCTGGCCATGTGGGAGCACTTTCTTAGTGATTGGAACGGTGTGTCCCTGTTTATCCCAGTCGTGTCCACGCAGTCACCACAGGTAGTGACCGACGCGGCGGCATCCACAGGATGCGCCGCCATTTTTGGCCATTTGTGGTTCGCCGCCCCGTGGCCTCCTCAAGCACTAGCCACACCGGGCTTTACTACTACGTCAGCCCTCTTTGAGCTCTTCCCTATTGTAGCAGCCGCCCACCTATGGGGTCACCATTGGTCTGGACAGACGGTGGCTTTCTCGACAGACAATCAAGCCACAGCCGAGATCATCAGCAAGGGCAGGTCTAGGTCCAGGCCCGTCATGTCCTTCCTCCGCAGACTGGTCCAGCTATCCCTACAGCATCAGTTCAATGTGTACTGCTCCTTCATTCCAGGGAAGTTCAACGCAGCAGCGGACGCACTCTCCCGTTTTAACTTTATTTCTTTCTTTGAACAGGTGCCAGGAGCCTGCCGTCATTCAGCCACCATCCCGGATTGGTCACAACTGACCTTGGACTAGCCCCACATCTACACTCAGCTACCGATATCATCAACGCCTCACTCGCCCGCAACACCCGTCGGGCCTACCAGACGGCCTGGAGGGCGTTTAACAAGTTCCTGCCCCAGCGGCCTCGCGAGTCTTCCAGCCTCAAGCAGGTCTTGGCGTTCATCGCCTACTGCCATTCACACCTAGCACTGTCACACAGCACGATACGCCAGTACGTGGCCGGGGTGCAGCACTATTTGTCACTTCAAGACCCCGCAAGGCCTTCGGTGTTCTCCTGCCACGCCGTGAGGGCTCTACTACGTGGAGTTCAGAAACACCAGCCGCCAGTCAGCTCAAAGCGGCTGCCTATCACGGGGGAGATCTTCAAGGGGATGTCTGACATCCTGGATAGGTCCCCTTTCGGTCTCCTCCTCAGTACCGTCCTGCAGGCTGCGATACACATGGCGTTTTATGGGTTTCTGCGGCCCAGCGAGTTCACTCGCAGCCACCCAGCCGGTCCAGTCTTGCGTAGAAATAATCTCTATCGCCACCAGGATCACTACGTCCTTCACTTGTCGACATCCAAAACCCAACAGCGAGGTTCCGGAGTAGATATTCACCTGTACAGGACTCACAACAACTGGTGCCCAGTTGCCGTGTTGGACCGCCTGACGGCACTGCTGTCCGACTGCCCAGGGGCCAGTCCACTGCTACCTTTTCCGGTGAAAGCCCTTAACTCTTCGCAGTTCGTGGAACATGTCCGGGTCCTTCTCGGCCATCTTCAGTTGGACCCCAGCCAGTACTCCGGGCATTCGTTCCGGATCGGGGCGGCCACGACGGCCTCAAGACAGGGGGTTCCGGACCACGTAATCAAGAAACTGGGTCGGTGGAAGTCGGCCTGCTTCTCTCGCTACATTCCTAACCCACAGTTAGAGATGGCTCAGGCCTTTGCTCGACTCACTCAGTGACATTACCTCTAATAAATAATTATCCCCTACCTGAAGGTTTTGCCCCCTTATTTTGGCGTACCATACGGTAGACCAAGGCACACTTTCAGGTCTATTTCATGTTGGTGAGTTTTGTGTTGTCCCTATGTGTCATCGTTACTCATGTCGTCCGTAGGGCTCTAGACCATAAATTGGAAGGCCGGGTACCGGCCTGAAGTTATGGGAGGAGCCCGGAGGGTATTTAAGCAGCCCAAAGGCCGCCGGTCTTTGTCGGTTTCCTGTGCGTGATACCCACCCACCCTCCCCTTTTAAAAGCCTCTTCTAAGTATTCTTACCCCAGACTGAATACTCATTCCACATTATTCCATAACTACTTCTTATCATTCTTTATCTAGGGTATGCCCCCTTATTTTGGCGTACCATACGGTAGACCAAGGCACACTTTCAGGTCTATTTCATGTTGGTGAGTTTTGTGTTGTCCCTATGTGTCATCGTTACTCATGTCGTCCGTAGGGCTCTAGACCATAAATATATATATATATATATATATATATATATATATATATATATTTATATATATTTTTTATAAGGATTTTTATAGTTTGGGTCACCATTATATTGGTTTAAGGATTTTATTGATTGCTTTTTTCTCACCATATGGACGTTTTATCATATCCTGCATGAAAGCACTTTATTTGGAAAATTGTATGTATTCTAGCACGTTATCACTTTTTTGCTGTTGTTATATAGCACATTTTTCGTTTCACTATTTGGATTTTAAGTTTGAAAGCGCAGCGTACTTTAGAATATTGGATGGTCTTTGCATGATTTATGAGACATGTGCAATGCTAGCTGCTGATTCAAAAATATAGTGG
Organism: Lithobates sylvaticus; assembly: GCA_028564925.1. Taxonomy (NCBI): domain Eukaryota; kingdom Metazoa; phylum Chordata; class Amphibia; order Anura; family Ranidae; genus Lithobates; species Lithobates sylvaticus. The sequence goes on along the minus strand of CM053027.1, from coordinate 274,968,272 downwards.
CATTTGGGAGACCCTATTTTGGGCTTATAGCAAGTGGTGGCTCGCAGGACATTACATTGATCGCATGAAACACTTGCTTCCTGACCTGGTCCATATGGACCAGACAGGTTTCATCACGGGTAGGGAAGCTAGAGACAACTCTAATAGAGCTCTACAACTAATACACTGGGCGCACGCACGCGGTCGGATGCCTCCATACCTAATTCTGTCCACAGATGCAGAGAAGGCATTCGACCGCGTGGACAGGGACTTCCTGAGCGCAGTACTACAGGGCACGGGTCTAGGCCCTCATATGCTGAAATGGATCTCAGCCCTATATGTGTCCCCTACCACCCAGGTTAAAGTGAATGGTAGCCTCTCCTCACCGTTCCCTATTCGAAACGGCACGAGACAGGGATGCCCGCTCTCACCACTTCTGTTCGCGCTGGTCCTTGAACCACTACTACAGAAGGTCAGAGATAATCCAAATGTGAAAGGGGTGCAGGCGGGCTCGCATGAACACAAACTCTCCGCTTACGCGGACGATATACTGTTCAATGTAATAGATCCCCAAGTCTCGTTGCCGAATCTGATGAGGGAATTAGTGACATATGGAGAGATATCCAATTTTCGAATAAATTATAACAAGTCCGAAATACTGCCAATTACCATCCCTCCGACCATGACTGACTCCCTAAAAAATTAATTCCCATTCGCATGGGCAGCTCCCTCCATGAAATACTTAGGGGTCCAGCTCACAGATAGACCAGACTCTCTGTACACACACAATTACATACCTTTACTTAAGAAGATAACAAACGACTTAACGACATGGGACCAAACGCACTTTACCTGGGTGGGGAGAAAGAACATCCTAAAAATGACCATACTGCCCCGGACCCTGTTCCTCCTACAGATGATACGGATCCACATACCGAAACGTTTCTTTGCTGATTTACGCAGTCTTTTCATTAAATTTGTGTGGGGCGGCAAAAAAACATGCTTAGCCATGACAACACTCCAAAGGTCGAAACTGAAAGGAGGCCTGGGCGTACCCAACATACACCAATATTACCAAGCAATTGCGCTACAGCGCATCCTAAACTGGAGGTCCCATACGCACCTTAAAATGTGGCTCCCCCTGGAGAAAACGATGGCAGGCAGAGACCTATCCTACGCACCCTGGGTCCCAGCAGGTGATAGGGGGCTCTCGAAGTGGGTCTCCCCACTAACAATTCACGCCCTGAAAACATGGGACAGAGTGAATACACGCCTAACCATAGCACCACAAATATCCCCACTGACACCAGTGAGTGGGTACCCATGGTTTCCTCCAGGGGAACAGATGACCTCGCAAGGCACCTGGACAAGAGATGGGAAGGTCCACCTATCTAGATTTATAGAGGGGGGCTTGTGGTACCGCTTTCCACCCTAAGGGAACGATATGGCAGCTTCCCCTTTGACTTCTGGAGACACCGCCAACTAGAGACCTTCATAGCCAAAGGCCACAAGCTGACACTATATAGAACTGCCCTGACTGAATTCGAAAGTATGTGGACATCCTCAGAGCCGCTAACCCATTTAATTTCAACACTATATGGCCTACTGGAGTCCGCCACACCCAACCCCAAACCCCTATATATTAGGGAATGGGAGAGAGACCTCCAACAAGAACTGACAGAAAACCAACTCCACTATCTATACCACTTGACACATACGAGTTCAATAGACTCAAATACTCAAGAGAATAATTACAAAGTCCTATCACGGTGGTACAGAGTACCTACCACCCTGGCCAGAATATTCCCCACCGACGTATGCTGGAGGGGATGCGGAATGAAAGGCACATTCCTCAATATTTGGTGGGAATGCCCTGTTTTAAAGCCATTTTGGGATATGGTCAGCAAACACATTTCAGATAGTCTAGGTATAGACATCCCAGCCCTGCCAAAACATTTCTTACTACACATCCCCCCCATACCTATATCACGGTACAAAAAGAGTGCTCTCCCCCACCTCCTTAACGCAGCTAAACGTCTAATACCAGTACACTGGAAAAGCTTGTGGATTCCTAGCGAGCAGGAGTGGTTGGGGAAGGTGGGGGAGATCATGGAAGCAGAGAGTTGGCTAGCCACCTGTCGAGACACCAGGGAAAAATTCAAGCTCACATGGGCATCATGGAAAGCCCACGTACAGGACACGACAATGCTAACTTCCAGTCTAGATATAGCACTACTTGCCTTGGCAGATCCATCCCTTAGAAGACTTGTCCAGGCAAACCTTCCTTCAACGTCTACAGGCTCTACCTAAGGTGGACATACAGTGAATCCGGTGAGACCTACTACTATGCCTCCCCCACCCCCTCTAAGACCCTCTTCTTCTTCTGCCTATCTTTTCACTATTCCCTCTTCTTACTGTCTATGGGTTTTGTTTACTCCCTAAAGTCCTAAATATGGGGATACCCACTATCTGTTTTGTTTGAACCACCTAGCTGGTCACCAGTTTTCTTTTTTTTCTTTTTTTTTTGACTACCTCGCGTGGCTCGGAGTTCAACAGTATTGAAAAGGAGAGGAGAGGCATTTGCATAGGAACTTTTTTAACTGAGAAAGCAGTTCACCCCACCCCCCCCCCCCCCCCCCCTAAGGTTACAGTTGTTCGTCTATATTTGGACCATATTTGGTCGAATGTACACCATTTTGCCTTTGACCCCTTTACCCCAATGTCCTCTCTAACCCCCCCCCCCCTCTTATCCCTTCTTCAACGCTATGTTACAGCAATGTTACTGTGTTTATACTTGAAAATGAAAATAAAAATTATACAAAAAGAAGTGATATACTGTAAATTGCCATAGGCATAATTGGAATATATTTATATAATGTAATATAGAGCGGTATATAGTATGTTAATGTGTTGAAGTTAGTAGATATCACTATGTACTACACAAATTAAAATTTGTCCTACACAGGGGTACACTCCAGTCCAGCCTTACTCCTTTCTTCTACCAGAGAAACACTTGAAATAGATTTTAGGTTACAGGAAACACAATAAACATTATATCTACAGCTCCTGGTACGTTGGGGTGACTACATTAGGGTGACCGGTAAGTTGTAGATATAATAATACATAAAACAGAAAGAAAATAGCCATCTTGTATATCTGATACTAAGAATGGTCTATGTTTTAACACACACACACACACACACCTCCCCAGAAATAATAATCATGAGATTTAACAAAACAAAACATTGTTGGTCAGTGCTGTAGGACCCCCTTACATTGGTGGTCAGTCAAGAAATGCCCCTTCGTATTGGTGATCATTTCTGGTCAGTGGGAGAATCGTCCCATTTCACTAGTGGTAAATGGATGAAGGGCTCCCTTACACTGTTGGTCCATGGGAATAATTTCCCCTTACAGACAGCTCTCATTGGTGTCAGTAGTTACCTCCCTAAGAAATTATAGTGGCCCCACTGGTTCCATGCCCTTGGCTTATCTAAGTGACATTTGTGCTAAAACTCTGCAGTCTGGAGATCTCTGCTCCTGCAGTCTGGAGATCAGTCTGGCACTACTAAAGGTACCCCTAGCAAGCTCTAGTGCAGGAGTGTCAAACTCATTTTCATTGTGGCATCATCAGCATTATGGCTGCCTTCAATGGGCTGGTTGCATCTGTAAATGTGTAAATGTATCTACTCTTTATATTAAATAATTGCTTCTGCATTCGATTATTACAGGTTTTAGTAATAACTTAAGACCTAAGCTGTGAAAAGCAAGTGCAGACTAGCACAGAGCCAACTCACACTCCTGTATCAGATGATGCAAGCCTAAAAAGGAGGGTCGCACAGAACTGGTATCATCCACAAGAAACTTTACTTGAGACTATTAAAACAGAACATGGTTCTGCCATGGTGTTTTGTCTGAACAGTCTCCAGTAAAATTTCTTGTGGATGATACCAACAGTGTGTGATCCTCCTTTTCACCTGGCATAAAATTGTATTATTTTCATAATTATCAGCAGAGTACAGAGCACCTCAACCCCCCCCCCCCCCCCCCCCCTTACATCAGATGTCAAGCACCAAACATCAAAAGTCAAGAGTTGCCCACCATCCCTTACATCACAGTGCACCCCCCCTTACCTTGTGCTGCTGCCAGGAAGAAGCTGGTGGCAGAGTTGGTAGGCAAAGTGTGCAGGGTCTGGGGGAGAACCAGAGGAGGGCTGGAGTCAGCTGCTGGAGACTGCTGAATGCTGAGACCAGGGGAGGTTAAGACAAGGGTGTGCTGTGGTTGCACCGAGTGGCCCAGGATCTGGCAGAGGAGTTCTGTCCTGCTCTCTGCTGACCGCTAACACAAAGCAGGGGTGGAGACGAGAGGGGTGCCGCAGCTGCAGGACAGGTGCAAGGGCCGCATTAAATGGCCTGGCGGGCCGCATTCGGCCCGTGGGATATGTGTTTGACACATGTGTTCTAGAGGAACCCTATATGGGAAAGGTTTCTTCAACTTAAAGACCTGATGCTTGTCTGCAGTTTAAATCCCTGCTGTTTTTTTTTTTTCTGGACCTGGCTGCCCACCTAGCTAAATCCCAATAACTATTGGTATTGTTTGCGGTGTGGCTACGGTCCTATGATAAAACATGCTACAGTACATCTGAGTGCACTAGCTTTTTTGTAAAGTAATTCAGTGTAAGGCAAATTACATGAACTTTTTGACATTATTTTCAACAATATTTATTAGATTGCATTGGCAACTTACTTGGTCCAGATTTACTAAAGCACAGGGTAAATTGAAGTAAACAGAAGACCGACTGACAGCAAAGACCAAGTGGTTCATCCAGTCTGCCATGCATTGGAGCAAAGTAAACATGTGTTTACTTCAACCAATCATGGAAAGAAGCACTATTTTTAATATCCCTTTACATTACTGGATGTTTTTGTTCACCTCACTTCCTAGTTTAGTATATCAAGCCCATTGCGTTGCTGTGAGCTGCTCTTTAGTCAACACTGGTTTAGGTTTTTGTTGTTGACAGCACAAAATTAAAGGAGAAGCATTGCCAAACACAAGTGCAGTTCGTTCTGCACTCCTGTGACCCATTTTCAGCCGACAGCGGGCTAAAGCCTATTGTCGGATTACGTCACAGAGCCAGTCCAGGATCCCGACCATATGGTTGGGATTCACCCAGATGCCTGAAGCGGTTGGCTCAGCCTCTAAGCAAGCCACTGAGAGCCCGAACCAGCAGCTCCCGCCCCCACTACAGCCCAGCGCTCCAGTGAGCGATGGAGGGAAAGAACAGAGAGTCAGTGATTGACAGTCACCAGCTCACTGCAGGCTGAACACCGAGAGCTGAGGGATCAGTGGTGTTTGATTGCTTAGTTCTTAGTCATAGAGCTGGCAGGGGACAGATACAGCAATAGACTGATGCTGCATCCACCAACAGTAGGTGAGTATAATTTTTTTTTTTTTTTTAAATGAATCCCATACTTCTCTTATAATAATACTGATAAACTGCTTAACCCCTTAAGAACCGGAAGGATAAACCCCCTTAATGACCAGGCAATTTTTTTGTTCCCAAACGAAATTTATGTCCTTTTTTACCACAAATAGAGCTTTTTTTTGGTGCCATTTGATCACCTCTGCGGTTTTTATTTTTTGGGCTAAAATCAAAAAAGCAGTGACAATTTTGAAAAGAAAAAGCAATATTTTTAACTTTTTTCTATAATAAATATCCCCAAAAAATATAAAAAAAAAAAAAAAAAAAAAATTTCTTGCTCAGTTTAGGCCAATATGTATTCTTCTGCATATTTTTGGTAAAAAAAAAAGCAATAATCGTATATATTGATTGGTTTGCGCAAAAGTTGTAGCATATACAAAATAGGGGATATATTTATGGCATTTTTATTATTATTTTTTTTTTTTACAAGTAATGGCAGTGATCAGAGGGACTGCGACATTGTGGCGGCCAGATCAGACACTTTTTTTGAAACCAGTGACATTTATACAGCCATCAGTGCTATAAAAATACACTGATTATGAATAAATAAATGACACTGGCAGGGAAGGGGTTAACACTAGTGGTGATCAAGGGGTTAAATGTGTTCCCTGGGAGGTGTTTCTAACTATTCGGGGAGTGTACTGACTGGAGGAGGAGAGAGATCGCTGTTCCTGATCACTAGGAACAGACGATCTCTCTCTACTCCCCTGTCAGAACGAGGATCTGTTTGTTTACATTGACAGATCCCCGTTCTGGCTCTCTGTGGAGTGATCGCAGGTGGCCGGCGTAAATCGTGGCCGCTGGTCACACGCATCTGCTCAGGCGCTGTGTGCACGCCCTCTGTATCTATTGCACGATCTGCTGTACAGCTATGGCGATTCACGCAATAGAGCCAACCTGCCGCAGTATAATCACAGCTGCTGGTCGGCAAGTGGTTAATAAGGAAGAAATAGAAAGTCGATTTTTAAAAAGTATGATAAATTCATAGGAATTTAAAGTACTAGAGATGGAAGGGTTTTCCAAAAGCATTGGGCCTATGTGCAAGATCATAAGTTGTGCCCTCCTGCCTGAAAAAAGAAAGCATGGAGCACACATTGCGCTGTGGTAAAATTTGGGTGTGGTTCTTATTGCGCTGAATTTTGGAAGTGGCTTAAAAGGATCCTGAGTGCAGGGTTTAGTAATAGGTAAAACAAAGGTTCAGTAGTTCAGGAGTCAGGAGTGACACAGAGCTCAAGGGTCCAGAGTAAGTGATGCAGAGTTCAGGGTCATGAGTAAGAAATTACATACAGTCAGCCATCAAGTGGAAAAAAAGATACATTCCCCCTGAATGACGAGTGTGCCAGATATCGTGCTCAGAGGTGGCTCTCTAATTAGGCAAATAAGACAGTCAGCCAAAGGCCTCGCACTCACAGGGGCCTCGCGACTGCCTAGTTAAAGAGCCACCTCTGCTGACAACAATCCTGCGCTAGCACTGCCTGCTGATTTGTTTCTCCGCTGCTATCTCCTTTACTGACACCAGCACTGAGATAGAGAGTGCTGACACCAGCCCCGAGATAGAGAGCGCTGACACCAGCCCCGAGATAGAGAGCGCTGACACCAGCCCCGAGATAGAGAGCGCTGACACCAGCACCGAGATGGAGATCGCTGACACCAGCACCGAGATAGACAGCACTGACACCAGCACCGAGATAGAGAGCGCTGACACCAGCACCGAGATAGAGAGCTCTGACACCAGCACCAAGATATAGAGCACTGACACCAGCACCGAGATATAGGGCGCTGACACCAGCACCGAGATGGAGATCGCTGACACCAGCACTGAGATGGAGTTCGCTGACACCAGCACCGAGATAGAGAGCACACACATACACACACACATACAGACACACATGCACAGACACATGAATAAAGCCCTTTTAAAACTAATCTAGCTTCTAGCACAGTACTGTACCTTTCCAGCTTCCTCATTCAGCTGGGTACTGCACTGTAGGGGGAAGCAGAGAGCACAGCACACTCCCCTGCACTTTACATTCACTTTTGAGGCTGACGGAGCTTCTCACAGATGTACAATTTGGCAGGGGATCGGGCTCATCTGACAGCCCTGATTCATGCGGCACACTGGTTGAGAAAGGCTGGTTTAGATAACCAGGCGGGCCGTTCAAAACCGGACCGCAGGCCGCGATTGGCCCGCGGGCCGGACTTTGGACATGCCTGCACTACAGGGATTTCTTCTGTGCAGTATGGGTAGAACAGGTCTCTTCCTGGATGCCATTTTATGTGATCTAGCAAGTCTATAAAGAACATTTGTGAGTACTACATTTCATAATTTTTTTAATAAAGATTGTCACACGTTGCGTGTGCGTCAGGAGAAAGCGGTGCAGAGTCTAGAGGTCAGGAATAAGTGACGCAAAGTTCAGAGATAAGTAGTAGATGACACCGATTTACGTACTATATGACGCAGAGTTCAGGGGTCAGGAGTAAGTGACACACAGTTCATGGGTAAGGGGTAAGTTATGCACAGTTCAGGAGTAAGTAACACAGAGTTGGTCGGAAGTAAGTGGCACAAAGTACAGAGGCTAAGAGTAAGTGGCGAAAAGTTCAGTAGTAAGTGACGCATCATTCAGAAGTCAGTAGTAATCCCACATTACAGCCACACAGCCCTTCCCTGCACAGCTTACAACCATTCTCCCTGGGCTCATGGTGGTTCCTAGTGCCAAGCTCTCTTCCTTCCTTAACAGTGGACAACCATAGTCCCCCTCCTAATGGAAACAGGGACCCACCTCCAAACCCCCCCCCCCCCCCCAGACCAGAACCCGATTTCCTCCCCATACACAATCTTTGCTGCAGATACGAGTGACATAGTAAAGCAAAAACATAAAACTGAATGGCATTTCACCATGTTGTGCACAGTGGGCCCTCCTACCTTGGGGCCTGTGTACACACATTGCACCCACAGAGGATACACCACTGATGCTAAACTTATAGGTGGTAGTGGGGATGAGCAGTTGGGGGTATGCAACTAAGGAAACAGTTTGCAGTCGCAGATAAAGGCTGGAGCTGAAACTTTTCAGGGCAGAAAAAACAATATATACAGTATCTCACAAGTGAGTATACCCCTTATATTTATGTAAATATTTTATTATATCTTTTCATGTGACAACACTGAAAAATTGACACTTTGCTACAATGTAAAGTAGTGAGTGTACAGCTTATATAACTGTAAATTTGCTGTCCCCTCAAAATAACTCAACACACAGCCATTAATGTCTAAACCGCTGGCAACAAAAGTGAGAACATCCCTAAGTGAAAATATCCAAATTGGGCCCAAAGTGTTAATATTTTGTGTGGCCAACATTATTTTCCAGCACTCTCTTAAACCTCTTGGGCATGGAGTTCACCAGAGCTTCACAGGTTGCCACTGGGACCCTCTTCTACTCCTCCATAATGACATCAAGGAGCTGGGGGATGTGAGAGACCTTGCTCTCCTCCACCTTCCATTTGAGGATGCCCCACAGATGCTCGATAGGGTTTAGGTCTGGAGACATGCTTGGCCAGTTTATAACCTTTACCCTTAGCTACTTCAGCAAGGCAGTGGTCATCTTGGAGGTGTGTTCAAGGTTTTGTATGTTGGAATACTGCCCTGCGGCCCATTCTCCAAGGGGAGGGGATCATGCTCTGCTTCAGTATGTCACAACACATGTTGGCATTCATGGTTCCCTCAATGAAATGCAGCCCCATACCATGAGACTCCCACCACCATGCTTGACTGTAGGCAAGACACACTTGTCTTTGTACTCCTCACCTGGTTGCCGCGACACATGCTTGACACCATCTGAACTAAATAAGTTTATCTTGGTCTCATCAGACCACAGGACATGGTTCCAGTAATCCATGTCCTTAGTCTGCTTGTCTTCAGTAAACTGTTTGTGGGCTTTCTTGTGCATCATCTTTAGAAGAGGCTTCCTTCTGGGATGACAGCCATGCAGACCAATTTGATGCAGTATGCGGCATATGGTCTGAGCACTGACAGGCTGACCTGACCCCCCCCCACCCCTTCAACCTCTGCAGCAATGCTGGCAGCACTTATATTTCTATTTCTCAAAGACAACCTCTAGATATGACACTGAGAATGCGTGCACTCGACTTCTTTGGTCGACTATGGCGAGGCCTGTTCTGAGTGGAACCTGTCATATTAAACCGCTGTATGGTCTTGACCACTGTGCTGTAGCTCAGTTTCAGGGTCTTGGCAATCTTCTTATAAGCAAAAATAAATAGAAAGGCGCCTCTGGGTGCAGTAGTTTAACACACAAAATGTATTATTCAACATCAGTATATGCACTCACATTTTTGAAGAAATTAACAGGCATGGTATATGTCACTCTGATGAACGTTTCCCCTGCTTGGAATGCTTTTAAACTTTCCCACTCACGTCCCCTCCCCATTCCCTTTAAAAGTTCTGTTCTCCGCTTGGTTTGTATGTCCTATTGTTGAGAAAGGAGCGCGACTTGAGATACCAACCAAGTGCGCATGCTCACGAAACGCGCCCATTACCGATGACGACATCCCCCTGAGCCAGCCACATCCTTCGATCCAAGTCTCGTTTTGAGGCCGCCTTCCAGAGCCGGCTTTTACCATCATACGGAAGTGCCTACCTTATCAGCCTGGACAGATGGACTAAACACAACGCTGGGGAAACGTTCATTAGAGTGACATATACCATGCCTGTTAATTTCTTCAAAAATGTGAGTGCATATACTGATGCTGAATAATAGATTTTGTGTGTTAAACTACTGCACCCAGAGGCGCCTCTCTATTTGTTTTTGCTTTACAGTCACTGAACATGGTTTCTGTTCTACCCTGAAGGCAGCCCTGTGTGCACATCTTTGGATAAAGTTCTCATATCTATTTGGACTGACTTCTATATAGACTATATAGATCTAGATCTGTTGTTATGGACTTTATCAATATTATTATTATTATTTTTTGAACATTGTTTTTTAATTGCTTATATCACTGCATTGGGAGACACTTATTGAAATATCTTTGAATTGTGCACCTATATTAGTTATTTTATGCAATCTTCTTATAGCCTAGGGCCATCTTTATGTAGAACAACAATTCTTTTTTTTAGATCCTCAGAAAGTTCTTTGCCTGTTGAACTTCCAGTGACCAGTATCTGAGAATGAGAGCGATAACAACAAATTTAACATACCTGCTCCCCATTAACACCCGAGACCTTGTAACACTACAAGTCACATGACACCGGGGGGGAAAATGGCTAATTGGGCCCAATTTGGATATTTTCACTTAGGGGTATACTCACTTTTGTTGCCAGCGGTTTAGACATTAATGGCTGTGTGTTGAGTTATTTTGAGGGGACAGTAAATTTGCACAGTTATACAAGCTGTACACTCACTACTTTACATTGTAGCAAAGTGTGATTTCTTCAGTGTTGTCACATGAAAAGGTATAATAAAATATTTTCAAAAATGTGAGGGGTTTACTCACTTTTGTGAGACACTGTGTGTATATATATATATATATATATATATATATATATATATATATATATATATATATACACTACCAATGTACGTGCAACAGATGAAATGTGGTTGTATAAAACCTACCTTCTTAGTACTTTTGGTCAATTCAAGGTTGTGTTCCTTCTGCATCTCTTGTCTTTTTTCAGCTTCATATTTTACTTAAAAGAGAAACACAGTCACCTTCATAGTTTTGTCATTTATTTGAAGCAACAAACTAATTGAATATTTAGATCTCCAATCCAATGATAAAATGTGTATACACAATAAAAGCGAACTACACTAATGCCGCGTACACACAATCGCACATTCCGACAACAAAATCCATGGGATTTTTTTCAACGGATGTTGGCCCAAACTTGTCTTGCATACACACGATCACACAATGTTGTCGGAAATTCCAAACGTCAAGAACGCGGTGACATACGACGAGCCGAGAAAATTGAAGTTCAATAGCAAGTGCGGCTCTTCTGCTTGATTCCGAGCATGCGTGGAACTTTGTGTGTCGGAATTGTGTAAACACAATCGGAATTTACGTCAACGGATTTTGTTGTCGAAAAATTTGAGATCCAGTTCTCAAATTTTGTGTGTCGGAAATTCCGATGGAAAATGTCCGATGGAGCCTACACACGGTCTGAATTTCCGACAACAAGCTCCCATCGAACATTTCCCGTCGGAAAATCTGACCGTGTACCGCGGCATATGTGTCTTGTAAGACAAATCACTTTCTATCTAGTTTTACCTCTCTAGGGATGAGATTATCAATACCCCTTTTAAGTCCCCACTCTGGAAGAGTCTTATATATTCCATGCGTGCAATTTTCTATGAATTTCAACCAACTTTGATTGCACAATTTCATCAAGCAGATTAACCGCGTCACGACCGCCTCCTGTAGATATACGTCTACAGAATGGCACGGCTAGGCAAAGGCACGTATATATACGTCCCCTTTAATTGCCTAGCCGTGGGGTCGTGCGCGCGCCACCGGCGGCAAACTCTCGCGACCCGGTCGGGAGCTCCGTAAACACGGCCGCGGGACCAGCGGACCCAATCGCTGCTGGTGTCCCGCGATCGGGTCACAGAGCTGAAGAACGGGGAGAGGTCTGTGTAAACAAACCTCTCCCCGCGCTTCCTACACTGCCTGTCATTGATCGGCTGTTCCCTGTCATCGGGAATGCCGATCAATGACGTCAGATGTACAGCCACGCCCCCTAGTGGTTAAATCCTTCACTGCCACTGTCATTTACATAGGAATCAGTGCATTTAAATAGCACTGATTTCTATATAAATGACACTGGTCCCAAAAATGTGTCAAAAATTTCCGATGTGTCCGCCAGAATGTCGCAGTCACAATAAAATTCGCTGATCGCCGCCATTACTAGTAAAAAAAAAAAATATTAATTAAAATGATATAAAACTATCCCCTATTTTGTAAACGCTATAACTTTTGCGCAAACAAATCACTAATTGCGATTTTTTTTTTTACCAAAAATATGTAGAAGAATACGTATCGGCCTAAACTGAGGGAAAAAAATGTTTTTTTATATATTTTTTGGGGATATTTATTATAGAAAAAAGTTAAAAATATTGCATTTTTTTTTTTAATTGTCACTCTATTTTTGTTTAAAGCGCAAAAAATAAAAACCGCAGGGGCGATCAAATACCACCAAAAGAAAGCTCTATTTGTGGGAAAAAAAAGGACGCCAATTTTGTTTGGGAGCCAGGTCGCACGTCCGCGCAATTGTCAGTTAAAGCGACGCAGTGCCGAATCGCAAAAAGGGACCTGGTCCTTTGGCTGCAAATTGGTACGGGGCTGAAGTGGTTAAGGGAACCTGTTAACAATTAACAGTTTCACGGCTTCAGTTTAAATTGTGGTAGGTTGCTTTTCCCCAATACTTTCCCGTTACTTTCTGAGATCAAGAGCTGGTTGAAACATTTGAGGAAAACTGTCATGTGTATGGCCAGCATTACTCATCCTACTCAATGGCCAAAATGAGAGGATTGCCTACCATCCCACCTAATTACTAAGAAGGTGTCAGATAGACTGGGAACTTAATGTTGAGACTAGATATCAAACTTCATCCCACTTTATAGTACATAAAAGAGAACCAGTAAAACAGCCATATGAGTGTTAATAAAAATAAAGACAAAATCAAGTTTATACTTTGGCTATAAATTTCATGTCTGGAATTCTCGGCTTGAGTTCGGAGTTCTTCAAAAGCAATAATCATTCTCTACAATAAAATCATATAAAGAACATAAACATATTTTTGAACAGGTATTTTATTGGACTTTGTTACAATGTCATTTTACATTGGTATAACCAATATAATGGTCAGATTTAGGCCCTGATCACATTTAAATGGGCTGTCCTATGCATGTTTGTCACATGAAAAGAAGCTCCTGCTCCTTTTTCCAGTGATAAGCTTCATGCGATTTGTGAAGGTGCGGTTTGCTGAAATTGCAGTGCAACAAAATTTGAGATCGGGGGCAGAATTAAAGCAATTCTGCTTGCAATCCCAAATTGGGAAATGTGAATGGGGCCTTAGCAAATGCATTGAAGTAATTAAATACTTTACTGCTTTCTCTGATTTTCCATATACTGTACCTTTATGTTTATATGGCCAGTTACAGCTGAACATAGAGCTACCTCCACCCTGGACACCCCCAGCCACATGTTAAACTGTTTTTTTTATTTATTTATTTATTTTACCTTTTATTATATACTATGGGCCAGTCATGTGACACACTGGGTGTAGAGTACAGTCTGTCATGGTTGTGCTGCACTGTACTTGTGTATATGGCAGGGCTACATTAAAAACAAGTACAGAGTACAAGCCTATTCGCCTGTTCGCTGTGCTCATGTTTATAACACTGCTGTATACACATGTACAGTGGAGCACAGCTATTCATGTCAATGACAGGCTGTACGCTACACCTGGGCTGCCAAAGCAGAGGAAAATGCTGTGTGCAAGAGTCCTTTGTTTTCCCCTGGCAGTGAGTGGTCTTCCATGATGCAGACATATAATGTGATGATGGCTCTCTTACTCAATACACTGTAAGCACAGGGCACCATGGTGATGCCCCATCAGTCACAATATCTCCCCAGTCTTACTAGTTGAGAGATGCTGTGTGTTATTTAACCCAAAAGACTGAAGACATGTTGTGGCAGAAAATAATTACTGTAGGGGATAGCTCTACATTTAAGATAAGTATTGCAGTAAGGGGAATCATATGATACAAAAATGATATGTTCTAAAATGTCACATGCTTCCAAAACCAAGGTGCTTCTACCTTCCAAGTGACTTCAATAGAGACATCAGGCAAAGCTACCTGGGAATTGTATGCAATAATTGCCTTTCCAAGTATGGAAAGGACTTCTGGGCAACTAATATTACTAATGCTAATATAGTCAAGAACGTCCCCAAGCAAAAACAGAATATCCTCAGAAGTGATTTACCCTTGCTTTCATAGTGTAATACTCTTTCCTGACAGGCTCCATGGCAGCATACTTGTGGGTTAGCCCCACCTTCATAACTACCCATTAGGACCCCTCTCTACATTTTGTAGAAATCTGCATCTTTGTTTTTGAGATGTTATGCTATTGTGACTTGTGTCTTTCTGCATTACAACTTTGTGTTTGTAATGGAGGTAATGGTTTGCTGTAGATGCACAAAACTGAGTTCTGAACTCAAGCCGCACATAACAGGGCCTTGTGTTTATAACAGTGCATATGTTTTGCTGTACTTCTTAGGACCTTAGTAACAAAAAAGTGGATTTAAAACTGCATTAATGTGTCCACAATTTGAATTATGTTATTTTGACAACATCTATGGCCTGCTATCAAATTGGGGCCTTTCATGTTATCTTATGATGTTAGAAAACGGAAAATTTATATCAAATACTTACCGTAATTTTCCTTTCCTGACAGGCTCCATGGCAGCATACTTGTGGGTTAGCCCCACCTTCATAACTACCCATTAGGACCCCTCTCACATGAATCTTTGCTCCAGGCTGCTATACGTGTTCCTTTTTTGTCCTCCTCCGTAGGACAGGTGGTTCTCCTACTTGAAGATACCTTCACTACGATCAAAATCGGCCGATTGTCAAGCTATGTTCCTCCGATAGGCCCTGACTGTTAAGCATTGGTATAGAGTGTATGGCAGAGTAGCGCTGAAAACATGGATCCTGTTATCTACAGTGCGCACGGCTTGTTACCTATTGATGTGAGGTGGCCATTATCTGCCAGGATGACCGGTGGTGTGTCTGACATTTTCGGCCAGGTGATCGTTGGTGGAGTGGTGAGCTTTTTAAAATTAACATGGCAGCAGTGTTTTTGTGTTACCTGTATTTCCTGCGTTGTTCCCAGCTAGTGCTATGCATGGCACTGACGCTTCTGCCTTCCAGCAGCCTCTCTCCTCTGTTTCCGGGTCCATCGCTGCGTTCTGCGCATGCGCGGACCCGATCCGAAGCGAGGCTTGGTTCTCGCGCACACGCGTGGGCACCTCGCGTCTGACGTTGCCGATGACGTCACAGGCGCCACATTTAAAATGGGCAGAGCTGTCAGACCCCTGGGAATGATTGCAGGGGACACAGCAACTTCCCGGGGCTAATTTCTGGAAGGTGTAAGGTAGGACTAGTTCCTAATATTGGTATTCTTACATTTTTCTTTGAGACTGTCAGCTTATGGGGGTTTTGTATTATCTTTACAGTTTAGTGATCTGTATTTAGTGGCCAGCCCGCTTGTAGCAGGTATGTACATAGCTTGGTTGCTGTGTATTTTGTGGAGAGTATTAGCATTAGATACCAGCTGGTCTTTACCTTTCCTTCTCTCTCTTGTATATTTCCTTTATAGCCCTTCTAGGTCTGATCCGCAGTGTAGTTATCATAGACGCAGTGAATCGTCAAAATCGCACCACCGAAAATCCTCCTCAAGGTCTAGCCATCATAGATCTACCAGATCTGAAAAGTGCAGTAAAGATTATTCTCGCCCCCCTTCTTCTCACTCTAGTAAGAGGCCAGAAAAGTCATGCTGGGGTTGCAGGATGCCTGTTCCAACAGACAATTCGCTCTGCGATCACTGCTTCTCTAAAGCCGAAGATGAGAGGGATGGTTTAGACCAACGTTTGGAGTGAATGGTGAGACGGGTTGTGAAGGAGTCTCTGCAGGAAAGGGAAGTTCAACAGCCCTGTGAGTCCCCATCAGACCCATTATGCCCCCCAATGGGAGAAGGTCTATTGCAAGAGACGTGGGAATCCTCCCAACCAAGTCGCCACTCTGCTCCTGTCTCAGACAGCGAATCGGAGCTGGAGGATCCAGGATTGGGTTTTAATTATGCATTAGTGCCTGGATTAGTCAAGGCAGTGAGGGAGGCTCTGAAGTGGGAAGACCCTGTTACTTCCCCCCCAAACAGAGAACATTTTTCAAGCAGCTCAATAAGGAGCGACAATATTTTCCTGTTCTGTCTGAATTAGGAGATATCATTTCTGATGAGTGGAGCAAAATAGACAAGAAAAGTTCCATGCAGTCAAAAATCTTTATACTGTATCCTTTCAAAGAAGTAAAACACCTTGAATCAGCTCCTTTGTTGCATGCAGCACTCATGCGATTAGTAAGATACGTAACTCTTCCCTTAGAAGACACTGTATCTTTTAAATATCCTTTGGAAAGGCGAATCGATTCGGATTTGAAAAGGATTTACCTGAATTCTGGGATGGCATGCAAACCAATACTGGCGATGGCAGCGGTATCAAAGGCTATTGAATCCTGGGCTGATCATTTTGAAGGGTTCCTAAGGGGGATTTCTATTGAAACAGCGAAAGATTCTCCTAGCCAGGAGATTAGAATGGCTTCCGCCTTTCTTGGGGAGGCCTCTATTGATGTTATCCGCCTGTTGCCCCGGGCTATGTTGGCGGCTGTTTCTGCACGCCGTGCTTTATGGCTCCGTCCATGGTTGGCGGATTCAGCGTCAAAGCAGGCTTGGTGCCGTATCCCCTTTGAGGGGACTTCTTTATTTGGCAATAAACTTGATAGTGCCATAACCCGGGCCACAGGTGGGAAATCTGGTTTCCTCCCTCAAGACAGACGTCTTCAGAACCAAAAACCTCCATTTCCAAGGAGGCAGCACTCTGATCGTGCTAGGGAAGCGCACAACTATAGGCCTGGCCGGGAGTTTTCAAGATCGTGGAAGTCCAGACAGTCCTCCTTCAAAAAGACCTCAAAAGGTGGTTCTTCTGGCAACCAGGATTCCGCTAAATCCTTTTGAAATTGGGCCCGCTCAAACATTTTAGGTGGGGTCTCGCCTTCTCCACTTCCAGCATGTTTGGACGGCCTCAATTCAGGATTATCGGACCGTCAAGACGGTATCCTCCGGTCACAAGTGGGTCTTCATCAACACCCAAAGATTAAGATTTATTCCCACAACTCTTCCAGGTCTAGAGGGAAAAAAACAGGTCCTATTGACCTGCGTGAACTGTTTACTGGATCAAAGCACAGCCATACTCGTTCCAGAAGACTAACGTGGCGAAGGCATGTATTCCCCTCTGTTTATGATACAGAAGAAGAACGGTACATGGAGGCCAGTTATAGATTTGACCTATCTCAATTCCTTTATTCGTAAGGAAAAATTCAAAATGCAATCCCTGCTTACAATTCAGAAGTCAGTACATCTGGGAGACTGGTTGATATCAATCGATCTTAAGGATGCATACTTTCACATACCAGTGGCAAAGGACTTTCAGCAGTTCCTCCGCTTTGCGGTAGGCGAGCAACATCTACAGTTTACGTGTCTCCCCTTCGGGTTAACAACGTCACCTAGGGTCTTCTCCAAGGTTCTTTTAGCAGTAGTGGCTCTTCTCCAAGTCAAAGGTGTTTGTCTCCACCACTATCTGGACGACTTGCTTCTGCTCCCAGAACAGAGATCAGCTCTTAGAGCACAAGAATTTAGTCATCTCCACCCTGCAAGAATTTGGGTGGCCCCTGAATCTAGAGAAGAGCCATCTAGAACCAACACAATCCCTCGTATTTCTAGGGGCTCAGTTCAACACGGTGGAAGGCACAATCTCCCTTCCAGAAGAGAAGACCGGAGTGATCCGAGACAGGATTCACGCAGCCCTTGCGTCACCTCACCTTTCTGCTCTCCAATGCTTGAAAGTAATTAGTACAATGACAGCCACCATCCCTATGGTGAAGTGGGCCCAATGGCACACTCAGCCCTTCCAGAAGGGGTTTCTACAGCAATGGGATTCAACCAGCCAAACCCAGAGCATACTCCTCACTCCAACCATGAGAACATCCCTCCTCTGGTGGCTTCAAGGGAAGAATCTGCACAATCATCATTCAATCATTCCCATTTCATGGGTCCCTGTAACATCAGACGCCAGCAACCAAGGATGGGGCGCTCATTATCTTTCAGATGTGGCTCAGGGCAGATGTACATTCCCGTCTCAAAGGGTTGTCTCCAACATTTTGGAGTTAAGGGCAGCCTTTCAGGCGCTCCTATCGTTTCTCCATCTAGTGTCAAATTCATCTGTAATGTTAAGGTTGGACAATACAACCGCAGTGGCTTTTATAAGGAAGCAAGGTGGAACTCGCAGGTGGTCCCTATTACAGGAAGTGGAGCCAATAATGAATTGGGCTCAGAAGAACTTGTCCAACATCTCCGCGGTTTACATTCCGGGAATTCAGAATGTTCAGGGGGACTTCCTATTGCGTGTCCAAATGGACAACGAGTGGTCCCTCCACAGAGAAGTATTCAATTGGCTTCTGACCCTGGGAGTGTCTCCAGAGGTCGATCTGTTCACTTCCCCATGCAATCACAAGATGCCCAAATATTACTCAAGGATCAGTGACCCTCAGGCATATGGGACAGATGCTCTCACAGATCGTTGGAGGTTTCCGAAAGCCTATACCTTCCCTCTGGATCCGGTGATTCTGCAATTCCTTCGGAGGCTCAAAACAGAGAAGGTAGAGATCATTGCGGTGATTCCATTCTGGCCCAACAGGTTCCCTCTGTTATTGCTCCTCGGCTATCAAGACCCAGTTCCCCTGCCTCTCAGGCCGAATCTACTGTCCCAAGGCACGATGTTACACCCGTGCCCATCCTGTCTACACCTCAGGGTGTGGTTCTTGAGAGGGGAAGGCTAGAAGCCCTTGGTTGTCCGGAAGAGGCTTTTCCAACCCTTCTTAGTGCCAGACGGAAGAGTACTAATAGAGTATATGAACGCATATGGTCCAGATTTACCGTCCACATGTCTTCCAGGTCAAATTCTTGTAACTCCCCAGCAGTCCAAGATATATTGAGTTTTCTTCAATCAGGACTTGATCTATCTCTGGCAGTCAGCTCACTAAGAGTACAGGTGTCAGCCATCTCGGCCTTTACGGGAGTTTCTTGGGCAAATCATGCTCTAGTACGACAATTCTTTAAAGGAGCCATCAGGCTTAGACCTCAAAGAAGACCTAGGTTCCCCAAATGGGACCTCCCTCTAGTCCTGGACTTTTTTTCAAATCTCGGAAGAGATCCTGATAAACCTTTATCCGTAAGAGACCTCAGTCTCAAGACTACTTTCTTGTGGCTATAACTTCAGCCAAAAGAGTTTCAGAGATTAAGAATCTAGGTTCAGAGGAACCTTTTCTGACCTTTTTTCCGGACAGAGCAGTATTGATTCCCATGTTAGGGTCAAACCCTAAAGTGACTTCAGTATTTCATGAAAATCAGGAAATCGTACTACCTACGTTTAAAACAACAGACAATCAAGAAGATCATCCGCTAGATGTAGGTTACATGTAAAAGCAATATCTGGAAGCTACGGCTCCTTTCAGACAAACAGAGTTTCTCTTTGTTCTTCTCCACGGCCAAAACAAGGTAATGCGAGCCTCGATCAGATCAATCTCGTCTTGGATTGTTCAAACCATCCAATAGGCATACAAAGCAAAGGGCTTGGCTCCTCCTGAGGCAGTGACGGCTCATTCGACCCGGAGTATCTCGACCTTGTGGGCAGCATCTCGGCATGTTGCGCCGGAAATCATTTGTAGAGCGGCTTCTTGGTCTTCTATTAATACAATTGTTTCTCACTATTGTGTTGAACCAGCTGCTCTGTCTTCCATTAATTTTGGTTTACAAGTGTTGTCGGTTGACAATGTTAAATACATTTTGGTTTTCTTTGCTTAACATTTTGCCCACCGGGTGTGTTTGGCGAGTTATTTCCCACACGTATGCTGCCATGGAGCCTGTCAGGAAAACAGAAAATGTATATCAAATACTTACCCTAATTTTCCTTTCCTGATAGGCTCCATGGCAGCAGGAGTTCCCTCCCAAATGTCTGGAGTAGGCTAGTTACGGAACACGGATAGCAGCCTGGAGCAAAGATTTATGGGAGAGGGGTCCTATTGGGTAGTTATGGAGGCGGGGCTAACCCACACGTATGCTGCGATGGAGCCTATCAGGAAAGGAAAATTACGGTAAGTATTTGATATAAATTTTCCGTTTTCTAACATCATAAGATAACATGAAAGGCCCCAATTTGATAGCAGGCCATAGATGTTGTCAAAATAACATAATTCAAATTGTGGACACATTAATGCAGTTTTAAATCCACTTTTTTGTTACTAAGGTCCTAAGAAGTACAGCAAAACATATGCACTGTTATAAACACAAGGCCCTGTTATGTGCGGCTTGAGTTCAGAACTCAGTTTTGTGCATCTACAGCAAACCATTACCTCCATTACAAACACAAAGTTGTAATGCAGAAAGGCACAAGTCACAATAGCATAACATCTCAAAAACAAAGATGCAGATTTCTACAAAATGTACATATTAAGATATGCTGCTAATATGATCCAAGCTCTGTGAGCCTAAAGCCTTGTACACACGGTCTGATTTTTGTCAAAAGGGCATGTGCCAGGATCTTGTCATGCATACTAACGTTACACAAATTGTCGTGCCACAAACACGAACGTAGTCACATACATACGAGGAATTTCAGCTCTTGAGCGCCACCCTTTGGGCCCCTTCTGCTAATTTCGTGTTTGGTGAGCATTGATTCCGAGTATGCGTGTTTGTACTTTCGACTTTTGTGCGACGGATTTGTGTACTGGCCATCCAAAAATCTGACGTGGAGCTGTTGTTTGACAAAAATTTACTAGCCTGTCATCCAATATTTGTTGGCCGAAAATTGGAAAACAACTGTTGAAAGGAGCATAATAACGGTAAGAATTTCGGACAACAGTCTGTCAAACAACAATCCCCTTCTGATTTTCATACCGTGTGTACGAACGAGGCTTTACAGCCATACAGGGTTGAGATCAAGCTGTTTACCAAGAAGAACACATTACTAATATAGTATCTCATAAAAGTAAATACATCCCTAATATTTTTGTAAATATTTTATTATATATTTTCATGTGACAACACTGAAGAAATTACACTTTGCTACAATGTAAAGTAGTGAGTATACAGCTTGTATAACAATGTAAATTTGCTGTCCCCTCAAAATAACTCAACACACATGTCTAAACCGCTGGCAACAAAAGTGAAACACCTCTAAGTGAAAATGTCAAAATTGGGCCCAATTAGCCATTTTCCCTCCCTGGTGTCATGGGTTTTGTTAGTGTTACAAGTTCTCAAGTGTGAATGGGGAGCAGGTGTGTTAAATTTGGTGTTATCACTCTTACTCTCTAAGGGCTCTTTCACATGGGGCGGATCAGTGCAGATCCGCCCCGTGGATATCCGCTTGCTCAGCGGGGATCGCCGGAGCGATCTCCGCTAAGCAGGAAGATGACAGGTCCGTCTCTGCACACTGTGCAGGGACGGACCTGTCACAGCGCCGCTCTCCCCTATGGTAGATCGGGTGACGACGGACCGTAGAGTCCGTCGTCATCCGATCCGCTCTGCAGACGGATGGAAAAATAGGGTTTTCCTCCATCTGCAGAAATGGACCATAGCGGGCACGGACGAGATCGGGTGTCAGCGGATGTTCATCCGCTGACACCCACTATCCCATAGGGATACATGTATGTCCGTTTTGCATCCGAAAACGGAAGGATGAAAAACGGACATACGGTCCGTCCTTGTGAAAGACAATTTGGGCCCAATTTGGACATTTTCACTTAGGGGTGTACTCACTTTTGTTGCCAGCAGTTTAGACATTAATGGCTGTGTGTTGAGTTATTTTGAGGGGAAAGCTAATTTACACTGTTATACAAGCTGTACACTCACTACTTACTTTACATTTATAGCAAAGTGTCATTTCTTCTGTGTTGTCTCAAGAAAAGATATAATAAAATATTTACAAAAATGTAAGGAGTGTACTCACTTTTGTGAGATACTGTATGTCAGTGGCACTGGGGGTACAAATTTGGTTGTAAAAGCATATCGGTTTATTAATATGACTCCACTATCTGAACAAAAACTTGCCTCAATATTGTTGTTTAGATCGTCATACATCTGCCTTGTTTCATCAATTTGATTTTCATCTAAAATAAAGAACATATATTATATAGAAACATTCTAAACTAACAAATAGTAAACATTTTGAAACTAACATGCAGATTATATTCCAAACTCTGCTCAAGCTACATGAAGTTGACTGTTTAAAATACCTAAAATACATTTCTGCCCAAAATAAAATGTACACATACTTAAAGAGTGTTCCACCAAAAAGTGGAACTTCCGCTTATTCGTCTCCTCCCCCCCCTCCAGTGCCATATTTGCCACCCCCAGCAGGGGACGCGCGGGGAGCGTGCAAAGGGGAGGACATCATATGACGGCCTCCCGGAAATTCAGGTCCGCACTGTGGCCGTCATTTGGCTATAGCGCGGACACCAAGTGGTTAAGTAGTGGATGTGTATGAATTATTTTTGGAGAATGAGGACATAGTTTAGTCTTAATTTAAGCAAAATATTATATGTCTTTCATAACAGCTTGAATAAACTGGATATCACTTCATACATACATATATTAGCTTTCTCAGTGGCTCTGTCACAAGTATCTTTAAGAAGATTACACACGTGTCTTGTTGCATTGGTCCTGTACAACAAAAGAAAGCACCTTATTTAATTTAAACATCTATCGCTAGATTGTGCTTTGGAAAATGATTAATGTAATTATGTTTTTACTCTATTGATGTCATATTTCATTTCACACATTATTACACACCACTCCCATTTTCCTTCGGAATTTCCGACCGTGCAAACTGCTGTGACAAAAGTCCTTTGGACTGACACTTTTGTCACAGCAGTTTGCACTTTAGCCCTAGCAGATATAGGGTTTATTCCACGGACTTATCACCTTATTATTATTTATATTCTTCTAACACCGATTATACCTATTATACCATCTATTTATTTATTTACTGCACTGAAGTTATTTATTCTATGCATAAGAAATACAGACTTTATTGAAGAATTTTATATAAGAAAACGCATCCAAATATTGAAGAATTTTATATTAGAAAACTCATCCAAATATGCGTTTATAATGATATGTGATATTAAGCACCATTCTTTTACGTATTTATACTATCGCTTCTAAGGAATTCTATGTATGAAGATACACTGCTTTACCTTTATTGTGTTTACAGTGATTGACGCCCTTTGCACTAAGTTATTTATGCACATTTTGCACTTTATTTCACGTCTTTATGCGGTTATTGTCACTTGTCAGTATAAGTAATCTATCCACGAAGCACTTTATACTTTATTTAATTATTGTACAGCGCAACACTACCTCTTTTTATATACTTTTTGGGTCTGACATTTCCTTCAGTGTTCTGCTGCAGTACTTGACCACTTTGTCACATACTAGGCTGGCGCAGGGGTACTTACCGTAAAAAAATTAAGCTTGCCTATGTTTCCCGTCATCTTGGGCACCCCGTGGCTCCAAGCCCATAATCCGCAGATTGACTGGATCAAGAAAGGAATCTCATTTACCTCACCTTATTGCCTACAGCACTGTTTTGCCTCTCAAACCAGCAATGTAGCCAGTTGCCTGACAGTACAACCTGTACCTGCCAATAACCCGAATATACCACTAGCCTACCAGGAATTCTCTGATGTCTTTGACAAGCAAAAGGCCCATGTCCTGCCACTGCAGCGGTCATACGAAACAGTGAATGTTACGAACAAAGCAGTTAAGAGTGTATCTGAGTGTCTCCGTTCTCCCAGGATTCTTTTAAGATAGGAAAGGGGGGGGATCATGTAGGAAAGGGAAGGTCAATACCAAAAGGTGAGAAGTACAGGAATCATAGTACAGTGCCCAACACTCCCTCCTGAAACAAAAGGCATATTGAACGTTACCCCGTGATGTAAAGAGATCTCTCAGCTGGTAGAGATAGGCCAGGAGTGGTTAGGCTCTGCGGAGGGTATCTAGTCAGTTAGCTGCTTCCTCCGGCGCTGGGTCTCAAAAGAATAATCTGGGAACACCATAAGTTTATCTTTCTCATATCTCAGTTTGCCGGAGGTCCTGGCCTCCCTGACCACCAGATCATGGTCACAAAAATTCAGCAACTTTAAAAATAAAAGGTACGAGGAGATGCCCCAGGGGAACCCCTATTTGGCGGGATAAGATGAGCTTGCGCTACCGCAAACTGGGAGGAAAATTGAGCATTAGGCAGGAGCTGTCGCAGGAGTTTCTGCGTGAAAGCTGTAGGGTTAGGACCCTCTGACCCTTCAGGTAAACCCAGGATGCGCAGATTGTTACGACGATTGCGATTTTCGGCATTCCATCTGCACAGGATTCAAGATGCTTCACCTTGACCTTTAGGGCATGCAGGTCCACCGAGTGATCCCGCTGCACATCTTCCGTCGCTGAGATCTGGCCCCTGAAGGTATCCATATCCCTGCAGATATAGCCGAGCTCCAAATAGACATGGTCCATCTTTTCCGTGACTGTGGCATGACAGGCATTAATCGCCTGCATCAGAGCCTGGTAAGCCACAGAGGCCTGATGCAGAACCCTCCGCAGCAGAACTCTCTCCCTCTGTCTGCGACGCCATGCTGTGTGTAGTAATGGCGGAGGTTTCCTTCACTTCCAGTTTCTTCTTGGAGCCTTTGTAGCCTTTGTGTGGGCAAACATGACCAGCACTAGGACCCCTGCGCATACCCGCCAGGCCCCCGGTTTGAAGGGGAGAAGAGAGAGACTCCAAAGCTCAGTCCTGCACCGATCTGACTGCAGGATCAATAGACCGGTCAGTGGAGCTGCACAACTACACGTCCCCTCCCTGCGCCAGCTTGGACACGACCCCCAGTAAACATTTTATTAGTCAGACTCCAATGTTCCCCACCGGGTTACATCTCTGGAGGGTTTTTACCCTTTTGTATATTATATGCGCTGATTTTTATGTTTACATGAACCATTTGCCACTGATTACTCATCCATAGCTTTATTGTGTTCACCAATTCTTGTTTTTCCCCCAGAGGTTATCACCCCTGCACTGTGTTTTTTGCAGAGTTCTTATTATTTGTTGTAGTCAGCAGCGCAGCACCAATTCTTTTGTCATTTGTTCTTTTTGGTGTAGGATCACTATTGGGGTGTCTACAGCAGCTTTTTTCTTTTGTTTTGTTTGCATTTGTCTGCTTTGGTGTTGGCAGTGCCTGAGTTTCCCCTCTGCTCTTAGTTTCCTAAAATCCAAAAAATGCATATATTATGGGATAATACTGGGGTGCCTTGATGTTGCCTCTGCAGCTTACACATGTATTTTTTATTGTGTGCTAACTAAACCCTTTTTTTTAATGTGAACTATCAGACAGGACAATTCGGTTTGTTGCAGGCTGGCTGGTAAGTTGAGCTGGCAATTTTTCTTTGTTTTTGTTTGACATGTGTTGCCCTTCCATGTGCTCCTTGCTGTCAAGGCCAGTTACAGTTTGGGGCAGTTGCTTTTTGTTTGTACTGTTGGTTACATGGTGAGGGGGCGCACTGGACACTTTTTCTGCCATTATGCTATTTGCTGGGTGTCCAGTGCACCCCTGTGCCTTTAAGGAGAGTGGGTTTTCTATATAGAAAATGGACAAAGTCCAAAGTGAGTCAAGGAGAGACAACCGGTGATACAAAAAACATTTTATTGAAAAAATATCACATTAAGTAATGTAGCAAAAATAAGTGAACCTCCGCCACATTCATTTAAAATTTGACAATGTTGTCAAGGCACAGGTAGCTACCACAGTCATTAAATCTACACACTCATACGCTGAATAGCTGGATCGGAGTGGACTTATGCTATTAAGATAAGTATCCACTGCACTGCAGGAGTGGCCCACTCAGTGGAGAAAACAGCACAGCGTGTTCACTAATAAAAGCAGGCAGTCCTACATTTATCTTCAGCATAGGATGTAGAAATGCAATCAAATAATAGACATTCACCAATCTAAGGTTTAGAAAATCACAGAGAGAAACATTGTGCTGGGGTGACAGGGCTAACACTCCCACAGAAAAAAAGTCCAAGTCCACAGCATGTACTGTCACAGAGGATTTATTTGGCAAATGGTGTCTGTTCACAAGAAGAGGTAGTGATATATTCATCAAGTCCTAGCAGTTGGTAGGAACATAGAAAAAAGCTCACCGCTCTGCAGACTTCCAAGCCATGGTAGATGCGATATCCTCACTGAGTAAAGTGGGAGGGGAGGGGAGAACAAGCTCACTCACAGGCTTACACCTCTGACGTCTTACGCCGTGACCATCGTGCTTATCAATGGATCACTTCCATATGTCAGATAACAGAATGTCTGTGGCAGACGATCTGTGTCCTCAAATCACAAGGTGTCATCAGACACGTTTCACTCAGAATCTGAGTTTCTTCAGAGCATGAAGTGCTGTTTTTTCCACTGAGTGGCCGCTCCTGCAGTACAGTGGATACTTATCTTAATAGCATAAGTCATTATTCATTTTCTATATATGCTGCCCTTTGATCTAGAGAGACACACATCGTTGTTTTATTGAGGTAACGGTGTACTTTAACTGAATTGTGGAATTTTCTGTGATTATTCAACTTCAGTTTGTAAACTACTATGGTGTAGCTCTGGTGACTGTTTTTATCTTGTTATTCTCTAGAAGTGGGTTCCCCCCAGGAAAACCTGCCCTCAATCTGTCCATTACTATATATGTGCTCCTACTATGGAGGCTCTCAAAATGTTAGGACTGCAGATAATACTGGGATGCCTAGTCATGGCTTCTGCAGCTTACACAATAGTTTGAAAATGTGTGCAAACTACACTGTTTTTAACCAGGTTTAGACCAGGCACCACAGTTATAATGAGGCAGGTTGGCTCCCCTGGGCGAGGCATTGTAGCTGTATGTCGGGCACGGGGGCGCGCACCCAGCCTACACAAGGCGATAGGATTTGCTTAAGAACCATTCAGTCTCCAGGCCCAGGCCAATGATTTCTGGCCTGGACCTGGTGATCGGTTCTGGTGAATGGGACACTGTCCCCTGCCTGTAAGTGTAACCATCTCCCTCTCTGGAATTCTTTTCCGTTCCAGAGAGAGGACATCTAAACGTGAGTTGCACCAACACTACACTGACACAGTACACATAGGCACACTTTTAACCCCCCCAATCGCCCTCTCAGTTAACCCCTTCACTCCCTGTCACAGTGTCACCAAGTGCAGTTTTCATATTTTTATTTGATCACTGTATTGGTGTCATTTGTGACACTAATCAGTATTAGGGTACTTAGTAGTAGGCCCAGATAGGTCTAGGGACCCCCCTAAACCCCCCCTAATAAAGGTTTAACCCCTTGATCACCCCCCAGTTAACCCTTTCACTCCCTGTCACCAGTGTCACTAATATAGTGTACAGATCTCTATTCTGATCGCTGTATTTAGTGTCACGGGTGACGCTAGTTAGCCAGTTAGCTAGTTACTGTCACTGTCACGTTTTTTATAGCGTCAGGGTACCCACCATATATTTCTAAATAAAGGTTTAACCCCCTGATCGCCTGGCGGGTGACATCAGTTAGGTTTTAGCGTCAGTTAGGGTCTGCGTCAGCCCCAGGCAGCGTCAGATTAGTTAGATATAAACAACTGCACATCAGCTATTTCAACCCTGCGCCAAAATGTACTGTGGTACTATAAAGTATTTGTGGTTAAATAAAAAAAAAATGATAATAGTAATATTAAGTGAAAATAAGCTGTTCCCTTTGAAATCGTAAGATTTGTGATTGTGAAAATGGGTGCAATAGGGGCGCTAATTAAATAGTAAGAAATATATAATAAAAATATATTAATCCACTATTGAACAATCCTGCAGATATGAATCATGTGCATGAAATATACCAAAACAATTGCAATGCCTTGAATAACCCCAAAAGTGTTTAGTGATTATATCCGTGATGCAATTAATCTGTAATTTAAACAATCACTCTATATAGCTATATGTGCAAACACTCAGATTGCTCAGTAATGACGCATCTTGTAAAACAACTTTACAACATATATAGAGTCCAATGGGGTAAATAAATCCCTTCAAAATTATATAATCGTGACAAAAAGTTTGTGACATAAAGTTCTTCCAGTGTCAAATAATTATTAACTCTTTCCAAAGTGACCTCTTGTTAGTGATGTGACACCCTTCACCATAGAAAGTCTTCTTTCACCCAATAGTGAAAATTAAGCTGGCTGCTTACCAGATTGAGTTGATTGTTTTAGCTAAAAAAACAATCAATTGCGCTTGTACAGGTAGTGCCTGTTCACACAGATATACTAGAGAAGATACCAGGTCCTCTTCCTCTCAGATAGGCTCAGGTAAGATACATAGATAAGGAGCAAAAAACACAGCCCATAGCGTGATATTGCTTTTATTTTAAAAGATTGTTAAAAACAGATAGCCAAGTGGCTACTTACATTTATTGGTGCCCAACCCGGCACTGGGGCTGCTCGCTTTTAGAAATTGTGGATAATGGAGGTAGATTTCGAATTTCCCTCTGCCTGCCGGCGTGCGCTCCAGCTGACGCCGCCGACAACCAGGCAAACAGGAAACTAGGGATGAATACGTTCAGATCGTGACCAGGTACCGCCTCCGGCGCACGTTTCGTGATGACACGTCTTCAAGGGGGCATATCTGCAGGATTGTTCAATAGTGGATTAATATATTTGTATTATATATTCCTTACTATTTAATTAGCGCCCCTATTGCACCCATTTTCAGCGTCAGATTAGTGCCAGTAGCGCTAATAAACACGCACGCACCATACACCTCCCTTAGTAGTATAGTGTCTGAACGGATCAATATATTTGATCTGATCTGATCTATACTAGCCTCCCCAGTAGTTTAGGGTTCCCAAAAACACAGCATTAGTGGGATCAGCCCAGATATCTGCTAGCACATGCGTTTAGCCCCTCCGCCCAGCCCACCCAAGCGCAGTATCAATCGATCACTGTCAATTACAAAACACAAAACACAAATGCAGTGTTCGCAGAGTCAGGCCTGATCCCTGCAAACGCTAACAGTTTTTCTGTTAGCGTTTGAAGCAGTCGCTGACAATCAGGAGCTCTTTTCCTGTGAGTTTCACTAGTTGTACCAGTAAATTTAGTGGCCACAATGTCCAAAGGTACACTAGTGAAGACGCCTACACATTTCTGAGCATTACAGATGAGAGTGAAGAGGAAGTCACCCATCTGTCAGATTCAGGCTCAGAATACGAACCGGAAGACAGCAGCGGCACCCTGACAGATAGCTCTGATGACGGAGTTGTGGTTCCTGTCAAGGTCAGGCGTACCCGACCCCGTTGAGGTGCAAGAACCGCAGGGCTCTCGTATGGAGCAGAGAGCCAGTACTAGTGTCGCTCATCCTTCTGGTGAACTGGCAAGCACCAGCGGCCTAGTACATCCTGGTCGTACATCCAGTACTGCAGTAAAACTTGGTGATGTGACGAGTCCCATAAGTGCAGTTCAAGCTGGTGGGGTGACTAGCACATGAAGTGTCCCACAGCCACCAAGAAGACCAACACAGGCCCGTCGAGCCCATAGTGCCCTTCCTACTGCATTTGCCAATCCGATTGGGAGCCCACCACTTCTGGAGCGCACGTAATTCCCCCATTCACTCGTCCAACCGGAAACATTTGATTTTACGTCACTTGATTTTTATTTACTGTTTTTCACAGATCTCTATAGATCTATTGTGGACCAAAGCCATTTGTATGCTGGTCTATTCATCGCCGCTAATCCCCAGTTGGCCCTTGCCAGAGATTGAAAACCTATTACGGTTTCCAAATTTAAGACCTTCCTGGGCCTATCCCTCCTCATGGGCATAACTAAAAAAAGTGAGTTGCAGTCATACTGGTCCACTGACCCAATTCATCATATGCCCGTGTTCTCTGCCTCCACGATACGAGCAGATCTTGCAGTTCATGCATTTTAATGACAATGATATCTGTTGTCCTCGGGGTGACCCTGGATTTGATCGGCTCTACAAAATTCGGCCCCTCGTAAACCACTTCAACCAACAGTACAACATTAACATGGGAGAGGTGGACCTCAACAACCAGATGCTGGCACCGTACTTAATTGGCCATAAGGCCAGACGTTGATACATGAAACTGTCTGTATATTTATTCCAATTGGCTCTGCTTAACGCTTATGTGCTATACAAAGCTTCAGGAGAATCCTTCCTAAAATTCGAGGAAGAGATCATCATAGCCCTTCTGTTTCCAGACGGTGCTGTGGCCTAACTTCCCAATGCAAATGCAGTGAGCCGGCTGCATGAGAGGCATTTTCCATATGTTCTCCCTGGTACCCCTGCCCAAAGAACACCCCAAAGAAGATGTTGTGTCTGCAGAAAACGAGGATTTAGGCATGACGCATGAGGCATGGCGCTATCACACACTAGTGGAGTATTAGCGTAGGGTACAGCACTACACAGTCCTAGGGCACAATTACACAGGGTCTCGAAAGATGAGATGGCCATCACATTTTGAGAGACCCTAATCTGGAACGTTTACAGTTACAGTTTACAGTTTAAATAAAAGTGCAAAAAAAAAAACACAAAACAATAAAAAAGCCAAAAAGATTTGCTGTTTTATTTATCTCCTCTCTCTATTGATCTCTCTCTTATGTTTGCTCTCTATTCTCCACTCTCTAGTGTTCTATATCTATTGTTCTATCTCTATTGTTACTGTATTTTAGAAATGTAATGTTTTATTTTTACTGTGTTTTATTGAATTTGCTTTGTAGTTATGGTATGTCTATACTGTTATACTGTAATGTTACACCATTCAGCTGCAGCACAGGTTTATTTATTCTGACAGCAACAGCGTTTGCTCCCACAATACGTAAAGCCATGACTCCAGCGCTGTAGGAGGTGATTTCACTAGCACAGTTTAAAAAAAAGAGCATATATGCCTAAGCATGGGGGCCTGGGTGGAGGGGTAATTTGTTCTTAGGGGCAGATTGCACCCATGCTTTGGCATATATTTTTTAGACACAGATTGCGATTAAAAAAAAGTTGTTTTATTGAATTAATGTTTTATTGTTACCATTGTTTGCTTTTCAGGTATGCCATTCAGCTGCAGCACTGATTTATTTATCTTGACAGCAACAGCGTTTGCTCTCACGAAACGTAAATCAGCGACTCCAGTGCTGTAGGAGGTGATTCCACCACCACAGTTGAAAAAAAAATGGTGCATGTATGCCCATCATTAGAAGTGGGTGGATAAAGGGCGGTATTCTAACAGTGGGCATACCAACCGATAAATCTTTTTTTCGTTCAGCCCACAGGCTGCATGAAAAAAAAAATTACAATATATGCCCAACAAGGACCAGCCATGTACTTGCTGGAGTGGTTATACCAGAATGATGCCTACAGGTTTAGGTATCATCTTGGTATTATTCTTTTCAGCCAGCAGTCGACTTTCATTTAAAAGCAATTCTAGCGGCTAATTAGCCTCTAGACTGCTTTTACAAGCCTCTAGACTGCTTTCACTGCCCCTGCCATCTTCCATGGTTTTCTCAGGCTCTCCTGTCCCACCAGGGAACCCGAGAATGCAGCTGGTGGTTCCGACCGGCTGACCATAGAGCCGATCTGAGACCAGAATTGCTCCAATCATCTCTATGGCCGAAGAAACCGGAAGCGAATTTTTTTTCGCAGGTTATTTCTCACACACAGCATATGCATACCACAAATTACACCCCAAAACACATTCTGCTATTACTTCCGAGTATGGCGATACCACATGTGTGAGACCTTTACATAGCGTGGCCACATACAGAGGCCCAACATGCAGGGAGCACCATCAGGTGTTCTGGAGCACCCAGGACAATTCTGACATTTCTCTCCTACATGTAAAAATCATAATTTATTCGCTAGAAAATTACATAGAACCACAAAACATTATATATGTTTTTTTAGCAAAGACCCTAGAGAATACAATGGCGGTCCTTGCAACTTTTTATCTAGCACGGTACTTGCACAGCAATTTTTCGAACGCGTTTTTTTTGGAAAAAATTTTTTTGTGCTTTACAAAAAACAAAACTGTAAATTTAGCCCAATGTTTTTGCATAATGTGAAAGATGAAGTTACGCCGAGTAAATAGATACCACACATGTCACCCTTCAAAATTGCACACACTCGTGGAATAGCGCCAAACTTCGCTACTTAAAAATCCCCATAGGCGGCGCTTTAATTTTTTTTACTGGTTACATGTTTTGATTTACAGAGGAGGTCTAGGGCCAAAAGTATTGTTCTCGCTATAACGTTCGGAGCGATACCTCACATGTGTGGTTTGAACACCGTTTTCATATGTGGGCGGGACTTACGTATGCGTTCGCTTCTGCATGCGAGCACACAGGGACAGGGGCGCTTTAAAAAAAATAAAAAATGTTATTGTTCGTTTTACTTTATTTATTTTAGTTTGACACATTTTTTTCCCCCCAAAAATTTTTTTTGATCACTTTTATTCCTATTACAAAGAATGTAAGCATCCCTTGTAATAGGAATATGGCATGACAGGTCCTCTTTACAGTGACATATGGGGTCAATAAGACCCCACATCTCACCTCTAGGCTGGAAAGCCTGGAATTAAAAAAAAAACGATCCTGGCTTTGATCGTAGCGAGTATTGCATGGTATCGAAGGGTATTGCATGGTATCGCAGATTATTGCAGGGTATGGCAGGGTATGGCAGAGTATGGCTGGGTATGGCAGAGTATGGCTGGGTATGGCAGAGTATGGCTGGGTATGGCAGAGTATGGCTGGATATGGCAGAGTATGGCTGGGTATGGCTGAGTATCGCTGGGTATGGCAGAGTATCGCTGGGTATGGAAGAGTATCGCTGGGTATTGCAGAGTATCGCTGGGTATTGCAGAGCATCGAAAAGTATTGCAGAATATTGCAGGGTATTGCAAAGTATTGCAGAGTATTGCTGGGTATTGCAGACTATTGCAAAGTATTGCAGGGTATTGCAGAGTATTGCTGGGTATTGCAGAGTATTATTGCTGGGTATTGCAGAGTATTATTGCAGGGTATTGCAGAGTATTGCAGGGTACTGCAGAGTATTATTGCAGGGTATTGCAGAGTATTATTGCACGGAATTGCAGAGTATAATTGCAGGGTATTTCATAGTATTATTACAGGGTATTGCAGAGTATTATTGCAGGGTATTGCAGGGTATTATTGCAGGGTATTGCAGAGTATTATTGCTGGGTATTGCAGAGTATTATTGCTGGGTATTGCAGAGTATTATTGCTGGGTATTGCAGAGTATTATTGCAGGGTATTGCAGGGTATTATTGCAGGGTATTGCAGAGTATTATTGCTGGGTATTGCAGAGTATTATTGCTGGGTATTGCAGAGTATTATTGCAGAGTATTGCCGGGTATCCATCCATCCATGCTCAGCCATCCCTCCATACCCTGCAATACCCAGCAATACACTGCAGGCTATTGCTGTGTATTGCAGGCTATGGAGCGATGGCTGAGCATTGATGGATGGATCGGTGGTGACTGCAGAGCAGTGCTGTGGGCACTACAGATCCCGCCCACAGCACTGCTGCCACCGATCCCTCCCCCTCTCCTCTCAGGAGCAGAGAGGAACCGGCGTCATCAAATGACGCCGGTTTCCTTACATGTGATCACTCCGTCATTTGACGTGGTAAACAGTTTACCGTGATCCGTGATCCACCGGGTCCTCTGGACCCGGCGATCACGGATGTTCTTGAGTGCCCAGGGGGGCGCGCAAGAGGGGAATTCTGAGAGGCCGTTAATTAACGGCCTCTCAGAGTTAAGCAACCGCCCTGTAGCTGTTTTTCGGCTATGGGCCGGTTGTTAACTGGTTAAACAAAAAAAGTCCACACCCCCCCCCCCCCCCCCCGTGCTCACACGCAAACGTCGGTCTTGTGTCGCATGTAAACAGCAATTGCACCATGCATGTGAGGTATCACCGCAAAACATCAGATCGAGGGCAGTAATTTTAGCAGTAGACCTCCTTTGTAATTCTAAAGTGGTAACCTGTAAAGGCTTTTAAAAATGTATGTAGTTTGTCGCCGCTACACGCTTGTGCGCAATTTTAAAGCATGTCGTGTTTGGTATCCATGTACTTGGCATAAGATTATCTTTTTAATTTCATAAAACATTTGGGCAATATAGTGTGTTTTAGTTCATTAAAATAAAATAAAAAAGTGTTTTATTTTTCCATAAAAATTGCGTTAAAAATACTGTGTTAAAAAACTAAATTTTACAACGGACACATGCAAAAATTACATTTAACTCCTGCAAGGCTAAACACCTAAACATTTTCAAAAAATATGGGGATTTGGTCACACCATATGGCTATATGGTGCTTAACCACTTCACATCCAGGCCAATTCTGACATTTCTCTCCTACATGTAAAATTCATAATTTTTTTGCTCGAAAATTACATAGAACCCCCAAACATTATATATATGTTTTTTTTTAGCAAAGACCCTAGAGAATACAATGGCGGTCGTTGCAACTTTTTATCTCGCACGGTATTTGCGCAGCAATTTTTTGAACAAGTTTTTTTCAGAAAAAAAAACAAATTCATGCTTAACCACTTGCCGCCCGTCCATTGTCAAATGACATCGGCAAAGTGGTTGTAAAATCCTGACAGGACGTCATATGACGTCCTCAGGATTTTGAGCTGCTGCGCGCCCCCGGGGGCGCGCATCGCGGCGATCGTTGTTGCGGGGTGTCAGTCTGATCCGACGGAGACTCTTTACCACGTGATCAGCCATGTCCAATCACGGCTGATCACAGTGTAAATAGGAAAAGCCGGTAATCGGCTTTTCCTCACTCGCGTCTGTCAGACGCGAGTAGAGGAGAGCCGATCGGCTGCTCCTCTGACAGGGGGGGTCTGTGCTGATCGATTATCAGCGCAGCCCCCCCGAGGATGCCCACACTGGACCACCAGGGACGCCACCAGACCACCAGGGATGCCCATCAAAAGGTATGCCACCCTAGACCACCAGGGATGACACACAGTGCCCCCAATGGATGCCAATCAGTGCCCACAATGGATGCCAATCAGTGCCCACAATGGGCATCACTGATTGGCATGCATTATTGTTTGGCACTGATTGGCATCCATCAGTAAAAAACAATGCAGCCTATCAGTGCCTATCCGTGCCACCTATCAGTGTCCATTCATGCCGCCTATCAGTGCCCATCCATGCCGCCTATCAGTGCCCATCCGTGCCGCCTATCAGTGCCCATCCGTGCCGCCTATCAGTGCCCATCCGTGCCGCCTATCCGTGCCAATCTGTGCCGCCTATCCGTGCCAATCTGTGCCAGCCATCAGTGCCAATTTGTGCCACCCATCAGTGCCCATCCATGTCGCCCATCAGTGCCCACCCGTGTCGCCCATCAGTGCCCACCCATGTCGCCCATCAGTCGCCCATCAGTGCCGCCTATCAGTGCCGCCTATCAGTGCCCATCAATGCCACCTCAGTGCCACTTCATCGGTGCCCATCGGTGCCGCCTTATCAGTGCCCATCAGTGTAGACCTATCAGTGCCCATCAGTGAAGGAGAAAACTTACTTATTTACAAAGTTTTGAAACTGAAACAAAAAGAAAACATTTTTTTTTCAAAATTTTCGGTCTTTTTTTATTTGTTTAGCAAAAAATAAAAACCCGCAGAGGTGATCAAATACCACCAAAAGAAAGCTCTATTTGTGGGGAAAAAATGATAAAAATTTCATTTGGGTACAGTGTTGCATGACCGCGCAATTGACATTCAAAGTGTGAGAGCGCTGAAAGCTCAAAATTGGTCTGGGCAGGAAGGTGTTTAAGTGCCCAGTATTGAAGTGGTTAAAAAAAAAAAAAAAAACAGTAAAGTTAGCCCAATTTTTTTTGCATAATGTGAAAGATGAAGATACGCCGAGTAAATAAATATCCAACATGTCACACTTCAAAATTGCACACGCTCGTGGATTGGCGCCAAACTTTGGTATTTAAAAATCCCCATAGGCGACGCTTTAAATTTTTTTACTGGTTACATGTTTTGAGTTACAGTTTGAACACCGTTTTCATATGTGGGCAGGGCTTACGTATGCGTTCACTTCTGCGTACGAGCTCACGGGCACAGGGGCGCTTTAAAAAAAAAAATTCTTATTGTTAATTTTACTTTTATTTTTTTTAGTTTGACACTTTAAAAAAAAAATATATATTTGATTACTTTTATTCCTATTACAAGGAATGTAAACATCCCTTGTAATAGGAATATGACATGATCGGACCTATTTACAGTGAGATATGGGGTCAATAAGACCCCACATCTCACCTCTAGGCTGGGAAACCTAAAATAAATAAACAAAAAAAACGATCACCGATTCCCAGCCGAGGCGGCGCCGTTATTTGAATGCAGAGGCCGGGCGTGACGTCATAACATCGCGCCCGGCCTCCGAACGATCATAGAGACTCCGGCGACCATCTGGTCCGCCGGAAATCTCTATGGTCATCGTCCGGGGGCCGGTGGATCCTGTGTCCGACTCACCGATGGAAGGTGAGTCGGAAGAAGCACCGGAGGGCAGCGGGAGGGGGGGACGTCCCCTCCCGCCGCCCCTAAAGAACGATCAAGTGGCAGAACAGCCGATATGATCGTTCTTATGGTGCAGGGAATCGCCGGCTGAAAACGGCAATATCTGAATGATGTCT
The DNA here is from genome assembly GCA_028564925.1 of Lithobates sylvaticus. Lineage (NCBI taxonomy): Eukaryota > Metazoa > Chordata > Amphibia > Anura > Ranidae > Lithobates > Lithobates sylvaticus. The sequence continues at coordinate 274,931,178 of CM053027.1, read as the reverse complement.
GTAGCTGCAGGCATCATTCAGATATACCCCCTGGAAGTCAAGGACATCCCTGGACGTCCTACGGGCGCGAAGTGGTTAAACCCACTTACAGCGTCAAAGAACTCCATTATCAGTGGGTTCTACGCTATCCGTAGAATAGAAGATCCTGCTTCTCTAAACCATGGAAGAAATACACTCCTCTAAATGGGAGGACTAAAAGGATTCCTCCTATAACACAGGTGGACACTAACAAGAGGCAATGATGAGGGAGTTGGGTGTTTTCAACATTTTGCGGAAAGAGAAAAAGGCGCGGATAATGGTGCCGAAAACACGTGATTTTGCCGTGATTTTACTGTGCTTATGGCGTGTTTTTCATAGGTCATGTGACTCAAAAACCGAATCAAGAACGTAACATGGGTGCATTTACTGATGCATTTTCAATGCGTTTCAATAGGGGGTGCATTTTTGGTGCATTCTTTTGACTGACCCAAAATGCTGCAAGCTAAATTTTGATCACAACGATAGAGCAATTGACCAGTGTGAAGACCCTGGTAGGTAATTGACCCACCCAAACAGGTGTCTTTTTTTTTTTTCGAATATGAGGGGTTTTTACCCTTGTAGGAGATGCCCAATTTGTAAGCTTAATGCCATCAAGAGTAGGAGAACATAATTCTTTCAGGTTACCTCTACACAAGAAAATTTTCCAATAAAAACGTTTATCACGTGTACCACTTAGAACGTGGTATACATTATTAAGTGCCCTTGTGGGCTGCAATACATAGGCCGCACGACACGAATTTTGCACGTTAGGCTTGGTGAACATGTGGGGAACATTAGGAGGGGTTTCCAGAAACATAGTTTATCTAAGCACTACGCATTGACGCATGACTGCAATCCAGAGGGCACTACCTTTTTGGGTATTGACAAATTTTCGAGACATTGGAGAGGAAGCAATATGGTCGGAGGGGTCTCTCAATTGGAGACTAAGTGGATTTATCAGGCCCAGACCTACCAACCTCATGGAATGAACATAGAATGGGATTTAAATGCTTTCATTAACAATGGTTAGAACATATTGAAGATTCCCATCCATGTTTCGACCATATTAGATTACATCTTTTATTCTTTTTCATTTTATTTATTTTGTTATTCATATTTTGGAATATTATATATGTTTTGCATTTTTGGAACATGAGTATGTGTTCATTGGTATTATAATTTTTCAGTTATATTTTCCATAACGTCCTGTCAGTTTAGTTGCTTACAGATGTATTTTGATATTTTATCACTAGAGGTCGCCGCTCCTCAAGTCTCTCATTAGTCCGCTTATATACAGACTTTAAATTGTATTGTAAGTATATGTCACACTTGTCCTTTCCCCTGAACGGAATCTGTTCTCCCATTGATAAGGGGGAGTTGATTATATTGATTTGTTAATTGTCCCTGCCTTTATAGAATATTATTTATCTAAGGAACATGCCAAATCCCTATTTACATACTGGAGCTTCCTGTGAATGGTCGCTTCCGGTTTGGTTATGTGTTTACTTCCAGTCTTTGGAACGCAGCACACTTCCGCCCATCACGTCTGTCCACCCTATATAAACGAGTATCGTTGCACGTCATAACCACGCTCCTGAAGACGCATGTTAATGACGAAACGTTGGGTGGAGCTACGGGATGTGTGACATAGGACGTGTATGGACAGAGGTGCGGCGGCCATCTAGTTGGTTAGAAGCACTGGTCGCTTCTTACTATATGCCTGTTTGAACTCCTGTAAATGTGAGTTTATTTTAATCTCTTTTATGTGCAATACATTGTCTCTTAATTGGATGCTTGCGCAATGAGCGTTTTATTCTGCTCCATGTATTTACATGATGATCGAGTCACTACCTGAGCCTTGGATTATACCTGGTGTAGCAGAGCGTCCCAGAGAGAGCCAGGAGAAGTCTTGTTCGGGATTTATACGTCTCCCAGGCTCCTCTCATACACATTCAGAGGTCTCTGATACATGATCCAGTTCGGATCTTACTCCTCTTCCCCAGGCTAATTTAAGCTCACCTGAGCAGACAGCCTTTGCTCTCTGCCTGGGACACACAGACATGGATGGTTTGTGAGGAGCTAAAGGTTGGTAAAACACTTTAAAACTCTATACAGAAACTGACAAGCGGTAGGCTTGCTCAGCCTGGTAGTGAGGGCCAGTGTATGGTATAGTTAGAGCTGAGACACGGCTAGGACTTTTGTTTTGTTATTTCTGTTCTGATATGTTTTCTGTGCAGCACCTGTGTATGCACTTGTATTTAAATCAAATAAACCCAGCACTGTTTTCACTACCTCAAGTGGATTTGGTATCTGTGCCTAAATAAACAGCTCATCCCAGGGAGCTTTGTACCTGCTACCTGTCCCCCAGCTTACACTGGTTATACATCCTGTTAAGAGGAAGGGTATTTTTTATTCGTCTTTTGGCGTATGGGGAGTAGGATCTCTTTGGAAAACGTATATGGTGGAGAATGCGGGCAGCTGTAGTAAGTTACTACTTAAAAGGCCAGTACCTAGAGTGACTATACATGGAGGAAATCCTAAAACAATTGATGATATCCAACGCTGCACAACAGCAAACAAAAGCTGCACTGCAGCAAGCAAACGCTGCACAGCAGAAAACAAACGCTGCACTCCACGCTACACAACAGCAAGAAAACGCTGCACAACAGCAAGCTAATGCTATCGCACAGGAGCAATCGCAGAGGCTGTTTGAACAGCTAGCCACTGATGCAAAAGCAGATAGGAAAACCCTGTCTGAGGTTGTGGAGACAATAGCACAGTGGTCACTTGCTAAAGTTGATAATGTTGGAGACAAGCCTTCAGCCATCCATGTGGCTCGCTTTCTGTCTAAGATGACTACAGATGATGATCCAGAGGCCTTTCTGCTAACGTTTGAACGGACCGCTGAGAGGGAAGGTTGGCCTAAAACCCAGTGGGCAGGACTGGTCGCCCCATTGCTTACTGGGGAATCGCAGAAGGTCTACTATGATTTGGAGTCAGCAGAAGCAGGAGACTATGAAAAGGTCAAACAGGAAATACTGGCACGACTTGGTGTCACTTTGGCAGTTCAAGCACAGCGGGTCCACAGCTGGTCCTTCCAAGACGAGAAGCCCCCAAGATCGCAGATGTTCGACCTAATTCACCTGGTGAGGAAATGGCTACAGCCGGAGTCCCTGTCTGGGCCACAAATAGTGGAGCGTGTGGTCATGGACCAGTTTCTGAGGTCACTACCAATTCCCCTGGAGGAGTGGGTGATTCAAGGAGACCCCAATTCGGCGAACCACCTGGTGGAACTTGTTGAAAGGTATTTTGCTGCAAAGAACCTGGTCACCACCCCTACAGCCGCACGGACTTTCCGCACAAAGCCACGGTCTCCCCAGGCAACCGGTAAGACTGTTCCAGGGGAAGTGGGTGGTAAGCATGGCAAGGAAATTTGGTGCCAGGACTGAAGCTTGGCCTCCCAAACAAGGGAAGCCGGTGCCTGTCAGCAAACCAAACTGGGGAAACGTCAGGGGTTTTCGTTGCCAAGAAATGGGACATGTTGCGGCAAATTGTCCATTGACAGATGAACCAATGCAGTGTGATTTATCTATTAGAAGGCAGTCTATGTTTGCAGCGGTTTCATGCACTGCATTGCCAAATATGAGAAAACCAATGTGCCAAATGACTGTGAATGATAAGCCTATTACAGCCTTGCTGGACTCTGGAAGTCTAGCGACTTTGGTTACAGCTGAAATTATTGAACCTGTGAATTATCATGCTGAAAATATTGCTGTGATCTGTATACATGGGAATACCCGGGAGTATCCTGTAACCACTGTTCAGTTTAAAACTGGTTTAGGTACAGTGACCCATCCGGTTGGACTTGTTCCCCACTTGGTGCATGAGGCCATCATTGGTAGGGACTTCCCTAAGTTTTGGGAACTGTGGGATCATCCCAACTCAGTCGCAGTACCTGACTCAGTCGCAGAGCCAGAATTCCTGGCCACTACTGACAATGTGGGTTCAGGGGACTCTTCTCAGGGCTCCCCGGTTTTTCCTCTATCGGTTATGGCAGGAGAGCTGGAGGACCCTGAGGAAGTCCCCACTACCAGTAGAGCTGGACAGCCGTCTGCCGACTCCGAGCCTATGTTAGAGTTTGCTGACCTTAATGTGCATAAGGAAAATTTTGGTACTGAGCAGAGAAAAGACCATACCCTTTCCAGGGCCTGGGAAAATTTAATAGTGATTAATGGTGTACCTGTCGAACCCGGGGACAGGCCCTGTTTCCTTATTTCAGCAGCAATGAGGATTTACTGTATCGTGTATGTAAAATGAATGATGAAGTGGTTGAACAGTTGGTGGTCCCTAAGCCATACAGACGGCTGGTGTTAGAACTTGCCCAGGGGCACTTGCTAGGATGCCATTTAGGGGTTGAAAAAACTACTGAAAGGGTGTTGCGCAGGTTTTACTGGCCCGGGATACAGAAAGATGTTAAGAATTATTGTCAATCCTGTCCTGTGTGTCAGATGTCAGCCCCACTATCCCATTTCCGAAGTCCTTTATTACCCTTGCCTATCATTGAAGTGCCCTTTCAGAGGATTGCAATGGACCTTGTGGGCCCACTTCCCAAGTCTGCCCGGGGTCATCAGCATATCCTCGTAATCATGGATTATGCTACCCGTTACCCTGAAGCAGTTCCATTACGCGCCGCGTCTGCTAAAAACATTGCCAAAGAACTGTTTATGGTGTTCAGTCGGGTTGGCATCCCGAAAGAAATCCTTACAGACCAAGGCACCCCGTTTATGTTGCGAATAACTAGGGAGCTCTGCAAGTTATTTAAGGTGACGCAGTTGCGAACCTCAGTGTATCATCCTCAAACGGATGGCTTGGTGGAACGCTTCAATAAGACGTTAAAGAGCATGTTAAAAAAGGTTGTGGACAAGGATGGGAAAAACTGGGACTTCCTGATACCATACTTGATCTTTGCCATCAGGGAGGTTCCCCAGTCCTCTACGGGGTACTCCCCATTTGAGTTGCTTTATGGGAGACACCCTCGGGGACTCTTAGACATAGCCAAAGAGACTTGGGAGGCGGAGCAGACACCACATAAAAGTGTCATTGAGCATATTGCTCAAATGCAGGAGAGGATTGCAGCAATCCTGCCAATGGTAAAAGAACACTTACTGCAGGCCCAGGCAGCCCAACAGAGAATATTCAACAGGGGAGCCCAACTCCGTGTTTTCTCACCTGGTGACAGGGTCCTGGTGTTAGTTCCCACTGTTGAGAGCAAGTTCCTGGCTAAGTGGCAGGGTCCCTTTGAAGTAATTGAGAGAGTTGGGGAGGTCAACTACAAGGTTTATCAACCAGGAAAAAGGAAGCACGAACAGGTTTACCATATAAACCTGTTAAAACCCTGGAAGGATAGAATGGCGTTAACTGCGAGGCCTCTCCCAGTAACGCCTATGGGTACTAAGTCCCCTCTGATCCCTGAGGTCACGATTCCAGACACTCTCTCATATTCCCCAAAACAGGACACTAGAGAATTCCTGATAAGGAATAGAGAGAAGTTTTCAGAGTTACCTGGCACGACTTCAGCAGTTCAGCATGATATTGTTACTGAACCTGGGGTATGTGTCAAGCTCAAACCATATCGAATTCCTGAAGCGAGGAGAAAGGACATCAGCAATGAAGTTGAAAAAATGTTGGAGCTAGATGTCATTGAGGAATCCAATAGTGACTGGTCTAGCCCCATCGTGTTAGTCCCAAAACCGGATGGCACTTGGAGGTTCTGTAACGACTTCAGGAAGCTTAATGCGGTGACAAAGTTTGACACATACCGAATGCCCAGAGTAGACGAACTTATAGACCGACTTGGCAAGGCTCGCTATCTTACCACTTTGGACTTGACAAAAGGGTATTGGCAAATACCCCTGACTGGTAGCGCCAAAGAGAAGACTGCATTTGTGACCCCAGAGGGTTCCTTTCAATATAAAAAAAATGCCTTTTGGGTTGCAAAATGCCCCCGCGACATTTCAGAGGGCCATGGACAGGACCCTAAAACCCCACCGACGATATGCAGCAGCCTATCTAGATGACATAGTGGTACATAGCACTGACTGGGAGTCTCACTTGCCTCGTGTCCAGGCTGTCCTTGATTCCCTCTTCAAAGAAGGTTTTACGGCAAATCCAAAAAAAATGTGCCATTGGTCTAGAGGAAGCCAAGTATTTGGGCTACACTATTGGCCGTGGTGTCATAAAACCTCAAGTGAGTAAAATAGCAGCCATCCAGGAGTGGCCACGCCCTGCAAACAAGAAGCAGGCCAGGGCCTTTCTTGGTATTGCGGGGTATTATAGAAGATTTATCCCAAATTTTGCAACTATAGCTGCCCCTCTGACAGACCTTACGAAAGGGAAAGACTCAGTAATGGTGAAATGGTCATCAGTAGCAGAGGAGTCTTTCCAGGTCCTGAAGAAGGCTCTGTGTGCACAGCCAGTACTGTACTCCCCTGATTTCTCCAGAGAGTTTTTGGTTCAGACGGATGCGTCTGATGTTGGTATCGGGGCAGTACTATCACAGGTATACAATGGGGAAGAACACCCTGTGGTGTACCTAAGCAGAAAGCTCAATGACCATGAGAAAAAGTATGCAGTCATTGAAAAGGAATGTTTAGCCATAAAGTGGGCCGTGGACGCGCTCAGGTACTATACGTTAGGGCGCCAGTTTGACTTAATAACTGACCATGCTCCCCTGAAATGGATGGCCCAAAAGAAGGAGACTAATAGACGGTTGAACCGGTGGTTTTTGGCTCTACAGGATTACTCCTTCACCGTAAAACACAGGCCAGGTGTGGAGATGGGGAATGTAGATGCCCTGTCCCGTGTTCACTCCTGTTGGGCCACAGGTGTTCCAACCCTGGTGTTGAAACAAGGGGGGAGGATATGTAGCAGAGCGTCCCAGAGAGAGCCAGGAGAAGTCTTGTTCGGGATTTATACGTCTCCCAGGCTCCTCTCATACACATTCAGAGGTCTCTGATACATGATCCAGTTCGGATCTTACTCCTCTTCCCCAGGCTAATTTAAGCTCACCTGAGCAGACAGCCTTTGCTCTCTGCCTGGGACACACAGACATGGATGGTTTGTGAGGAGCTAAAGGTTGGTAAAACACTTTAAAACTCTATACAGAAACTGACAAGCGGTAGGCTTGCTCAGCCTGGTAGTAAGGGCCAGTGTATGGTATAGTTAGAGCCGAGACACGGCTAGGACTTTTGTTTTATTTCTGTTCTGATATGTTTTCTGGAAGACTGTGCAGCACCTGTGTATGGACTTGTATTTAAATCAAATAAACCCAGCACTGTTTTCACTACCTCAAGTGGATTTGGTATCTGTGCCTAAATAAACAGCTCATCCCAGGGAGCTTTGTACCTGCTACCTGTCCCCCAGCTTACACTGGTTATACATCCTGTTAAGAGGAAGGGTATTTTTTATTCGTCTTTTGGCGTATGGGGAGTAGGATCTCTTTGGAAAACAAGTGCAGTCAATTACCATTTAAGTTGGATTGCTCCTATCATCATCTGAACGCATTCAATGTGTATAACCCATACACTGATGGTAAGGGTCAGTTATATTTGGTGAAGGTGACGGGTTCTATATTTCCTTTTTGTATGGTGGATTCTGGTCACTGGATATTTCATTTCATTTATGGTGGACATTGTTCTGATTGGTTTCAGTCTCTTGGCTCACATAGATGAACCCTTTATTTGAACTTTTTATCATGAACTTTATGTCCTTTTATTATTTTTTGTTTTGAGCGCTACACCATTTACCCATATTACGCCTATTGTGTCCATCATTCTAGTGTTAGCAGCTATTTGTTTATTTGTTTATTTTATCACCATTAAGCACAGCAAATTCTCACTTTTTATGAAGACATACCGTATATACTCGAGTATAGGCGACCCGAATATAAGCCGAGGCATCTAATTTTACCACAAACTGGGAAAACTTATTGACTCGAGTATAAGCCTAGGGTGAGAAATGCGCAGCTACTGTAAGTGGAAAAGAGGGTCAACGATGCCCATTTGCAGCCTCACTGTGCCCATGCAGATGGACACAGTTGACCGATTTGGGGCCCTGTATCTCAGGGTCACTTAGTGCTAGGAACCCCATCTTTAGATATGTTGTAGTGCTAATTCCACTGGGTTGGAATACAACATTTGGGGTTCCTAGCACCAAGTGTCCCCGAGATATGGGGCCCCAAATTCGGGTCAGAAAATCTCAAGCACTTTTCTGCAGCAGAGAATGACATTTTCTGAACCGACTTTGGGGCCCTGTATCTCGGGGCCACTTAGTGCTAGGAACCCCATATTTGGATATGTTATAGTGCTAGGTCCACTGGGTTGGCACAAGTGGCCCCGAGATACGGGGCCCCAAAGTCGGGTCGGAAATTTATTTTTTTGCTGCAGGAGAGTGCTTGACTCGAGTATAAGCCGAGGGGGGCACTTTCAGCACAAAAAAATGTGCTGAAAAACTCGGCTTATACTCGAGTATATACGGTACATTGAATTTAAAAATATGCATTTTTCTTCTGCTTTTCTAAGCTAAAGCTTCCGATAATGGCTGACAATAAATGAATATTCATGACATTAATTAAAACATCGAATATAATACAATTATTCATAAAAATGTATTTATTTTTTTGAACTGTCATTTTCTGTTTCGGTTTCTGTCAAGTGCATCCTGAATTTTCAGTTTTGGCACCAAAATTTCCATTCGGTGCACCTCTAGTTAATTACCCACAGACAACTTAATAGTAACTTCAGGATATTGGAAACATGACTCTGCTGGTGCAGAACTCCACCCAAACCTGGAAAACTGGCATCTGTCAAGACAATCTTCCATCATTAGGGGAGAAAAAAAAACTGCCCTTCAACAATGCTGGGGAGAAAAGCCACGATTACAGAGACATATTGGTTTGAGGATGTACCTAATTCACCTTGTCAGAGACAAATTGGATTTGTCTTGCACTGTAAGAATGTTCCATTGCAAGGTTCCTGGGTGGAACTGAGCAAATTAAATCGCTTTGAATGTGGATATCATCAATCTAAGCAATTAAATGCAGCACAACAGTGAACATGGATGTCATGTGTCATTGAGGATCCTGCCAGTATCAGGCGCTCCAGTTCCCGTGGTTCGCAATTGCGGTGTCGTTGCGTGTGCGTGCGCACCTCTGTTGGTGCCAGACGGGTTATTTAAAGCTGCCTGTCACACTCAATCACCGCTGTCTGCTCTACAGCGTTGTGTGCCTGAAAACCTGATCTGTGATTGATTACCTGTGAAAGACCCGGCTTACCTGTGACCTTCCAGTCATCTGCCTGCATCCGACCTCGGCCTGCTTGTGACTATTCTTCTACCTGCCTTCCTGTACCTTTGCTGCCCGCCTGACATCCGACCCGGCCTGCCTGACCATCCCTGAGCTGATCCAGTCTGCTGAGCTGATCCAGTCTGCTAAGCTGTTCCTGGCTGCTGAGCTGATCCAGCCTGTTGATCCTGCATGGGAGCCATAAGGAAAAGGCCTTCCTCTGCAATTCGGGCTCAAAACCATCAGGTGCGTTACAGTTGCAGACAGCCATGTCTGAGCCCCAGCAGGGAGCCTCCCCTATGCAAGAGCTGTGTCAACAACTGGCAGGATTGACCGAGGCAGTTAAGAACTTTCAGCAAGGCTACACCCGGCTGGAAGAACGGGTGTTAGTTCTATCTAACCCCACCGGTACTCTGGGGATCCCTCAAACATCAACCTCTTCAGCCGGGACAGGACTAACACCAACGGTTGTAATGCTCCCTCCAGAACCTAGAGTCCCTACACCTAAGAGATTCTCCAGGGATCGTAGTAGCTTCAGGGCGTTCCGCAATTCCTGCAAACTGTACTTCGCCCTTCTCCACGGACCTTCTCTCTGGAGGTCACCAAAGTGGGCTTTGTAGTGTCCTTACTTACTGGAGACCTCCAAACCTGGGCCCACCGCCTCTTAGAACAAAAGGATGCAGTTTTGACCAACCTCACCACCTTCTTTAACGAAATGGCCCAGCTGTACGAGGATCCCCAGCTTTCAGAGATGGCAGAAGCCGCTTTGCGTGCCCTCCAGCAGGAACGAAGGGCAGTAGAGGATTACGTAGCTGAATTTAGGTGGTGGGGCGCAGATACGAACTGGAACGACGCTGCCCTCCACCATCAGTTCCGCATGGGACTCTCTGATCCCCTGAAGGACGAACTTGCTAGAGTTGGTATACCACAGACTTTGAATGCTCTGATCGATTTGGCCATACAGATCGATCGATGCCTGAGAGAACAAAGGGCTGAGAGAGCTATGGGTTTTTCTTGCCCAACCTGGATGCTTCCAAGGGCCCCAAGTCATCTGCATCCAGCACCTGCTGCTCAACCAGTCTCTACATCTGATGCACCTGAACCTATGCAGCTTGGGGTCCTTTGTCCTTCCCTTACCCCAGAAGAAGGTCAACGACGTAGAATAAACAATCTGTGTCTTTACTGCGGAGAACCTGGACATTACGTCAGGAACTGCCCTCTTCTGACTACACGGACCCTCTAGCCAAGATTGTATCTCATCTTGCCCTTTCTGTCTCTTTTCAGCTTCCAGGAAAGACTTTGCAAACACCCGCCATTATTGATTCCGGGGCCTGCAGCTGTTTTATGGATTCATCCTTCGCTGCTAAACATCAGATTCCTCTCCTTCCTAAAACTCATGGACTCTCTGTTCATCCGGCTGATGGGACTGCCATCAAATCCGGCCCTGTAGTTCAAGAGACTGTTCCTTTTCAGGACTTTGCATTATTTCGTGGTGACGTCCGCACGCCACTCCTCCTTACGTCGTTTCATCACAGATGACGCCATCCTGTGACGAAACGACGTAGGAAGGAGCGGCGTGCTGACGTCACCACAAAATAATGCAAAGTTCCGGAAGGAACGGGCAGCTATTGAGAGCCGGCCGGCTTGAATGTATTTACACGCTATTTGTACTACGACAAATTGTAAGTGTTACCTTGACTTTTAAGTTAATAAATAGTTTTTAGAATTACACTATGGAAGCCTTTTTTATCCTTACATGGGGAAACACGTACGGAAGGTAACACCGAGGACACCTAGAGTAGAAGATCTGGGACATCCTGCCACTAGGCACATAGACCCAAGGCTGGGGTAGAAACCACAAGTGAATGTGATCTCCTTAAAAAAAGAGATCTATCCAGCTGGTAAGCGGCAGTGTGCTCTAAGGTGGAGGAACTTTCCTAACATATCCTGTCACATCTTCTTGGGTGTTTTTGCCATACATCACTGTGGATTAGTCAGTTGAGGAACTTCCATATGAACTGTTTCTTCAAATTGTACATGTTGTGGAACACTTTCCTTCTTAGCAATTACAGAGTGACATGGACACTCATACGGCACTTTTAGTCCTTTGTTTTTGTGTGATTCACATAATTGTGTCACTAATTTTGGTTGCATCAGCATTTTCATATTGGGAAAGTTTGCAGCCCTTACAGACACTGATGCAGGATAGAAGATTTATGTCACACTATATATTGTTTTAATTCATCATTATTACAGCGCAGCTTATTTTATTACAGGTATTTTTCTATACTTGCAGTGTTTTGCAAAATTTTAAAGCAGTGGAAATTGGAGATGTACTGCATATATTTTTTTTCTCCACATTTACACTTTCAATTAAACAGGAATACAAACTATTTTTATTGTAGCTTACTGGTTTATTAAGTCTTCATTTTCATTTATTATGTCATGTAAATTCAGTCTCAACTTTTCATTTTCAATCTGAAACAAATAAAATATGTATGAGAAGTTATTTTTTTTTAAACAGTAACATACCATTTTCTGCCTCTAAATCCTTTTCAAAAGTTTATTGATAACATGAAATAATTAATATTTTGTGAGCATAAATATAACCCTCTCTTTTCCCCTCATCTTCCTTCACCCCTTTCCTTGACTTCTCCTCCCCCTCCTTCCCCCCTTTTCCCTTTTTTTTTTTCTCCCCCCATTCCCCCCATCCCTTTCCACACCTCCCCCTTAAATCCACACACCCTCCCGCCCTTTGTCCCTCTCCTTTCAAAACCACCCACCCCCTATTCCCCTTCTGTTTTTTTTTCTCATTAGCATATTGTTATTGGTGTGCGGTAGCCTTTCATTTTCTCCACAGTGCTTTGCTACATACGGTTAGCCTGAACAGTCATATATGGTTTGGAGTTATATAAATTCTGTGCCACTACTAAAGAATGCTGTTCATAGGATGTGAATGAAGGCTATCAGCTCAACATTACTCTGCTTGCCTTAGGCAGATCAAGTCTCTCTTCATCTTTTATGGCTCAAACACAAGCTTATTCATTAACCACTTCAATACCAGGCACTTAGACACCTTCCCGCCCAAGCCAATTTTCAGCTTTCAGTGCTGTCGCAATTTGAATGACAATTGCGCGATCATGCTACACTGTACCCAAACAAATTTTTTTATCATTTTGTTCCAACAAATAGAGCTTTCTTTTGGTGGTATTTGATCACCTCTGCGATTTTTATTTTTTGCGCAACAAACAAAAAAAGACCGAAAATTTTGCAAAAAAAAAAGTTTTTCTTTGTCACTGTTCATTTTTTTTCTAAATAAGTGCGTTTTCTTCTTCAATGACGGGCACTGATAAGGCGGCACTAATGGGCACTGATAAGGCGGCACTGATGGGCACCGATGAGGTGGCACCAATGAGGTGGCACCGATGAGGTGGCACCGATTATGGGCACTGATAGGCGGCACTGATGGGCACTGATAGGTGGCACTGATGGGCATTGATAGGTGGCACTGGTATTGATAGGTGGCACTGATGGGCACTCAGGTGGCACTGATGGGCACTCATAGGCGGCACTGATGGGCACTCATAGGCGGCACTGACGGGTACTTATGGGTGGCACTGATGCACACATATAGGTGGCACTGATAGGTGGCATGGATGGGCACTGATAGGTGGGCATGGGTGGGCACAGATTAGCACTGATGGACGCTGATGAGTGGCACTGATGACACTGATGGGTGGCATTGCTGGGCATCCCTTTTTTAAAACTTTTTTTTTAATAAATATGCCCAGATCCCCAGCTTTCAGAGATGGCAGAAGCCGCTTTGCGTGCCCTCCAGCAGGAACGAAGGGCAGTAGAGGATTACGTAGCTGAATTTAGGTGGTGGGGCGCAGATACAAACTGGAACGACGCTGCCCTCCACCATCAGTTCCGCATGGGACTCTCTGATCCCCTGAAGGACGAACTTGCTAGAGTTGGTATACCACAGACTTTGAATGCTCTGATCGATTTGGCCATACAGATCGATCGATGCCTGAGAGAACAAAGGGCTGAGAGAGCTATGGGTTTTTCTTGCCCAACCTGGATGCTTCCAAGGGCCCCAAGTCATCGCGCGCGATCATGCTACACTGTACCCAAACAAATTTTTTATCATTTTGTTCCAACAAATAGAGCTTTCTTTTGGTGGTATTTGATCACCTCTGCGATTTTTATTTTTTGCGCAACAAACAAAAAAAGACCGAAAATTTTGCAAAAAAAAAAGTTTTTCTTTGTCACTGTTCATTTTTTTTCTAAATAAGTGCGTTTTCTTCTTCAATGACGGGCACTGATAAGGCGGCACTAATGGGCACTGATAAGGCGGCACTGATGGGCACCGATGAGGTGGCACCGATGAGGTGGCACCGATTATGGGCACTGATAGGCGGCACTGATGGGCACTGATAGGTGGCACTGATGGGCATTGATAGGTGGCACTGGTATTGATAGGTGGCACTGATGGGCACTCAGGTGGCACTGATGGGCACTCATAGGCGGCACTGATGGGCACTCATAGGCGGCACTGACGGGTACTTATGGGTGGCACTGATGCACACATATAGGTGGCACTGATAGGTGGCATGGATGGGCACTGATAGGTGGGCATGGGTGGGCACAGATTAGCACTGATGGACGCTGATGAGTGGCACTGATGACACTGATGGGTGGCATTGCTGGGCATCCCTTTTTTAAACTTTTTTTTAATAAATATGATGTGCCAATCAGTGCCCATCTGTGGGCACTGATTGGCATATTTTTGGCATTTTTTTTAACATGTGGATGGCCATGGGGGATGTACCTGGCCATCCACATGCTGGGGGCTTCCCTGGTGGTATTGGGGGCTTCCCTGGTGGTCCTGGGGGCTTCCCTGGTGGTCTAGTGTGGGCATCTGAGGGGGGGCTGCGCTGATAAACAATCAGCGCATACCCCCCCTGTCAGGAGAGCCGCCGATCGGCCCTCCTCTACTCGCGTCTATCAGACGCGAGTGAGGAAAAGCCGATCAACGGCTCTTCCTGTGTACATCGTGATCAGCCGTGATTGGACACGGCTGATCACGTGGTAAAGAGCCTCCGCCGGAGACTCTTTACCGAGATCAGTGTAGCGGTGTGTCAGACTGACACACCGCTCCACCGATCGCCGTGATGCGCGCCCCCACGGGCGCGCGGCGGCTGTTATCCTGAAGGACGTCATATGATGCCCAGTCAGGATAACGAAACCACTTCCCGGACGTCAATCTGCTATTGACCGGGCGGGAAGTGGTTAATGCCGCGTACACACGAGTGGTTTTGCCGTCGCAATAAACTCTGAAAGTTTATCCGACGGAATTCCGCTCAAGCGGTCTTGCCTACACACGGTCACACAAAAGTCTGACCGTCTAGAACGCGGTGACGTACAACACGTACGACAGGACTAGAAAAAGGAAGTGCAATAGCCAGTAGCCAATAGCTTCCATCTTGTACTTGCTTCAGAGCATGCATCGTTTTTGGTACGTCGGAACAGCATACAGACGAGCGGTTTTCCCAATAGGAATTGGTTCCGTCTGAAAAATTTAGAACATGTTCTCTTTCTAGGTCCGTCAGAGTTTTCGACGTAAAAAGTCAGATACACATGTCCGGAATATACGATGAAAAGCTCCCGTCTAACTTTTTGTGTCTGAAATTCCGCTCGTGTGTACACGGCATAAGGCTCTAAGTCTACAGTGATTCTGTTTGAGGAGTTTGTTGTCCTATGTAGGAGCACACAAACTACATACCATCAATGCCCAGTGTTAATTTTGCATCAATCAATGCATGTAATCTTTAACCAGCCCCGGAACGATTTCCCCCCTTCCTGACCAGGCCATTTTTTGCGATACAGCTCTACATCGTTTTAACTGACAATTTCGCGGTTGTGCTACGCTGTACTAAAACTAAATTTATATCCTTTTTTTCCCCACAAATAGAGCTTTCTTTTGGTGGTATTTGATCACCTCTGCAGTTGAAATTTTTTAAGCTATAAACAAAAAAAGAGCGACAATTTTGAAAAAAAAAACACAATATTTTGTACTTTTTGCTATATTAAATATCCCAAAAAAAAATAAATAAAAAAAGGCTTCATCAGTTTAGGCCGATATCTATTTTTCTACATATTTTTGGTTTAAAAAAAATCATAAGTGTAAACTGATTGGTTTGCACAAAAGTTATAGCGTGTACAAAATAGGGGATAGATTTATGGTATTTTCATTATTTTTATTTTTTCATTAGTAATGGCAGTGATCAGCGTGATTCCGGCGGTGATATCGTGACTGCGACATTGTGGGGGACCGACCGGACAGACCAGTGACATTTATACAGCGATCAGAGCTAAAAATAGCCACTGATTACTGTATAAATGTCATTGGCAGAGAAGGGGATAACACTAGGGGGCGATCAAGGGGTTAACTGTGTTCCATAGGTGTGTCCTAACTGTGGGGGGGAATGGGATTGACTAGGGGAGAAGACCGATCGGTGTTCCTACTTAGGACCACATAAAGGCATAAAAATAGCTGTATCCAGCCCCCGGGCCGCAGTTTGGAGACCACTGCTGTAGAGGAAAGATGTGTTTACCTATCTTTTCTCAGGGCACTCCGGTCCGGTCACGTGTTGTCTCCAGCTGCTGGCTCCAGTGAAGAGGAGAGAACGCCGACAATTGTTGTAATGAATATGTGATGATGTCACCCATAGACTTACTATGGGGCATTCATTGTTGACTGTCCCTCCTCGATCCTGAAAATGGCACTGGGAGCCAATCACGTGAACGGACCAGAGCATCCGAAAAATAGATAAGTATACACATCTTTCCTCTACAAGGTAGTTATTATAGAGGTTAAAATAGGGTGGGAGCAGATTTAAATTTAGATAGTTAAAGCGGAGTTCCAGGCTTTTTTTTTTGTATTAAAAGTCAGCAGCTACAAAAAGTTTAGCTGCTGACTTTTAATAAACAGACCCTTACCTGTTCCACGGTCCAGCAGCTTCACGGCCGGGCGCGCACTGTGCATTCGCGAGTCGCACTGCACTCTCCCAGTGGACAGGCTGTCACGTGTCCCAGAAGATTGCTGAGAGGGAGGGACTGCCTAGGGGAGAGGAGAAGTCGCCTAGGCAGCCCGTGGGCGGAAGGAGGAAGTGGGATAGGAAGTCCCTCTCTAAAGTAGTCGCCCACTCCCCCCCAAAAAAATTACATTGTAATTAAAGCGGAAGTTCCACTTTTGGGTGGAACTTTTGGGTGGAAGTCCAATCAAATCCTAAGATTATACAGTAGATTTTAAGAACAAAATCTACTGTGGAGTAAGAAACCTGCACAGATCTTTTTTGGAAGTTGCAGTAGGATGCAGCCTCACTGGCTGAATATCGTAAAAAAGAAAGACTTTCTAGTTGCCTTAGAATCAAGACAAGTTGACAAATTACACATTGAAATACGATTACAGTGAATTGGAAAAAATGAAACAAAGTTTCCAAGTATTGGATGATAAGCTGAATGCTTAAAGCAGAACTCTGGGCAGAAAAATATTTCTATGTTTCTGCTGGTGCTCTCCTACCTTGAGCAGGTGTACTCCATTTGTTTCCTTGGGCTGTAGTTTAATAGAAAATGCATGTGCATTATTAAATTCACAGGCTTTCCTTTCCTGTGATTTCTGTTCCCTCTGCCCCCACAGCCATCCGTCTTGTAACTTCCCCATTGTAGTTCTTGGCCAGTGTAGGACAGGTCTTGGGAGTGTCAGACTCCCTGGCTATACCTCCCAGTTATAAGCATCACAACACAGCTCTGCCTTCAGCTCAAACCCAGCCCTGCTCTTCTTCTAACCCCACCTCCACTCATAGCTCAGAACTCATCTCCACGATCAGCTCAGCCCCCACCCCACTTTCAGCACAGCCTCAGCTCCGCTTGAACAACCTCCCATGACTTCCTGCTTCTTTCATTGCACCATGGGAAGAGTAGCTCCTTAAACCCCCTATGGATGTCATGTGTGGCAATGCAGGAAGTTCTTCTCTTAGAGAGTTTCTCTAGGAAGATTACATCACAGGGTCCTGAAAATCAACGATTACAGAAAAAGTAAGCTACCGTATTTATCGGCGTATAACACGCACCGGCGTATAACACGCACCCCAAGTTTAGGAGGGAATTTTAAGGAAAAAAAGTTTTAGGAGAGAAGTTTAGGGAAAAAAAAAAACTTACATTTAAGCGTCATTTGCTGCTTGCCCAGCGTCATTTGCAGCTTGCCCAGCGTCATTTGCAGCTTGCCCAGCGTCATTTGCAACCTGCCCAGCGTCATTTGTAGCTTGCCCAGCGTCATTTGCAGCTTGCCCAGCGTCATTTGCAGCTTGCCCAGCGTCATTTGCAGCCTTTCCCAGCGTCATTTGCAACCTGCAAAGCGTCATTTGCAACCTGCCCAGCGTCATTTGTAGCTTGCCCAGCGTCATTTGTAGCTTGCCCGGCGTCATTTGCAGCTTGCTAGTGTCATTTGCAGCTTGCTAGTGTCATTTGCAGTTCGCCAGCGTTTAAATTTCCCACCGTGAGAAATACCGCGCATGCGCGGCCGAAAAAGACCGAACCGCGGCCGAAAAAGGCCGAAGTGCGGCCGAAAAAGACCGAGCCGACTGTTCAGCTCCGCTCGGAGTCCCGCCTCCCTGCAGTTTCGGGAGCGAGCGCAGGGAGGCGGGACTACGAGCTGAGCTGAACAGCCGGCTTCGGTCTTTTTCGGCCACGCTTCGGCTTTTTCCGGCCTTTTTCGGCCGCGGTTCGGCCTTTTTCGGCCGCGGTCGCCATTTTTCGGCGCCGCAACCGATTTTTGTCATTTTTTTTGGGGGGTATCGGCGTATAACACGCACCCACGACTTTCCCCCGATTTTAAGGGGGAAAAAGTGCGTGTTATACGCCGATAAATACGGTATATGGATTTAAACTTTATGAGTGTTTTTATAGCTGCTGGGGATAGGATCTAAAAATGATAAACTTGTAGAATCCTGGAGTTCAGCTTTAATACTCTGAACTGAACATTCTGCAAGGAAATATCACTAGCATGACTAAATTCATGAGGTATAATGAGGGCTATAAGGACTCCAGGTCCCAGGTCCTACTCCAGGTATAAGGTTGTGAGAGGTTGTTCAAAATTGCTTGGGGGAGGGAGAGCCCTAAGGAAGTGGGAGAGTTGGAGAGCATTCCAGAACTTCAGGCGGAATGTCCCCAGTGGGTCTATTAATTCTTGGAGCGCGGACCATTTTCCTTGTTTTAGGAAGTGAGGCCTGTGTATACCCTGAGAGTTGTAGGTGCCTAAATGGTTCATCCTGGTAACCCGGCAAAAAGCTTGAGTTTCCCAGGATTGGGAAGATTGGCAGAGTCTCGGATGAGAGTAACCCTGTTTTAAACAGAAGGGAGCATACCTTTGTAGTCTGGCCGAGTAACGGGTGCGACTTTACCTTAATAGGTAATGAAATGGTAACACCATGGAGCTCTATTCAAAGGGATAGGGCTCTGATCTTGTTCTAACTGAACCCACAGTTTGAGGGGCCCATGCCTACACCAATCCACTAGTCTACCAAGGTGAACCGCCTGGTAGTATTTGTGTACATCCGGAACCACCAATCCTCTATATAGCTTCGGCAAGCTGGGATCTCTTCAGTCGGGGGTGTTTGTGGGCCCATATAAATTCGAAAAATTCCTTTTGTAATTGTTGGAAGTAATTGGATGGGATGTGGATGGGTAAAGCCTGTAGGAGGTATAGAAATTTAGGAAGTATACTAATTTTAAGGATATTGCAACAGCCAAACCACGACTGTAACCCGGAGTTCCATTTATTGAGAAGCGTTCGGACCTTTGCAAGTAGCAGGGAGAAATTTAGTTCAAATACCTTTGATATATGGGCTGGAATAATTGTACCCAAATTTGTCAATGCCTCATTGTTCCATTTTAACCTGAAATTTGACTGGAGTTGGGCTTTAAGTGTCTGTGATAGATTAATGCACATCGCCTCTGATTTCATGAAATTTATTTTAAGGTTGGAGAGAGCACCATATTTATCAAATTCCCTAAAAAGATTTGGGATGGATATCACTGGATTCGTAAGGGAGAACAGCATGCCGTCGGCATATGCCGATACTTTATGTTGAAGGTTACCTATCGATATGACGTTAATATCTGGGTTTCTATGAACTGAGCATAGGAAGGGTTCCAATGACAGGGCGAAAAGGAGGGGTGAGAGCGGGCACCCCTGCCGCGTCCCCTTTGGAGATCTGGAAGGGGTCTGATAATACTCCGTTAGCTCTTACACAGTCTCGAGTATATTGATGAGATCCACTTAAACATCCACTCGAATCCGACATGTTGAAGGACTGCATACATAAAGGACCAATTCACCCTGTCAAAGGCCTTCTCCGCATCCGTGCCCAGGAACACGCATGGGGTACGGGATTTGTTTGCTGTGTGTTTTAGATTTAGTACCTTGATGGTGTTGTCCCTTGCTTCTCTCTTGGGTATGAACCCTACTTGGTCTAAGTGGGTTAGATGGGGGAGATGTTGTTGGATTCTATTCGCAAGTATCTTGGTAAACAGCTTAATGTCAGTATTAAGCAGGGATATCGGCCTATAATTCCCGCAGGAGGTTGGGTCTTTACCTTGCTTTGGTATAACTGCGATGTGGGTCTGTAGTGAGTCAACTGCAAAGGGTGATTCAGGGCCTATTCCCATATCTGTCTTTCTTTTTCTTCTTGTTTTGTTATGCCTTTTCTTCCCCTTTTACCTCTCTCTTCCTCACATCTTCCCTTCTTCTCTCCCTCCAACCCACCCCCCTGCCCTTCCTCCTCGTTTTTCACCTCCCCCTTTTTCTATTCTCCTTCTTTCTTTTTGTACCCCCCTCAACTTCCCTTCTTCCTCTCTTTTTAATTGTACATGTACTATACGTATACTGATGTGAATTTAACTTATTTACTTTTGTATTTTACTTTAAAAGGTGGCCACCACACAACTTTTATCTAAATACACCACTGCCACATTATAAACCCCGCAAATTGCAGTAGCTGTACGTCAGGAACTTTAAACAGCTATAGCAGGCATTGCGTGCACTGTCGGAGGCGCACCCGCTAGCTGCAAAGCGGGGGACCCAATACACGTGGCTGGCGGGGGGAGATCGTAGGCACGAGAGCCAGAACGGGAATGTGTGTAAGTAAACACAAAAATCCCTGTGACAGGAGAGGAGGGACAGATTGTCTGTTCCTACTAGTAAGTCTCATCCCCCCACAGTTAGAAACACTCACGAGGGAACACATTTAACCCCTTGATCACCCCCTAGTGTTAACTCCTTCCCTACCAGTGACATTTACACAGTAATCAGTGCATTTTTATAGCACTGATCACTATATAAATGTCAATCTCATATTTACACTAGGATGCAATTAAAATAAATAAATAAACTCAATTTTAGTCATACATTTAGGCCAAAATGTATTCAGCCACATGTCTTTGTTATAAAAAAATGTCAATAAGCGTATATATTTATTGGTTTGCGCAAAAGTTATAGCGTCTGCAAACTAGGGTATATTTTCTGGAATTTACGCAGCTTTTAGTTTATGACTGCCTATCTCATTTCTTGAGGTGCTAAAATGGCAGGGCAGTACAAAACCCCCCCAAATTACCCCATTTTGGAAAGTAGACACCCTAAGGAAATTGCTAAGAAGCTCGTTGAGCCCATTGAATATTTAATTTTTTTGTCCCAAGTGATTGAATAATGACAAAAAGGTTGTCACTAAATGGTATATTGCTCACACATGCCAAGTTTATATCTGGAATTGCACCCCAAAATATATTTAGCTGCTTCTCCTGAGTACAGGGATACCACATGTGTGGGACATTTTGGGAGCCTAGCCGCATTTTTGATTTCACTCCTCACTACCTATCACAGTTTTGAAGGCCATAAAATGCTAATATGGCACAAACCCCCCCAAATGACCATTTTGGATAGTAGACACCCCAAGCTATTTGCTGAGAGGCATGTTGAGTACATTGAATATTTTGCCACAAGTTGCGGTAAAATTACAACCTTTTATTTTTTTTTTGCACAAGTTGTCACTAAATGATATATTGCTCATACATGCCATGAGCATATGCGGAATTACACCCCAAAATAAATTCTGCTGCTTCTCCTGAGTACGGGGATACCACATGTGTGGGACTTTTTGGGAGCCTAGCCGCGTACGGGGCCCCCGAAATCCTAGCAACACCTTCAGGATTTCTAAGGGCGTAAATTTTTGATTTCACTCCTCACTACCTATCACAGTTTTGAAGGCCAAAAAATGCAAAGATGGCACAAAACCCCCTCAAATGACCTAATTTTGGAATGTAGACACACCAAGCTATTTGCTGAGAGGCATGTTGAGTCCATGGAATATTTTATATCTGGGGTGACGCAGACTCTATCTGACACTAAAACTTAACTGATATTACCCGCTGGGCGATCAGGGGGTTAAACCTTTATTAGGTAATAAACAGCGGGTGCCCTGACACTATAAAAAACAAACTAACTAACCAGCGTCACCCGTAACAGTTATGCGGTGATGACTGGTGAAAGGGTTAACTAGGGGGCAATCAGGGGGTTAAAACCTTTATTAGGTAGTATATGGGGTACCTGACGCTATAAAAAGCTGACGGAGAACCTAAATATTTACCTGGCTAACTTGCGTCACATGTGACACTAATACGGCGATCAGAAAAAAGATTGCTTAGTGACACTGGCCGACAGGGGGTGATCAAGCGGTTAAACCTTTATTAGGGGGGGTTAGGGGAGTACCCTAGACCTAAAGAGCCTACCACTAACTGCCCTACCACTTATAACAGTCACAAATGCAGACACCAATGCAGTAATCAGTAAAAAAAAAAAACTGCTATTGGTGTCACTGTGACAGTGGGTGCAGGGGGGTGATCAGGGGGTGATTTGTGTGCCTGCGTGTTCTATTGCAGGGCTCAACGAACCCCGTTCGCATTTGCGACTAGAATTGGGGTCCTGGCGCCTGGGGCGACACAGCTGCAGTACCCTGTCAACCTGTGAACCCCGACCCCGCCGTTCGATCGCATCGGGCCGCGCCATCTTGTGGTGGACGTTGGTATTGCAACACCTCTAACAATGCTAATGCAATGTTAACCACTGGGCACTTTTCAGCTTTCGGTGCTCTCACACTTTGAATGACAATTTCTCAGTCATGCAACTTTGTACCCAAATGATTTTTTGTCCTTTTTTTCACACAAATAGAGCTTTCTTTTGGTGGTATTTAATCACCGCTGGGTTTTTTATTTTTTGCGCTAAAAATTTAAAAATACTGAAAATTCGGTAAAAAAAATAAATTCTTTGTTTCTATTAAAATTTATTGCAGAGTATTGGCAAGTATTGGCAGAGTATTGGCAGAGTATTGGCGAGTATTGTGGTGTATTGCACAGTGCTGGCAGAGTATTGCACAGTGCTGGCAGAGTATTGCACAATGCTGGCAGTGTAGCTGTCACTGACCAGCGCTGTGGGCACTACACATCCAGCCCACAGCGCTGGTCCCATCTCTCCCCCACTCAGCTTCTTCCCTCTCACTGTACCGATCGATACAGAGAAGGGAAGGGAGGAACCGGCGTCATGACGTGACGCTGGTTTGTGTACATGTGATCGTACCGTCATTTGACAGAGCGATCACGTGGTAAACGGCCGCCGTTTACCGTGATGCGCCGGGTCCTCAGGACCTGGCGGTCATGGGACCTGGCGGTCAGGAGCAAGGTTCTGGGAGGACGTCCTACGGTGCCCAGTGCCACCTGTCAGTCGTTGTCGTCGTTAAAAAAAAAACTGGCTCCTAACTTTTTTAGCTGGCTCCTAGATTCCAAGCAAATTTGTCAAGCCCTGTTCTATTGTATGTGTAGTGTTGGTGCAGACTTACTTGATGTCTTCTCTCCTCTGCGCCAGAACGAAAAGACCGACACAAGGAGAGATTACATCACTTCCTCTGCTTCTGTGTACATTTCAGAAGCAGAGGAAGCATTCCATTCGCCATGAGCGATCGCGAGGGGGTGGCCATGAAATAGTGGTCTCCCCCTCAGCACGGATCGCTTCTGAAGCTGATCAGACCGCCGCAGGCGCTGGGGGGCCTCCGCCTGCTGTAAGGCAGGGACGTACAGGTACGCCCATATGCCTGCCCGAACCATTCTGCCGACATACATCATGGTTAAGAGCTATGGGCGGAAGTGACGTTTTGACGTCGCTTCCGCCCTGCAATGTCATGGAGACAGGTGGGGGCCATCTTCCCCTCACTTGTCTCCATGCACAGCCCTTAGAAGGACGCGATCGCCTCCGCCGCTGCCGACGGCTCCGGTAAGCGGCGGAGGGGAACGGATCGTGGCAGGAGGGGGGCCCTCTCCCGCCACCGATAAAAGTGATCTCGCGGCGAATCCGCCGCAGAGACCACTTTTATCTTGTAGCCGACTGCCGGCCGAACACAGGGATACAGGTAAAACACGCCCCCAAAGTAAGGACGTACATCGGCGTGCGGCGGTCGGCAAGTGGTTAAAGTGACGCAGAAAATCGCAAAAAATGGCCTGGCCATTATCGGCAAAATCTCCCGGGCTGAAGTGGTTAAATGGAGATCAAAAACTACTGCTGGTCTCCAGGTGATACCCATAAAAAAGTCATATATTACAAAACACATTGAGGCGAGGCTTAGCAGCAATCAGAAGTGATGTCTATTGAAGATCCCGAGCATTCGTTTCCATAGCGTCACAGGGATTGTAATTTTTCATCCATTGCTTCAAAGATTTTAGCTATGCACATTGTTTGCCTGCTCTTGTAAGTAAGATTACTTTTTAATAAAATAGCTTGGTCTTGAACTTACTGCACTATCAGGGTGTGTTTTATATATTTATTTATAAGTAGGTTTGGAAGCACATACAGGTGCATCTCAAAATTTTTTAATATCATCAAAAAGTTTATTTTAGTAATTCAATTCAAAAAGTGAAACTCATATATTTTATATAGATATGTCATACACAGTGTGATGCGTTACACACAGAGTCATATATTTTAAGCATTTTTTTAATTTTTATGATTAAGGCTTACAGCTAGTGAAAACCCCAAATTCAGTATCTCAGAAAATTTGAATATTACATAAGACCAATGAAAAAAGGATTTTTAATACAGAATACAGAATACAGCCAGTTTTGGCTTACTGAAAATTATCTGTATGTACGGTATAATATGCACTATACCAATACTTGGTCGGGGCTTATTTTGCATGAATTACTGCATCAATGCAGCGTGGCATGGAGGCATTCAGCCTGTGGCACTGCTGAGGTGTTAATGGAAGCCCAGGTTGCTTTGATAGCAGACTTCAGCTCGTCTGCATTGTTGGGTCTGAGACTCTCATCTTCCTCTTGACAATGCCCCACAGATTCTCTATGGGGTTTAGGTCAGGCGAGTTTTCTGGCCAATCAAGCACGGTGATGCTGTTAACATTAAACCAGGTATTGGTACATTTGGCAGGTTGGGCAGGTGCCAAGTCCTGCTGGTAAATGAATCCAGCCTCTCGATAAAGCAGAGCGAAGCATGAAGTGCTCTAGAATTTCCTGGTAGAGAGCTGTGCTGACTTTGGACTTGATAAAACACAGTGGACCAATACCAGCAGATGACATGGCTCTCCAAATCATCACGGACACAATTCCACAATTAAGAAGCAATACAATGTAATATGCATGTCATGAAACTTCTTGACCTCAATTCCCATGTATTTAAAACACAACTGCTGCCTCTACTTACTTGCAACTCTTTAATGCTCTTTTGCTGAGCATCTGACATTTTTCTTTTTTCCTGTAGTTTTGATTCCTTTTCCTTCATTTCAAGTTCAAAAACAGATTTCCATTTTTTTATTTTCTCAGCCTCTCTTTGCAGCTGGGAATATAGCTGATTAAGACATTCTGCATTCTGTACAACGACATACAGTATAAAATTCAAAATTAAAATCTGCATGAAATAATACAATGTTCTACCCTGATCAATAATCGCAAATATTTAAAAATGAAAACGTAAAGTTGAACAACACTGTTAGTAAAATGTTGGCTGTAATTCCCTTAACTGGAACCAGATTATGGAAAGGTGGGTGAAGGCTCTGGTAAAAGTAGAGAAGCTTAAAACTCTCATTTGAAAGTGAATCCGTTCCATGAAAATTTAAGTGTTACCAGTGGCGGCCCATCCATAGGGGGCGCACGGGCGCTTCATTTGCGGGGTTTTGACCCGCCTTGCGGTGCAATCCATCGCGCCGAACAGCTTCCGCCTGGCGCCTGTAGTATGTATTACTACGGCCGGGTGCTTTGATTGACATTCGAGTTACGATGTCACTTCCGCTTTTCTCTCTCCCAGTGCACCCGAGCGGAGGAAGCATGAGGAGCGGACTCCTCCACCGCCGCTGCTGCCCACTGAAGGAGACACAGCAGGAGTGTGTCGGACCTCCCCCGGAGAGCGGGGGGTGTGTTATAAGTGTGTCCCAACTCTAAATCAGGGCGACAAGTAATTACCATGTGCAAAGTGCTATAACCCATAGCAGTGGACACTGCTTTTGGTTATAGAGCATACTGTATGGAACAGAAGGGGATCATCCATGGAAAGTGTGCTGAAGATGACATTACATGTTACCCATAACAACCAGTCAGAAAATGTATTCCGTGTTAATTTTTTCACTACAGAGGTGACAATTGTAAGCTGATTGGTTGCTATCAGCAACAATAAAGTTTACTATATATAAGCCCCTTAGTCTTTCTCATGCCTTGCTATTCTCAGTGATATCTACAGGTTGTCACTGAGCTTAGCATGCAGCAGAATAACATTTCAGATTTATTTTTAATATTAAAATGGTGTATTACTAAGAATATCTTTATATCCACTTGCGGATCACCTTATAGCAGTTTTAGTGTTAGAGGGTGGCCGCACTGCCCACGATCTTGTATATATACGTGATCCTGCACTTCTGGGTAATGGGTGCAATTACGCGCCATCGGCGGTCTGCTTCCGCTGTGATTCTACACAGCGGGGGCTGATCAGCGGGTCCCGGCACCCTCTGATCGTTTGGTACACAGGCAGAACGGCGATCTGCCTATGTAAACAAGGCAGATCGCCATTCTGTCAGTAGGGAAGGTCCATTAAGGGCGCACAGGTGCCGCCCCCTCTCTCCAGCCACCCCCTCTATGACCAATGGATAGATTCATGCGTAGCATGAATCTATCCATGGCTGCCGCTGCCACCCCCTATTCAGGCGCCTAGCCCCTTTTTGGGCGCCAGGCGCCTGAATTACAGCGGCGGGGGGGGGGGGGGGTTTGAAGCACCTGATTAGAGCCATAGGCTCTAATAGGCGTCAAAAAAGGTGACCAGTTCACCCAGGTGTGTTAGAACAGCAAATGAATATTCGCTATCCTAACACTGAATCGCCTCTCTGCCAATCAGTGCTCGGGTCTGTTACCCGTCACCTGATTGGCTGAAACAACAGGTGCTGTGATTGGAGGCCTATCAGGAGGAGAGGAGGGGACGCATGGAGGACACCGCTCGCTGCCATCTCCGCTGCCCCTCTGAGATAGGGTAAGTGCCCGGCAGACGGCGAGCAGGCAGGGGGGTCACAGTGGTGGCATTCGATGGCACAGTGGTAGCATTTGATGGGGAACAGTGACAGCATTCGATGGGCACATTGGTAGCATTCGATTGGCACAGTGGCAGCGTTTGATGGGCACAGTGGAAGCGTTTGATGGCACAGTGGCAGCAATTTGATGGGCACAGTGGTTGCGTTTGATGGCACAGTGACTGCGTTTGATGGGCACAGTGGCTGCGTTTGATGGCACACAAGCACACAGTGGCTGCGTTTGATGGGCACAGTGGCTGCATTTGATTGGCACAGAGGCTGCGTTTGATGGCACAGTGGCTGCGTTTGATGGCACGGTGGCTGCTATTGATGGGCACAGTGGCTGCGTTTGATGGCACAGTGGCCGCGATGGAGGGCACAGTGAGGCTGCAATTGATGTTTTTTTTTCAGAATTTTTCAGTTAGTTTATGCATAGTTTATGCAGATTTTTTTTGCAACAGCTGTCACTGAGTGTTACTATGTGGTCAAAATGAGTTGGCCTGCTTTTGAGAATGAAACTATGAGGCATACAGTATGTGACCTAAATTACAGTGATTGATTTATCTGCACTGATTGTATGGAAATTGTCATTCACGCCTTATGACATGACTCAACTCGACCCTGTGACACTGGACATGTGCTGCCCAATGTGCCAAGGAGGGGCACGCAAGACAGGATCCAGTGCCCAAAAAACTTTGCAGGCTGGCCCTGTGTCTTCCACCTCTTGGCGTGCTGAGGGTACTGATCAAGAAGCTGCACAATTAATCAGGCTGGTGCATAGCTGGGTTGGAGCAGAAATCCAAAAAGGATACATCTCCACAAAAAACAATAATTCCTCTTAACATAGAAAGAGACATCCATTACCTAAGGACAGTAGCAAAGAACTTAGGATTGCTGTGAGTGGGCGCGGTTGCATGGGGGTCCTGATATTTTTGTTTGCGTGTGCATTTATCTGAAGGTAGCAGCACAAAAACCCAGTCATTCTGTACTGTATGATCAATATAGTGTTTTGGTTGAACTTGTTTTATTAGAACTAAAGTAAAATATATTTTCAAAAAACACGCTATTATCTCTCCAATGTACTAGTTGTAAAGATTTACAGGTCTAATCTCAAGGCCTTGAGTCTTATAGCACACTGCAATTTAAAGTGGAGCTCCACCTTAAAGTGGAACTTCCGCTTATCGGATTCCTCCCCCCCTCCAGTGCCACAATTGGCACCTTTCAGGGGGGAGGAGGGTGCAGATACCTGTATAATACAGGTATCTGCACCCACTTCCGGGACTAGCTAGCCGAAGCTGGCCCGCCCATATCCGAAGATGCCCCGTTGTGTCTTGGGAAACACAGTTCCCAGGACACAACAGGGACCAATAAAGAAGCGCAGCGCGACTCGCACATGCGCAGTAGGGAACCGGGCAGTGAAGCCGCAAGCTTCACTTCCTGATTCCCTGACAGAGGATGGCGGTGGGGGCAGCCGAGAGACGAGCGATCGCTCATCATCTTCTGCCGACACCGCTGGAACCTGGAACAGGTAAGTGTCTATTTATTAAAAAAAAAATTTCAGGCATCCCCCTACCCTCTGATCTGTACTATTATAGCCTCCTTGTCCCCAAACTGACAAAAAGGCAGCCAGGAACACCTATAATACAGATTGAAAAGAGTCTTCAATGTTTACGAGTATAGGTCCCCAGATGTAGAAATATATGAGTATAAGCAGAGATAGACAGCTTCTTTACAAATCTATTACAATATTTGAAATAATTGAGTATTTTTTTTAAAACTAATATATAGGAAGCTAAAAAACGATTCTGACCTAGAGGTGCAAGAGGGGAGAAACATGGGGCCCCTGTTTGATATCTGCTCTGTTTATGTCTTGCAGAGCAAAACAGACAAACCAACTAACCTCATAGTTCAAAAAGGAGGTGCCCCTTGTGTAAAGCTACACTTAAGGACTCCTGGGGGAAAACTTTATGTAAGGAATGTATTGACAAATTAGTTCAGAAGCATTCCACAGAACAGGGTAGTGAGTTAGTGAGGCATACAGATTTAACAGCCTCAGTTAAAGAACTCTAACACCTTTCAAATGTTTAAAAAAAATGTTGCGGGTATTCAGATCAGGCAGCCTCAGTCTGCTCCTTTGCCAGTTAAGCAGGTAGCGTTATCAAAAATGCAAGCAATACCATCTATGAGTGCAGGCCCTCCAGAAGCCTCCAGGGAGGAGGCCAAGGAGGAGCCAGACAGCGCAGCCTCATGCTTCCAGGAATCAGTAGGGGAGGCTCTGGAAGGGGATTCCAGGAAACCCTCCTGATATAAGCTTTCACTGGAGGAAGTAGAAAACCTCCTAGGGGCTATTCATACCACCTTAGGTATTCAGTCAGAGAAGAAAACCCTCTCACTACACAACTAAATGTACCAGGGCCTGGGAGAACAAGAGAGGAAGAACTTCCCAGTCCATGAGGTCCTAGTAGAGGCAATAAAAAAGGAATGACAGGACCTGGAAAGAAAACCCTTCTTTTCAAGAGAGTTAAAAAGAAGGTTTCCATTTGCGGATGATCCGGCGTCAGTTTAGAATAAAGCCCTTAAACTAGATGCAGCATTCTCCCAAATCTCGAGACATCCTCTCCCTAGCAGCAGTACACCTAAAAAGAGAAATGAACCAAGTGGCCGATTAGATCAGCAGAAAAAGATTAAAGGAAAGTAACTGGATGTTGAATCAAGGGGTGTTGAATCAAGGGGTGTTCAGAATGATCACACAAAAATAGGGAACCCCACAAGTGGACCTATTTGCCTCAAAAGAAAACAGGAAGGTTCGATCCTTCTTTTCCCTGAAAGAGGATGAAGCGCTCGGGGTGGACGCCTGGCACAGAAATGGGGGTTCACCAAGTGTTATGCGTGAAAAGTGACCTTTGCGCTACTAAATGTTAACTATGGATGGAAAGTCAAATAAAATAATATAAATAGCATACACAAATAGATAAATATCTAACACAGTATAAGGTGATCAATAAATATATAATAAAATATATAGGTGTAATATCGTATTTAAGATATATATATATTTAAAGTGCAAATTTTAGTACAAAGTGATAAATGCATAAAATAAACCAGCAGCAAAATCTAATAGTGTTCACAACAACACAAATAGTAAAATTAAAAAATAAAGTGATTCTGCGCACAGGTTTGCGCACACACCTAAAAGTGATAAACTAGTGATAAAAAAAAAAATATATATATATATATATATATATATATATATATATATATATATATATATATATATATATATATAAATAAATAAATAAATACATATGTGCCAATACTAATAAACAATAAGGCAAAGGCTCTGGGAAAAAAGGCAGTAAAAACAGAGACCAAATATTTCAAGATGAACACAGGAAACACTGATAAACAGTCTATGCAATCTCTGAGGTAGTTGAATGGGGATATGTATCCTTATGTGGTATTAAATCTTCTCCTAGATGATATTGGAGGGGGTAGGTAACTAATCAATAATATACAATCCACAAGCGAGCTCCCAGAACTCTCACCTCAATATGACTTGTAAACCGCATAAGAAAGTACTGGACAGGCTCCTCTCCACGGCTCACCACCAGGGTGTACTCCTTACCTATATCCAAATCACTCCATGTGGCACTTCAGTATCACCATCGAAACCTTATTAGGCAGGTGCTGGCACTCTCTCCTTCTATGTTTTTGTGTGTTCAGGCTCAGCCAAACCACTGCCTGAACACACACAAAAAAGTCAGATGAGGCCCATACACGATCGGAATATCTGATGAAAAGATTCTGTCTGACTTTTTCTGCCGGAAAGTCCGACCGTGTGTACGCGGCATAAGGGTAAGTGCTCGATTATCCTCTCAGGTGGCTGTCCTGAAAGACGATTAGGGGAAAAACAAAAGGTTCTTACCGGTAACGTTCTTTCCCGAAGTCTTTCAAGACAGCAACGGTACTCACCCAAATGTATAAGTTGCCTGAAATTTCCTGAAACAGGAGCTGTGGTATTTTCTGACTATGTGTATCACATGTTCTTGTGTCTCCCCAGCGGACTGGAGGTGTTTTTAAAAAAACGGAGGAGCCAGCAGGGTAGGAGGAAATTTAAAGATGTCTGGCGTGGTGTTTCCTACAGAGGGGAGGAGCCAAGGTCTCTCAGGTGGCTGTCCTGAAAGACTCAGGGAAAGAACGTTAACTTTGTTTTTTTAATCTAATTTTTGATTGCTATTGATTAATAGTTATTAAAATGTAAATAAAGCAATTAAAAGTGGTGACGAGATGGTATAGGTGCCCTTCGACTATGCATCATTTCTAACACGACATCACCTGTTACCTGCTGGCGGTGTCTAAGCTCCAGGGGTACAATGCTTCACGTTTGGTGGGATTGCCCTCCCATACAGAAATTCTGGCAACAGATCTTTCAACTATACTGCAAACTGATGGTGACCTCGCTCTCTCCTACACCTGAGGTAGCTCTATTATCCATGCTCCCGGAGACGTTCAAGTCCATTAAAAAAGGTGCATTGCGTCACTTTTTGGCCACGGCCAGAATAGTGATTCCACGTTACTGAAAATCGATGACTGTACCTTTCCTGGGGGAGTGGGCTACTGAAGTAGACCATATTAGGGACCTTGAACGTCTGTTGGCTGAGGAAGCTAAAAAGGAAGAACGATTCTCTCTCACTTGGACTTCATGGTCCATGTTCCACTACTCGTCGGACTTCATATCCTGGGCAGAGGGCGACCTAGGCAACACCACCTCATGACCATGTTGGAGCGATCCCTGTTCTTAATCTTTCTGCTTCCCTTGCTTTATCGTAACACCTTCTCCTCTATGTATTATTGTACCCTTCAGAATCCTTTAAACACTTGCTCCTGATACAAAATTCTCCACAGCATAACAGGGTTTTAGAATAAGTCTGGGTGTAGTAATACAAGATGTATACATATAATCTTCCCATCTGAAATGTGAGGTCTTGTATTTCTTTATGTTATGCCTCAATTTATTGCTCTAACTCTGTTTTTTTTTTACTGTTTTTTTTTTTTGATACACATATTGAACACGATACAATACTACATTTTTGTAACCTCCCTTTACACGTTTTATTATCCTTACTTACTACTGTTAATGATATTTTCTATGCTGACTGCATTTTCCACCTTGTAATTAGCGATCACATAATTTTCAGATTAATAAGAAATGTCTATCTGAACTCACACATACCTCTTCCTCAATAAAAGGTGAAATTTTACGCAAAAAGCAATCTGCAAAAAAATAGAATTGTGAAAATTTGCAAACATTAAACATACACCTGCATAAATAAATTGAAAGGAAGAGCTCATCTGTTTACCTTGGGTGCTATGGATAACGTCTTGTGTCTTTTCCGGCAGAGGTTTAAAGTTCTAAACATAAAAAAGCCAACACTGTATTAGGAGAACAGTTATTATATGAGTAAGGGACTGTCAATCAGTTTTGTTTGCATCATAACTGATTCTTTCCAAATACAAGTCTATAGGAATGCAGAATTACTAGAAGCAGGTATAATGCACGGTAACTGCAGGTAGATGCACCTGTCAATAGCAAACTGCATTTGCCTGTAGACACAATCTCAAAGCCTGTTGACAAAGTCCCAAATAAGACAATAACATTTGCTTAAAAAACAACTACTGTGGCTGAGTACTCTATTTATTTTTTCACTTTGGTATGGGGTTCCCCTCAAAATCCATACCAATCCTAAGGGCCTGGTATTGATTTTGGAGGGACCCCCATGCCAATTTCTTTTTTTTGGCATGGGGTTTCCCTTAAAATTCATGACAGACCAGAGGGCCTGGTGTGGATTGGGGGGGGGGGGCACACTGTTTTTATTGCTGGCATTCTTTTGTTTACATTCAGCTGTCAGCAGGGAACCCTGTGGACCACTGATGAGTCATCCATTGTTATGGATGCGGTGGCCGGCTTGCTGGGCTGATCCTTAATAACCAGTTATTCACTGGTTGTTAAGGACGCCGCTGGCCACCTACTTAGGGACAAAAATGCTGGGCTTAAGTGTTAGCAGCTGTTAGCAGGGTTCAGGACCGTTTAGGAGCTTTCAGAATTTTTTTATGCCAACAAATCACTCCCAAGGCTGTTTTTTTTCTGTTAAACATTTGACAAGCAGCAGAGGACTAGAAGCCCCTCCTGCTTATGTTTCCCTGCAGACAGGCTGCAAAAGAGCTGCGTCATGAACAGCTGTATCTTAATTAGGAAAAAAGTACTTTGTTTTTTTTTTGTTAAAATAATTACAGTGCCATCATCCATATACAGAAATAGAAGGGACAATGTAAATTAAACAGTGAACCTTTAAATGTAATTTACCAGAGCCCGATCTCAAGCCAGCACTGTCCAGTCTGCAGCAGGTCTTCCTCCCTTTCCCCTCTCTCACAGGCTTGGCTGAGACCAGCTGGTGTCATTGGCTCTTGCTGCTGTCAGTCAAAACCTGTTAGCCCTGCCCCCTCCCCCCACTCTCTGCTGAGTCAAACTGTGTGTGAATAGATGCACACAGCCCGGCTCGGGATCGAGCCCGCACGAGTGCCATCATAGCAAGCAATGAGAATATTCAAAAGGGAGGAGGAGCCCAGAGAGCTTAAGAGGTGGTTCGGTGCCTCCCTGTGCAAAACAATTGCACTAAGCAGGTAAATATACGTTTTATTAAAAAAAAAAAAAAAAAAAGATTTACAATCACTTTAAGTCACCTACTCCTTTCTTCCTTACTAGCTTCACAGGATGCCATGTTCTTAAAGCTGATATTCAGGTATTATCTTTATTGCATACTTTCAGTGTTTCTAGCTTGGCACATTTCATGCTTGAGGTACTGCTGAGAAAACTGACAAGCATTGTAGTAGTTGACGCTACAAAATTTATAGCAGTGATTTTCTGGGTCCTGTGCCGATAGACTCCCCTATGACACACTCACCACTGAGGATGACTTGCTTGGGACTGCTGTCATTCACAGAATTTTTTCTTCTAATGAATACAAGGTGTTCTCTCCCAAAGCACCTTGTCCCCATGTTGATGAGGACAAGGGCCACTTCCCGACAACCCTGGCCGTTGGTTGTCGGGGTCTGCGGGCAGGGGGGTTGGATGGGGGTTGGGGTTGGGGTTGGGGGATGTCAGGAAAGGATCCGTCCGCTGGTAAGATCCATCATTTGGCGTGCAGTACTGTGGTCCACCAGCAGGTGTCTCTTGGCAGTTTGTAACTGTCAGGAGA
This sequence comes from Lithobates sylvaticus, assembly GCA_028564925.1. Classification (NCBI taxonomy): domain Eukaryota; kingdom Metazoa; phylum Chordata; class Amphibia; order Anura; family Ranidae; genus Lithobates; species Lithobates sylvaticus. The sequence goes on along the minus strand of CM053027.1, from coordinate 274,896,898 downwards.
GAGTTTCCCTGCTGGTGTTATGTCATCATTGGTTCGCAGTACTGGCGTCCACCAGCGGATGGATCCCGGCAGTGTGGAGCAGACAGCACCTTCTGCGCTCAGCTGTTACATGAGGTCAATCACTGGCAGTTTTACAAATACCCGGCTAGCCCTCACACGCTTGCCTTGGTATCTTTCTTCCATGTGCCCTGTTTCCTGCATCTGAACCTGTAACCTGTAACCTGCATCCGAACCTGAACCCGTACCCGATCCCAATCCTATCCTGTGTTCCTGTTCCCTTGTAGCCTTTCCCATCCTTAGGCCCATTTCACACTGGGGTGTTTTTCAGGCGTTTTTCAGGCGCTTTAGCGTTAAAAAAAGCTCCTGTAAAATGCTTGAAAGAAGCCTGATCTGCAATTCCAATGTGAAAACTCAAGTGCTTTAAGAGCCCTTTGCTTTAAGAGCCAGGGCCCGAAAAACGCTCGTAACCAGCGCTTTTCGAGCTCTAGTGGGGCGCTTTTAACCCCTGCTAGTGGCCAAAAAAGGGTTAAAAGCGCTCACAAAGCGCTGCTGCTACAAGCGCTTTTCAGGCGTTTTTCAGGCGTTTTTCAAGCGCTTCCCATTGATTTCAATGGGAAGAGGCGCTTTAGGAGCGGTGTATTCACCGCTTAAAAAGCGCTGCAAAGAAGCTGCTTGCAGGACTTTTTCTGACGCCCTGCCAGCGCAGCGCCTCAGTGTGAAAGCACTCGGGCTTTCACATTGGGATTGCAGTTGCAGCTTCTTTCAGGCGCTTTACAGGCGCTTATTTTAACGCTAAAGCACCTGAAAAATGCCATAGTGAGAAAGGGGTCTCAGTGTGAAAGCACTCGGGCTTTCACATTGGGATTGCAGTTGCGGCTTCTTTCAGGCGCTTTACAGGCGCTTTTTTTAACGCTAAAGCGCCTGAAAAATGCCTGAAATACGCCCCAGTGTGAAAGGGGTCTTATTCTCCCTCTCCCGTCCTGCCCTTGTTATTTGCTGATCTGCCATGTATGACCCTGGCCTGGCTAACGTGTTTGATTTCGGTACTTCCCTGTGGCTGTATATATTATCTGTTGTCTGTGGGTTTCTGTTTGTCGGCTGAGCACTGTTTGTTTGTATTTGGGGTGTTTACTTATTTATATCACTTATCTTAAATAAACATTATTCTTATTTCACTTTACATGCGTTTTGGTTTCCTCTTTGCAGTCCACACACTCTGGTCACACCTGTTTATGACAGTATACCAAGGCCATCTCTGACCAGAAGTGGCTGCACAGGGGAACCATCTCAGTTCTGTTTTACAATGCTGGAATGAATTCAGATGTAATTGTTTATTATGCTCTGCTGGCAACAGAGAGTTCTGAATATCTCCGCCAGACATCGAAAGGGTGGTCCAGTGATCAGCTGCTGGAGATTATCCATTTAGCTCACTCTGTGGTCGATCAGGGCAGTATTTTGCTTGAGGATGTTCAACCCTTAATTGGAATGTGTACAGAGCTGGCTCTGCCCTGTATCCCAAAGGGCCATGATGACTTTTCTCCCCCCTTCAGCATTAACCAGGTTGCATCCTTAGTATGGCTGTTGGAGGATGACTCTTTTTGGAGCACTATTCCGTTTGTCCCAAACAGCTGTTGAAAGATTGTATAGATGAAGTGCAGTCCCTGGTCAAAAAAAAGGGTATGTGAGCCCACTTTTGTGCTACCTATACTTCAGGCATGGTCAGACCTTTTATGCCCAGCTTCTGTCAGCTCTCCTCAACCCAGACCTGCTACTAAACACCTGCCTGCTCAGGCGTCCTTTCTCCCATCACCCCTGGCAACCTCAGCTACCGTCCAATATACCCTGCTCCCCACCAAGTATCAATACCCTGTTTCTACTCCCTGCACCTATCCTGCCTTTAACCAACCTGTCTCTTCTCTACTACCTGCAACTTCCCCACAAAAACTTCCTCTGGCCGCTGTTCCCACTTCCTTGCCATATCCCATACCTTCGTTTCAGTATGCCCCGCCTCCTTCCTACAGTCCTACACCCACCTACAGATCTCCAGCAGTTAAGCCATAAAAAGCAAACAAGGGTAGAAGACCCTAACTCAACAGCTGCTTGTAGCAGCTTATGGCCGAAGTCGTCATCAGCACAGGCTTGAACATTCATCTGGTAATATTTAGCAAACAAATGAAAAGAAAACCAGGTGTCAGCCTTACAAATCTATAAAACAGAAGTTTGATGCTGAAAAGCCTAATAAACTCCCACAGACCTAGTGGAGTGGGCCTTAACCAAAAAGGGAGGAACCTTAACCTGTAGGGCAGTGGTTCTCAACCTCAGTCCCCAAGTACCCCCAACGGGCCATGTTTTCAGGTTTTCCTTCATTTGCACAGCTGCTTTAAATCAATATCAATGACATGGTATTGATAAGAGCTATTTTATCTAAGGGAATATGAGTGAAAAAGTGTAGCGCTTAAATGTATCTGAACTATAACCGTAAACCAGAATGGAATTCTGTATATAGAAATTAGTGTTCAGAATTTAATGTGAAAACTGTGAATATAATGTATAAATGGTAAGACCTATCAGATCAACCATCTAAAGAATGATGAGTTCATGTAAACTCAACATTAAGTGTATATAATGTGACCTGGAAAGAATTTTCTCGAAAACGGTGATATACAACTAATGTGAAATAAATAAATATAAAACATTAGGTGATCCTACTGGGAGGAAGCAAATATGAAAAAAATATTTGCACAAAAAATGATGTGTTAATCATTTGTCAGGTAACTACAGGGTTTGAGTATAATTGTATATCAAAGTGTCAAACCGCATGTGTAATAAACCATAAAGGTGTTATAAAACAATGTGCAAAATTCGAATGGTAATCATAAATATTGATATCTAACACCACATTATGTTCCAAATGTGGGACGAACATTCAGAGATGTAAAACAAGCATTCAAAGTAAATTATGTACTATGATTTACGCAATAACTGTGAAAACATGACTGTCCATAGTAATTGAAAAGTTCATATATGAAAGCGTATGTACAAATCACTGCGTATAATCATATAGTATTCAAATGCTGTGTCCTCTTTCAGTTGGACGGCATCTTGAACTATAGGGTGTATAGATGATCAGGTATGCTTACCAAACAAGGTGGACCCACTGACTGGTGGTAGAGGGTCAAACGAGCTCAGGTAGACCAACGAACGGTGCCTGTGGAAGGGACCGGCTTGGAGTGTTGGACAATGGACAAAACTGAGCCAACGCATCAGTCTGTACTCACCGAACTCCAGGGAATTTCAATAATGGAACATTAGGAACTCCGTTAATCGGTCAAACTTTATCCGGGATCCCCAGTATATCAGAGGCAAAAAAAAGAGAGAGAGGGCCTCCTCATAGTGTAAAAAATCCAATGGTAGGATTGAATTTATTTTGAGGAGTATATCAACTTCCAAAATCAATTTTCCATAAAAATATTTCCATAAAAATAATTTATAAAATCAAGGAAGCAAAACGCAGTTGTGGCAGTGTGACTGGCATATTCATCCGACGCGTTTCGTCTGCTAAGACTTCTGCTGGGGTATGGTATTGATAAGAGCTATTTTATCTAAGGGAAGTTCCCAAAACATGTCCCGTTGGGGGTACTTGGGGACTGCTGTATGGAATAGACTTGAACAATGGTCTATCAAATCCACCTATTGATGGTGGAATAAGAAGCAGGATGCCCTCTACAAGAGCCTTTAAGAAGGACAAATAGAGAATCTGTAAGTCTATAGGAGGCTGTAACGTACAGATAAACACATACAGCATAAACCACATCCAAGCCGTGAAGAGAGGCCTCTCTTGGGTGCTTAGGAGCAAAACAACAATTTCCGGAGGTGTGGGCTGTTTGGAAAGCCCTGACCACTGGAATACCTACGACTGAAGGGACCACTCTCCTTGATCCAGACGCTGACGGACTATTTTCTACTCCCCGAATCTGTACTGGAAAACAACTCTGCTCAAGTCAGAATCAATTTTGCTTCCTGCTCGGAAGCTTGACTTCTTGTGCTGTGACATTGTCTGACAACCAGAAGTTGAGATATCCAGTGCTGAAAGGATAGCAAATGGCTCTGAGCTACAGAATGTTTATGGGAAGTTTGGATTCCTCCGCCTTTTAGGTTCCCTAAATCATCAACAGTCTGAGGATTCATCCCCAGCCCAACAGACTGGCAGTCATCATAGGAATATCCCAAGACTCTGAAAGTAATGTCTTCCCAGACTCCAATGACAGACTGCAAATCCACCACATCAGGTAGATGTGGGCTGAGGGAGACAGTCACATGAGACGATACAGAGACTTAAGCCCCATACACACGGTCGGACAATCCGCGGACCAGGTCCGTCGGATCATGTCCGCCGTACTTTGTCCGATGTTGGTTTTGCGTACACACGGTCGGACAAAGTTGTCGGAAAATCCGATCATTCTGAACGTGGTGACGTTTGTTGCCCATGACGGGACAACGTAGAGGCTAGTAGCCAATAGCTTTGGTCTTGTAATGTGATCTGAGCATGCGTAGCACTTTGTCCGGTCGGACAACCGTACACACGATCGGGTTTGGTGTGATCGGACCGGGTTGACGGCAAATCTTTCCAGCAGGAGATAAGACTTTGTCCGTCGGACAAACCGACGAACACTGTCCGATGGTGCATACACACGGTCTGATTTTTCAACAACATTGTCCGATCGGACAGAATCCATGAAAAAGTCCGACCGTGTGTATGGGGCTTTAGTCTGTTTGTCCTATGAAGACATAAAGTTGAGGCGCAGTGGCCTGTAGTGAAATTGGGCATAAGGTACTGCCTTGAATGAGGCTACCATCAGACTCAGTATCCTCATGCAAAAAGCAAACTGAGGGGCTACACCTGAATAGGAGAATCCATGCTTGAGAACGGAGGGATGTGTTTGTGTCCAGGACCAATCACAAGTATTCCAGACAGATCCAACACAGACTTCTGAGGGTTGAGAATCCACCAGAACTTCATCTTATGCTGGCATTAAAAGCTTGGACGAAACAATCCTTAACTACTTCAATACCGGGCACTTTTACCCCCCTTCCTGCCCAGGCCAATTTTCCAAAGAAGTGCACACACCACCAATCTTCAGGTGCAGATGGATAACAGGTGCAGACCCCGGGTCACCACCTTTCAATGCGAATAAAATAAAGAAATGGTCGCACTCCGAATTTCAGGACAAGCAGTTGACATGTTTTGCAAGCAATAGCTTGCTTGTTGCAACATGCAACACTGTGCCCATAAGAAATTTTTATCTTTTTTTTTTCAAACAAATAGCTTTATTTTGGTGGTATTTAATCACCACTGGGTTTATTTCTTTTTGCTATATAAACAAAAAAACACAAAACTTTAAAAACAAATGTTTTTCGTCGTTTCTGTTATCAAATTTTGCAAATAAAGAATTTTTCTTCATAAATTTACTTGTGTTTGGGATCATTGTCTTGCTGAAATGTCCACCCTTGTTTAATTTTCATCATGCTGGTAGATGGCAGCAGATTTTTTTTTAAGAATGTCTTGGTACATTTTCCATTCATCCCTCTTTCAATGATATGAAGTTTGCCAGTACCGTATGCGGAAAAACAGCCCCACACCTCCAAACTTCACTGCTGGTATGAGGGTGTTTTTGGGGTGATGTGCAGTGCCATTTGACCTCCAAACATGGTGTGTATTATAGCATCCAAAGAGTTCAATTTTGGTCTCATCTGACCAGACTATATTCTCCCAGTATTTCACAGGCTTGTCTAAACGTTGTGGAGCAAACTTTAAACGAGTTTCAACATGCTTTTGTTTCAGCAATGGAGTCTTGCGTGGGGAGCGTGCATACAGGCCATAGCGGTTGGGTGCATAAGTATATTGTTTTCTTTGAAACAATTGTACCTGCTAATTCCAGGTCTTTCTTAAGCTCTCCACAAGTAGTCCTTGGCTCTTGGACAACTCTTCTGATAATTCTTTTCACTTTTCTGAAATCTTGCGAGGAGCACCTGGTTGTGGCCGGTTTATGGTGAAATTATGTTCTTTCCACTTTTGGATTATGGCTCCAACAGTGCTCACTGGAACATTCAGAATTTTAGAAATCCTTCTGTACCCAATGCTATCAGTATGTATTGCAACAATAAGATTGCAAAGATCTTGAGAGAGCTCTTTGCTTTTACCCATCATGAGAGGTTTCTTGTGTGACACCTAGGTAATGAGACACCTTTTTATAGGCCATCAGTTAAGACTGAATCAGCTGATATTAATTTGCACTGACAAGGGGCAGGATTGCTTTCTATTTACTGATAGATTTCAGCTGGTGTCTTGGCTTTCTATGCCTTTTTGCACTTCCCTTTCTTCATGTGTTCAATACTTTTTCTTTTTACACATAACTTAATTTATGAACTTATTTGTTTTGGTGTCTTTGTATGTATGGATTGCATGGGTTGTTACTGACATGTGGTGAACATTTCATGTCAATAGCACCTTTATAAATATTTACCTAGAAAAATGGTGACGTGTTTAATACTTATTTTGCACTCTGTAAATCTGAAAATTGATCAGTCCTGATGTACTGACGGTTCAGCTAATTTCTTGAGGCTCGAAAATGCAAGGACAGTAAAATACCCCCAAATGACCCCTTTTTGTAAAGTAGACAGGTATTTAGTAAGAGGCATGGTCATTTTTTATCACAATTACTTATTTAATACCATGATTTTTTTTTTCTTACCATAATAACGCTGCTACTCTGGGGAAGTGATCAGAATTAGTTTTTTACACATTATGATTGCATACACCAATGAATTTCATTGGTATAAGCATCTATTTTTACTGAACGAAACTAGTTCATTCATTGTCTTTTGTAGTGATGAACTGAGATTGGTCAAAGCTATATACATGGTACAGATGGGCTGTGATTGGTCTGTCTGTACCATGTATTTACTGTAACCAATCACAGCTAGCAACACAATTGTATACAATGGATGGCCTGAAAGGAAGCCATCCATTGTTTACAACTATAAAAAGTCCACATGCGGCGCTAATAAAAAGCATTAAGTATTAAAAGAGGAAAAGATGATAATCCCTTCACCAGTTTTCAGTGTGTATAGGGAAGCAAACCACACTACGTGAGAATCAAATCTGCTTACCAGATATGAGCAAGTGATAGGCATTGATTAATAACTTCCCAAGGGATCACATCTGTACTCGTCAATCACCAGTAAGTAGATGGTTAAAATGCACTGCAAATCTTGCATCCATTCACTTGTCCGAGGCAGCAAAAAAGCAGTAAACTTCTAGCAGTCAGGGGGCGTCCCACCCAATAAAGGGGATATCATCATCAAATGGAAATAAAGCAGCATATAGTGAAGCTTGTCCCACTTGTGAAAGTATTTATTGTAGCAACTTAGATGTACAGTCAATAAGAAAGATCATCATAAAACAAAAACAGCCGCGGGATTCAGCGTTTGTGTCTCATAGCCAGCCTGCACATGTTTCATCCGAGTGGATATCATCAGAGGCGTGGCTCTACCACACAACATGCCCTTTTAAGTGTGTCCCCAGGTGACGCGAATCACGGAGAAATCAACCCCCAGGGTGACGCGAAAACCCTGAAATACTTTGCTGGAATGCATCACGTCCTGCGCCTGCGTTCCATACATAGGAAATGCCTCTCAGATGCCAGAGATAGAGGAGGAGCCCCTGGACAGGCGCACAAACGGGAAACAGATCCTCTAGCTGCAAGACGCTATCATGTCAGCGCTAGGTATATACATGCACAAAAAATACATTTACTATAGCGATGACGCTTAAATAATATACAATTGGTTTAACCACTTCCCACCCGCCGGCCCCTCCACGGCGTGAACTGAAAGGGTGGCTGCGAGCTCCAGGGACAGCCCTGCTGGGCAGCCGCAAAAAGCTGGGAGAGAGGTGTGGGCTTCAGGAACAGCCCAGGATTCGGTGACCCCTGGCAAATCGTCATTCGACCCCCAAGTTGAGAACCACTGCTCTAGGGTCTTTGCTAAAAAAAAACATATATAATGTTTGGGGGTTCTATGTAAGTTTCTAGCAAAAAAAATATGATTTTTACATGTAGGAGAGAAATGTCAGAATTGACATGGGTGGAAAGTGGTTAAGGATACAAAACTAATTTGTAGGATCCCTCAGTTAAGAGGTGTGTATCCTTAAGCCATTTGTATGGCTTAAGGATACCCTGGCCTCCCTGGGCACCCTGGCCTTCCCCCACACTCCAAAAACATGTCGGCAGGTCAACTGGATCCTGTTCAAATTGACCATAGCATCCACGAATGCGAGCCAGGGACCCCAGACAGCAAGCTCCCCGAGGGCAGGGACCGATGCAAATGCACAACACACATGCAAAGCGCTGTGCAAATTGACGGCACCACACAAGTACCCAAAATAATAATACGTAATAATACGTAAATAATATATAAAAAGCTATACTCTTTAAGAAACTAAGTGCCCCTAGTGGACATTTAGAAAACTATCACCCATAGAAATATCATAAAATATCATAAAACGTAATATATTAGAGTAATTGCTATTGGTACCAGTACCTATTGCCACCCTTGTGCTGAGGGTGTACAATCAACTCTATAAGGATAATTAATAGACCTCAACTGTTATTATAATATGATATAATTATAATGCTACCCCAGCTAGGGGATGGAAGAGGGTTGGGCCTAAAAAAAAAAAACCCCACCAGATCTACCCGCATAATCTCACAATAATAATTCAAGGAATGGTTGTGCTCAATACAATTATTCACAATGACCATACCCTGATGAGGTACCTGTTTATAATCAATATGAGCCTCTAGATAGAGACTATGGTGATTACACAGACGAATATGATAATAGCTATATTGTTCAGAATCCCCCTTATTACACTCCAAGATCCTCACAGACTCGGCCATCAGGATGGGATAGCCCTGCTTATTACCCCCCAGGGCAATCGCAACATCCTACTGAGGGTCTCCCACCACCATCTTTTTTTTCTAAAAGGCCCTCAAAAAAGCAAGAGGGTGGAAGAGGTAACGATCGAAAGAAAGGAGAATATAAAAGGATGCTGGGATATTCAATCTTAGTGCTAAAACGCTTACTGACAATGAAAAGTTTGTGTTAAATTATAGCTTAAAATTTGCCCCTGATAAACCTCCAAGTAAATTTGGAGCATTAATTCATGTCCATAAATATATACGAAAGATTCATTTTAAAAGATATTTTCTTTCACAGCCCCCGAGGTTGATCGAGGACCATGCTGGTCAAATCAAAATGCCTCACTCTTCAACCCACCGGGACACATACCTCCATCAATCTTGGTATTTAACTACTTCCCACCCAGCCACTGTATATACACGTCCGGGTGGGAGCCGTCTACTTCTGATCGGACGTTCCTGAACGTCCTTCAGAAGTAGGGGGATCGTGCCCGCGCAGCGGCGTGATCTCGATGCGCTCGTGTCACCCGGACACGGCACATCTCGGATCGGCAGGAGGGCTCTGTGATTGGCCCTCCTGATCACATGACAGCCGTGTCCAATCACAACCCTCATGTGATGTAAGCAACCAGCCGGTTGCTAGGCAATCGGCTCTCCTCTCCTCACACAGAAGTCATCGCTGAGGAGAGGAGAGCGGATCGCTGCAGCCGGCTGGTGATCAGTGAGTATTAGCTGTTTTTTTACAGCTTTTTACTCACTGATCACTAGTCTAGTGTAAACACACATGTCCCCGCACATGTCCCCAAAACATACATGTCCCCAAAACACACATGTCCCCAAATAAAAACACATGTCCCCAAATAATAAAAACACATGTCCCCCACATATGTCCCAGTAAAATAACATGTGCCAATGATTATCTGCACACATATGTCCGTGATCACCTGCACACATCTGTACATGATCATTTGCGTACATATGTCCGTGATCACGCGAACCAATTATTATACACTTAACAGAATTTTTTTTACTAAAAACATGTAGCAGAATACATTTTGGCTTAAAATTATGACAACATTTGATTTTATTGGATTTCTTTTAAAAAAGAAAGGAGAAAATATTGTTTTTTTTTTTTTTCAAAACTTTCGCTATTTTTTCGCTTATATCGCAAAAAATAAAAAACGGAGTCGTGAATAAATACCAACAAAATAAAGCTCTATTTGTGCAAACAAAATGATAAAAAATGTCATTTGGGTACAGCATTGCATGACCGCGCAATTGTCATTGAAAGTGCGAGAGCTGAAAATTGGTCTGGGAAGGAAGAGGGCGAAATTGCCCTGTATTGTAGTGGTTAAAGATCTTGTGTTGAAAAACATTGATAAACTTAAAATTAAGCGAGATAGAAATAATTTTAGATCTTGTGAAGGTTTGAAATCCTTGGAAAATAGGAAGGATAAAGGTGGTGGAATTGTGGTAATGGATAAAACAGCTTATGTGGAAGAAATTAATAAGATCCTTTCTGATAGAGACCTATAAGCCGCTCCACAATGACCCCACCTTTAAGTATAAAAAGGAACTGACCAAACTTAGGCCACTTTCACACTGAAGCGCTTCTAAACTGCCAGTAAAAACACTGAGCGCGTTTGAAGAGCTTTTCAGGCGCTTTTGAAGAGCTTTCCATTCATTTCAATGGGGAGGGGAGTTTTTCACAGCCCTGCCAGCACACTGCCCCAGTGTGAAAGCGTTCATTGATTTTAGTGGACATAAGTTTTCGTGAGCTTTTTAGGCGCTGTTTTTAGCGTGAAAGCACCTGAAAAGCGCCTCAGTGTGAAAGTGGTCTTATAGATGTAGGGTTTAAAGATAGAAATGGAAAAATAAAAAACTGAGCTAATAGCAAAGAGAGATCAAACTGCAACTCAAGATGTTATATAACATCAATCAAATATGTAGAGGGGGGGGGGGAGGCTGCGCTAAATAAATTGACCTATGAGGCAATTAACTATTAAATATGCTCTCACAGTGTATATGGCTAGTGTGAAGAGATTTGTAAAAAAAAAAAAAACAGTACAAAACATGTGAAAACACTACCAAATTGCATGTGGACAAAAGTGCCACTGAAAAAAAAACTTAAAAACACAATAATGCCATATGCTGACAAAGATTAATAACATGAAATAAATACACATATAGTGTCAGTAAACCAACTGACTGGTGGTAATAAAAAATACTAAACCGTAAACATTGTGAAAAATTATTAAGAATGAGTCCATATGTGATGATAATGACCATACAGAATCAAAAAAATATATTATGTGATCAAAAAGTTGGGTGAAAACAATGGTCAAAAATCAATTAAGTGAATAGTCCATACAGCTGAATGACTCATTGAAGGTGACACCAAACACCACAGAAAATGTGAAGGGAAATGCTTCCACCACAGCAAACACTTACAAAACACCGCTTACCAGATCGCTATGGTCCCTTTATTACAAGAGACCACAGAGAGCAGATGGCTGATATCCCAGCCCAGGATCTCTGTGCAGGCACTGGAATCCTTGGCTTCAAACCACTATGGTCCCTTATTACAGGGGACCACAGAGCACGTATAGTTGATACCCCAGCCTGGCATCTCTCTGCAGGCATCGGACTCCTTAACTTCTGCGATAATGGTTCTCACACAGATTGGGAACGATTGTAAATCCGATCACATCTTCCAACTATCCAGCAAATGTCACTTCCCCACGTGTGTTCATCAAATGCATTGTCAATTATTGATCAATTTTCCTTAAAGATTAACTTCATTAGTTGCAAACTACACAGCATAGTAATGATCAACTGTTGACATCAATCCTGGAAAGTTGGAAACCTACCTTTTGTTGGGAAGAAGTAGCTGCTCCTTTCACCAGACTAACAGCAGTCTGTAATTATGTTATTAATTTTTGTTAGCATATCGCATTATTGTGTTTTTAACCACCTGATTACTTTGCACTTAAACCCCCCTCGTGACCAGACCAATTTTCAGCTTTCAGTGCTCTCACAATTTGAATGACAATTACTCAGTCATGCAACACTGTACTCAAATGATTTTTTTGTCCTTTTTTTCCCACAAACAGAGCTTTCTTTTGGTGGTATTTGATCACCTCTGGGTTTTTTATTTTTTGCGCTAAATAAATGAAAAAAGACCGAAAATTTTGAAAAAAAAATGAATTTTTCTTTGTTTCTGTGATAAAATTTAGCAAATTAGCAATTTTTCTTCATAAATTTTGGCCACAATTTATACTGCTACATATCTTTGGTAAAAATAACCCAAATTTGTGGATATTATGTGGTCTGTGTGAAAGTTATAGAGTCTACAAGCTATGGTGCAAATCATAAAAAATGATCACATCTGATGTACTGAGACTTATCTCATTTCTTGAGACCCTAACAAGCCGGGAAAGTACAAATGCCCCCCAAATGACCCCTTTTTGGAAAGTAGACATTCCAGGGTATTTAGTAAGGGGCATGGTGAGTTATTTGAAGTTGTCATTTTTTTCCCACAATTCTTTGCAAAATTAAGATTTTATTTAATTTTTATTTTTTTTCACAATATTTTTATTGTAATAGCTTATTTCTCTCACATGGAATGTGCATACCACAAATCACACCCCAAAATACATTCTGCCACTCCTCCTGAGTATTACGATACCACATGTGTGAGACTTTTTCACTACCTGGCCACATACAGAGGCCCAACATGCAGGAAGAACCATCAGGTGTTCAAGGAGCATAAATTACCCATCTAACTTGTTGACTACCTATTACACTTTTGAAGGCCCTAGAGCACCAGGACAATGGAAACGCCCATAAAATGACCCCATTTTGGAAAGCTAACACCCCAACGTATAATCTATGAGGCATAATGAGTCTTTTGAACTGTTCATTTTTTTCCAGAAGTTTATGGAAAATGTGGAAAAAAATTAAAACTTATTTTTTTTACACAAAGTTGTCGGTTTATAAGATATTTCCAACACATAGCATTTACATAGCAAAAATAACACCCTAAAATACATTCTGCTACTTCTCCTGAGTATAACAATACCACATGTGTGAGACTTTTATACAGCCTGACCACATACAAAGGCTTAACATTGAAGTATCACCTTCAGGCATTCTAGGAGCATAAATTACACATTTCATTTCTCAACTACCTATTACACTTTTGAAGGCCCTGGAGCACCAGGACAATGGAAACGCACAGAAAATTACCCCATTTTGGAAAGGTAACACCCCAACGTATAATCTATGAGGCATAATGAGTCTTTTGAATGGTTCATTTTTTTCCAGAAGTTTTTGGAAAATGTTGAAAAAAATGAAAACGCATTTTTTTTTACACAAAGTTGTCCGTTTATAAGATATTTCCAACATATAGCATTTACATAGCAAAAATAACACCCTAAAATACATTCTGCTACTTCTCCTGAGTATAACGATACCACATGTGTGAGACTTTTATACAGCCTGACCACATACAAAGGCTTAACATTGAAGTATCACCTTCAGGCATTCTAGGAGAATAAATTACACATTTAATTTCTCAACCACCTGTTACACTTTTGAAGGCCCAGGAGCACCAGGACAATGGAAACGCACAGAAAATGACCCCATTTTGGAAAGGTAACACCCCAACGTATAATCTATGAGGCATTATGAGTCTTTTGAACGGTTCATTTTTTTCCAGAAGTTTTTGGAAAATGTGGAAAAAAATGAAAACGCATTTTTTTTACACAAAGTTGTCGGTTTATAAGATATTTCCAACACATAGCATTTACATAGCAAAAATAACACCCCAAAATACATTCTGCTACTCCTCCTGAGTATAACGATACCACATGTGTGAGACTTTTATACAGCCTGACCACATACAAACGCTTAACATTGAAGTATCACCTTCAGGCATTCTAGGAGCATAAATTACACATTTCATTTCTCAACTACCTATTATACTTTTGAAGGCCCTGGAGCACCAGGACAATGGAAACGCACAGAAAATTACCCCATTTTGGAAAGGTAACACCCCAACGTATAATCTATGAGGCATTATGAGTCTTTTGAATGGTTCATTTTTTTCCAGAAGTTTTTGGAAAATGTGGAAAAAAAATGAAAACGCATTTTTTTTTACACAAAGTTGTCCGTTTATAAGATATTTCCAACACATAGCATTTACATAGCAAAAATAACACCCCAAAATGCATTCTGCTACTCCTCCTGAATATGGCGATACCACATGTGTGAGACTTTTACACAGCCTGGCCACATACAGAGGCCCAACATGCAAGGAACACCGTCAGGTGTTCAAGGGACACATAGCATGCACATACCAAGAATTACACCCCAAAATACATTATGCTGATAAAAGGGTAAACAAAAGCTTACCTGTGGTTGTAATAGCGCAGTTGTCCACAGGAGGATAGCACTGGTCCAGGCAGCAGGCAGGGACTTGGTCAGCAACAGCGAACACAATTTTTCAGGCAGCAGGCAGGGATACTGTTCATATACAGTCCAGGGTCAGTGCAGAGATATTGTCAGCAGTGCCAAAAATATTGGTCCTGGTAGTAGGCAGGTCCATGTGGTGTGGTTAGTGCGACAGACAGAGGCATGACGGCAGTAAGTCCTACAGGCAGCAGGCAGTGCAAGTAGGGCCTCGTTCAGGACAGAATGGGGACAGGGGTAGAGGCTTCTCCCACTTAAATCTCTTTGAAGCCTCCGAGCCTCCAGACCCTAATCTAGGATTGAGAAAACAAAGAAAATTGTTTTCTTCATACAGAAAAACTATTCTGGAGCCCCTCACATATGTGAGACCCCTGTGTTGATTCCCACTAGTCCAGTAGCAGGGTACAAGATCAGTCCAAGAGGCAGGCAAATATCATGGTCAAATAGTCCAAGGTCAGTTCCAGATCAGGCAGAGGTATGTACAGTATCGGCAGGCAGAAGCATGGTCGAATAACAGTCCAGGGTCTGTTCCAGATCAGGCAGCGGTATGTACAGAATCGGCAGGCAGAAGCATGGTCGAATAACAGTCCAGGGTCAGTTCCAGATCAGGCAGCGGTATGTACAGAATCGGCAGGCAGAAGCGTGGTCAAATAACAAGCCAGGGTCAGTTCCAGATCAGGCAGCGGTATGTACAGAATCGGCAGGCAGAAGCATGGTCGAATAACAGTCCAGGGTCAGTTCCAGATCAGGCAGCGGTATGTACAGAATCGGCAGGCAGAAGCGTGGTCAAATAACAAGCCAGGGTCATTTACAGAGCAGGCAGTGGCATAAGGGGTGTGAAGGTGTGTAAAGGCAGGAACTAATAATTTACTGAAGAATGGTAACGGCGAAAACAGTCACCTATGCAGAGGCCTGGTTGGGAAGGACATTCTGCACAATAGTAAGATGTGTCTCTTCTGACTCCTGCTCTAGTACACCTTACATCTTTTTTGACGTCTTTGTCCTGTTGGTTTGGGAGGGATTTTATCAGGAAAGTGGCGCTCGGAGAGTCAACTAAGAACATCTGATCTGATATTTTCTGGTGGGCCGTTCGGGAATATAAGGGCAGTTTAAACTTCCTCCTGGTAGCCATAGAAGCGTTTTGGGTGGATTTGCGGTAAAGTACAAATGTATTGTATAAGGCCAATTGAAAAAGATAGATCGCAACTTTTTTGTACCAATAGCATGTCCGTCTTATGGCAAGGTATGGTTCCATCATTTGATCATTATAGTCGACTCCCTCCATGAACAAATTATAGTCGTAAATGCATTTGGGTTTCTTTATGGGGCCACTCCTTCCAGGATTTCAATAAACATATCATTGTGGATAGAAGACAACATATATACATCCCTTCTGTCCCTCCACTTCACTGCCAGAATCTCCTTATTTCGCAAACTTGCTGCTTCTCCTTTTCTCAACGTCTTGTCCACAAGACTTTGAGGAAAGCCCTTCCGATTCTTCTTTACAGTGCCACATGCTGGTGTCTTCATCCGGTGGAGGTTGTGGAACAGGGGCAGGGATGTGTAGAAGTTGTCTACATACAGGTGGTAGCCTTTATCCAGTAGGGGGTATGCGAGGTCCCAAACAACTTTCCCGCTGGATCCTAAGTAATCCGGGCAATTAGGGGGCTGCAGCTGGGTGTCCTTCCCTTCGTACACTATAAATTAATATGTGTACCCTGTGGCTCGGTCACACAATTTGTACAACTTCAACCCGTAGCGGGCCCTTTTGCTGGGGATATATTGCTTAATTTTAAGCCTGCCGCAAAATTTAATAAGGGACTCATCCACACATATATGTTGGTCCGGGGTAAACAGCTGGGAGAATACTTGAGAAAAATGATTTAGAAGTGGCCGAATTTTGTAAAGTCTGTCATATTTTGGGTCATTTCGGGGAGGGCACTAGGAATTGTCACTGAAATGTAGGAACCTCATGATCATCTGATACCTGGATCTGGGCATTACAGCGGAGTAGAGCGGCATGTGGTGGAGGGGGTTGGTTGACCAATAGGTACGCACTTGATTTTTTTTGTCGAGTCCCATATTGAATGTGAGGCCTAAAAAAACCTTGAACTCCTCCACCGTTAGGTCTCTCCATTCATAGGGACGGGCATAATATGAGGTTGGGTTTTGCAAAATAAATTGCTGGGCATAAAGATTGCACTGGGCCACAATTGATCCTAACATGTCCTCCGTAAAAATGTAATTAAAAAAATCTATTGGGGTAAAATTCTGTGTGTCCACCTGAACTCCTGGCTGGGCAGTGAAAGGGGGAATGTTGGCTTCTCCTGAATTAGAAGGAAGCCACAAAGGGTACTGAAGGGCATAGGGAAGGCTGGATCGGGTCCTAACCCTTAGGGGCTGAGGTGACACCCCACTGGTACTTGGACTTTCTTGCACTGCGGTGCTGGTAGATGGCACTGCGGTGCTGGTAGGTGGCACTGCGGTGCTTGTAGATGGCACTGCGCTGCTGGTGGATGCCACTGCCTCACTAGAGCGCCTTCGTTTGGCGGGCCGAACAACTTCGTCCTCTGAGAAGTCACTCAGTGTTTCACTACTGAGGACTGGCTCATAATTCAGGTCAGATTCGGAACCGGAATTTGAAATGGAATCCGAAATAGAGAGCTCCCCGTTGCTCTCGTCGGGCGTGGAAAGAATTTGGTATGCCTCCTCGGCGGAAAAACATCTTTTAAAAATATTTTTTGCTGGTGTGCACTGATGAAGCAGCGCAGATGTGATCTGATGAGGCGGTACAGGTGGGCACAGATATGCACTAATGAGGTGGCACAGGTGGTCACAGATATGCACTAATGAGGCGGCACAGGTGGGCACAGATATGCACTGATGCGGTGGCACAGGTGGGCACTGATAGGCACTGATGAGTCGGCACAGATGTGCACTGATTGATTGCACAGATGTGTACTGATTGCACAGATGTGGCACAGATAGGCACTGTTGAGGAGGCAAAGATGGGCACAGTTGAGGTGGCACAGATGGGCACAGTTGAGGTGGCACAGATGGGCACTGTTGAGGTGGCACAGATGGGCACTGATCGATGTGGCACAGATGGGCACTGATGAGGCGGCACCGATGGGCACTGATTGGTACAGATGGGCACTGATGAGGTGGCACTGATGAGGTGGCACAGATGGGCACTGATGAGGTGGCACAGATGAGCACTAATGTGGCACAGATGCGCACTGATCTCACACTGCACAGACAGGCACAGCTGGGCAGGCGGGCACAGCTGGGCACAGATGGCACAAGTGGGCAAAGATGCACACAGCTGGGCACAGATGGCACTAGCTGTGTGTACTAATAGTGACTGTGGGCACTGATTTGGGCACTTTTTGGGCACACTTTTTTATTTTTTTAATGCTGAATAGGTTACTGAACTCACTGACACTGAGATCGCTTCTCTCTCCTCACACACTGTCTCGGTGTGAGGAGAGAGAAAGCCGGCAATGACAGATGATCTCATATGTTTACATTTGAGATCATCTCTCATTGGAGGCGGCGATCGCGCTGTAAACGGCCGCTGTGATTGGCCGCTGTGATTGGCCGTTTACAGCGATCTGTGATTGGCTGTGTCCAGGGGACACGGCCAACACAGATTTTCCCCGCTGCGCGCTCACGAGAGCACGCGGGGAGTCAGGAAAGGGGACTACGTCAATAGATGTAGTCCCGGCATATGAGATCCGCGCTGTAGCCCTCAATCGGCTGTAGAGCGGATCTCAGGTGGTTAAAGGGGTGTTCCGGAAAAAAAAATTAAAAGCCAGCAGCTTATTGCAGCTGCTGGCTTTTAATAAATGGACACTTACCTTTCCTGCTGTCCCTCGATGTCGGTATCGCAGCTGATGTCTCCATCAGCTGTCGGGTGCTGCCGCCACCATTGCAGCTAAGGAAACCCGGCAGTGTAGCCTTTCGGCTTCACGCCGGGAACCCTACTGCGCATGCGTGAGGCCCCGCTCCTCTCTCCTATTAGCCCGACGGCCGAGGGAGCTCCGCGGTGATGTCCGGAAGTGGGAAAGGATACCTGTCAAAGAGGGAGGAATCCGATGAGCGGAAGTTCCACTTTAGGGTGGAGCTCCGCTTAAAGTTTTCTTTTTATTGCCACTATTGTCCACATGCAATTTGGTAGTGTTTTCACATGATTTCACATGATTTGTACTGGGTTGTTTACAAATCTCTTCACACTAACCCTATACACTATGAGAGCATATTTAATAGTTAATTGCCTCGTAGGTCAATTTATTTAGCACAGGGTTTAAAGAAAATCTACTCATTAAGAAAGAGAAGGTATATCTGGTTCCTTAGGCACTGAGGATTCCAGTTATATACGTTTTACCCAAAGTGCACAAAGACCAAGTTAACCACATGCCGACCGTGCCATAGCCGAAAGACGGCTACAGAGCAGTCGGCTTATTCTGGGTGTAAAGCAGAGAACAAGAGAGGCGCCACCAGGTTAAGATTGTTAGCATTTATTTAACAGACAAAGAGTGCATATATCCACTTACATAAAATCAAAAGTAATTCAGCACATGAAAAATCCTCTGGGACTTTGATGAAGGAGCGCGCCTGTTCTCTCCATCTACAGTGCGCATGCTCCGAAACGCCGTCGCTAATAGCCGTGACGTCATTACGCCCGACGCCTGCCTGATTCTGTAGACCGGAGCCAAGCCTCGCTCTCGGTTCAGACTGACTGCTTTACCAACTACCAGGATATCCTGCTGGACGGGACACTACACTGGAATCACAACAGGCGGTCACAGCGCAGTAAAGACGTCCCAGAGGATTTTTCATGTGCTGAATTACTTTTGATTTTATGTAAGTGGATATATGCACTCTTTCTCTGTTAAATAAATGCTAACAATCTTAACCTGGTGGCGCCTCTCTTGTTCTCTGCTTTACATGTACCTTGGAGTTTGCTCTCGACTTCCCATTTGAAGGCTGCCCTGGACTGTTAACTTGCCTGCATACAACAAATGAAAGGTTCTGTTTCCATTTACCTTAAATTATATTGATAATGGACCCTCCTTCCAACATAATGTCAGTGATACAAATTTATATTGGATTTACAAGGGGTTATAAATGTTGATTATTGTGCAACAGCGCCATCTATGTATAGGCTTATTCTGGGTGGACGTCCGTAGCTCTCGCGCGCCCCCCTGGTAGCTGATAGCGGCCGTTTACCAATAAACAATCACATGTAAACAAACCAGCCTCAAGTCATAACGCCGGTTCCTCCCTCCCCTCTCTGTACCGATCTGTACAGTGAGAGGGGAGAAACTGAGAGGGGGAGAGATGGGACAAGCGCTGTGGGCTGGATGTGTAGTGCCCACAGCGCTGGTCAGTGACAGCAGTGTGAAACACTCTGCCAGCACTGTGCAATACTCTGCCAGCACTGTACAATACTCTGCCAGCACTTTACAATACTCTGCCAACACTGTGCAATACTCTGCCAACACTGTGCAATACTCTGCCAACACTGTGCAATACTCTGCCAACACTGTGCAACACTGCAATACTCTGCCAATACTCTGCAAATACTCGCCAATACTTTGCCAATACTCGCCAATACTCTGCCAATATTCTCCAATACTCTGCAATAAATTTTAATAGAAACAAAGAATTTTTTTTTATTTTTTTACCGAATTTTCAGTCTTTTTTGATTTATAGCGCAAAAAATAAAAAACCCAGCGGTGATTAAATACCACCAAAAGAAAGCTCTATTTTTGTGGAAAAAAAAAGACAAAAAATTCATTTGGGTACAGTGTTGCATGACTGAGTAATTGTCATTCAAAGTGTGAGAGCACCGAAAGCTGAAAATTGGTCTGCTTAGGAAGGGGGTTTAAGTGCCCAGTGGGTAAGTGGTTAAACCACCGGGAAGATCTATCATCAGTGGGCTGGTCATTTCAAGGACAGGCAAATTTATAGATGGCTTTTTTTTTTCCACAAAAGTTTATTGAAACAGAAGTAGAAAATACATAAACAAGTGTATTACAGGTAATCATGAATAACAGCAATAAAGGAAGTGTACAAGAAATAATATGCATTGTTAATCTAATCAGAGTTGTATATATTGTTATCCATATTAGCTAGAAAGAGATCAGGTGGTGGATAATCTAAAAGATATGTATTTTATATGAATTACCCTGCATAGTCTCCATCCTTAGGACTAGTAGTATACGTGTACAGAAATAACTTATGAACATTGGGTTAAATACCAATTAGTTTATGAGTCCGATTGAGATTTTCGTTGTAGAGAATTTGATAATAAGAGCAGAAATTAACAGTTTAAAAGACACGTCTCGTGAGTATATAAGTAGACTTATTATATAGTTATAATAAAGTATTGGAGTATTTTATGCGGCATATTCCGTTGTGGTCTGAAAATGTTGCTGACAAGCCCACGTTTCCCGGAATGAAGTGGAAGAATCATGGGCTTGATGGATAAACTCCTCCATTTCAGCTATGTTATTTACCCTTTTAATCCATTCTGCTATTGTGGGTGGATGGTGGATTTCCAGTGTACTAGAATACTCATTTTGACAGCATTGCTAAGGTGTAACACTAGAGAGCTGTGATAAGATTTTCTGGATATAGAGGAGTAATATAAAAGTAATTGGGCCGGTGTGAAGTCTATTTTGAGAGAAGTGATACGATTGATAAGTTGATAAACTTTGGTCCAGAATTTTTGAATCACAGGGCATTCCCACCAGATGTGCAATAGGGAACCATCATGTGCATGACATCCCCAACATATGGATGGAATAAGGGGATTTATTTTGTGTAATTTGAGTGGAGTTTGGTACCATCTTGCAAAGATTTTGAAACCATTTTCTTGTGCAGAAACATTAACCAAATTTTTATGAATATAAGTATTTTTTCCCCCAATCTTCTTCAGAAAGATTTAAGGAGAGGTCTTTTTCCCACTTTATCATTGCTAGATTAAATTTAGTTGTGCATTCAGTGAATAAAATATTATATATGATTGATATCAAGTGTCTCTGTGGCTCTGAATTCATACAAAGCTTTTCAAAGGGTGTTTCTTGTCTCGAAAGGACTGACCGTGTCTTAGAGTCATCGAGAAAATTTTAAAGTTGAGTGTACGCCCATGAAGGAAATTGAGGAATGTCCATCAATGTCATGAGTATGGATTTGGGTAAAAATTTGTGATTGGGGGGCGTGGCCGAGCGGCACATGTAGACGGTCGCACTTACCTCCTGCTCCGCCGAAAATCTCCATCTCCATCCTGACCCAAATCAACCAGCATCGGAACCGCAACGATCCCGCGGTACCAGCGATCCACATACCGGACCGATATACGGCGCCGGAACATGGCAAAAAGGACGAAAGACAACCGGGGCCTGCATGAAGAAATGGCCCAAGATGGCGCCTTGCCACAGCGCAGCTCCAGGGACCAGTACAGGGAGGCTGCCCAAAAGCTCCTGTTTGGAGGAAAGGCTCCCAAAGGCACCACATCTTCTCCACCAGATCCAGGAGATTATTCGGCTGCGGATGACACAGTCCCGCTGGAGGATGCGAGTGGATTGTCCTCTGAATGGCAAACTGTGAGTACACCAAGAAATTCACATGCAGGCCCCAGATCCACTCCCCCTCTTCCTGATAACTGAGAGCCCACACTTAGCGACATCTTCTCTGCTGTAACTGCATGTAATGTGTCCATCTCTACGCTAGCAAATGAAGTGAAGGGAGTGAAGGCAGAAATATCCTTTGTGAGACAGGACATGCAGAAGCTGAGGGAGCGCACAGCAGCCATTGAGGGCAGAGTGAGTGCACTAGAAGATGACATACCCCCTATGCAGAGAGACTTACAATATAACTGCCACCTCACCGACCGCCATGCTGCCCGCCTGGATGACCAGGAAAATCGCATGAGGCGAAACAATATACGCGCCATAGGCATCCCTGAAAGGGCAGAGGGCAAAAACCCAGTTACATTCATTGAGGAATGGCTGATCGCAACGTTTGGCAAAGACGCATTTTCCCCGCTCTTTGCGGTTGAAAGGGCGCACAGGGTCCCATCCAGGCCATTACCACCAGTCAACCACCCACGGGCCTTCCTCTTTAAATTGCTCAATTACAAAGACAGAGATGCCATACTGTCCAGAGCCAGAACCATGGGCGGTACAATGAACATTGAAAATTCCAAGGTTTCATTATACCCAGATTTCTCTGCGGAGCTGCAGAAGCAACGCGCACAATTTATTGATGTGAAGAAACGGTTGAGGGACCTCAACCTCCCGTATGCTATGCTATACCCGGCCCGGCTTCGGGTAGTTGCACTGGGGGAAACCCACTTTTTTGAACGGCCTACAGCCGCTGCACAGTGGCTAGACAGAGAGGATAGAGCACTCAAAACCAACCAAGCGCAGCGCAACGCACCAGCCTGACAACTCTCCCCTCAAGGACACTGGAGTTCACCGACACCCTGCAGATTTACCCAAGGTTGCCACAGAAGTTGATAGAAGGCCAGGGTTACTTTCATCCCTTTCCTTAGCCTACACCGGATTTATGACACTTCCTGATAGCAAGGCGGCGAAGGAGACCTACTATCTATACCTACTACGCACAAGGCGGCACATTTCACACGTACAGCTGAAGTGAGACTCCTAGGAGAACTAACCCTCGGGTTGTAAGGGAGTTTCCTCCGCCTTCCCCCCCCCTTTGTGCGGATGCAAGGGAACAGTTTTTTGAATAGCCCAAGTGGCTGGGAGCCCTGTTGGCCCCGCAAGTTATTTTCCATTCAGTGTGTGACCTTTTGCGGTCACAACATGTACTGTTTGATAATGGGATCAATTGGGATTGGGATGGTCACTGAAACTGAAAACAACTACATTGCTAGTCCCACAGAGGACACAAAAAGGGCATGGCTGGGGGCACAATCAATGTCCAAGCAACTGGCATTACAGCTAGCCGAAAATAAACGTTTTTTTCTCCAACAGTCGCATTTTGAGGAGGGGGAGGCAACAGGGCACATGCTAGCGGTAATGGCGCGAGCACAACAATCCTCCTCCACTATTTCAGCTATCTGTGATGCACAGGGAGTCGAACACTCCATGACCCCGGACATTGTACGCATATTCAAAGATTTTTATGCAGACCTATATACAGCTAAAGTGAATCCCACTGAGGAGGCAATAGAGAATTTCTTGAGAAAGGGTGACCTCCCGGTCCTGCCAGCTAATGATGCGGCCATGCTTAACGCGCCAATTACAGAGGAAGAACTAGAGATAGCACTGACACAATCCCAGAACAATAAATCACCAGGGCTAGATGGGTTACCGTCTGAAGTCTACAAGAGATATGCCGGTACACTGCTCTCCAATCTTTTGAAAGTTTATAGGGAGGCACTCAAGAAGGGGTCCCTCCCAAGCTCTATGAATGAGGTCATCATAGTGGTCCTGCTGAAACCTGGCAAAGAGCCCAAGTCTCCAGGATCGTATAGACCCATGCTGACTGCGGATGTCAAACTACTAGCCCGCATCCTAGCGAATAGATTAGCTAAGGTGATACACAAATTAATACACAGAGACCAATCCGGGTTCATTCCCACAAGATGTATGGCGCAAAACATAAGGAGGCTCTTCTTGAACTTACAAATTCCAACAACTAACACTGGCAATAGAGCTATCTTTTCGCTGGACGCAGCTAAGGCTTTCGACAGCGTCGAGTGGCCCTATCTGTGGAAGGTACTTAAGACTGTAGGCCTGGGAGATACCTTTATTAAATGGGTACAACTATTATATGCGAAACCTACCGCAAGACTCAGAGTAAATGGCGAGCTGTCAGAACCCTTCCCGCTATTTAGAGGCACCTGGCAGGGATGCCCCTTGTCACCCCTGCTGTTTGCCTTAGCACTGGAACCACTGGCAGCTAGGATAAGAGGAGACGCAGACATTGTAGGATTCCAAGGACCCACAGGCACGGATGTTGTGTCTATGTACGCTGATGACACACTACTGTACCTAGGAGACACACAGGGCTCACTGCAGGCAGTGATGACTCTTATCACGACGTTTGGGGAACTATCAGGCTTCTCCATCAACTGGGATAAATCGGTACTGATGCCACTTGACAAACTAGACACTCCGCTGCCGAGCTGTGCAGAATCAGTTCAGATAGTGACAGCATTTAAATATCTAGGAATCCAGGTAACCCCTGACCCATCACAATACCTTGAACATAACTTAACACCCCTGCTTAGTAAATTCCGAGAAAAATGCACATCTTGGTGCAAACTGCCCCTAGCCGTAGCCGGACACGTAAACCTTATTAAAATGGTCTGGGCACCACAGTTACTTTATATATTCCACAACTCCCCGATGTGGATCCCTAGGAGGTGGTTCGCAAGAATAGAATCACAATTTAGGGAACTGATATGGCGGAAAAAATCAGCCAGAATTAAGCTGTCTACATTGCAGTATAACAAGGATGAGGGGGGAATGGCAGTCCCCCATCCCAGGACATATTTCCTAGCATCACAGCTACAACAGCTGGGGGGCTGGGGTAATCTGGATCTGGCTGACCCTATTGGTAAGCTACTGGACACAGGGGAGTCCTGCGAAACCGCACTTACTAGACTGGAGGCTGGATATCTACACCTAGACTCTAGGGCCCCCACTGTTAAATTACTAAATATGCTATGGACATACATAAAAAAAGCCCTGGGGATAAAAGGGTACCTGGAATGCACTCCCATATGGCGTAATAGACAATATAAAGAGCTACAAAAACTGAAAGGCTTTATAGACTGGGAGGAGGCGGGTATTAGATACATTTCCCAACTTTATAATGGACCCACCTTCAAATTGTTCTCTGAGATCCAAGCGGAATACGGGATCCCAAACAACAATTACAATGAGACAGACAGACCACGCAATAATTAGAAATATCCTCATGAGACAGGACAAGAAGGGCATGATCTCCAGCTGCTACGGTACCCTCCTTGCACGAATAAAAGATCCTGCCAAACTACCATGTAGGCAGAGGTGGGAGGAAGATATCGGTCCCATTAATGGGGAAAGCTGGGAGCTGTGCCTGGCGGCTGCTCCCCTAGTTTCAGTCTCTGCATCCCATAAAATGTCTCACCTGTATCTACTCCACAGAGCCTATAGGACGCCCAAGAGACTCCATGACTGAGGAATCAGGGACTCCCCCTTATGCCCAAAGTGTGAAACAGAACATGGAGACCTTCTCCATATGTTCTGGAAATGTCCCAAACTCTTCAGATATTGGGGAGGGGTACTGGACACGATATCCACAGTATATAGAGTGACGCTTCAAAGAGAACCCGGCGTCTGTTTGCTGGAAATATTTGAAGACGAAACACTAACTCCACATACACATACAGCAGTTCAGAGATTACTGTACGAAGCACGTAAACTAATTGCCCAACGCTGGATAACACCAAGAGTTCCCACTAAAAGACAATGGGTGGATAGTGTCAACAGACTACTGATTAGGGAGAAACTAACATATCAGCACAGAAAATTTCCGCAGAAATTTTACTCATTGTGGCAGGACTGGCTGGAGGTCCCGGGGCTAGCTCCATACCAACTGATCAAGGACAGACTATTACTGGGCTGAAATATATATTTTTTTTAAAAAGAAAATGAAAAGACACCTGGTTGCCTTTTACTAAGAACCATGTTCTAAAACGCATACTGGGGGACATGGGAGGACACGAGGACTACAAAGGTTATATATAATTGCACTACTATTTCGGTTGGTTATTCACTGTGTTTTATTGTATATGCTAAGAAAAAGGATTAAGGATATTGCACAACAAAAAAAAGATTGTTAACAATATGTAAGAATACATTATGGATATGCTCTGTTGGAAATGTATCCCACTTACCTGATATCAAAAATGTGTGTCATGCATATCTGTAAGTTGAATGATTCATAACATGTACTGTGCAAAGTAATTAATAAAAGTTTTTTCTGATTAAAAAAAAAAAATTGTGATTGGAAAAGAATTGTCCTGCTCTGACATCTGATTGGAGACGTAAATTGAGAGGAAAGGTATGAGCCGTTCCTGGGGGAAATTTGAGTTTTTTGCAAACCGGTGTTAGCGGTCCTGGTAAGGAAGAAATTGTAAATTGTTTGCACATTTTTGTGAATGTCCGCAAAGTGTTGCCTATTAACGGGTGTTGTTTGCATGGTACTGGAATATGGGCCACAGCTGTCCAGGGAAGTTGTCGAAGTGGCAAAAGAGAGAATGCATGTTCTATATGGATCCATGCCTTAGTGCTGGCATGTATGTTCCAGTCTACAACCCTCCATAGCCGACAATCCCAATAATATTTGCAAAGGTCTGGTAGTCCCACACCACCCTTCATTTTAGGAAGTGTTAATCTATCATAGCTCAACCTTGGTCATAATTTACCCCAGATAAATTCTGAGCAAGATTTGCGTAATGCCCCGTACACACGGTCGGAAAATCCGACCACAAAATCCATCGGATTTTGTCCGGCGGATTTAGTCCGACACTGGTGTTGCATACACACGGTCGGACAAAGTTGTCGGAAAATCCGATCATTCTGAACGTGGTGACGTTTGTTGCCTACGACGGGACTACGTAGAGGCTAGTAGCCAATAGCTTTGGTCTTGTAATGTGATCTGAGCATGCACGGCACTTTGTCCGTCGGAATTCGCTACACACGATCGGAATTGGTGTGATCGGACTTTGTTGTCGGAAATTTTTTAGAGCAGGAGATACAACTTTGTCCGTCGGACAATCCGATGGAAAATGTCCGATGGTGCCTACACACGGTCGGAATTTCCGTCAACATTGTCCGATAGGACAGAATCCATCGGAAAATCCGACCGCGTGTATGGGGCTTAAGGATGTAAAAAATGGTTGGGGGAAACAAATAGGTACAGTCTGTAAGACAAAGAATTTTGGGTAAGATATTAATTTTAACAATGGCCGTTCTACTGAACCATGAAAACAGTCCCGAAGACCACGACTTGAGATCCTTCTGTATGTTGTGAAGAATCTGAGTATAATTTACGCTATATAGATCTGATAGGTGGATAGGGATTTGGATTCCTAAATATGTAATCAATTTTGTATTCCATTTAAATGGGAAATTAGATTGAAAATCAGGAAGAACTCCGGACAGCCGCACACCAGGAAGAGATAAAATTCAATAAATTTATTTAAAAAGCTGGAATCACATCAATCCAAAGCGAGGACTCATCCAAAGGAGTACTCATGAGTAAGCACTAAGCATAGTGCGAAACGCGTTAGCTTTGTGCCCCCCCCCTATTCTGCTTTGCCGTGCTTTGGATTGATGTGATTCCAGCTTTTTAAATAAATGTATTGAATGTTATCTCTTCCTGGTGTGCGGCTGTCCGGAGTTCTTCCTGATTTTCAATCTACTGTGTCATTAGCCAGCACCTGGGGCTCCCAAACAGGAGTAGGAGCATTCGCAGTGAAGGACTGTCCTTGAACGGTGGTTATCTCTTCCTAAATGGGAAATTAGCTTAGCATTGTGTTAGAATCTCTTTGGTTAAAGAAACGTTAAGTGCTTCCGATTTTGCAAAGTTAATCCGCAAATAAGACAAAGTATCAAATAAAGCTAGATCTTTAAGACGATTGGGAATAGTAATACTGTATGTGGATCTTTTAAGAACAGGATATCATCAACGAAAGCAGCAAGTTTGTAAGTGATTTAAGCAATTGTGATGCCTTTGATAGCCAGGTTCTCTTTTAGGCATAAAAGCAAAGGTTCAAGGGTAATAACAAAAATAAGAGGGGAACCTTGACGTGTTCCATTGGAACGGAGAAGGCGTCCGACAGGTGACCATTAACTCGTACTCTGGCCGTCGGGCCTGTATATAAAGCCATAATAAATTGTAGCATATACTCTCGTATACCAATTTTTAATAGGATTTCTGTTATAAACAAAAATTTACAATACAGTATACTCAAAACAAAAAAAGGACACAATACAAAAAAACAGATAGGTAGCACTGGAGCTCTCATGGGAGGTAGGTAACCTCCAAAGATACCCGACGCGTTTCCAGTTCTTTAGATGGAAGAACCTTCATCAGGAGTGATGACAAAGTGGGATCCTAAATATATGGTAAGTAAATTAAGTGTGTCTCTGTCTCGTATGGGTCCACTATCATTTTTTATGGATATGGAGATCAGATACATGGGAAAAGGCACCCTAGCAGGCCCTCATTAGATAAGAGAATCCATCCAAAAAGCCCTCAGGGGGAATACAAGGTGAATGTCTAAATACAATTCACCAGGGAATTCCACCTAGTGGATAAATGTCCAGAAGCGGGGGGATGGAAAGACTAGTAATGATACCCGTAGGGGTTGTCCTGAGTAGGAGATGGGGAGAGGAGGGGAGGAAGTATCCACCGTCCGTTATAGCTGTGTGCTGCCCAGGGCAGCACACAGCTATTGCGATTGGCTCCGGGGGCCACGTGTCTCTCTCATCTCTAAACTCCGACTCGCATTGAGTGCTTGCTCCACCGCGAGCGATAATTGTACTAGAAATTCAATTACTCAACACTCCTGATGAAGGTTCTTCCATCTAAAGAAC
The DNA here is from genome assembly GCA_028564925.1 of Lithobates sylvaticus. NCBI lineage: Eukaryota > Metazoa > Chordata > Amphibia > Anura > Ranidae > Lithobates > Lithobates sylvaticus. The sequence continues at coordinate 274,867,815 of CM053027.1, read as the reverse complement.
TGGAAACGCGTCGGGTATCTTTGGAGGTTACCTACCTCCCATGAGAGCTCCAGTGCTACCTATCTGTTTTTTGTATTGTGTCCTTTTTTTGTTTTGAGTATACTGTATTGTAAATTTTTGTATTGTTTTATATATGTTGCATTGTGTATCCTGTTTTTTGAAAATCAGGTGATCATTTTTATTATTTGAATTAAAATACTATTTTTATATAGTGTCGTCTAGTGTGGTGGTCTAAGTAAAGTCCCACAAGTATGGGGTTTCTTCTTGGTCTTGGTCTATAATTGGAGATTGAAGTTGGGTCTTTGTTAGGTTTTGGGATTACTGTTATATGCGCAGTAAGAAGGTCTCGGGGTGGTGGTGTATCTGAAGATTGTATTAAAGAGAGTATTAAATGTTGTAATAAAATTAGTTTTAGAGTAGTAATGAATGTTTTGTAGTAACCTACAATCAATCCGTCCGGTCCTGGGCTTTTGCCTGGTTTTAGTTGTTTAACCACTTCAATACCGGGCACTTAGACACCTTCCCGCCCAGACCAATTTTCAGCTTTCAGCACTGTCGCACTTTGAATGACAATTGCGCGGTCATAGAACACTGTACCCAAACAAATTTTTTATCATTTTGTTCCCACAAATAGAGCTTTCTTTTGGTGGTATTTGATCACCTCTGCGATTTTTATTTTTTGCGCAACAAATAAAAAAAGACCAAAAATTTTGAAAAAAAAACAAGTTTTTCTTTGTTTCTGTTAAATTTTTTGTAAATAAGTAAGTTTTCTTCTTCAATGATGGGCACTGATATGGCTGCACTGACGGGCACTGATAAGGCGGCACTGATGGGCACCGATGAGGTGGCACCAATGAGGTGGTACTGATGAGGTGGCACTGACGGCCACTGATGATGGGCACTGATAGGCGGCACTGATGGGCACTGATAGGTGGCACTGATAGGTGGCACTGATAGGTGGCACTGATAGGTGGCACTGGTATGCAGCACTGATGGGCACTCATATGTGGCACTGATGGGCACTCATAGGCGGCACCGATGGGCACTCATAGGCGGCACTGATGGGCACTTATGGGTGGCACTGATGGGTACTTATGGGTGGCACGGATAGGTGGCATGGATGGGCACTGATAGGTGGGCACTGATGGGCACGGATGGACGCTGATAGGTGGCACTGCTGGACACTGATGGGTGGCACTGATTACACTGATGGGTGGCACTGATAACACTGATGGGTGGCATTGCTGGGTGATGGGTGGCACTGATTGCTACTTGATGGTGCCAGCCAGTGCCCATTTGTGGGCACTGACTGCCACAGATTGGGCATCATTTGCACATGTGGATGGCCAGGGGGTACATACCTGGCCATCCACATGTTGCCCACTTCCCTGGTGATCCTAGTGGAGTCCCTGGTGGTCCAGTGTGGGCATCTGAGGGGGGCTGCGCTGATAAACAATCAGCGCAGACCCCCCCTGTCAGGAGAGCCGCCGATCGGCTCTCCTCTACTCGCGTCTGTCAGACGCGAGTGAGGAAAAGCCGATCACCGGCTTTTCCTGTTGACATCGTGATCAGCCGTGATTGGACACGGCTGATCACGTGGTAAAGAGCCTCCGCCGGAGGCTCTTTACCGAGATCAGTGTAGCGGTGTGTCAGACTGACACACCGCTCCACCGATGGCCGCGATGCGCGCCCCCACGGGCGCGCGGCGGCATGTTATCCTGAAGGACGTCATATGACGCCCAGTCAGGATAACGGAACCACTTCCCGGACGTCAATATGCTATTGACCGGGCGGGAAGTGGTTAAGTACCGCATCTAGTTCAACTAAAGATAATGGTTGTTCAAGGTAATCCACATCAGTTGCCGAAATAGGAGTCGGACAATGTTTAGAAAGAAAATGTTTCAGTACTTGTCGTCTATTGATCAAATCTGTTTAGGGAGAATCCGTTTTAAGATTATAGTTGTGTGTAGTACTTGACAAATTGATCTGCTATTTGGACATTATTCATAATTGTTTTCCCTGTCGGATCATGTATACAGTGTATTGTTATTATGGCTCTCTTTGCTCGTAGTGCTTTGACTAAGAGTCTGCCAGATTTGTTTCCATATTCATAGAATCGTTTTTGTGATAAAAATAAAGTTAAGTTTTGTTCTCTTATTCAATTCATCCATTAACTTTGTCCTAAGTTGAGACAGTTCTTGTAAAGTGGTCAATGCTTGAGTTCTCTTATGAGTTTTTTCTAGCGCATAAATACTTTTAGTAAGTTGTGAGATGTTTGCCTGTTTTTCCCTTTTTTTTTTTTGGCTGCTATTGCCATGAATTCCCCTCGTATGTAACATGTGTGTGCTTCCCATCGAATCAATGTGGAAATTTCAGGGTAGTCATTCTCTTTAAAATAAACAGTGGGATTTAGGGTACGCCATGAGTCATGTAATAATAGTTCTTGAAGTCGTTTTATAATTGCACAAAGTGCTTTAAAAGGTAATTTGGTGGTACCAGAGGATGTATCAATTAAAGGATTTAAAGGGACATTAAAATCTCTGCCTAATAGTAGGGATCCTTCTTGAAAGTCTGTAAGTTTTTGTAGAGTGTGTCTTAAGAAAGGGACTTAACATATTGGGGGCATAGATGTTGGCTATAGTAACACGTTTGCCGTACAGAGAGCCCTATAGGAATAAAAATCTATAGATGGCTTTTTACAGCGATTACTCTCACAGACTCCATCTTTCATTAAAGATTCCACACAGGTCATTCAAACATTGGAGGCCATGGAGTCGAAAGAGTTACAATATGGCTACTGCCGATGTGGCTTCTCTCTACACCATAGCACACAACAATGCGTTTGAGGCAGTAGATATGTATTTGGGGAGAGATGGTGATTTACTCTCTCCCCAAAGAAAATTTGTGTTAAGCCTACTCAGGTTTGCCATGTCTCATAATTACTTCTAGTTTGGAGGATCCTTCCATCTTCAGAATAGAGGGGTCACAATGGGTGCAAAGTTTGCCTTGAGCATAGCAAACCTGTTTATGGCTAAATGGGAGGAAGCTGTCTATGCCCTTAGGAGACCAGACTTGGTTTTCTGGGGTAGATATATAGACAACGTCTTCCTCCTATGGGATGGCGATATGACATCATTGGCTGTATCCATGGAACAGCTTAATAATACATTGGGCATTTCTCTGCAATATGAGGCCAGCCAGACTAATATCCATTTTCTAGATTTAAACATCAAGATTAGAGAGAATACTTTTAACATTTCTACCTACTTCAAAAGTACTGATAGAAATAGGTATATAGGGCAGGGTAGTTGCCATCACCCCACATGGTTAAAATCAGTACCTAAGAATCAGTTTAGGGGGGCGTGGCTTAGCGGCGAATGTAGACGGTCACATCTGCTCTCCGCTTAGAATCCGGGTAAACATCCTGCTAAGACCCCATCCTGGACCGGAACAAGTGGCATTCGAACCACACCAATCCCGTGGACCCAGCAAACCGGTACACAGCCGATTAAATCATCCATAACTGTGTCAAAATGGAACCGGGGCCCGCATGAAGAACACAGCCAAGATGGCGCCATGTCACAGCGCTCCTCCAGAGAACTGTACAAGGAGGCAGTCCAGAAGCTTCTCTATGGAGGTAAAGCTCCCAAAGAACAACGTTCCTCTTCATCTGCCCTGGATGATGCTAATGGAGGACAATCTGAGGCGCATGACACGGTCCCGCTGGAGGATGCTGATGGATCATTCCAAGACTGGACACCCAGAGATCTGTTCACAGGGCCTCAATCCGTCTCCCCACCATCAGACAGTACAGAACCCACTCTTAGGGACATATTTGCCGCAATAAAAACACGTAACTTGTCTGTCTCCACATTAAGTGAAATTAAGGGTGTCAAAGCAGAAATTTCATTTGTGAGGCAGGACATGCAGAAATTGCGAGAATGAACGGCCGCCACTGAGGGCAGAATAAGTGCAGTGGAGGATGATATAACCCCCATGCAAAGCGATCTACAGTATAACTGTCACCTAACAGATCAGCACACGGCCCGGCTGGACGACTTAGAAAACCGTTTGCGGCGCAACAATGTGCGGGCCCTGGGAATACCAGAAAGGGCTGAGGGCAAGAACCCCGTAGCCTTTATTGAAAACTGGCTAATTACCACCTTTGGCAAGGAAGCCTTTTCCCCGCTCTTTGCAGTTGAAAGGGCACACAGGGTCCCGTCCCACCCGCTCCCACCAGGCAATCACCCACGTGCATTCCTCTTCAAACTATTGAACTCTAAAGACAGGGACGCCATTCTCTCTTAAGCCAGGTCATCGGGAGGAGAAATGGCCATAGAAAACTTCAAAATCTCCCTGTACCCCGACTTCTCGACCGAGCTGCAGAAGCAACGAGCAAAGTTCATGGATGTCAAGAAGAGGATGAGAGACCTTAACTTGAAATATGCAATGCTATACCCCACCCGACTTTAAGTGGTTGCACTAGGAGAAGTCAATTTTTTGATCGTCCCACCTCTGCAGCACAATGGTTGGACCGGGAGGACCGAGCACTCAAAGCAGCCAAGGAGAGGAACAACGCCCAAGTTTGAAAGATGTACATCTGATACTCAGCGTAATGCCCCAGTATGCTTCCAAGTTGCATCATTGGCCCATAGTTTTGCCACTTGCTCCACCGTTTATATCTTACTAACAGTTGACAGGTTCAGTCACATCTACTCATTGCCAAGGTGGAAAAAGGAGAACACAGCAATTTTCTGAATAGTGGGGTACCCCACATACGCTGCAGGAGTGAAACCCCATTTTCAATTAACCCCTGGGTTTATTGGGAGTTTCCACAGCCTTCCCCCCATAGCGGATGCATGGGAACAGTTCACTACACAGCCTATTTGGCTGGGAGCCCAGTTGGCTCAAAAAGTTGCACACTGCATAACAACCACGTGTAGACTTCAGATCTTTTGTCACTGCATAACTACATCTTTTTGCTCTAGCCCGCAAGCACCTCAACACAGAACTGCCTTGAAAATGGACCTTGTATGGGTCACCACCTATGTTACTGGTAATGATAACGTGCAAGATCATATCTGTTTTATATGTAGCATCGCAATGCTCGCAAGCAAATATCAAAAAACGTATATATTGGTATTAATTATGGTAAAGTGTATCTATGGCGGTTAATTTAAAAATATTGTCATGGAATGTTACAGGCCTGGGGGCACCAGTAAAGAGAATGGCAGTCCTCAGGCATCTTAAATCAATGGGGGCAGGCATTGTGTGCCTGCAGGAGACGCACTTCTCCCCAGACCCACCCCCTAGCCTAAGTCCCCGGACGTATGAGGTACAATTTCACTCCACATACTCTGCATATTCCAGGGGGGTAAGCATTCTAGTAAAAAATAATGTACAGTTCCATTGTTCTAGGAAAGTTATTGACCCAGGAGGGAGATATATATTTTTATTAGCAGACAGGATCAACTCAGCAGACTGGATCAGCTCAACAGACTTGATCAGCTCAGCAGACTGTATCAGCTCAGCAGACTGGAACAGCTTGGCAGGTAGGACCAGCTCAGTAAACTGGATCAGCTCAGCAGACTTGAACGGCTTGGCAGGTAGGATCAGCTCAGCAAACTGGATCAGCTCAGCAAACTGGATCAGCTCAGCAGACTGGATCGTCAAACAGGCCGGGTCAGGTATCAGGCTGGTAGCAAAGGTACAAGGGAGCAGGCAGGAGAGTAGTCACAGACAGGCCAAGGTCAGGTATCAGGCTGGCAGCAAAGGTACAGAGAGGCAGGCATGAGAGTAGTCACAGACAGGCCGGGATCGGGTGCAGGCAGATAACAGGTAGGTCACAGACAAGCCAGGTCTTTATCACAGGTAAGTATTTCAGATTAGGCTCTTTGGCACACAGCGCTGTAGAGCAGACAGCGGGGACCGTCTGTGACAGACAGGCTTAAATAGCCCGTCTGTCGCCAACAGGGGTGCGCGCTTGTGTTCCCACGCGCGCTCACGTGCACGGGTGGGTGGGCGCGCGCACGTGCATTCCCGCGCATGCGCGATGGCGCCCGCGGACGTGAGCCAGAGAGCCTGGGGCGCAGATTTCTGGCAGGAGCTTCATGACAGTCTGACGGGGTTTATGGCACAATATCCAGAGGTCCCACTTTTAGCAGTGGGAGACTACAATAACTATTTGAATTATTTTAAAGACAAACTACCTATCCCCACCAGCACCAAACCAAATGCCACGGGACATATACCTTTTGCCAGGATACTGGGGGAACTCGGACTGACAGACGTATGGCGAATGAGGCAAGCAGAAATTAAAAAAGAGTATTGGCTGGGTATCGCAGAGTATTGGCTGGGTAATGCAGAGTATCGCAGAGTATTGGCTGGGTAATGCAGAGTATCGCAGAGTATTGGCTGGGTAATGCAGAGTATCGCAGAGTATTGGCTGGGTAATGCAGAGTATCGCAGAGTATTGGCTGGGTAATGCAGAGTATCGCAGAGTATATGCTGGGTAATGCAGAGTATATGCTGGGTAATGCAGAGTATATGCTGGGTAATGCAGGGTAATGCAGAGTAAATGCAGGGTAATGCAGAGTAAATGCAGGGTAATGCAGAGTATATGCAGGGTAATGCAGAGTATATGCAGGGTAATGCAGAGTAAATGCAGGGTAATGCAGAGTAAATGCAGGGTAATGCAGAGTAAATGCAGAGTAAATGCAGAGTAATGCCCGATATTGGCTGGGTAATGCAGGGTATGTTTACAAGTGATCGCTCCATCATTTGACGGAGCGATCACATTGTAAACAGTGGCCGGGTGTACCAAGATGGCCGCCGCTCCGGAGCTAGGCCGAAGCCGCGGCCTTTCCTAAGGCCGCCGGGTGTACAAAGATGGTCGCCGCCGCTCCGGAGCTAGGCCGAAGCCGCGGCCTTTCCTAAGGCCGAGGCCGCGGAGCGCTCCGCGGATCGCGGGGTGTGCCGATCCGAGCGGGGTGGCCCGATCCGTTGCACCCCTACTATCTAGAATAGATTTGGGTTTGGTTAACGATGCAATACTGCAGTGGATTCTAGACTCGGGGTATGCTGATAGACATATATCCAATCATTCCTCGTTCTGGGTGTCCATCTCATTGCCAGATATGCTTAAAAGACAAGTGTGGAGACTTAATTTGTTCTGGCTCTCCCTGCTCCCGGAACCAGACCCAATCCGTAATGCTCTCAAATGTTTTTTACAAGAAAACGTCAATACAGCTAAATTAGGAATAGTGTGGGATACCACTAAGGCTTATATGACAGGGCAATTTAAAAGATCCATAAATCGAATAAAAACTGACACAAAGGCATGGGAGACCACAGTGTGAGGAATGGTCACAGAAAAAGAGGACAGATACATCACTAATCCCACGGAGGATACAAAAAGAGCTTGGCTGAGTGCACAAGCAATGTCTAGCCAATTGGCGTTGCAGTTGGCTGAGAATAAACGCTTCTTTCTACAGCCGTCGCACTTTGAGGAGGGGGAGGCTACTGGGAACATGCTAGCAGTGATGGTGCGTGCACTGAGATCCTCCTCCCTCATCTCGGTAATCTGTGACATCCAGGGTAACGTGCGAACCCAGACACCGGAAATTGTGCAGGTCTTCAGGGACTTTTTTGAGGACCTGTACACTTCTAGGGTTGGCCCCACTAATGCCGAAATAAATGAATTTCCTTGAGAAATGTAACCTACCCAGACTACCACAGGGAGATACTGCCATGCTTAATGCGCCCTTGAATGAGGAGGAACTAGCTTTAGACCTATCACAATCACAAAACAACAGATCACCAGGCTTGGACAGTCTTCCATCCAAGGTCTATAAACGATATTCAGGCACACTACTGCCACTTCTACTAAAGGCCTACAATGAGGCATATGAGGGAGGGTCCTTGCCAGACTCCATGAATGAGGCAATTATTATTGTCTTGCTGAAGCAGGGTAAGGGTGCTAATTCACCGGACTCATACAGACCCATATCACTGCTAACAGCAGACATCAAACTACTAGCCCGGGTACTAGCAAACAGACTAGCAAAAGTGATCCACAAAATAATACATAGAGATCAATCTGGGTTCATACCCACAAGATCAACAGGCTCTTCCTAAACCTGCAACTCCCCGTAGACAACACTGGTAATAGGGCAATTTTTTCACTGGACGCAGCTAAGGCCTTTCGACAATGTCGAATGGCCTTACCTGTGGCAAGTTCTGGAGAATATGGGACTAGGGGATAACTTTATTAGATGGGTTAAACTCCTTTACGCCGAGCCATCGGCTAGAATTAGAATCAACGGAGAACTATCAGAGCCATTTTCATTATTTAGGGGCACTAGCCAGGGGTGCCCCTTGTCGCCCCTGCGGTTTGCCCTGGCCCTGGAACCCCTGGCAGCAAAAATAAGGGGAGACACTAACATCTTAGGGGTTTCAGAGGAGGACGGGAACAAAGTGTCAATGTACGCCGACGACACTCTATTTTACTTAGGAGATACCCAGAATACACTACAGGCTGTTATGTCCCTTATCGAAGCCTTTGGGCGGCTATCTGGATTCTCCATTAACTGGGGTAAATCTGGACTGCTTCCACTAGACCCCCTAGATACCCTGCTGCCAGCATGCGCGGGGATGACCCAAATAGTGTCTTCATTCCGCTACCTGGGCATTCAGGTGACTTCAGACCCATCTCAATATATCACGCTAAATCTGGTCCCTCTTCTAAATAAATTCCGTGAGAAATGCACAGCGTGGTGCAAATTACCCCTATCAGTAGTAGGGAGAGTAAATCTCATCAAAATGGTATGGGCACCGCAACTGCTATATATATTCAATAATTCCCCAGTGTGGATACATAGAAAGTGGTTTGACAAAATAGAAGCCCAATTTAGAGAACTCATATGGCGCAAAAAAAATGCTAGGATAAGATTATCTACACTACAATATAACAAGGATAAAGGGGGGCTGGCAGTTCCCCATCCTAGGTCTTATTACTTGGCGTCCCAGATACAACTGGGGGGCTGGGGATTGCTAGAACCAGAAGACCCTATCCGTAAGCTCTTAGATATACCAGGCGAGAGTGCATCTGCACTTACTAGGTTAGAGGCAGGATATATGCATTTAGACTCTGGGGCACCCACGGTTAAACTACTAAACACACTATGGGCTTATGTTAAAAAGCTGCTGGGGATACAGGGCTTCCTGACTCGTACACCCCTGCGGCACAACAGACAATACAAAGAAATACTGAAACTTAAAGGGTTTAAGAAATGGGAAGAGGCAGGTATAAAATATGTATCTCAACTTTTCAATGGTTCCACTCTTAAATCATTTACAGAAATCCAGGGGGAGTTCGAGATTACACGCACCAATTTCTATAAATATCTACAGCTGCGCCACGCCATACAGACCCAGGCCAGAACCACTAAATTACAGCAGGCTGATTACCCACTCATACAAAGCATTCTTATGGAAAGACAAAAAAAGGCATGATATCCAGGTGCAATGGTATTCTCATAAACCAAATACAGGACCCCTCCAAATTGCCATGCAGGAGAGGATGGGAAAGGGACTTAGGAATCATTGATGGAGAAACGTGGAATCTATGCCTCTCTGCCGCGCCCCTGATTTCAGTGTTGGCATCACAGAGGCTATCCCACTTGTACCTATTACATAGGGCGTATAGAACTCCTTCGCAACTTTACAAATGGGGACTCAGAAATTCCCCCCTATGTACAAAGTGTGAACACGACAATGGAGATCTCTTCACATGCTTTGGAAATGCCCCAAACTTTTCAGATACTGGAGGGAGATCATAGACACAGTATCCAAGACTTTTAATACACCAATACCACATGATCCGACTATATGTTTATTGGGGGCATTGGAGGAGGAAACGCTGGGCACACCAACTTATACAGCGATACTACCCCTATTATATGTAGCTCGTAAATTAATAGCACAATTGTGGATCACCCCGAGAGTACCCACTAGGAAGAAGTGGGTGGAGAACATTAATAAACTACTCATAACGGAAAAACTAACATACCAACATAGAAACGCCCCCCGCAAATTTCAAGCACTGTGGCAGCCGTGGCTGGAAACCCCTGGCCTAGCCCCTCACCAACTGATTCAAGATAGACTAATGTTAGGGTGATACCAGGCGAACAGTAACATGGTGAATCTCATATATGGAAATCATAAAGGACACTAGTCGATATTACAGATGCTGAGGGGGTAGAGGTATAATAACCATATCCCCGTGACCTAATATACTGCTGGGTTAGACAAGCCTATAAGTACTACACTGGTTGTTTGTATGTAATATCCTTCTGTTTTACCAATGTGCCTCGATATTGGCAATGTTAAACGAAGAAAGTTTTGCACAGCACTATATAATGCAATGTCTTTACTGTATTTTCAATTTTGGTTGGTTTTCTTTTTCACCCACTGACATATAATTCAACAAAGACTGTAATGTTGTATACTGTGCAAAACAAAAATAAAAAACTTTTCTGATTTAAAAAAAAGAATCAGTTTATTCACTTGAGGCGAAACGGTACTACGAAAAAGGATTTTTTCGAACAAGCTTTGTCCTTAAAAAATAAATTCATTGATAAGGGCTATCTTCCTGGTGATTTGGATAAAGTTATTGGTGAGGTGGCTAACATGGATAGAGCTGTGATGCTGAAAGGCAGAGATAAAGTACGTGAGAAATAGCATCATATTTCTATGGTCACCAATATTATGACATTAACATTTTTTTTTTTAAAAACATTGGGCAGTTTTAAAAAAATATAGTGTTGGGCCCTGTCCTTCCAGACCATCCACAAGTAGTGTTTAGAGGAGTTCCTCCCCTTAAACTTAGAGTAGCACCTAACATTCTAGATGCTCCAAATAGAGTATTTTTTTCAGAAAACAAAAGGTTTTTATCCATGTCGCAAATGTGCTTTCTGCCATCTTAATAGAAACAAAGATAGAAAAATTAGCAGATTTAAATCTAACGTTACATTGAAAGAGTATGATATTAATACATTTATTACTTGCACGTCCCAAAACATGGTTTACATGTTAATCTGTCCATGCGGTCTACAATATGTGGGCCGCACGGTTAGGGCTATGAACGTTAGAATAAAAGAACATGTGGCTAATATCAAAAAGGGGTTTCCTAAACATACTGTTTGCCGTCATTACTTGATTACTTTGATATATACAATTGTGTTATATTCGTTATTCATATTCGACTTTTTAATTGATTTTAATGAATAAAAAAATAGTACAATCCAGTAATGTAAAATAAGTAACCCACATAAATTGGACACAGAAAATAAAATACAAAATGAAATAAAGAAATTAACTTACAGTAACAGTAAATATGCTGCACATTGCACAATAAGTAATAATAAAAAATAAAATAAAATAAAAACAAAAAACAGGCATAATATAAAATGCCAAAGACTAGCTTCTATTTTTTAGTAGACATACGGTATTTGCACTGTTTATATTGTTAAAAAATAGAAGAACCATAAAACAAGACAGAGGGCGCACGGGTTATTATACACATCATACTACTAAGTCATCAGGTCAGTTGTATCAAAGCTTGTTGTCAAAGTAAAACATCAGCTTCCAGTCCACGTCTACATCATCATTCACATCACATAATGGGAGTGGGGCTACTGAAAAACCCAACAACAGGCTAAGGTGTTTCAAGGACTTGCCTCTTCCTTAGAGCCAGAGCCCCAAGGAGAGGCAAGTCCAAAACCAGTTGTACTAGGCTATAGGTGATGTGATATGATGTATTGTGGACTGGAAGCTTACTTTGACGACAAGGTTGATAGAGTACACCTGTTGGTTTGTTACTTAAGTTGCCATATTAACAAAGAGAAGTCTTTCTTAAGATAATGCACTAGGCCAGTGCGCCCTCTGTCTTGTTTTATTTCAGACGGTGTATCCACTGACTTCCCTAGTCATAAGAGGGTGAGGCATGTCCAGTGAAGCTAGCTGGGAAAAATGTAGGCAACAGTCTGGGGCCCACTTCCAAGCAACAGATATTGTGGAGTTGATTTACTAAAATTGGAGAGATTTTTTTGTCAAAGCTTTGGAAGCCGATTGGTTAACCTAACCTTCTACGCAGAGCTGCACCAGATTTTGCACTCTCCAGTTTTAGTAAATCAACCTCTGTGTTTTCCTATACAGTTTCATATCCCTAATAGCAAAGTTACTGTACAAAACAAAACAAACTTATAAAATTAAAGAACAACTAACCATATATGGAAGAATGCCGTTATTCTGTTTCACAGTTTTTATGTAAATAATATTATATAACATATGATATTTTTTATTTAATTTTGTATATGTATGTATATGTAGTATGTAGCTGTGGGTTACATACATAGTCATACAGTATACCGCACTGTGTTCCAGGTATGGGCGGAGACTTCCCGGAACATAGTCTACAGTCTGGTCTACAGCAGCGGCACTCAGCAAATGTAAAGCAATGTAGACTAGTCTGTTTGCAAATCTCCGCCCATCCCCGAAACAGTGTGGTATACTGTATGTATGTAGCCAGCCACAGATACAAAACAGATACATACAGATACATACAGTTTTGCACATGCAGTGGGCTGACAATTATGTCCAATACCAATTCATTTACTATGTTCAACATAGTAAATGAATTTGACTGTGCTACTGATTTCTAAATCAATTTCTGTAAAAGTGGCAGATTTCGCTTCAAGAACAAAAGTTGTTCAGCTTTCTCACAGGAGAGCCGATTACTCATCAAGAATATGAGATGCTAGACTGAATAGTCTCTCACTCTCTGTACTGGTGCTTGGGGCAGACAAATATCTGCATGCAATCTGTGCAAGCAAAGGAAAACGTTGTTTGTTGATGTGCCAGTACTCAAGGGGATTGTCACTTCTGGCGATAGGCTGTTCAGCTAAATAAATCTCCAGCTGTTGGGTAGCTTAGCTGTAGTTGTTGTGGCACTGCTATGGACCAGGGTGCGTTCATGTAAAATTTCTTCAAACATATCAGATATTGAGAGAGTGTGTTCCTCTTCACTTGTATGCAACCATTTCTCTGGTAAACTTTCCTCTGTGCCACACCCCTCGAAACTCCTTCACCAGATGCATCCATCACCTCCATTTGTGCCTGTATCCTTTCCCGTGCATGCTGCTTTTTCTCCATATTAAAATAATGCTCTTTAAATCAAGGATCTAGAACTGTTGCAATGCAGTACAGAGGGTTGGATTCGGTGTCTTGAAAACGGTTGTTAACAGCCTCCAGTAGAGTGGTTTTCAAAGTTTTTACGCCATGGTCTGTTTCTGCCTCTTTTCCTAGTAGACGCTTCAGTGCAGCAATCAAGGGAATAACTTCAGCAATGGAAGCATTAGCTGAGCTTATTTTTTTTGTTAACTGTTCAAATGGAGATAGAAGAGACAAACTATTTTCAACTAGCATCCACTGATGTGCGCTCAGTGTTACCGGCAGCTCGTAATCTGCAATGTATGCAGCTAAAACCCACTTTTGTTCGAAAAGACTTTGCAGCATATAGTTGGTGCTGTTCCAACGAGTGGCTACATCTTGCTGCAGTCTTTTCGGTGGCATTCCAAATGTATCTGAAAAGCTTGTAATCTGGAATAAGCAAGCGGAGAATGCTTAAAGTGACCCACAATTTTTCTTCCTTTTCATATGATATCAGATATGGTGCGCTGACTCAGCAATCCCTCATTTACAGACAATTGCAGAGTGTGTGCCATACACGATATGCATTTAAGTTCATTGTCCTCCATTGCCTTTGCCATGTTCCGTGCATTATCTCAGACAATCAAATGCACTTTAGACTTCTCAATGTGCCAAGTGTCAAGCATGGTTTTTTAACCACTTCCCTCCCAAGGACGTCATATGACGTCCTTGACTTTCAGTGGGAATATCTGAATGATGCCTGAAGCTACAGACATTATTCAGATATTCTTGTTTTCAGCCGGCGATTCTGTGCACCATAAGAATGATAATAGCTACACCAGATGGTCACCAGTCATCTCTATGACTGTCGGAGGCCCGGGCGTGACGTTATGACGTCACGCCCGGTACCCGGAAGTAAACAAAGCCGCGATCGCGGCTGTCAGCATGAAGGCGTTTGAAAAATCATTGCGCAAATACCTTGCGAGATAAAAAGTTGCAATGGCCGCCATTTTATTCCCTAGGGTGCCTGCTAAAAAAACATATATAATGTTTGGGGGTTCTGAGTAATTTTCTATCAAAACAATTATGATTTTTACATGAAGGAGAGAAGTGCCAGAATAGGCTCGGTATTGAAGTGATTAAAGCGTCAGATATTGCTGCTACAGTATGTGATCCAACAAACTCACGTGCGTCAAGTAGGATGTTTAGCAATTGAAATTTGGCATATATCCACTGTGCTGTCAGGCTAAGCATGCTCGTTGGACTGACGTCTGAACTCCAAATGTCAGTAGTAAAACTGATTGCTATGATGTCGGTAGTCATGAGCTCATGAACTTGTTTTCTAACACTGCAAAACAATTCAGGTAGACAGGTATATGCAAAGTAGCGTCTGCTTGGTAGTGTGTAATGTGGCTCAATATGTTGTATGAGCCTACGGAATCCAATGTCCTCCACAACAGAGAATGGCTGGTCGCTTAATGCAATAAATTCCATAATTTTATCTGTAATGCCACGAGCTTTGGGACTGTCACTTGTAAATTTTTTAACCTTTTCAAAGACTGTGGCCACAGATGGTGCTGAGCCTGAGGCACTTTTTGGAAGTGGTACTGTTTTCTTGAATTCTGTATGCTGAACTGGATGACGGATTTCGAGGTGGTGTATCAAACCTGTTGTTAAAAAATGCCTTGGCACTGTACCCACTCTTTACATTTCTGCTGAGCAAAGACTGCAGATTGCAAAGTTGGGGTCTTTATCAGAAACTTTAAAATATTTCCACACTGCTGACATGGTCCACCTTTGCTGATAGCGCAGAAGAATAGCATAGAATGATCTATAGTAGTGGGAGTGAAATCTGAGGAAAAAAAAAAAAGACTAAAATCTATTTAAAAACTAAACCCCAGGCAGCTATAAAAAAAAAACTAAAAAAAATAAAATAAAACTAAACCTAACAAATCTTTTTTTTTTAACAGTGCAGCTCTCTTGACATGCAAGGTAGTATTGTCTGCACTGCAGTACGTCTGACTTGTACCAAAGAATATATTGATTTGATTGATTTGATTGCATGCTATTTGTTTGAGATATAATATTCAGTAGTATATTGCATAGTGCATACTGTCATGTTTAAAAAATTAATGCGCTTGTCAGTGTAGTATAACATACTAACTGAATGCTATTTCTTTTTTTCTAATAGCAGTTCAAACATGCATTACTGATGAATGTACAATGTATATGTAAGGCGCTGCGTAAATTGAGGCCGCTGTATAAGAACCCTTAAAAATAATAATAATTACCTGGCCTGTTAGTTTAGTAGTAGTAGAAGAACTAGTAGAACGAACTATAATACAACTGAATATCTCTATTTCTAAATAGCAAAGTTTGTATTATATATATAGTACTACTAGATGGATTGTCAGTAGTTAGTTTAAGAGAATGCTCACCGGCGATTAGTAGTAATAGTAGCCATCCAGGAGGGACGGTGCCTAATCTCCAATGCAGCCCTGTATGCAGCCATCTCCCAAGTCACAACTGCGTCTCAAGTCTCAACCATGAGGAACATCCGCGGGGAAAGTGCTCCGAACTCCAGCGTCTCCACCGCAGGGAACGTGCTCATGAGTCCAGCACCTTACCAGGAGGAACGTGCGTGACATGACACGTCGGTGCACGCACCGCTACTGCGCATTGGGGTGCTGAATATAATCAGCGCATCGCGATTCGGCCTTCCTCGATTCTGCATCGATGCAGAGAGCAGTTGAATCGCGATGTGCGCTGACGTCATCGCGGCTCCTCCCTCTTGTCACATTCATCATAATGGCCATGAGTAGCCACTCTGTGAGCACAAGTTGGAGGGGACAAGGGCCAGGCCAAAGCTGAAGGGCGGCTTGGCCTGTCAAAGCTGGCGCTGCAACTGATGAGAGTGGCGGCAGCGGTGGTAGCCGGGCTTGTGGAGCATGGAGCTCCGGGGAGGAGAGCAGAGCCAATGGCCCCGGAAGTGTTCAGGGCGGCCGCGGCTTTCCCAGCAAGAGGTATGGCGGTGAAGGATGGCTTAAGGAGAGCCAGGTAGAGCGGCAGAGGCAGGGGAGGGGGCTGCGAGGAGGACACAGAGCGTGGAGGAGCTCACTCTGCTGTTATTGGATGTTGGGAGTCCTGGGCTGTGAGGGCCGCCACGCTGGTGGCGGTGATCGGGATCCTGCTGCCTCTGATCCAGGGACAATAGCTGATGAGTGCACACTGCACAGTACACCTTCTCCCGGGAGGAGATCTCCGCCCTGGCCTGGGATTGGACATTCTGCAGCCTGGTCACATATTTGTGCTGTCTACTGACGAAAGGGGGTGAGTGGCCCCAGGATGGTTGGTGGAGGAAGAGAGGACCCCTGGGTGGCTGGGGGAGAAGGAGAGGACCCCTGGGTGGCTGGAGGTGAAGGAGAGGGCCCCTGGGTGGCTAAGGTAGAAGGAGAGGGTCCCTAGGTGGCTGGGAGAGGAGAGGGCCCCTGGGTGGCTGGGAGAGGAGAGGGCCCCTGGGTGACTAGGAGAGAAGGAGAGGGCCCCTGGGTGGCTAAGGGAGAAGGAGATGGTCCCTGGGTGGCTAAGGGAGAAGGAAATGGTCTCTGTGTGGCTAAGGGAGAAGGAGAGGGACCCTGGGTGGCTAATGGAGAAGTAGAGGGCCCCTGGGTGGCTAAGGGAGGAGGAGAGAGCCCTGGGTAGTTGGTTGTATATTCACTGTGTGCTAGCTGCTAACTAATCATACAGCACCCATGTTTTTTAATGCAGATATGACAGCATGTTCCCAAGCTGGCTGTCAAACTGCCTGATATCCTTCCCAACCCGTTCCTCCTCCCTCAATTCCCACTGTCTCTCACCCAGCCCTCCCTATATATGTCTCAAAATGCTCCCGGTCACTGACCCCAGATCACTGAAACTCCACATCAGACGGACATGGCTCCTGGCCCATTCCTCTTCCACCTCCCTATTCAAACCAATGGCCAACACCCTCCCACCCCATGCAACCCTGAACAATCTGAGATTCCATCCATTCTCATCTCTGGACCCCTCCATCCTTCTGTTCCTATCACCCCCCCCCCCCCCCCCCCAAACTCATCTATTGAATAATATTACTGGACTTTTCCAGCCTGTCATTCCTATTCATCAAATTATACAATCCTTTCTTTCTTATTCATTAGTTCCTCCTTCCCTATCTCCAGACTCTTGCATTCTCTATCCATGGATTTGACCATCTTCCAATTCTTATCCCTTGACCCCTCCATTCTTCAGTTCTTCTTTCCCCGAACTCTTCAATCCTTTAGTTCCTATCTCCAGACTCCTCCATCCTTCCTTTCCTAATCATTAATTCCTCCTTCCCTATCCCCAGATTCCTCCATCCTTCTGTTCCTATTAATGGATTCCTCCTTCCCTATACCCAGACTCTTCCATCTTTCAGTTCTCCTGACTGCTTGAATTTGTTGATGAAAACTATCGTCAGTAATCGTGATGCATCGCACACATGCGCAATTTACGGTGCCATTATCATACATTTTTTTCTTTCGGCAATGTGCTGAAAACACAATTTTCGGACGATATGTTTCGGCAGCCGAACTTTCGGTGCATCCATAACATTTACAGCTATTGATAGGTTTACCCCACAATGGAGTGGGAGTGTCGCTAAGAGAGAGATCTCTCATATGGAAGCCCGCTGGATTTATTATTTAAAATGCTACACTCCATTTGGGTTAAATGTAGATTGGGACTTGAATAGCTTCATTAACCACTTCAATACAGGGCATTTTCACCCCCTTCCTGCCCAAGCCAATTTTCAGCGCTGTCAATTTTGAATGACAATAGCACGGTCATGCGACACTGTACCCAAATAAAATTGTTATCATTTTTTCCCCACAAATAGAGCTTTCTTTTGGTGGTATTTAATCACCTCTGCAGTTTTTATTTTTTGCGCTATAAACAAAAGAAGAGCGATAATAACAATATTTTTTACTTTTTGTTATAATAAATATCACAAATTTTTTTTTCATTTTCCTCAGTTTAGGCCATTATGTATTCTACATATTTTTGGTAAAGATAATCGCAATAAGCATATATTTAATGGTTTGCGCAAAAGTTATAGCGTCTACAAAATAGGGGATAGTTTTATGACATTTTTATTATATATTCTGAGATTTTTATCTTGACTGCGATAGTGCAGCGGACACATCGGACACTTTTGACACCATTTTGGGACCATTGGCATTTATTTAGCGATCCATGCTATAAAAATGCATTGATTACTGTATAAATGTCACTGGGAGGGAAGGGTTTAACATTAGGGGTTGATCAAAGGGTTAACTGTGTGTCCTAAGGAGTGATTCTACACACACAGATCCACAGTCCTGCTTGGTTAACGGGCAATCGAGGGTGCCCAGCTGACATCGCGGCCACCAGGCACGCGCATCGGGTCCCGAGTGACACAGCGGTGCGCCTGCACGCGCCCCCCAGACGGCCGGGAAGCCCAGGACATCATATGACATCCGCCCAGGATGGGAGATCCCATCTGCAGACGTCATATGACAATGGGTGGGTATTGAAGTGGTTAATAACAGTTGGGGTCTATTAATTATCCTTATAGAGTTGATTTTACACCCTCAGCCTAATGCGGCGTACACACGGTCGGAATTTCCGATGGAAACAGTCCGATGGGAGCTTTTCATCGGATTTTCCGACCGTGTGTATGCCCAACAGTCTTTTTCTGTCGGAATTTCCGACGGACTTTGAATTGAGAACCTGTTCTCAATTTTTCCGACGGAAAACCTTTCTATCGGATTTTCCGATTGTGTGTATGCAATTCCGACACGCAAAATTCCGACGCATGCTCGGAAACAATTCGACGCATGCTCGGAAGCATTAAACTTCCCTTTTATAGTGCTGTCGAACGTGTTTTATGCCGCTGTGTTATTGACCGTCGGAATTTGGTGTGATCGTGTGTAGGCAACACAGCTTGAGCGGAATTCAGTCGGAATTCCGCTGGAAAAACCGTCAGAGTTTTTTCCGACGAGAATTCCGATCGTGTGTACGCAGCATAAGGGTGGCAATGGGTAGTGTGGGGGAAGGCAGGGGTGCCCAGGGGAGTCATGTGATCTGCTGTGCTTGGTCACAGCATTTACATGACACTGGCAGAGGGCTGATGCAGTGATCTGTCATTGGCTGTGGACACAAGGGACGGTGACAGATCGTGCTGCTGCACAGACCCGCAGTTACAAGAAGCACGTTCTGGGAGGACATCATATGAAACAAAAATAGCAGGTCATCCAGCTAGCCCACAATGAGTACACCTTGACAGTGAAGAAGAGGCAGAACAAAAGCGAAGATTTTCATGAAGACTCAAGAAGCAGTGGATAGGCTGAATGGCAGAGCCACAAACTGAAAACGACAGTCACCACTGCAAAATGAAAAAAATCGCTGGTGTAGGGAAAAAAATGGGAATGTAAAAGTAGTTATCCTTGTTATTAGGGGAGCAACGGATCAAAAAACTCACGGATCGGATCGATCCTCGGATCAGAGTCACGGATCGGATCATTTTTCGGATCAGCAAATAATAATTGAATTTGCAAAAACCTGTGAAAATTCCACCACTATATAGTCCCCACTGTAATATCCACGCCATCTCCCCACTGTAATATCCACGCCATCTCCCCACTGTAATATCCACGCCATCTCCCCACTGTAATATCCACGCCAACCCCCCCACTGTAATATTGCCTGGGTATCGCAGAGTATTGGCAGGGTGTAATGCGGAGTATTGGCAGGGTGTAATGCGGAGTATTGGCAGGGTCTATTGCGGAGTATTGGCAGGGTGTAATGCGGAGTATTGGCAGGGTGTAATGCGGAGTATTGGCAGGGTGTAATGCGGAGTATTGGCAGGGTGTAATGTAGAGTATGCAGAGTATTGGCAGGATGTAATGCAGAGTAAGCTGAGTATTGGCAGGGTGTAATGCAGAGTATGCAGAGTATTGGCAGGGTGTAATGCAGAGTATTGGCAGGGTGTAATGCAGAGTATTGGCAGGGTGTAATGCAGAGTATGCAGAGTATTGGCAGGGTGTAATGCAGAGTATGTTTACAAGTGATCGCTCCGTCATTTGACGGAGCGATCACATTGTAAACGGCCCCCGGGTGTACCAAAATGGCCGCCGCTCCGGAGCTAGGCCGAAGCCGCGGCCTTTCCTAAGGCCGCCGGGTGTACCAAGATGGCCGCCGCTCCGGAGCTAGGCCGAAGCCGCGGCCTTTCCTATAGCCGAGGCCCCGGAGCGCGGGGTGTGCCGATCCGAACAGGGTGACCCGGATGAACCCCTACTTGTTATACACTGATACAAGAAGATCCGCCTGCTGCAGGGATGAAATGACTGACCTGGCTGATTTCATTTGAAACTTCTAAATCCAAAGGAGGGCATTCAGGCACTTTAGGTTCAGGATAAATGAATGCTTTCGGATGCATGATGTCACAATCAGGGGTCAGGCTCGAAGACCAGTTACCATAACAGTAGTGGAACTTCCACCAACCAGCAGGATAGGTACACAGGCAGTCACCAAGGCGGATGATGCGGGCTCACCTGAGACACGGAGTCTAAGTAATAAACCGGTGCTCCAGATGGTGGAGATGGATTTTGTTGCATGTTAGTACCAGGTCGCAGTCCTCAGGATCGTCCCACCAGGAGGTGAGC
Source organism: Lithobates sylvaticus (assembly GCA_028564925.1). Classification (NCBI taxonomy): domain Eukaryota; kingdom Metazoa; phylum Chordata; class Amphibia; order Anura; family Ranidae; genus Lithobates; species Lithobates sylvaticus. The sequence continues at coordinate 274,846,906 of CM053027.1, read as the reverse complement.
AAGCCGGGGTCCAGTAGTGGATAAGCAGGTAGGGATCAAACAGAAACAGAGTCAACTCAAGTGTCCAAGAGAGCCCACAGACATCTCTCCACTTAAAAAAGTGGGGGCACCCAGTCACTCAGGGGGGCTTGGAGCCAAGATTTCACAGCTTGGGAATCAAGGGCTTACTGTAAGACCCCATACACACTATTAGATTATCTGCAGACTTTTGTCTTCAGATTTACCAAAACCATATAATGAGGTCAAACCTTAAGATTTTCAATTTGTATGCAATCAGGCAGGCCCTTGCACTACATGGTTTTGGTAAATCTGAAGACAAAAGTCTGCAGATAATCTGTAGATTTAGAGGATAAGGTCTGGGAGGAACGAAAGGAACTCTTTCTAAATCTGGTAAACAAGGACTTTTCAAAAAAGAAAATCACTTGATTTCCCCATCAATGCAGTCAGTGTTGATAGAACACAATAGCTCTGTAGGGGGCTATAGCCGTTGGCAATAATTGCATGAAAAATACGACTGGTTATACCCAAGTTCGGAAGAAGTCACAGGGTGTGTGACGCAACCGGTAGGAATCTGACTGTCTGACGAGGAGTTTAGTGGTGAGGAGAGGAGGAATAGGAGAGTCCGCACGCCGCAAACACCGGGGCTGCAGATCAGGGGTATAGGTTTTTCCTATCCCCGCTACATGCACTGCATGAGTCTTTTTATTCGTGGAAATTTGAGTTGAATGTATAACATGTTTCAAAAGGATTAAAGTTTTAAAGCAGTATTACACTCTGGTATGCCTCATTGCTTTTTATATGTGAAACTGAGGAGGATTGGTGGATATAATTAACCACTTACCCACTGGGCACTTAAACCCCCTTCCTAACCAGACCAATTTTCAGCTTTCGGTGCTCTCACACTTTGAATGACAATTACTCAGTCATGCAACACTGTACCCAAATACATTTTTTGTCCTTTTTTTTCACACAAATAGAGCTTTCTTTTGGTGGTATTTAATCACTGCTGGGTTTTTTATTTTTTGCGATATGAATCAAAAAAGACTGAAAATTCGTAAAAAAAAAACAAAAAATTATTTGTTTCTATTAAAATTGATTGCAAAGTATTGGCGAGTATTGGCAGAGTATTGCAGTTTTGCACAGTATTGGCAGAGTATTGCACAGTATTGGTAGAGTATTGCACAGTGTTTTGTCAGAGAATTGCACAGTGTTGGCAGAGTATTGCACAGTGCTGGCAGAGTATTGCACAGTGCTGGCAGAGTACTGTCATTGAGCAGCGCTGTGGGCACTACACATCCAGCCCACAGCGCTGCTGCCATCTTTCTCCCCTCTCACTGTACCGATCGGTACAGAGAGGGGAGGGAGGAACCGGCGTCATGACGTGACGCCGGTTTGTTTACACGTGAGCGCTACGTCATTTGACGGAGCGATCACGTGGTAAACGCACGCTGTCAGTGGCCGTTTACCGTGATCCGTGATGCACGGGGTCCTCCGGACCTGGCGGTCACGGATGTTCGAGAGTGTGCGCCCCAGGGGGCGCGCAGGAGCAAGGTTCTGGGAGGATGTCCCACAGACGTCTACCCAGAATAGGCCGACCGCGCTGTAGTCGTCTTTCGGCTATGGCCCGGTCGCCATGTGGTTAAGAGACAGCTGTGGAGTCTATGGTGGAAAGAGCATCACAGGGATAAGGATCCATGTGCAGCAGCCGGGTATAAGGAGAGATCCTGATCAGCCACTGTTAACATTTCAGGCTCAAATCCGAAGCCCTTAAGGTGAGGGTACATCTGATGGGGGAGGAGAGCACTGATGCATGAAGGCACCTGTCACTTTATCTGTTCAAACTGACTTTTTTGTTGAATATATGGACTTGATAATTATATATATATATATATATATATATATATATATATATATATATATATATATATATAAAACAAACAATATCTTCCTTCAAAAAAATAAAAATGTAATTTAAGAACTTTCGTTTGATTTTTCAAATCGTTAGTGGGGTCAAATCGATGTTCATTTTCAACCACAGTGACAGGAAAATTTAGAAATAATAGCAAACTTCTTGTTGAAAGGAATTCTCAGACAGTGGATGTGGTTTTCGTTCAGAAATTACATTATTTTAATAACAGAATGTTAAAAACAAGTGAAAATTTCAAACAACATTCTTTCATTCAGCGAATGTACAAAGATTTTTCGTCTGAATAGTCTCATCTGAAAATTGATCCGTGTGGCCAGAATAAGGCTTGGTACAAACCTATGCAGTTTGCTGGATCTGTTTCTGCAGTGCTTTTTGCTGTGCGTTTTGATTTTTGCGCATTTGATTTTGCTGCGATTTGCCTTTTTGCATTTTTTTTTTAACCCCATTATGTTACTGGCTGATTAATCGATTGTGAAAATAGTAATTGATTAATTTCATAATCGATTAGTTGTCGATTAATCGATTAGTTGTTTCAGCCCTAAACACAGCTGACCCTTAAATTGTATGAGATGCCTTTAAGGCAGTGACACGGGGGGAATATATCTCGGCCAACAAGACAGCGTGGATACAAGATAATGAGGAGACAGAGCTTTTGCAACAGAGGGAACGGGAGAGTGCGAAGGTTAATGCAGATGTCCTGCTATTTTGTCGAGCTGTGGCTTGTTGGTGGGGGGGGGGGGGGGGGGTTGATGGGATGTTAGATTTGGAACAAATTTTGGAATTAGGCCACGTTAGCCTTGTTATGGATGGTGTCCTAGCTGACACGTCCCAATGTTATATGCTATGCTTATAAAACACAATAAACAGATTTAAAAAACAAAAAAAAAGTATTCAAGGGATTTTTTGTTCACTGCATCCCTAAAGACCAGGACATCCTCTACAGAAGGGATATGCAATTAGCGGACCTCCAGCTGTTGCAGAACTACAAGTCCCATGAGGCATAGCAATACTCTGACAGCCACAAGCATGACGCCCAGAGGCAGAGCCATGATGGGACTTGTAGTTTTGCAACAGCTGGAGGTCCGCTAATTGCATATCCCTGCTCTGCAGGAACCTCAGTGAACGACAGCAGGATTCATAAAAACTGCCCATTTTTTTTATAAAACGTATTTTCCATGGAGTTTTGCTGCAAACTGTGTTTTGGAGGTACAAAAACCTTTTTAGGATGGGACTTGCCACCAAGCCACCGTATAAGGCCTCCTTTACCACAAAGTGCATAGGAAAGGTCTTCAGTGGCTTATGAGAAATCTTAGAGCCCACATTGGTAACCTGTGGTTCCAAATCTGTCTCTGAGTGGGGCAAGAACGGCTAACATGGAATCCTCCTGCATAGATTCCTCTGAATCGGAAGAAGATGCACCATCTTCCCCTTCATACCAAAACCTCCTCCACCTGCTTCTCTTTGTCCTGTGGCAGAAAAGGAGCCAAACCAAAGTCCCAGAGAGAATAAGGTAGAGAAACCAATGCGTGCCTCTTACTGCCACTGTGGCTTGAAGTTTCTAACATTGCACTGAGTTTCCCTATATCATAAGCCACAGAGGCAAACATTTCCTCCTTGCTCAAACAGGAATGGGAAGTGCTCAATAGAACTGAAGAGGAAAAATAGAAAGAAGCAGGATAAATACCAAAGCAGGGTCTGTAGTGGGGTAAACAAACCCCCCCCCCCCCCATATATGAACCGGCTGTCAGGTTTGCCTGAAAGTCTCTTTATTCCATCCTCCCTCTGCGTATTATCCTCCAAAAGAGTGAGAAAGAAACTCTCACAGTACTCACTCCAGTGCAGTAAGGTAGGGGTAGATTTTATCTGCCTGATCAGAGCTGCAAACTATAGCCTACAACGCTGATCAGTGTATTCTGATGTTGGGGAAGTATCCCCATTGTCTGAATACAATAGCTAAGTGGGTTGGATTGCCCCATCCACATTGAGCGTGTAGATGGGGGAAGTGGGTAAGGTTGTCTTGTTCAACCCCCTATGGGCTGCTTAAAACAGCTGTATGGCATACTTTTTTATGCTTATAGCACTGAATGTAGCAGGGTCTACTGTGTCACCCAATTTTCCAATCCAATTTTACAAGTCACCTTAAAGCATATTATTCACCTAGATTTCTACCCATTTCCATTGTACTATAAAACCTAATTATAGGCTCACCACAATGCAACCGCTATTGCATAGCACCTAAACCAGCACTGGTATTTGGACTGCACATTGAGCTATAGGTGCAGGCTTCCGAGACAAAATGTCACTGCTTATACACTAGATGTGTATAACCATGGTGTCAAAAAAAAGAAAGCATCACCATTTTCTTCCTACCAGTGCCCTCCTGTAATATGGACAGTACCTTCTTTATTTGTCACCTATTGCCTGTCTTCAATAAACTGTATTATCCTTCCACTGCGCTTCTAGTAACCCTAATGTGAAAATTAGATTGTGTATTTGGTTGCAGTGAGTCTTGATATATCTGGTTATTGGGGTGGAAGTTTTACTTTACTTTTACTATAGCTGCAAGGGGGATGTCTTTTATTTGTTAAGCTGGTGTCATGATCACTGACCTAGGTTTCAAGATGGCTTTTTTTTGCAGCAGCAGCATCCTTTGACACCACCATTGTATGCACGGAGTAGAGCTGTGTCTCCCTACACTGTGTGCATGAATATAAACACACAGCCCCAAAGCCTAGGATTGCAAAGCCCTCCCAAATTATTGTCTCTCCCGCCATCCTCCCTTCTTCAAGCTAACAGACTGGCCCTTGACTGAACTGTGCAAAGCATAAAAATTATTATAACGTGCAGCGCTTATATGGATCAATAAATCAAAAAGATATGAGAAAGATAAATGTCCCTGTTTTGAACAAAGCGACACAGGAGATTGAAAGCCTATGAGCAGCAATGCATGACAGGTACTGTATTTTCTGGCGTATAAGACTACCTTTTACAGCCAAAAAGTGGGGGTCGTCTTATACGCCGGGTGAAGAAACCGCCAGATGGATATCAGTCCGCCGGGTGCTCTGTAAAATTGTAATATGTATACAGTATGCGCCGTTCAGCCAATCCCGGCGGGCGATGCACTCTGATGAATACAGAGCCTGCTAAGCCTGCTCGGATTGGGTAACAACCTCTGCCAATCCAAGCAGGCTTTGTATCCATCAACAGATTAGTAAAATACAATGCCTGCCGTGATTGGCTCAGCGATGCACACTGTCTGCACACTTTTCTGAAGTGTACCTGGCGCTACTGTACTAACACAGCATCATATACTGTGTGTACTTGGTGCTCTACATATTAACAAAGCATCCTGTACTGCACATCCAGCTCTTCCCTAAAATACAGGTATGATTTATGGTGTTTTGGAGACGAGGATTCATTGTTGCTGCCTACCAATTGTGGGATCTCTGGGACTTGTAGTTCACCAGTTTCCTTTTTCTGATGTTAAGTCTGATGTTTCTTTTTTTCGTTTCTGATGTTTTTTTTGTAAATGGTGTTGCCTCGGAAGGGGGGGGGTAGTCTTATATGGCGAGTATAGCCCCAAACCTAAGTTTTCACTGGAAAAATAGGGGGTCGTCTTATACACCCAGTCGTCTTATACGCCGGCAAATACGGTATATCTTATACTGAAAAATCACTCATGTTTCGTGAGTGAAAAAAGGAGGGGGATTTAGCAACCTATATCAGTGAGACGATCCAACGGCGAGAAGGGTCGTAATCTCATAAGGTGCAAATCAAAATAAAACGTGATAAAACAAACTACCATAGACAGTGTGAATGTCTAGTGCATAATCACATCTCACAGTTCTAAACTGTATTCCCATAAATCATGTTGTGATGCAGTGTTGTATGCAAACCAGCAAAAATGCTCATGCGATTTAAAGTTTAGACCTAAATGTGTTAAATAAAAAGAAATAAAATAGAAAACACGCGGAAAAGACGGACTATTACACCGTCCTATTATAGTGGTGCAATATAGTGAGTGTTTACATTCAAAAAAATATAATTCTAATGTGATAAGCGTCAGCCTAAGCAGTTGTGCAAAATTGTGCTAATGTGCACTTGGAACTCAGCGTCTATACAGTAGACCATGCAGTCACAAGTTCAGATAGGCACCAGATAATTTCTTATAAAGAGTGCAGTTATCGAATGTAAAACAGTTAGGCTATGCGTTTTTGTAAAAAATCACATCAATGCAACAAAAATTACAAATATGAATATCAAGGTGAAAAAAACAATAAACTGCAATTAAGTGATTATACAAATGCCCAGTATACCCCCAGGAGGGGTGTAATTTTCGACTTGAATATGCAATTTCAAAAAATCGCAAAACATGACAATGCAGAGAAATTAAGGAAATAAGAAAAAATGAAAAGAAGTAGCAAGTATATTGAGTGGAACACTGTCCTCTGGGAGAAAACTCCTCAGATCTGTGGTCAACCGAGCTATAATATATACAGAGGTATACGGTTTAAGTCCACAAAAATAAAGATAAAATTCCACTGTTAATACTGCACTAATCCATTATATTCCACAAGTAGTGCTATGTTAGTCCAAAGAAGGTCATATCAATGGCATTAGTATAAAGTTCTATCAAGAGATCACAGAGTGATAGAAAACACTGTAATAATACAGTCCCCAGAAACTCCCAAGTGGTCATAATAGAATATGCCTTCAAGCTGGTTCAATCTTCTCTAAGACGATCTTTCCTTAGATATATAGACATGAAGTGGTGAAGGTACCCTTACTAGATCAGGTGGACTCACAGACCTCTCGGTAGTGAGTCAAACGAGCATGTACCGGATCCACCGGATATATCAAGATGGTGATGCAGATGATCGTATCCTCTGGAGGGTTTCCTTTTCTTGGGTAACAAGTACCCCTGATACTCACCCCCAGCGAGTTATCCAATCCCAGGATGGAGGGATGGAAAGAACTTTTGGTCACACTCACTGGCGTGGATGGCTCAAAAGGAGAAAAAGAAAAAAGGGAGGCAACTCCTCATAGTGTAACTCCAAAGTAAGAAGTTTTTTTATTTTTGGGATTCTTCAATCTCAATAGACAATAAAATAGTAAAAAAAGCTTTTTCTAAAAAAGGCGCAAGTAAAATCTTCAAGTAGCTTAGGCAAGCATTTAACCCTACATGTTTCGCCTGCATAGGCTTCAAGAAGAAGGCGGCGGCGGCGCAGAAAGCGACGACAGCGGCAAGAACAGAAGAGACCCCGGAAGACCCCCGAAGGCGGATCGAGACCCCCAGACGACGGCAGCGACGACGAAGAAGGTAGCTGGGCTCCTCTGCTCGGTAGAAGACCCCCGGAGCAGTGCAATAAAATATTTTAAAAAAATTTTGTTTTTTTTATTACACTTTACACCTTAGGTGAATGGGTAGGGGTACATCGTACCCCATACTCATTCACATAGGGTGGGGGGCCGGGATCAGGGGGCCCCCTTATTAAAGGGGGCTCCCGGATTCCGATAAGCCCCCCGCCCGCAGACCCCGACAACCAACGGCCAGGGTTGTCGGGAAGAGGCCCTTGTCCTCATTAACATGGGGACAAGGTGCTTTGGTGTGGGGGGGACGCACGGCCCCCTTTCCCCAGGGCACCCCCCATGTTGAGGGCACGCGGCCTGGTACGGCTCAGGAGGGGGGGGGGTGCTCGCTCGTCCCCACCCCTTTCCTGGCAGGCCGGGCTGCGTGCTCGGATAAGGGTCTGAGATGGATTTGCGGGGGACCCCCACGCCGTTTTTTCGGCGTGGGGATTCCCTTTAAATCCATGCCAGGTGACGGGGCTAGCGCGGCGGCATTCACTGCCTTCGCTAGCCCCGTCTACCTAAAGTCACGTGCTCAATGAACAGATGATCGGCAAGTCCGTTCATTTCCAAAAGTCCGGTGGACTAGCATACTAACCGCGGGATTGTCTGCCGGACTGCCGAGTTCAGCGGACAATTTTAAAACAAAACTTAAAACCTAGTCCGCCGGACTTTTGGCGCCAAAAAGTCCGCCGGCGCCCACACACGGGCGGATTGTGAAGTCCGCCGGACATTCCCGCGGGAAAGTCCGCTCGTGAGTACGCGGCATAAGAGTAAATACACCTTTTATGTACAGGGAACACCAGAACCCCAGAAGCTGGACCTATCACCTCCGAGTACAACAAAATAATTTTGGCAACTTAAACAGAACAGACAACACAGGAATTAAGCTACAAGCTATAGTGTATACTGAGAGACAGCTTATGATCTATATACCTGAAAGTATGATGTATTGTCCACAACTGTAACAGGTTTAACAGCAGATACATGACTACTACTTAGTCTTGGAAATGGGAAGATTTTAAATGGAATTTCTTGCTCCATAATTATCTGTAAATGAAAAATAATGAAATACATAAATGGTTATACAATTATTTATCTAGCTTTAGCTATTGTAAGGTATCCCTACAAAACTTGTAGATGCACCCTACATTTATCATACAATGATGTATATAAGATTGGTCATCCAAGTACTAGCTATTGCAACTCCCATTCTGAATAATAAATGAATCATGTTAACCACTTCAATACCAGGCACTGAATTTTCAGCTTTTAGCGTTGTCGCATTTTGAATGACAATTCCACGATCATGCTACACTGTAACCAACATTTTTTTTATCATTTTGTTCTCACAAACAGAGCTTTCTTTTGGTGGTATTTGACCACTCCTGGGGTTTTTATTTTGTGCGCAATTGTGTAAATACGTTTTCTCCTTCACTGATGGGCACTGGTGAGGCGGCACTGATGAGGTGGCACCAATGCGGTGGCACTGATGAGCAATAATATGCAGCACTGGTGAGCACTGATAGGCGGCACTGATAAGTGGAACTGCTATGCAGCACTAATGGGCACTCATAGGCTGCACTGATGGGTACTTATGGGTGGCACTGATGGGCACTGATAGGTGGGCACTGGGCACAGATAGATGGCACTCATGGGCATCACTGGTAAGAAGGCAGTGGCAGGCATTATTAATGGGCACTGACTGGCACCATTTTTGGGCACTGATTGTCATTGATTTTGGGCGCAGATTGTCATCCCTGTTGGCCATGGGTGGCATACCTGGTGGTCATCAGTGGTGGCAATACCTGGTGGCCTGAAGTGGGGGGGGGGGCTGCACTGATAATCAATCAGCACAGACCCCCCCCCCATCAGGAGAGCAGCTGATGGGCTCTCCTCTGCTTATGTCTGCCAGACGCGACTGATGCTTTTCCTGTGATTGGACACATCTGATCATGCAGTAAAGAGCCTCCGTCAGAGGCTCTTTACCGAGATCGGTGTAGTGTGTCGCCGGCTGTTATCCTATAAGACGTCATATGAATGATCAAGTCAGAATAACGGAACCACCGCCCGACCGTCATTTTGCTATAGGCTGGGTAGGAAGTGGTTAAAGTACACTAAACTATCACATATACTGTAGGACTAAAATGTTAAGAGCTGCCAGTTTAGAGATGAGATAGTGATCCTATTGGACTAGGAGTAGGAGGAAGGAAACGTATGACTGCCGTGTTGCAGAGGAGGAGACGCAGGGTTACCAGCCCCGCCATAGATAGGGTGAGTGCGGGGCTGGTAACCGAGCCGGGGGTGGGCGGGTGCAGGTGACCCGACCGACCGGGGGGTTTCACAGGTTTTAGGACGGAGGAGACCGGGCTCCTCCGCTAGTAAAAGAGCTGCAAGGAGATAGCGGAGGAGCCGGCAGAAGACGCAGGACACTGGCAGAAGAGGCCGAACAGAGCGGAGAAGTCGGAAGAAGGCCCCCGAAGTCGGAAGAAGATCCCCAGAGCTGATTAATAAATTACTTTAAAAACCTGTGTTGTGTTTTTTTTTAGTGACACTTTTTTTCCCCAGGTGAATGGGTAGGGGTACATTCACATAGGGTGGGGAGCCGGGATCTGGGGGCCCCCTTATTAAAGGGGGTTCCCGGATTCCGATAAGCCCCCACCTGCAGACCCCGACAACCAACGGCCAGGGTTTTTGGGAAGAGGCCCTTGTCCTCATCAACATGGGGACAAGGTGCTTTGGGGTGGGGGGGCCGCAGGGCGCCCCCCTTCCCCAAAGCACCAACCCCCCATGTTAAGGGCATGCGGCCTGGTATGGTTCAGGAGGGGGGGCTCGCTCGTCCCCACCCCCCTTCCTGACCGGCCAGGCTGCGTGCTCGGATAAGGGTCTGGTATGGATTTTGGGGGGACCCCGCGCTGTTTTTTCGGCGTAGGGGGTTCCTCTTAAAATCTATACCAGACCTAAGGGCCTGGTATGCTCCTGGAGGGGGAACCCATGCCGGTTTTTTATTTAAAATTTGGCGTGGAGTTCCCTCTCGAGGCGACACTGTCCCTTCAATATAGATGGAGATCCGACTTGGAGGCGACTTCCATTGAAATCAATGGGTACAAGTCACTTAGAAGTCGGATTGAAGTAGTACAGGAACCTTTTCTGAAGTCGGAGCGACTTCAGTAAAGTTCATTAAGATGGCTCTCATTCACTTGCATGTAATTTCTGATGTCAAGCGACTTGGGGTGACTTGCGGTCTGACAAGTCGCCCCCCAAGTCGCGGTAGTGTGAACCGGCTCTAACACTTACCTGAGGTCCCTCTCTGTCCAGCGATGTCCACATGTTTCTCAGCCCTCCGAGATTTCCCCCTCCTGATTGGCTGAGACACAGCAGCGGTCCCCAATCAGGGGAGAGAGAGGGCGGGGCTGGGTCTCTGTGTCAGAAAAGAGGAGGTTCCAGGCTGCTCTGTGCAAATCCACTGATACAGAGAAGGTAAGTATAACATGTTTGTTATTTTTATAGGAAAAAAAACAAGACTTTACAATCACTTTAACTGCTCCTCCTGGGAGCCCAAGAGCTCAATGGCAGATGTCAGGATGGAGAGCGCTTGAAAACCAGCGAACCTTGGCTGCAGCCAGCGAAACAGCAGTAACCACAATCTCTGTTCAGTCTGCTTAACCACCTCAGTACAGTGCATTTTCACCCCCTTCCTGACCAAGCCATTTTTCAGCTTTCAGCGCTGACGCACTTTGAATGACAATTGCGCGGTCATACGACACTGTACCCAAATGAAATTGTTATAATTTTTTCCCCACAAATAGAGCTTTCTTTTGGTGGTATTTGATCACCTCTGCGTTTTTTGTTTTTTGCGCAATAAACAAAAGAAGAGCGACAAATTTAAAAAAAAAAACAATATTTTTTACTTTTTGCTATACTAAATATCCCCAAAAAATATATAAAAAAACATTTTTTTTCCTCAGTTTAGGCCGAAACGTATTCTTCTACATATTTTTGGTAAAAAAAAAAAAAATCGCAATTAGCGATTATTGATTCGTTTGCGCAAAAGTTATAGCGTTTACAAAATAGGGGATAGTTTTATAGCATTTTTATTAATATTTTTTTTTTACTAGTAATGGCGGTGATCAGCGATTTTTATTGTGACTGCGACATTATGGTGGACACATCGGACATTTTTGACACATTTTTGGCACCATTGTCATTTATACAGCAATCAATGCTATTTAAATGCATTGATTCCTGTATAAATGACACTGGCAGTGAAGGGGTTAACCACTAGGGGGCGGGGAGGGGTTAATTATGTTCCCTGGGAGTGATTCTTACTGTGGAGGGAGGGGACTCACAAGGGGAGGAGACCGATCGGTGTTTCTCTGTACAGAGAACACACCATCGGCTCCTCTTCTCTGACAGGACCGTTGATCTGTGTGTTTACACATACAGATCCACGGTCCCGCTGTGTTACCGGGCAATCGCGGGTGCCCAGCGGACATCGCGGCCGCTGGGCACACGCATCGGGTGCCCAGTGACGCGGCGCGCGCAAGCTCCCTGGAGTGCACAGAAGGGGAGGACATCATATGACGCCCTCCCACGCTGAGAGCTGCGCCGCCTGGCCGTCATTTGACAGCCGGCGGTCGCAAGGAGGTTAAGAAAAAAGCAGGACTGCAATATTGCGTCAGACAATTGGATACTAGATGACACTTTTGTCCCCCAGCGTCTCTACACTGAGAACTGAGCCATTGAAACACCGCCGATCACATGGTTTTCAGAGCTACGTGAGCAGAAAGCTGCAGACTGTCATTCACAGCTCTCTGCACTTCTCCCTCCTCGCTCACTGGAGGGCTGAGCTGTAGAGGGGGTGAATCGGCCG